>OY728143.1:1341870006-1343120006 GCA_963277665.1 Viscum album
TTCGTTCCACAACCCCCCTTGACCATGGCCTTACTGGTACCTTCCCTTCCCCAAGGACCAGAGGGTACCGGTTATGTAAGTCCTAGGGGTGAGGAGTGAACCCACCTCGTCCGAGCTGCAGGACGTTAAACTACCAAGCACCACGTCCTCAACACAAGACGTTAAACTATGACCCGACCTCGTGCCTCTCACGAAGGGTCCCCCCAGCTCGAACATTTTTTACACCACTCGTATCCATAGGAATGGAATCACCCATCCACAAGGGATGATATCCTCCTTATTGGAGTGGTGTATGTTCTCAGGAGAAGGGCGACCCTGGTTCCCCAACAGATGGTTTCACCCCTGCATCTCCGTACTTCCCCACCACCAAGGTTAGTGGAGGGTGTGATAGGGAACGAGGAACCTCCCGTTGGGCCTCCATCCTGGAGTAAGTCCCAACACCATGGGCCGCCTAACACATAATCCCCTCTTCGCTTCTCACAGACGCATCTTTCGCGACATGATCGTCAGGTCCTTGAAACCTCTTGTTTCTCACACCAAGCATGACTCACGTGGGCTTAGAGTGAGCACCGACCCTGACCCCACCCATAGCAAACTACGAGGAATTTGATCCATGTCAAGGCATGGTACGTAGAAAGCCTCCATGAGGTTCAAGCCACATTGCTCGGTCGTTCATTCACGTCGAGTTTCTCCCTCGTCCAGCATGACGTTAAACTGTTTGCCCCTTGCCCCGCATGACATTAAACTGCACAACCTAGAGAACTATGGGGACTTTGATCCATGTCAAGGCATGGTACGTAGGAAGCCTCCATGAGGTTCAAGCCACATTGCTCGGTCGTTCATTCACGTCGAGTTTCCCCCTCGTCCAGCATGACATTAAACTGTATGCCCCTTGTCCCGCATGATATTAAACTACACTGCCATTCCATAGCGAACTATGAGGACTTTGATCCAAGTCAAGGCATGGTATGTAGGAATCCTCCATGAGGTTCAAGCCACATTGCTCGGTCGTTCATTCATGTTGAGTTTCGCCCTCGTCCAGCATAACGTTAAACTATATGCCCCTTGTCCCGCATGACATTAAAATGCACACCCATTCCCAGCAAACTACGAGGTCTTTGATCCATGTCAAGGCATGGTACGTAGGAAACCTCCCTGAGGTTCAAGCCCACCACTCATTGGACCAAGGTCCGCCTTCACGTCGGTTCACCGACAAAGCCCCATTTGAACTACGGGGTCTTTGATCCATGTCAAGGCATGGTACGTAGGAAGCCTCAAAAAGGTTCAAGCCCACCCATCATTCATTCACGTCGGGTCCCATCCCTGTCCAGCATGACGTTAAACTGCATCCCGGTCCGACAGCAAGCCGTTGTGACTCATCCATTCCGAACTATGAGGACTTTGATCCATGTCAAGGCATGGTACGTAGGAAGCCTTCATGTGGTTCAAGCCCACCACAAGTGGACCCCCGAGTCCACCTTCATGTCGGTTCACCGACGAAGCCCCTTCCGAACTACGTGGACTTTGATCCATGTCAAGGCTTGGTACGTAGGAAGCCTCCCTGGGGTTCAAGCACAACAATCATTGGCACAAACCATCTTCTTGTCGGTGTTCCAAGCCCCCATTTTCACCCGAACTATGATGTCTTTGATCCATGTCAAGTCATGGTACGTAGGAAGCCTCCCCGAGGTTCAAGCCCATCTCCCATCGGACCAAGGTCCCTAATTTATATTTGTTCACCGACACCCACCGCCCGTTGTTTATTCACGTCAGGGTTTGCTATCGTCCCGCATGATATTAAACTGTATTCCATCAATCCTTTGAACTACAAGGTATTTGATCCATGTAAAGGCATGGTACGTAGGAAGCCTCCCCGAGGTTCAAGCTCATCTCTCATCGGACCAAGGCCCACCTTCACGTCGGTACCCTGATGATGCCCATCGGACGAAGGTCCACCCTCACGTTGGTTCGCTGACGACATTAATCGGGCCAAGGTCCACCTTTACGTCGGTTTACCGACACCATTCCGAACTACACGGACTTTTATTCCCTGCCGCGGGGATACGTAGGAGGCCTCTTCAAGGATCAAGCCCAACTTCACCGTCGCCCCTGCGATGGTCCCATTCCACTCCCCCTCCACTCCATTCATCCACCTATCACCCATCCCGATTCTCGCCCGGACCGTCATATCTAGGTGAGACCATGTCGGTATGATCCTCTTCACAACCGCCCATGGACTGTCCTCAGTATCGACATCCCTTCAAGGGGAATCCATCAATCCGATCTATCCTAGCTAATGCTCTGATCGGGCTGATCCGTCTCCGCTGGACGTTAAACTCGCGGCATACCCTGTGTTAAACACGTGAAGCTGAGGAAAACCTCAGATATGTGTCTATGGCATATAATTCCCCGCATTCGATGTGGGATGTCTCGGGCTTCCACGCCCTCGAGAAGCCCTGTGACCAGGGATAATAGACAGACATGCCAGGTTCCCCAGCATCCAGACATGCTACTGATGCCTCAACGTGACTACTCCCCTGACTGAAGGTTGCTGCCCTGACTGGACCCTTTGGAATGTCCCGACAGAAGCAGTGTAATTAACCGGCGTCCATGGAAACATGGAACTGGGAAGAGTTTCATGAACTACGTATTAAATCTATGAGGGAGACCCGGACTATGTGACGAGTTCTGAGGAGGAGTCCCCAGAAGGAGGAGCCAACATCCCATCATCCTGTTTCGATCAAGGAGCAGACGTCCCTGAACAAGGAGCGAATGCCGCCCGCCTTTGGAAAGCGGGAATGCGGGGCAACAAGCGCCGCACTTCCTCCTCCACGGACGGACGGATGCGCGCGCCCCGGAGAAATCATCGGAAACAGTCGCGAAATCAAAAGCGCGGAAAAGTAAAAGAATAAAATAATTAATTTCCGCAATACTGGTTGTAATATATAAATAAAATAGTAAAGAGACTTTATGGTGAGACCATGATAGAATTTTGCAGTGAGACCGGAACTGGATTTCATGGTGAGACCGTAACAGGCTTTCCCTGTGAGACTGTAACATGCTTTCACGGTGAGACTGTAACTGTGTGATTTATAAATTGTGCGACCATATTGTTTGAGACAGTAAGTGCCAGACAGTAACTAAGAGATAGTCACTATGAGATCGTAACCATGAAATAGTATATTTTAAGATATTAAACTATAGAACTCTTAGAGTTTAGATAGTAAACTTAAGACAGTGACTTGTGAAACTATAAACTAAGAAATAGTAAGCTGTGAAACAGTACACTTACAACTTAAGATTTATCATTCCAACCTTAGGTATGATTTAATCTATACTTTCAGAATTAAATGGTTTGGTGAATATATCAGCAAGCTAATATTCAGTTCTAATGAATTCCAATGTGATAACAACTTTTTGATAATGATCTCTCAAAAATTTATGTCTTATATCTATGTGTTTTGTCCTTTAGTGTGAAACGTGAATTTTTGAGATGTTAATAACACTTGTAGTGTCACAATTTATAGGTACATTCCTAAAATGACATACATAATCTATTAATGTTTGTTTCATCCACAAAATTTGTGCACAAAAACTACCAGAAACAATGTACTCAACTTTGACAGTAGATAATGCAATAGAGTTTTGTTTCTTACTACACCATGATACTAGTGACTTGCCTAAAAAGTGACATGTTCTAGAGTTTATTTTTCTATCTAACTTACAAACACTAAAGTTACCATCATAATAACTTACTAACTCAAATAATTGTCCTCTATGATAGAACATTCCTTGATTGGGTGTATGCTTGAGGTATTTGAAAATTTTCTTAACAGCATTTAAATGAGATTCCTTATGATTTTATTGAAAAAGAGTATGCATGCATACAAAAAACATAATGTCAGTTCAGTTAGTAGTTAAGTAGAGTAAGCTTCCAATCATTCCTCTATAAGTGGTTTTATCAACAGATTTTCCATCTTCTTTAAGATCCAGCTAACAAGTGGTACTCATTAGAGTGTCACTAATTTTAGTGCTATCCAAGAGAAAACGTTTTAGAATATATTTAGTATATTTTATTTCATTAAAAATAATACCATCGTTATTTTGAAATATTTTAAATCCGGGAAAGAATTTTAGTTCCCCCATTAAACTCATTTCATATTCGTTTTACATCATTTTAGAAAATTCAATTCATAATGATTTTCTTGACGATCCAAAGATAATTTCATCCACATAAATTTGAAATAATAAAACATCATTGGAAGTTAGTTTTATAAAAAGGGTAGGATCATCTATACCTTTGGGAATAAGAAAAGTACTTAATTTATCATACCAAGCTCTTGGATATTTTTTTAAAACATATAAATATATTGAAAATTTAAAAATATGATTTGGAAAATGTGGATTTGTAAAACTAGGAGGTTTCTTAACAAAGACAGCATCAGCTATGTACCCATTAAGGAATGCACTCTTAAAATACATTTGATATAGTTTTAAATTTAGATGTGCAGCATAAGCAAGAAAAATTCTGATGGCTTCAAGTCTAGCTACTGGTGCAAAGGTATATTCATAGTTAATTCCTTCTTCTTGACTATAACCTTGTGCAACCAATAAATCCTTGTTTCTAACTATATTACCAGCTTCATATACCTTATTTTTAAGCAACCACTTATTTCCTATGTTAAATGTGTCTTTAGATCTGTCAATAAGTTTCCAAAATTTGTTCCTTTCAAACTGATGAAGCTCTTATTACCTATCCATCATCCCAAATTCATCATTCATAGAATCATTAATGTTTTTAGGTGTATGTTTTGACAAGAAGACTTGATGTTCAACCATATTTCTAAAGGAATCTCTAGTTTTATTTCCTTTATCTAAATATCTCACAATATAATCTAAAGGATGGTTCTTAATTGTTATAACAACTCTAATAAAGGAAGGACTAGTAATTTCAGGTTCATCAACATGTTCAGTTTCATTGTGAATTAAATATAAAGAATTTCCAGAACATGAAGTTTTTAAAGACTCCTTTACAAGATGGTTAGAGTATTTTGAATTTATGTTTGGATTTGATACATCATCCTCTAGGTTTTCTAGATTGATCTTAGGTTCATGTGGGTCTGTTTCACAACTTTTGACATTGACAGATTCTTCCACACATTTACTTCCTTCATTGAACACTCTATAGGCTTTACTAGAGATTGAATATCCTAGAAATATTCCTTTATCACTCTTGGATGAAAATTTTTCTAGAATATCCTTAGCATTAAGGATATAGACATTGAAACCAAATACTTTGAAGTAGCTTACTTTGGTTTTTCTATTGTTCCATAACTCATATGGTGTTATTTTAAGAATAAGTCAAATTAACACTCTATTAATAATATAGCATGTTGTATTTACAGCTTCATCCCAATAATAAATAGATAAGTTATATTCACTTAGCATGGTTCTAGAAATTTCTTGCAAGGTTTTATTTCTTCTTCTTACAACTCTATTATGTTGAGGTGTTCAAGGGCAGATATATTATGACTGTAGCCATTTTGAGAACAAAAAGATTCAAACTCTTGATTTTCAAACTCATTACCATGATCACTTCTTAAGTATTTAATTCTAGGTCCACAAATATTTTCTATATTTTTGGCATATTTGGTTAAATGAGCGTAGACATCAATTTTGTGATCCATAAATAAAGTTCAAGTATAACTAGAAAATTCATCTTCAAGAACATAAACACAGTGCTTCCCATTTAAACTAGAAACTCTATATGGTCCAAAAAAATACATGTGAACCAATTCGAGACGTTTAGAAGTAGACACTTATTTCTTTGGTATGAAGGAAATTTTGTGTTTTTTCCCTTTTGACAAGGATTACACACTTTATCATTTCGGAACTCATGTTTGGGTAGGTCTTTGACTAAGATTTTTCTAGTTAACTTTATAAGGGATTGAATATTAAAGTGTCCTAGTCTTCTATTTCAAAGCCAATACTCTTTGTGAAATACACTTAAACATGAGGCATTTTGAAAAACTAGAGAATCTAAGTTAATATAGTATACATTTTGATTTATTAATGCAAAAAATACTAATTAATTTTTAGAATTAAAAACATTACAAGCATAATTTTCAAATTTAGCATGAAATCCATCATCACATAGTTGTGAAATACTAAGAATATTATATTGCAATCCATCAAAAAATGTACTTTGGAAATTGAAACTAAGTTAGAGTTACAAATTTGGCCAAGGCTAATGATCTTTCCTATGGAATTGTCACCAAATGTGACATGTCCACCATCAATTTTTATTAAATTCTTGAAGCATGAATAATCTCCTATCATGTGTCTTAAACACCCACTTTCCAAGTACCATAAGCTTTTACATGAGCTATTTTTGTAGATTTCCTACAAAACAGCCAAATAAAAACAGATTTTGGTACCCATATTTGTTTTGGTCCAGTAATATTAGTGACTAGTGATTTAGGAACCCACATAATCTTCATAGGTTTTCTATAATCATTATTTAAAGTGCTTGAAAAACAAACTCAAGTTGGACTATAAAATCATGAAATAGTAGATAGTGTATCATAATTTGAACAAGCTGAATGTCTACCAGAACTAGGATTAAAGTTGTATGTCCTAGATTTAGAGACAAAATTAGTTCTTTGAAAATTTATTTTACCAGGTTGATATCCAATACCAGTAGTATGTTTAGAAGTAATATATTTACCTAGTATTTGTACCAAAGTATCTTTACCATTAGTAAACCTTTCAAGATCCTTTTTCAATAGCTCATTGAATATCTTTAGTTCATCTTTTTCTTTGAGTAATTGATCATTTTTATCTCTTTTTATAGTAAGTTCTGATTTAGCAGTTGATGTAAGAGCATGTTGTTTCTTTAAAGAATTGTATTTATCATTTAGTTCATTACATGTATCTTAAATCATACTACAGTACTCATACATTTCCTCATTAGACATATTTTCAAAATCACTTTCATCTCCAGAACAGTTGGAATTATGTACAGGAGATTCTAGTGTTTCCTCATATGTGTTTTTCATGAAACACATATTGGTTTTGTTGGCCTGTTCGTCATGTGGTGATTTTGAGTCACTTGAACTATCCCCAAAGTTACTCCACATTGCTTTCATTGCCTTTTTATATTTTCTATATTTTTCCTCATACTTCTTTTTATACTTGATCTTGGGAAAACCATCCCTTACAAGTCCCTTTCGCTTAAATTCCAAGCATACTATCTCATCAAGCTTATCACTTCTTCTCCACTCTTTCTTTTAGCTTCCTTTTTGATCATATCTTCCCTTGAATTTAGGATTTCTGGAAAAAAAATTATTCTTGTAAAATCTCTTAAACCTTGTTACTAATTGATCCATCTCCTCTTCACTATGAGGTGATGATTTTTCAGTTCTGGAGCTTTCTATAGAGTCTTCCAATTTCCCTTTCTCTTTGTGTTTAGAGGTGGGGGTCTTGAATGCAATAGATTTTATTTTGGGATTATCCATCTATTCCTTGTTGACTTTTAGATCCTCTTTATACATCATTAGTTTCCAAATGTGTTATTTTACAGATAGCTAGTTTATATAACATGACTCTCTAATAGAGACAGAGGTTCATCTCCATCTGTTAGGTAGGAATCTAAGATTCCTCACAATTTGTTCTTTGGTAGTAACTTCTCTTCCAAGAGAAATCATTGTATTGACAATTTCATTGAACCTAAGATACATGTCAGAAATAGACTCATAATGTCTCAGTTTAAAGTTATAATATTTAATTTTATAAGTATTATGTCTCATTTCTTTCACACTAGAAGTTCCTTCATGTGAAACAAAAAAAGAATCCCAAATTTCCTGGGCGGTTTTATATACAGAAATTCTATTAAATTCCTTATCTCCTAAAGAGGAACACAAAGAATTCATGGATTTCTAATCGTAATTGTAGTTAGTCTTGGTTGGGTCATCCCAGGTGATTTTATGAGTATAAGTAATCTTATACTCATATATAAATTAAGAATAAATTTCAAAACCCATACTTTCTAAATGCATTTTCATTTTAATTTTCCATTGTGCATAATTGGTTCTATTAAAGAATGTTGGTATGTTTTTTGCATAACCTTATAATATATTATCCATAAAGAAATAATTTAAAAGAGATAGAAATTTATAATTAACATAAATTTATATATCTTTAAAGTACAATTAAAATCAGAGTTGAATAAGGTCAAAAATAGAGTCTTAATATGAATAAAAAACTCCTCTGATACCAAATATTGGTCAGAGTAGATTACTCTAGAGGGGTGTGAATTGAGTATCTATAAAAATTTCTATTTGAAAATTATTCTTAAAAGGTTACCCAATAAAATAAATATATCCTAGTTAATCAAAGTAATACAGTTATAAAAGTTTAACTATTTAAATTACTTCGGATAAGATTGATTAAATCTCAGCAATCTTAATATCAGTTATTAATATTACTTTTGAAACTGTTTTAATAAGGTAAAACAAATATAACTTTTTTAAAAGATTAAATATCAAAGTAAAACTAAGAAAACTAAATTAAATAACACATCAGATATAAAACAATTGGTTCAGTCTCAAGCTGAGACCTAACCCACTCCACTTGGTGATCACCTGCCACCAAGCAGTCTATATTAATAAAATTGATCCACACACTGAGTCAGGGTAAACAACAGTACACCGGACTATCCAAGTCACATGACCTCTTCCACAGTTCTCCATGGGTATAAACTAATAGGTCACATAGGGACCTCTTCTACACTTATTTGTGTGAGTAAACAAGTGTAAAACTATATGAGAGTAATGATATCTTTTATCATACAATTCAATGTAGGTGATAGTTTGTGTTTAGATATAGACACACACACACTACTCAAAAGCTAAAAACAATAAAAAAAGAAAAAAAATTATGGGATAAGGTTATAAGTTCTTTGCGTGTTAGTCTATGCAACTCTGGACATCTAGGATGAAGCAACTGTAAGAATCGAGTCCTCTTGTGAGAAACAGAGTATCGTAAGTTAGGTACTTTGGTTTCCAATTAGATCTGTCATGTGATCTTCATGGAGTTGGTATTGAGAATATGTGATCAACTCTGATCAACGGTATCCCAGTGATAGCTTCTTGTTTTCTTCAGATGTATTGAGTTTCATGTGTCGGTTCTTATCTCAAGAATGTGTGTGCTTCTTTGTTATCTCTCTCACTTGTTTCTAAGACACAATTCTCTTTTTATTATTGGAGTGAATGTGAGGGATCTGAAAAGATGAACGTATTATGCACCTCATACCTTATACTATCAGGTGACATGTCTAAAAAATAATATTAACAATTTCAGTGCATACAAGACTCAAATATGAACGTTAGAAATTAAATTGAAAAATAACAAAACAGATTAAAGAATTATGTCACAGTCTGTCTGAAAATAGTGTCTTCAAGAAACGGTGTCTCCTTGAAATGGTGTCTCCTTATTTACCTTTGAGTGGTGAGACAGTTATGATGGAATTGTTATATAGAGATGTTTAGTGTCTTGGAGATAGGCTATATAAAGATCATATTTTACTACACTTGTGAAAATTTCTCCCCAAATGGGCTCTTATAGACCCTTTTCTGCATACCTCACATTACATAATCATCTTAATAACCTAGGTAATATAAATATATGATATTAGTGAGGTCAAATATAGAAAACAAACATTTTTTCATTACTATTGTGTCATTTTTAACATAAACAACATAATATTGATACAATCTAGGATCCAAAGTACTAGTATCTTGGGAAAATTTTAATCATAAATCACTTGTATAAGACAAAACATAAACATTTATTTAAATCCTTTTTATTTATCCTTATAAAATCTCTCATGGTCTTCTTATTATATGTATTCACTTGAGGATATACATTAATAAAATGGGTGATCTAAAATCCCAGTAAGGGGTGGTATAAGGGAAATGAATCAATAGACCATTGGTGAGCATAATCAATATCATAACATCATAAGAATGCTATTATCATAATAATAATGACGAAAACATTTGGTAAAGTAAGTTAATGTTTAATATATATAATAATTAAGAATAATAAAATATTTTTCAAATACAACACATAGTTCTGAACAAAGCTAGCATCATGTTCACACATAAAATATTTCCTAAATCATAACATTATAATTGTGACAAAAATATAGCATAATGTAATACCATAATACCTATAATGAGATATACAACAATATATAACACATTAGAGAGATATATAATTTTTATAACACCCATTACATTATAAAATGGTCAAAATCATGGTTTCTACATAGAACGTAAAAGAATCATAGCCATGAAATAAATTCATGGAAAGGAATTGATTTAATTAAATTAAATTAAATAATTATTTCATTAGTAACATTTAGGGTTCCTCGAGGAAAAATTTGAATCATATTTTGGCATATAACCTTATCATTCATGAGTGGATAATAAAAAAATCAAGAGGATTCAATGTGTAATTTTATAAATTATAAGACTTTTTGAAAAGGATTTTTAAATAGATGAGAAAAACTTTTGAAAGTGTAGAAACATGTATATAACCAAAATTTAATGGTAAGATATAGTGAATCTAAATTTTAATGACATTATAAGAAAATAAATCTAGAGAAAAATTAAAATATGAGTTTTCCCAAAAATAATTTAATTGGATTCAAGAATCTCCTTACATTAAATCCCACTTTATATTATTGTTTTTACGCCTCATGAATAAGAAACATAGGTTTATTAAAACATGTATCCATAATTTAATTATGTTAATTTATTTCACTATTTATCAATTATAATTATTTTATTTTATTTATTAATTATCATTATTAAATATGAATCTTTTTTATAACATATTTTCTTTAAAAATATCCTGTTTGGTTTTGACTTCACATCTTTAGTACAAGGTCATTTATAAAAAAGTATAATTACTTAAATAAGCTTAAAATAAATATAAATATACATTAATATATTATAAATAATTTATTACAATCATCCATAAGGTTATTGGTAATAAAAGATTTGGAAATTTCCTTATTGGTGGTTAACCAACTTTTGATGGGACATTATCCGAAGAAGAGGAAAGAGAAGTATGAAATGTAAATAATTCATAAATATACTTTTTATAGTAGGATAACATCATTAATATATTTTTAACATACTTATAGATTATTCTTAGAAGATAAGTGTAAAATGAGAAAAGTGTATAATAACTTACTCATTTCCCAGGGATGGTTCTCTTGTACGACACTAAAATACCTTGATTAATGAAATTAGTTTTCTCCATAATTCTCCTAAGTATTATAAGGGGAATTATATAGGGTATTTTGATATTTATTTTTAGTTTTTAAGTGTAGGATGTGTGGTTTTCCAAGGAAGGAGTTATGGGTTATTCATATATGAGGTGAGGTGTATTTTGAGTTAAAATATTTAATAAAATACTATATCCAAGGTAAACCAATATTTTTATTTTAAGATTATGAAATATGTATGTATTAAATAAAATGATTTTAAGACTTTTAAACACTTTTTAATATGAATTTATTAGTTTAGTCAAAAGGAAATGTTGAAAAATAACAAAATATTATTTTAATTCAATATTTTAGACTTTGGAAAAAGATTTTTTAGGTTTGGAAATTAATTTTATTTCTCTTAAATGACCCATATATCGTATCAATTTTATTTTGGGATAAAATAACCAATTAATAATATTCCAATTAATTATTGTATCACCTTTATTCCACAAAACTTGCGGTATTTGAAAAATAATGATTTTACTATTCAAGTAAAAATTGAAGTATTTCAGAAAATATTCCAAAAAATCACCTTTGGAAAATTTCAATGTGATGATTAAAAAATGATATTAAATTATTATAGGTAATTTAAAATTTTAATTTAAAAATTATGATTTTTAAAAAATACATTAAAATAAAATTAATTAAAAAGGTGATTATATTTTATTTAAGTTTTTAATCATGATATTAATTTTATGGAATTGTTATATTTATATTTTATTAAATTACTCATGATAAATATAATTTATATTACATTTTATTAATTTTTTGTTTAATTATTATTCCCAATGGTTAGTTACTATTTCCTATAGTGAAGTTATTATTCCAGTGGTTAGGTAACTATTCCAATGGTTATATTAGAATTTAAATGGTCACAATACCTCTTATAAATTGTAAATCATTCCTTAATTAAACATTAACAATAATTCCTTCCAAGGTTACATATTTTCCTTTCCAAATATGTTGATTGGTTTACTAACATTCTATTTCATTTCTATATTTTTATTCATAGGGGCGATGATTCTAGCAGATTGGAAGAATAAAAAAATTTCCATTGTAGTATTTCTATTTTATATTTTTCTACCTGTAATGTTTGGAATATTCATAGTTGTAGTTTCTAATTAATATAACAAGGTATATTAATTAAATAAAGTTTTTTTCAGGTTTCTATGTTTTTTTATGTGTACACTACTATATAATATAACATTACATGAATTTATTCGGGAAACAATATCACTTATAAACATTGGTTCATTACATTCTTCTCCATTTAGAAATTTAATCCTTGAAATTTCAACTCATATTCTCAATTGATAATATATGAAGTTACTTATATTACATTTATTCCCCTAGTACCCACATCTCCTTTATATATTTATTGTTCCTGCACAACACTTTTATTGGGTGAGTTATCTTGTTGCATAGAACATTGTCTTTATGGTCCAAGATCTTCACTAGATCTCCTCAAAAGTGAGTTCATGCTCCAGTCATACCACATTGGGATTCAGTACATGGTATGGATCAGTTATTTACTTCCTCATGAGAGTTATGTATAATATATCATGAAATTGAGTCAGGTTTAGAGGAATTTCTAACTGATAGGCCACTAATATTATGGGATCAAGGATCTCAAAGGGGCCACTATACCTAGAGATAAGATTTACTTTATTTCAAAAACACATGAATATCTTCCATGATGATATTTGAAAGAAATTTTTTTATCTAACATAAAACATCATGTCCCATTGATGGGTTTTCGTATATCACTTTTTTTGAATTGGGGCAGCTTTTATTAGTTATTGGATGGAATGAACCTTCTATGTCTTCTCTTGAGAAACATCCTATGCTAGTAGCTTTAATTCTTCAATTTCAACCACATAAGTAATAGTTTTACATATATTACAATATAAAGATTCATATAGATCCATTTGAATACTCTAGTGGATGCTAATATTGTATAATAACTCAACTAATATGAGATATTTATCCCAACATTCTTTAAATTTCATTGATAAGGCTCTTGGAATTTCCTCAAGTGTATAATTTGTCTTTTCAGAATGGACATCAGTTTTGGGGTGATAGTTCATACGAAAAAGAAATTAATTATTTAGAAAAAGTTTAAATCATATCAATAATTTGTAAGTGAAACTTAGAAAATGATCATAGAGGATCAAATGTGTTTCCCTATACAGCCTCACCACTGTTTTCTCATATATCTTAGCAAGTTTCTCAAGAGACAAGTATTCCAAAATAAAAAATGAAGTGGATAGTCTTGGTGAATTGATCCACCATAACTCATATTTAATTACCACTTTAAAATGTATTTGGGATACCAGTGACCAATTACATGGTTACGTTCTCCCATCTCCTTGCTGGTATGGGAAATGGTTTCATCATTCCCTTTTATTATGGTTACTCTACGTTAACTTGTTGACATAAAAATTACTTTGAGGTGTACATAGTGATCTCCTTCTTCTAGTTTACCCACCAAAATTAATCTTTAACATCATGGTACATCTTGTTACTTCTATGATGCATGGATAAAGATGAGATATATGTATTATCCAAATGAACTTTCTTTATTTTATGTGATAAAGTCGTATAAATTATGATTCCAAATTTAATAAAACAATATTGATCGATGTTAAAATCATGAGGTTTCCTCTAATTTACTACTTACACCTTCTTTTGAAGTTCTAAATCATCTCATTGTGCCACCTTGGTGTTTTATTAGATAAATGGTTTGGAAATCATTTTGTAAAGGTAAGATATATTCCTTTCCATTATGATTTTCAGACCCATCATTCACATATCCATGAATATAGGGTCTCTATCTATCTTCATCAGGGATAAAGTAGCATGTTCTTTTCTACTAAGAGCATTAGTTACCTTATTTTCATTTCTATTATGGTAGTGAATAGATCAATAAAATCCCTTGATTGGCTTTAACTATCTTCATTGATGCATATTGATCTCTTTTTGTGTAAATATATACTTTAGAATCTTTTGATCTGTATATGTGTCACACTTCTCACAATAGATGTAGTGACACTAAATATTCTTAGTGAATACAACTATCTCTAACTATATATCATATATCAGGTATTTTTTTCTCATATATATTCAACTATAATGCGGAATAGGCTATCAATTTATCTTTCTACATGAGTAAACAACCCCAGCCTTTCTTTGAAGCATTCCTATATATCACAAATCATTATCCACTTTATGGTATTGTGAGTATGGGAATAGTGATTTTCCTCTTCTTGGGTTCCTTAAATCATTCATTACAATATTTTATCCAATAACACTTTAACCCTTTCCAGGTTAAATTTTTTAATAGGTTAGACAATCATGAGAATTGTTTCACAAAATATCGGTACTACCCATCTAAGACAAGATAACCAAAAACAATTATAACACTAGTGGGTTTGGGATATTCCTAGATTTCATTTGAATTTGAAGGGTCAATATAAATTCCCTCACTTTTGGTCATGTGACCCAATAATGTGACTTGTTGCATCAAAAAGTCAGACTTTATAAACATGGCATACATTTTCTCTTTTCTAAATGCTTCTAGAGAAATCCTTATATGCTCTTGATATTCATCCTTTCACTTGAAGTAAATGAGAATATCACCAAAAAATTATACCTAAAAATTTTCAAGGTAGTCCATAGAGACTCTATTCATCAGAACTATTAATATTACATGGGTATTAGTAAGTCCTAGGTGCATCACTATGAACTAATAGTGCTGATACTGTGTACGAAAAGTCATCTTATGAATATCTTATTTCTTCAATTTACACTAGTAGAAAAAAAAATTAACCTCTCATTTATAACAACAGTTTTACATTAGATACATTATAATAGTAAAAATATTATCCTTTGACATCGGTTTTTATAATAATAGATGCTGAAATATAATGATTTACGTCTTTGGTGTTGTTTTTTCATAAAACTAACGTTGAAAAATAGGTATAATATTTTTTGTGTCGATTCACTATAAAATGATGCCAAAAATGTTCAATGGACATATTTTGTGTGTAATTTTTAATAAAACTAATGTCAAAAAAATTATTATCAGCTTCAGTTTTATAGAAAACTATCACTGAAAAAAATAATTTTTTTTAACAATGGTTTTAGTGAAAACTGATGTTAAAACTCTTTTAAAAACACCCAACCCCAAAACTCTTATTTCATATGTCACATGTTCTTTCTTTCTCTCAACCTACGATTCTTTTAATGGGGACCAAAACCCTTATGATGGATTTTGTGATGGTTTTTTCTGGATTTTAATAATATTTTCATGATTTCTAACCATTAATCATTCATCATTCCATGATCCAAGTTTTTATTTCATCTATGTAACCTTTTTACGATCGATTGGCACTCAGATCGTATGTTTTTATTTTGTTCATTTTTTATGTTCATTGTTTTGAAAATGTTATAATTATTTTTTTATTGTTTTTATTTCCAAAAAATTCAAGGGAAATTATCTATATATGTATTTTTTCTTAGGTAACCCTATTAAGATCGAGAGGCACCGTGACTATAAGATTTATAATTGTTTCTTTCTTTCTTTTCAAATGTTTTAATTATTATTTTTAGTGTTCTTCCTGCCATAAAATTCAAGGGACGTTATCTATATTCAGGATCAATCTTGTTGTGTACAAATCTGAATTTGTTTAATAGTTTGTAAAAAAAATTAAGATAAATTTTTTATTTTTTAGTTATAAATTTGATTCACTCATTCATTTGTTTGTATGTATTTGACTTTTAATTATAAATTTTTGTTAATGTTTTTTTAATTATATAAATTATTTATTTTATGGAATTATCAAATGGTTTTGTTCTAGGTTATACCTAAGTGGAATATTGATTTATATTTAGATGAAGCTGGGTATAACAGAAGCAGTGTTGTCAGATAGTTGTTTAAAAAATATATATCTAAACATGAGGAAAATATCTTTATTCTTTACCATGGTTATGAAGAATTGTTTATAATTATTTATTTAAACAAAATAAATACCTTGATTAATTATCTTTTTATTTTATTACTAAATTTTTTTTATCTCTCCCCAGATCAGAAATTTTTTTGATTACATTTTTTGTGTCTAAAATGGATCAATTTATATATATATATTTTATATGTTTATTTGTTATATATATGTATATATGTGTATATATGTTAGTTGAAATTAGTTTTGATATTTTTAATTTTTTATTCTAAACAAATTATCTAATTTTGGATCAGGGACACATCACACAAAATAAATACCTAGAGTAGATTAGTTTTTATTTTATTAATAATAATTATTAATATTTCAGGTATGAGTACCAATCATTTTTATTATATGTTTTTATGTTTAAAATTTATCTGTTTATTTATATAATCTTAAATGTTTATATGCTTTTATATAGTCACAAATTATATTCTGATCCTGGGTCTTGAATGGATCATAAATGGATAAGTTTAAAAAGAAGTAGTAATGAATATGAAAAAGGACTTGATGATATCTAATGTTGATTAAAATATTCATAATAAAATAGAGGATCATATTGAAGGATTAATTCATCATTTTGGTTTTTAAAGCGCTGAAAAAATAGAAACTATTGAACGATTGTATGGAGATTCTGAAAAATCATTATTCCAAGGTTGTAAATATATAATATTATCAAATTTTTTGAGATTTATTAACTTGAAAGAAAAAAATATTTAGAGTGATAAAATTTTCTATAAATTACTTGAGATTTTAAAATACTTACTTCTAGAAGGCAATGGGATTCCAGATTCCAATTATGAGGTGTATAAAATATTATACCCAAATGGATTAGGGTATAAAAATATAAATTATTTCCCCAATGATTGTTTGTTTTATAGGAATAAATATGAATTTTTATCAAAATATCCTACATGTGAAACATCATGCAATAAGATGGATGAAAAGTTGGATTCATAATCATTCTCTGAAACTGGCATCTAACCTCTTGCTAAATCAAATAATTACTTCTAATAATCCCTTTATATAATTCTGATAAATTAACACTGTTTCATTCCCAGGTACCAAAATAAAATCTCTTACAAAATAAATTTGGTACCTTCAAATAATTCCTCATTTGAGATGCCTTTTTTAAAATTCAGTTGATGAATAAAAGTTAAGATGGAATTCAGATTATTGCATCTCTGATGGTAAATTATGTCACCCAACTGACTCATCACAATTGAAGAGATTTGATAAAAAAATTGATTCTGTATGTGAAGATAGAAATTTCAGAATGGGAGTGTGTAAAGACAGAATGAATAAATATTGGATCCCATGTATCCAATGTAGTTTATGGCATGTTTTGTTGGTAGTTTACAACTTATCCACACTAATATGTATGAAGAAAAGATATGTTATGATGAGATTGATGATCTGTAGACTAAAACATCCAATAAATGATATTTATGTGTATCTTTATCCTTTGATTGATAATTTGAAGCTTCTATGGGAGGAAGGTGTTAATGCTTTTGATGCATACAAGAAAAATTATTTTCTTTTGCATGTTATTTAATGTTCAACATAAACAACTTTCCTACATATGGAAGGTTATCTGGATATAGTGTTAAGGGACATAAAGCATGTCCAATTTCTGAAGAAGTGACTTCATATTATCAATTGAAGAATGTAAGAAAGAAAGTGTACATGGGACAATGAATATTTTAGTGAATTGGTCATCCTTATTATAGATTAAATGAGGCATTTAACATTTTACTAGAATATAATATTACCCCATAACCATTATCTGTTGAAGAATATTACAACAGGGTGAAAAATATTTATTCAACATTTGTAATGAAAAGTAGTTCTGGTCTTCAAAAAAATATATTGAAGAAATATTCTATTTTTAACTACTTTATTGGAGATTTTTAGAGTTAAAACATAAAATTAATGTTATACATGTTGATAAAAATATTTGTGACATCTTGATTGGAACATTATTATACATAAAAGAAAATAAAAAAGATGGATTGAAATCTAAGTTGGACATCATAGCAATGGGAATACGTTTAAAGTTATCTCCCCCTATGAAAGGAAATAGAGTATATTAACCTTCATCTTGTCACACATTAAACAAGAGTGAGAAGTTGAATTTTTTTCAGAGATTGTATGGTATAAAAGTACCTAGATAATATTTTTCAAATGTAAAGAATTTTGTGTCAGTGAAGGATTACAAATTAATAGGTATAAAATCTCATGACATTCATGTATTGATGCAAAAAATGATACTATTCACAATGTGTGGTATATTGCTATAATTTATCAAAAAGATTAGCATCAGGTATTGTAATTTTTTCAAATCCATTTATATCAATGTTATTGATCCAAATTTTGTAGATGAGTTAGAGAATGAAGCTACACTTTTACTTTTTCAAATAGAAATGTATTTCCACCAATATTTTTTGATATAATGGTTTATCTAGTGATACATCCAGTGCACGAGATATGGATACGTGGCCCTGTTAATTTACATTGGATGTTTCCTTTGGAAAAGTATATGAATATTTTAAATGGATATGTAAAAAATCCTCACTGACTGGAGGCCTCTATTGTTCAAAAATATGTATCGAAAGAGGTGATTGAGTTCTGTATTGATTTTTGGTATGAATTAAAGCACATTGGTCACCCTATATCTCAATACTTAACATTTTACAGTGAAGGTAGAGGGACTGTAGGATTAAATGAAAAGTTCATTCCATGTGATGAAGTGATTCAAACACATTTATACATTTTTAACAACACAGATGATGTTCAATCATATATATCATCACATATTGCTTAATTAAAAATATGATATCCAAAAATAAATGAAAATTGTTTGATGATTGATAATAAAATGACATTTGTTTCATGGTTTTAAGAGAATGTGAGAACAGATATATCTGCATCAGAAAAATTGAAATGGTTGGAAGGGCGTCCCTCACTTAATGTGATAACAAAGTCAGGTTTTGATATTAATAGGTATACATTTTTCCAAGAAAAAAGTTGGATGACAAGAGTTCTGTTCAAAATACTGGTGTGATGGTCATCCCTAAAGTAGTGAATTTTCCAAGTGAAAAAGTATAAAAACTCAATTTCAACTTCATCGACATATTTCGGAGTTCTTGAGGATATATGGAAAATTGATTATATAAAATTTTGGGTCGTTGTGTATAAGTGTAATTGGGTTGATAGAAATAGTGGTGTAAAACATGATCATATTGGGTGTACATTGGTTGATTTGAAAATATTTAATTATAAGGAAGAACCATTTTTCATGGAAACACATGAAAAAATATATTCTATGTTATTGATCCATTGAATGATTAGTCATCCCTTTTTTTCTATGAAAAATATATAATTTGGGTGATGAGGACGATGTTGATGATGTTATTGATTTACATGACTCTTATTTATCTATTATGTGATTTTCGGATCATTACAATGAAAATAATGTATACATATTTCATGAAGTATAAATTATCATGATGAATACATATGTGAAAACACTAAATTATTCTTCTAATTATTTTGGTAATTATTTATATCTTGTTTATTTTTTTGAAACTTACAAATGTGCTCCTATTTTTTTAATCACTTATTATTTTCATCCTTGTTTCTAAATATTCTTTTTCCTAATGATATGAAAGTGCACAAAATTTCCTTACACATTCTTGTATCAATGTTAGATACAGAGAGAGGGGAGCAGTTACCGAGGTATATATATATTTTCATATAATTAAATATTGAGTAATATACTTATTTAATGAAATAAAAACATTAATTTATTATTATTTTTACAGGACTACTAATGAGTCCTTAGCGGAGGATACTTGTCCTATTATTATAGATAAGTCAAGTTCTCAAGTTAGTAAACGTGATATTACAAATTTACCAAAACTGTCACTTGTTCGTGGAGATGAGTGATTACATTTTTTTTATGATAATAATATTTTAACTAGACCAAATGAAGTTCATTTTGTTAGTTATATATCTCTCTAGTGTCATTGAAGGATTAGTATTTTTTATCCTAATTATAAGTTCCTTGACAAGGTGGTGAGACAACAGCTTTGGTAGTCTATGACAGTAAAATATCTCGATAGATTTATTTTATCACTTTTTTTAATAGAAATATTTTAAATTACATATCAAATTTATTCAATTACAGATGAAATTCAATTTTGAGGGAAAAAAAGAAATTAAGAAAAGACATCTCTCTTTAGAAGTGGTTTGATGTAGATATTTTAAAACAAACTAAAAAAAATTATATTTTTGGCAAGAAAAATTATTAAAACCCATGCCTTATGTATGAGTTTATAGATGAAGATACATGGAAGAAATTTGTTGATGGCTGGCATGAAGAAAAATTCTAGGTATTGTTATTATTTTATATCCTAATGTTTTCATCAATTTATCTAATTACATAACTGTTTATTTCTATATAACATGCCTCTATGAGATCACATCAATAGATCCAGTTGAAAAACATATACCCTCATACTTTATCACGTGGTGGGTATCCATTATTGGAGTATAAAAGGATTGAATAAAAATTTAAACCATTGATATCTCAATCTAATAATAGTTCAAAAGAGGTCTGGTTTAGTCCTGTATCTCCCCCCACACACCATGAAAAATGGAAACTATTGAAAAGAAGGAAAAATGAAATGTATCTTACAGAGAAAGATTAGGAAGTAGCTAAAATAATTGAAAGTAGGTATTTTTTTATCTTTCTTTGATGTTTGCCTTTTTTAAATTAAAAAAATGATATAAAATTTTAAATTTATATTTTAGGATGATATTTAGGATAAAGAGAGAAAAGGTACTTTTATCCTTAAGGGTAGGATGGATATCCTAGCTATTTCATTAGGAAAGAAAGAATACCCAGACCGAGTAAAAGGATATTAGGTGGGTGTTAGTATTAGGAATGTTTTTGGTAAAAAAAAGTAAGCAGCCAAGAGATCCAGAAATAGATTCCTTAAAATCTGAGCATAAAGAAATGAAATATTCCATTGGAAATAAAATCCAATCAGTTTCCAAACTATGTTTGAACAATGGATGAGATAATCACAACATGTTCATCTGGCCCAGCCTTTTCAGCCTTTACAGTCAGATGCACAACATGTACAGACTATACAGCTGGCCCAGCCAACCCAACTTGCCCAGTATATTTAGCCTTCACAGTTGGATGTACAACATGTATAAACTTCTAAACAAGACCATCCCACCCAACTTTCCTCAGATCGTTTACCTCTTCTTTCTAACCAAACATTATATTGTGAGTTATATGATAGAGATACTCATGTACGTATTGTAGAGTATAGAGCTATAAATATTTTTTGTGATTCTTTAAATCCCTAGCCTTGATAGTTAGGTTCTGTCAATGTTTCAGTGAGTTATAAAATTGATCCTAGTTGTCTATTACCATTTCTTACTGAGGAGGTTACCAAATTTTGTGATTTTGTAGGTTAATATTTAGTTTGGCCGACTAACATTATATGTTATCTTCCAAAAGAGGTATAAATTGATTTTAAATATTAATTAAATTTATTTGAAAATTACTTATAATGTTTTATGACATTTTATTTTTATAGGATTTTTTAAAATCAAAAGAAATGATAAAAGGTAAATAGAAATAATGGTTCAAGAAGTAAGAGTTGTAGAAACATCCATTTTTAATGGGATAAATAGATTATCCCATATTGTTTCTTCATTGGATAATTTATATGAGTTTCATATGTTGTAAAAAATATGTGTAAGAAACTATCTGTTCAGAATATTCAAAAAAAGATATCACTGATCTGATTCTGTTTTAAGTGCTTAGTGTCACTACGGGAAAAATGGGTATTTACGACGGGTTATTTGCGACGGGGATAAATCCCATCGCAAATAGTCCCGTTAGAAACTTATTTGCGACGGGGGAATTCTCCCGTCGCAAAAGGACTGGCGCGCTTTGCGCGCCAAATCACAGGAAAGTTATTTGCGACGGGCGGTAACCGCCCGTCGCAAATAACCGGCGGCGGTAAAAGATATTTGCGACGGGAATATATGCTCGTCGCAACTAGTATGTCGGCAGGTTATTATTTGCGACGGGACCCATTGCAAATAACTATTTAACCGTTGACCGTAATAAATGCAGGCTAAGTTATTTGTGACGGGTGCCGTTGCAAATAATACTATTTGCGACGAGATACCCGTCGCAAATATACCAATCGCAAATAAGCTAACCTATAAATACCCCCCATCCGTTTTTTTTCATTCATTCTCTAACTCTATTTTTAGAGTTCAGCGTTTCTTAAGTTTAATTTTTTTTCCGGAGTTGATATTGAAGTTTTCAACAACGATCAGAGATCAACCTCAGATCAATTTTAAAGGTATTTATGTTCATTTTAATTTAATATTTATTTTAAATTTTTTATTAGTTTCAATTATTCTTAATTAGTTGTAATTTAATTATGTTTACTTTGTTTTGTTACTTAATAAATTTAAATTATTAGTATTCATTGTTCATAGTTAATGGTAATTAGGAATAATTAGTAATAATTACCAATAATTAAGAATAAATACTAATAATTAGTAATAAATTACAATAATTAGGAATAATTAGTAATAATTACCAATAATTACCAATAATTCGTAATAATTACTAATAATTAGTAATAATTACCAATAATTCGTAATAATTTTTAATAATTACCAATAATTAGCAATAATTAGTAATAATTACCAATAATTAGTAATAATTTCCAATAATTAGTAATAATTACCAATATTTAGTACTAAATAGTAATAATTAGTAATAATTACTGATAATTAGGAATAATTAGTAATAATTACCAATAATTACCAATAATTAGTAATAATTAAAAATAATTGCCAATAATTAGCAATAATTAGTAATAATTACCAATAATTAGTAATAATTACCAATAATTACCAATAATTAGTAATAATTACCAATAATTATCCATAATTAGTAATAATTACCAATAATTATCCATAATTAGTAATAATTAAAATTAATTACCAAGAATTACCAATAATTAGTAATAATTTACTAATTACCAATAATTATCCATAATTAGTAATAATTACCGATAATTACCAATAATTAGTAATAATTTACTAATTACCAATAATTACCAATAATTAGTAATAATTACCAATAATTAGTAATAATTACCAATAGTTAGTAATAATTAGAAATAATTACCAATAATTACCATTAGTTAGAAATAATTACCAATAATTACCATTAATTAGTAATAATTACCAATAATTATACATAATTAGTAATAATTACCAATAATTACCAATAATTACTAATAATTGGTAATAATTAGTAATAATTACCAATAATTAGTAATAATAAGAAATAATTACCAATAATTACCACTAATTAGTAATAATTAATAATAATTACCAATAATTAGTAATAATTAGTAATAATTACCAATAATTAGAAATAATTAGTAATAATTACCAATAATTAGTAATAATTAGTAATAATTAGTAATAATTAGTAATAATTAGTAATAATTAGTAATAATTAGTAATAATTAGTAGTAATTAGTAATAATTAGTAGTAATTAGTAATAATTAGTAGTAATTAGTAATAATTAGTAATAATTGGTAATAATTAGTAATAATTGGTAATAATTGGTAATAATTGGTAATAATTAGTAATAATTAGTAATAATTAATAATAATTAGTAATAATTCGTAATAAATCGTAATAATTAGTAATAATTAGTAATAATTAGTAATAATTAGTAATAATTAGTAATAATTACCAATAATTAGTAATAATTAACAATAATTAGTAATAATTACCAATAATTACCAATAATTAGTAATAATTACCAATAATTAGTAATAATTACCAATAATTAGTAATAATTACCAATAATTAGTAATAATTACCAATAATTAGTAATAATTACCAACAATTAGTAATAATTACCAATAATTACCAATAATTACCAATAATTACCAATAATTCGTAATAATTACCAATAATTACCAATAATTAGTATTAATTACCAATAATTAGTAATAATTACAAATAATTAGTAATAATTACCAATAATTAGTGATAATTACCAATAATTACCTATAATTAGTAATAATTACCAATAATTACCAATAATTAGTAATAATTACCAATAATTACTAATAATTACCAATAATTAGTAATAATTATCAAAAATTAGTGATAATTACCAATAATTAGTAATAATTACCAACAATTACTAATAATTGCAAATAATTAGTAATAATTACCAATAATTAGTAATTATTAGTAATAATTACCAATAATTAGTAATAATTACCAATAATTAGTAATAATTACCAATAATTAGTAATAATTACCAATAATTAGTAATAATTACCAATAATTAGTAATAACTACCAATAATTACCAATAATTAGGTTCGGAGTTAAAATCAGTTGTATTTTCATTACCTCCCATCACTTTTGGTCCCACAATAAACCAACAGAAAATTTCTGGTTTTGGGAAATAAAACAATTGGATTAAATGTGGCATATTTTGGGATTTGCCATATTGGTCTGATTTGTTGGTCCACCACATGTTGGATGTCATGCATATTGAGAAGAACTATTTTGATAATTTGTTTCATACAATTTTGGATAGGCCAGGAATGAGCAAAGACAATGTAAATGCACGTTTAGATCTTGTCCAAATTTGCAGGCGTCCAGAACTGGAACTGTTTGAGAATGTCAGAATAGAAAGGTTACTGAAACCAAATGCATCTTATACATTGTATAAAGAAAATCGTTTATTATTTTGTCAGTAGATTGCAGATTTGAGACTTCCAGATGGCTATGGATCCAATTTGGGTAGATGTGTAAAGAATGGTCATATTACTGGATTAAAAAGTCATGATTGTCATGTTATAATGGAAAGACTTCTACCCATTGGATTAAGAGGTCTGTTGAATTCTGTGATTTGGGATTCCATAATAGAAATGTCTCATTTTTTTTTGGGAAATTTGTGCGGCTACAGCAGATTATGATGCTCTATACAAACTTGAAGAATATGTTGTTGTAATTATATGTAAACTGGAAAAAATATTTCCTCCATCTTTCTTGGACTCAATGGAAAATTTGATGTTACATTTTCCCTATAAAGCCAAATGTGGAGGTCCAGTACAGTTTCGATGGATGTACCCATTTGAAAGATGCATGAAAAAATTGAAAAGAAAAGTACATAATAAAGCATCTGTTGAAGGATCTATTGCAGAAGTTTATTTGCAAGAGGAAATATCTTTTTTCTGCTCCCATTATTTTGAATCTGAGTATCCTTCAAAACACAACCGAATGGGATGGAACTAGAGGAATATTGATGAAATCGACAATCAATTATCTGTTTCCAACCAGCCGGAGCTTTGTTTTGGTGGAGTTTATGAACGCTAGCTTTCGGATGATGAACATCACAGAGCTCATACATATGTTCTGCTCAACTGTGAAGAGATGACATCAGTTGTAATGTTAGTGTTTATATCAATTATTTTATCATTTTTGTTATAGTAAATAACTTTGTTTTTTATAGGTTGTATGATAATCATATCAAGAAACAAATTCCACAAATTACAGCAGCTTCTCTTGAAGAACACCGACAGAAAAATTTCTCTCAGTGGTTTCAAAAACTGGTAACATAATTTCTTTATGTTTTAGCAACTCATTAAATGTATAGTTTACTATATTGATAATTATTTCACAAATTTTCAGGTGTCTTGTCATGCTGATAAAATTGACAAACGGTTATGTATATTGAGTAACCCACCTTCCAAACTTGTTAAAACTTATAATGCATATGTGGTTAATGGATTTCGATTTCACACACACGCATATGGGGAATCAAAAAAAAACAATGAATAGTGGAGTTAGCTTGAGAGGATCTCATCATCGAGAAAATGAATTTGACTTTTATAGCATACTTGTTAAAATCATTGAACTCTGTTATCTTGGACAAAATTACATAACCATGTTCAAATGTCGGTGGTTGGATACAGAGAGAGGTGTGCGTGTTCATCCGACTCATCGAATCATCGATATTAAATGTAAAAGTGTTCTCGCAGTAAATGAACCATTCTTATTGGCTCAACAGGCACATCAAGTTTATTACGAAAAGTAATGTGCTACATCAATAGAGTTGACTGATTGGTGGAGTATAATAAAAATAAAAATTCGAGACAATCAATTTAGTCAAAGTGAATGTTCTTTCACTGATGTGCAAAGAATTGAAGTTTTTCAAGAGAGTACTCAAAATCAATCTTTTTTCAAAGAGACATGAGTATCGATGATGACACCTCACATTTAAGATTCGGTGATGACGATGATGTTAATGATGTCACATATGAATTTGAAATGGTAAGAGATGAAGAAACTGGAACTCGAATGGATATCGATGATGTTGAGGAGGAATATGAAGATGACATTGACATATATGAAGATGATGATGAAGATGAACACTGATAGAATTTCATGGTAGTTATATACAATCATAACTAATATATATGTATATATAATAGTAATTATCAATTATTTGCTAACAACATTAACATTTTCTGTTTCAGATGGACGACGACACATTTCGTGAGTTGGCGGATGCTGACCTGCCTTTCGATGCGGATGAGTTGCTGGAAGATGACCCACAGCCTGCAGGTTCTCCAGGGAGTACGCGGAGGGGGCGCGGTCTTGCACGATTGATGATTCCTGACCCCATCCCCGAGCGACGTCCACGTCTTGTGTTTGATCCATGCACATGGAGGTGTAATAAACTGTGTGATAACCTGTGGATTTGACTAAGATTTCATTAATCTATTCACATAATAAATGTTTATTATTTTTACAGTTTTCCGCATATAGCAGTCGGGCAGGGCAGCTCTATTTTGCAAAACTATTTCTCTCAGCCTTGGACCACATGGGAGCAGATTCACATTGATGTGCAGCAGGCCATGTTCGGCCATTGGTTGGTATGTACGTAAATAAATAATTTTTATTTTGAAAATTATTTCATTTCTAACTTGACATTTTGATTTATTTGTAGGGTTTATGTTATCCGATCGAGGATACCATGCGTGATGTCATCCACGAGGCATGGGAGGTGGTCATGCGTGATCTCTTTCGTCAGTTTTTGCACAATTTAAGAAAATCTGCCACGAAGAAAGCAGGAGTGTCAGTTTTTGACGAGTCATGTAGAGTACACCGACCAGAGTACATTTCATCCCATGTATGGGATGGATTATGTGCGCACTGGTTTAGTGATGCCTTTCAGAGGAGATCATCGGTGGGGAGGCAGAATCGGGGGAGAAAGGAGGTGACTCATCGAGCCGGGAGTCGTACTTTCAGTACTCATAGACAACATCTGGTACGTACATTATTTATAAATATTTTATATAACTATAAATATTAACAGTTTATTGTTTATTCTTATAGGCTGTCGAGCACCCCGATATTACGAAGTACGACGTATATCGAAGGATGTATAGTGATCCTGATATTGGGGAGCTCAGAGGTGATCGTCAGCATCACATCGTGGTCAGTATTATTTGTTTTCATGTTTAAAAATTAACTGCATATAATATATTCACAATTTTAATTATAAATTGCAATTACAGGAGTCATATGAGGCCGCAGCGTCACAGACCCGGCCTGAGAGTCAGGCCGAGTCATCAGATCAGACCACTGGCTGTCAGTTTGATGAGGCGGCAGGGATGCAGGCCACCCAGTATGCCTTCGAGAAGGGCCGGGTAGTTGGTATCAGCTCTCGACTGACTCCCGGAGATTATTATGGCAGTGTTGCGATGTCGGTGTCCAGCTCGAGAGGAGCTCGTGCTTCTTCTTCTGCTACACAGTATGAGGATCAGTTGCAATCTCAGACTGCACTGATAGAGAGTCTCTGACAGGAGCAGGAGCAGATGCGTCAGCAGCAGCAGCAGCATGAGGAGGAGCGTCGACGCCAGCAGTAGCTGTACAAGGAGCAGATTAGTCGGTGGCAGTAGCAGCATCCGGAGCAGATGAAGTAAATGCGTTGACTCACTCATGCTTTAGGGATGGAGTTTCCTCCACCAGCATCTGCAAATCCCCCCTCCCCCCTCCCCCCTTCTTCAGATTAGAGTTTGTTTTTATGTTATAAAGTTTGTTAAATCAAAATATGAATTTTTTTTCTATTCGTAGTTTCTGTCTAATTATAAAATATTAATAATATTATATTTTGAAATAACAATATTAATATGAATAAAAATATTATTTATATTTTATAATATTAAATTTTATATATATATATTAAAATTTTATAATATTATAATTTAATTATATTTTTTTGTAATATTAGAATTATTTTAATATTTGAATGTAAAATAATTCTATTATTTTTATATTAATTAAAATAACTTATTAATATTTTTTATTTATGAATTATAATTCTAATATTATTATATTAATTAAATTAATTTATTAATATTCTATTATTTTTTATTTTTGAATTATAATTCTATTATTATTATATTAATTAAAATAATTTATTAATATTTTTTTATTTTTGAATTATAATTGGATTATTATTATATTAATTAAAATAATTTATTAATAATTTTTTTAGTATTTGCGACGGGATACTATGCCCGTCGTAAATAGTATTATTATTATATTGATTAAAATAATTTATTAATTTTTTTTAATTTTTTTTAAAAAAAACTAATTACGACGGGCCCGTTGCAATTACGATTTTTAAAAGTTTTCACAAATATACGGACTAATATTTGCGATGGGAAGAATCTCTGTCGCAAATAATGCCTTTAGCGACGGGCTCGTCGCAAATAATTGTTATTGCGACACCGTTTTCCGTGACGGGCTATTTGCGACGGGACCCCGTCGCAAAAGCCTATTAGCGATGGGATCCCAATGCAAATGCCCCGTCGCAAATGCCATTATTTCCAGTAGTGTGTGACTGTGTTGTGGTTGTTTTCTATGTAATTAAATTTATGTTTATGTTTTTAATTATGTAAGTAAATATTATTTTTAGTGACCCACAATATTACTTATTTAAATAGATATATACACACACTTATGAGATAAAATGAGACCACTCGTGTTTATGGTCTTATAGATTCGACATTCATTTCAACGGATGTGCAATATGTGAAACATCCTAGTAAAACTAAATATATATCTGAGATATTATCAATGGTAAAGTTTGGATGTTGGTTTTTTCTAGTCCTTTACGTGTAATTACATTAATATAATTATTAATTAATATTAATTATAATTTCATCAATTTTTGATATTTTATGTTGTAGAGGGCATTGGATTTTAGGTGTATTCAACCCAATAGAATGCAAACCATACTAGTTTTTCTCTTTATTAGGTGGCGTTCCTAAATATTTTATAACCATGTTAAATGAGTAAGTTTTTTATCTTTTTATAAGTTCAATATTTGTAATTTTTTTTATTTTACAAGTTTTATTAGATGATAAAAATGAAAATTCAGATCATGGAAAGGTTTAACAAAAATAAGTAGAAGATAAAGAATCCAAATCCAATCAAATATGTGAAAGTAATGGTAAATATTTAAATTTTTCATACTATTTTTATTATTGATATATATATATATATTGGTTTTTAATATCATGTTAATGTTTTACAACCTCAGTGTGTGTGGAATGTGGTTATTATGTTTTAAGATTCATTTATGAGATAATAACAACTCGGGTTTTGACTGCATTTAATAACGTTCGTTATATTAATTATTTTATATTTTATGATATAGTATTCTATATATTAATTTAAATTCTATTGTAGATGTTCAATTATATTGATCCACATATGAATGATGATATGAATCATCTTCGATCTGTTTTTGTGAACTATTGGATAAGTTTGGTTGCGAATTAAATTATCAAGTATGTATCTTTTAATTTTTATGATTAATCTTACATTTTCCTAATAAAGTGTCTAAACAATAATTATTTTGTTATAAGAGGCGTTTTATCCTAATTATATCAATATAATGCTTCAATGTTCATGACTGGTTGTTTTATAAATTAGTAGGTATATGATTTTTATTTTATTTTAAAATATAATTATATAGATAATGTTATTCTCATTAAGTTTCTAAATTATGGTTTTTTTATAAATTTTGACAAAAATGATTAGTTGAATTGAAATTTAATTTCATGTTATTATTTGATTTTTATTTTAAAAAAATGATCTAAATGGGGAATGATTTTAAAAGTAATGAAGTTTATGGAAACCTATTGATTTTTTTGTAAATGAAAAATACATTTTTAACATGGAATTTGTGATAATTTTATTTTTAATAAATGTTTAACACACCAACTGTATTATTTTAACATTTGATGTTTTGTGTTCTAAGGGAAGAACCATTCCTTTAAATTCTTTATGATTAATGATATAGTTACTAATTCAGGAGGCTATGTAAAGTATGGAATGAGTATCAGTTTATTGGGTTATTATTTTTGGTTTGTGACATTTGAAATCTTTGATTTAGATAGGATCATACAATTTTAGTCATTTTTGTGTTGTATATAGATCTATTTTGTGTATTCATAGTTTTTGGATTCTGGGATTTTATAATATTAATTTATTTTTTTTAATAAATATTATACATTTAATCATCTATTATTTTAATAACCAATGTTGAAAAAAATTTCTGCATCTATTTTATATATAAATCGAAACCAAAACAAATATATATCATTTTTGGAATCAGTTATCTTATAAAACTGACATCAAAGACCCCACCTGATAACAATTTTTTGTCAATTTTAGTGTTAAATGAGGCTAAAAACCTTCTGAAACAAGGCATTTGGCATCAGTTTTAATTAAAACCTATGTAAAAGATCAAAAAATTTGATCATTATGCATCGGTTGCCTTGATAACTGACTCCTAAAACCGCACTGAAAAATTATTCAGCATCAGTTATTGTATAAATTGGGGCCGAAAAGATTTTACAGATGGGTATCGGCTTCAGTTTCCAAAAACATACACTGAAAAGTTATTTTTAATTTCACTTTTACAAACATTTATTGAAAACAAATGCCAAAAACTAAAAAAATGACATTGAATCACAATTTTCTACTAGTGTTTAGCTAATTATATCTAGAATAAAGATACACCTTTGAGAATTATTGATCTATTCAATGTTTATCAAAACATTCATCAATATTTGGAAAGGGATACTTTTTTAGGGACACCTTATGGAGCTCTCAGTATCTGATACACAGGCGCACCCTAAGGTGATGCACTAGGGCATATGAACCCTTTGTCAAAATTATCTTGCAATAGTTTATTTAACTCCTCCATTTTGATTAGGTAAATCCTATAGGTTAATTTAGTGTTAATAGTATCCTGGTATAGGCTCTATTGATAACTCTACCTCATGATCTAGGATAAGTTCAAGTAACTCTTTAGAAAATACATCAGTGTATTTTCATAAAATTTTTATTTATTCAAGTTTGATACTTTTCTTCAAAATTAACCATCTAGGAAAGGTGTGCTTCTTAAAAAATTATCAATGCCAACACTATTGAGGGAATTGATAAAAGATAATAATGATATTCATAGAATTTTTACAGGAGCATAGGATGGTTTAGAATATAGAAAGAGATTTCATTTTCTCAATAGGTGATTCAAGCTCTATATAATGAGATACAATCCATGCCCAGTATAGCATAAAATTATACTAAGTAAAGAATTTCAAGATTTTCTTAAAGAATATTTTCATGCACACTAACAAGATAAGATTCCAGTACTTGGGTGGAATTGATTTCCCCAATAGGTGTTTCTATATATATCTATACTTCAAGGAATATAGGGTTTGATTCAATAGTTCTAGAAAACTTACTGGGTAGAAAAGAATACATAAAAACATAATCAAATATAAAAATCATTATTTAGTGAATAGGAAGTGTACATTGAATGAGTTCATTTTCATTTTTCACATTATCAGTCGTTATGCCATAATATTTCAATTTTTTCATAGTATTTGGTCGTTTCTAATGCTGATTACCCTCAAAGAATCATAGTTTAGTGCACTGGCATTCATAGTTTCCTTTATCCCAAAATTTGAAGCATTGAACCATGTGTGGTTCCTTCATTTCCTCTACCATGTTGGCCAACATCTTCATGTGTCTTCGATATTCATGAGATTGGTTTTCTTCTCTCCCACACTTGAAACATTTCCTTGTCCCTTTGAAGAAATTCCCAGGATTCTTCTTGCCAAATTTTTGACATGTGGGTGGTTGGATCTTTTTTCCTCTATTTTCATTTGATGTGCTAGCATGAAAATACATCTTTCATTTCTTATCCCCATAACCATGGAACTATTCACCAAACACCATCTCTACTTTGAGAAAACATTTATCTAATTATTCATAACTCTGAAAGTCTCGGATAGGTATAACCTTTCAATGGTGTGTTTTAAAACCAATAAAAAATTTATTTATTTTTATATCATCATTGGTATCAAAACCAAAGGCATGCCTTGAAATACTTGTGATGTTTGCCACCTAAGTTTCCACATATTCACCCTCATTTTCCTCAAGATATAGTAATTATAACTTTATCTATGTTCCAAGAGTTTGAGGGAAATACTTACTAATAAATAAATTCATAAAGTATTCTCACTCAATTTATTTGTTTTCAAAACATTTCTTTATATTATTTATCAACACCAACCATTGATTAACCTATACATTTAAATGATAGATTTAAAATGTGACTATATCCTTCTCAGAATAGTGGATCACAAAAAATATCTTAAATATTGATTTATCCATCTATTTTGTGACAAGTGGATGGGAAGATCCACTAAACATTGGTGGTCATTGTCATATAAAGGACTCAATGGCCATTTTCTCCCTCTTTAGTGAATGAGGACATTCCACAACGTTCAAATTATTGTTTATATCCTAAGAGATCAGATTAATAATCACTATAATGTTTTTAACTCTACCTCCCATGGAATTGAGGATGTCATTTGGACAATCGTTGGATTATCCCTAAAATGGGTTGTCGGCCTTGTTTCTCCTAGTTCCCAATATTTTCTAAAATATAAAATATTTTAACAAAACATACGTTAATATATAATTAATAAATAATTTTTTATTATAAGAATATTAATTCTAAATTCATATCTTATGGGATCCCTATGTTTAACCTTTTTCTCAAATGATGTTTCTAGGATCACATATTTAATACATTTCTATGTTTAAAAGGAAAAATTAATATAGTTACTTATCATTATTAATGGTTTTTATAGATTTTATTATTTACTAAATAATATCCCCTGGGATTTTAAAATAGCTGTGTAGTAAGGTCTCTTTTTCAGGGACTAGGTGATGAGTGAGTCAATTCCTAATGCACCTTTTTTCAGGGTTATTACCCCTATGTACAATTATACCACATTCATATCCACTTTTAGTGTCTAGATAGGGATTTTATTTCTCATAAAACACACACTCTTATACTTTAAGAAAACAGAGCATGTTTACCTATACATAGATTTATGCTTATGAATTTCACTAACAATTTCTAATCCTAATTCCAAAATTAAATAAACCATATCTATGATTCCAACTATTGAGACCAATGTTTTATTGGATTATTATTATATAAGTTTTATGATAAAAAACATAATAGTGATATAATCCATGGTCCAAATTTTTATTATCTTGAGAAAATTATGATCATACATAACCTATAGAAAATAATACAATTTTTAAAAATCCTTCTATTTTATCCTTTTAAAAGCTCTCATGATCTCCTCAATACATGTATTCACCTAAAGATATACATCAAAGAAAGGGGTGATATAAAAGCCTGATAATAGGGGGAATAAGGGACATGAATAAATTTTAAATGGGTGATAATAATCAACATTATCATATCATAATCAAGGGATCATCATCATAAGCATGGGGGACATATGATAAAGGCATGGAATGTAGCATATGCATAACAATGATACAACATAACAAAGTGGTCAAATACGGAAAATGGTTGTGAATAGAGATAATGTCGTGTTCCTGCATAATACACATAATCTAATGATATTATCCAATTAACCAAACCATTAGATGGATATATAATTCTAGTTCCACCTGTCACATCATAAAATGCTCATAATTACTCTTCCCACATAGAATGTAAAATAGTTACAGTCGTCAAATAAAACCTTGTAAAGGAATGGGTTTAATTAATATTTAAGAAAGAATAATTTCTTGAATAACACTATGTTTTCCAAAATGAATAAAGGGAATAATATGGTTTAATAAAACATAATCATTATTTATTGGATAAAAACAACTCAATAGGAGTCAATGTGATATTTTAAGAAATAAAATATTTTTAAAAATACTTTATAAATGGCATAGAAAACATTTCAAAGGATAGAAAAATGTAAATAAAATAAAATAAAAGGTAAAATAAAGTGTGATAATAATTTATGTAAATTACTAGAAAATCAATCTAGAGAAAATATGAAAGATGAGATAAGCCAAAAATAATTACTTTGGGTTTCATAATCCCCTTACCTTAAATCTATCTTTATTTCATTGATTTTCGGCCTCCTTGATAATAAACATAGGTTTATTAAATTATGGAACCATAAGTATATTATGTTAATTTATTTCACCATTTTTCAATCATAATCATTATATTTTATTTCTTAATTCCTATTGTTAAAGATGAAACATTTTTATATCATATTTTCATTAAAAGTATCTCGTTTAGTTTCGATTTCACTACGTTGTTCCAAGGTAATTTATACATAAGTACAATTACTTAAAAAAGATTAAAATAAAAAAATTATACATTTTTACATTATAAATTATTTATTATAAACATCTATAAGGGTGGTGATGATAAAGGAGTAGGAAACATCCTCATTGGTAGTTAACCAACTATTGGTGTGACACTATCTAAAGAAGAGGAAAGTGAAGTATGAAATATAACTACTTAATAAATATAATCTTATAGTAGGATAACATCATCAATATAATTTCACCATAATTATCAAATAATATTATATTATTTATATTTAAAATAAATGGGTAAAAAAGGAAAATAAGAGGAAAATGAGAGAATAGTTGATAAAAACTTAATCTTTTCTCGGTGTTTCTTCTCTTGTAGGGCACCAAACTCCCTTGATACTTGGAGTTGGTTTTCTATATAACATTAGTATATATTATTACGGGATTGAGAGATGGGATTTGATCAAATAATTTTATTTAGTGAGTGTGGTGGGTTTGGTATTCCTGGTGAGAGTTGAGGGGTTAATAATACTTGTGCAGAAATGTGTTTTGAGTTAAAATATTGAATAAAATCCTATATCCAAGGTAACATTATAATAGGGATTTATTGACATTATGAATTATATTTAGATTAAATAATATAATTTTATGACTTTGAAACAATTTGTAATCTGAATTTATTATTTTAATAAAAAAGGAAGGTAGGAAAATAACAAAATATTATTTTAATGGAACACTTTAGGCTTTAGACTTTGGAAAATGATTTTTAGGTTTATAAATTATGTTTATTATTTTTAAATGACCCATTTATCAAATGAAATTTATTTTGGGTGGAAATAAATAACTTATAATTTAAAAATTCATTATTTCATCATTGTTAGGTCAAAAAAACATGTTGCATTTGAAGAATAGTATTTTTACTATTCACATAAAAATTGAAGTATTTCAAAAAATTAAAAAAAATAAACCTTGGAAAATTTCAACATGCACATTATGAAAATGAAATTCATTTATCAAAATATTTTTATAGAATTTTTAATTTTAATTTTTAATATAAATATTATTTTTGTAGGAAATACATTGAAATTAAATTTATTAAAAAGGTGCTTATACTTTCTCTGAATTTTTAATCTTAATATTTATTTTATGGAATTATAATTTTTATATTTTTAAAAATTACTAATGGAAAATTTTATTTATATTACATTTTATTATTTTGAAGTGAAATTACAATTTCCAACATTCAGGTTACTATTTCCAATAGTCAAGTTACTATTCCAATTGTCAGTTTACTATTCCAACAATCACATTATTATTCATATAGTTGCATAACTCATTTAAAAAGAATAATGTTCCTTAATTAAATATTCATTGCAATTCCTCCCAAGGTTCCATATTTTCAGTTTCAAAAATGTTGATCAGATTACTAATATATTGTTTCTTTTAAATAGTCTTGTTCATGGGGGTAATGATTATACAATATTTGAAAGATCCAAAAAAATCCCATTGTAATTTTCTATTTTATATTTTTTGTCCCCTTATAATGCTTATAATTTTCATAGGATTAGTTACTAATTAATGTAATGAGATATATTAATGAAATAAAGTGTTGTTCATGTTTCTTTATGTGTTATATGTTTATAATAATGTATAATATAATAAATCACACATTTATTCATGAAATAAATATCACTTATAAACATTGGGTCGTTACATTATTCCCCCATTTTAAAAATATTTCCTCAAAATTTCAACTCATATTCTCTATTTAGAATAAAATAGGGTACTTCTACTTCATTGTTTCCTTTTGTTTCCATGTCTCCTCTTCATATTTATAGTCCCGTTATAGAACTTTGATATTCTGAGTTGTCTTGTTGCATATATATTTGTCTCTATGATCTAAGATCTTCACCAGATTCTACTTATAAGAGAGTTCATTCTCCAATTATACAATATTCATATTAAGATCATTTGAAGGATCATGTATATAATTCCTTAGGAGAGATATGGGAAACAAATCAGGAACCTAAGCTGGGTTTTCTGTAAGTGCTAACTGAAAGGCCATTTCTCATATGAGATAAATGGTCACAAAGTGGCCAATGTACCTAGGGATAAACATCTCTTTCTTTCTAAATTGTATGGAATTATTCCTTAGTAATATTCAAAGGAAAACATTTTCTCCAAAGTCAAACTCTACGTGCCTTAGATGGTTGTTGTCAAAGATCTTTTTCCAACTCTAAGAAAATTTTATTTGTTGTTGGATGTCTTGAACCATCAATATTATCTATGTCACAAGTTATATTCCAAGTATATTTTTTCACTAACTTCATTATATAAGTATGATTTTTACATATATTCCCATATAGAGAATCATATGGAGAAATTTTAATACTCGAGTGTAAGTTGTTTTTGTATGGGAACTAAAGTAATGTGATATTTTGATCTGATGCTCCTCTAAATTACGTTGAGTAGGCTCTTAACATGTCATCAAGTGTATGGATGCTCTTTTTAGATTGGCCATAAATTTAGGGGTGATTGGTCATATTGAAATTTAGTTCATCATTAAGATCATATTGAATACTTCTATAGAATTTGGAAGTGAAATTTGGATCATGGTCATAGCTAGTGAAAAGCGGTAACCCATGTAGCCTCTATGTAATTACACCTTTTTAATACATCAAAACATTCATTACATGGGACAACACATAATAACACACAATCTATTTTAATGATTTGTTTATTGGAAATTATAAATATAACTCATGAACAAAAAAAATAATCTTATCATACACTAGAAAAAAAATTCATAAGTTCATCCTAAGTTACTTTTACTACATCTCATGTCTTGGGAATATACATCAAAAGAAAGGGGTGAGAATAAATTCCTATAAGGGAAAAAAGAAAGGCAATGGAAGATGAAAGATCATAATACATAATAAAAAAGGTATAACATGAGAGAATAATAATAAGTGAATGATAAATAACATGTAAATGTGTATATGATATAAAATTGATAAATTCAAAAGAATATCACGAAGGTGTCATAAATAAATATTACCATAGATATTCACCAAGGTGTCATAAAACATTACATCTCTAGAGATTAAATTATTTACCTAATCAATTAGAGGGATATCAGGGAACAGCCTTTATATTTATTAATTCATTTTGTCCAAATTGATTACAATAAATCATTCCATCAATAACACATAGAGGAAAATAATGGTTTCCTTGTAAAATAGTTTAGTACATGAGTTCTAAAAGACATGATCATTTCATCATTTTTAACCCACAAGAAGGAACGTGGGATTAATACATGTAAATTACCAATAAATAAACCATTTTTCCATATAGTTTAATAACCATGGAAGTGGAAGATGATTTGGTATTCATAATATGATAATTCTTCTTGTGAAGTATATAAATTCAATAAATGAATTCAGCAGGATAATAGGTATCAATTTTGGATTAAGTAAAGGGTAAAATGAGAGGGGACAAAGGTCTCCAATTAATAAAAAAATAATTTTTGAAGAAAAGGGTTAATAAAAATGGGAATGAAAATAATTAAATTCAACACATAGAAATCATACCACAAAGGTGTTCTAGAATATAAAAGAGGAATCAAAGAATTCCCATACCTTAAATCCCACATTATTTAATCTCTTTTTTGTATCCTGAGTAATTGAATTTGGTTTATTAAAATGATGAACCAGAAGTGAATTTTGTTAATTATTTTATTTATTTATCTACTATAATAATTTTATTATAATTCTTAATTTCCATCATAAATGTTTAAACATTTTGATATGATACTTTCTTTAAAATTTTCCATCATTTTTTGATTTAATGATATTCTTTAATTAATATTTAAGATTAACTTTAGAATCTTTGAAATAATTATATTTATAAATTTATATATTATAAATAATTAATTATAATCATAAATGAGGTTGTTGATGAAAAAATAATTTTCAATGTCCCCATGTGCGGCGAACTGACCATTATCGGGACATTGTCAAACAAGGGGGAAGAGAATTATGAATTATGAATATGCTATAAATATGATAATTTAAATAGGTTAAAATCAATAAAATTATGTTAACATACTACTTAAATAATTTAATAACATTTGGGTTTTAAAGGAAAAGGTAACAATAGTATGATAAGAGAAAAATGAGAGAAGATTTGATAAAAAAACTTATTTCTTTCCCAGTGTTGCTTCTCTTGTACGGTACTAAAATCCCTTGATTATTAGAGTTATTTTCTCTAAAAAATACATAATTTTTATAAGGGTATTGAGAGAGAGTAGTTTCATAGTATCTTGGATAGTGTAAGTGGGGAAGTAGTGGTTTTTCACGAGATGTCAGGGGGTTATTTATACTCGAGGAGAAGGTTAATTTAAGGATAAAAATTAGAATAAAATAATATATCCACGTTAAACCATATAACAATGATTTTTTATAATATGAATCATATATAAATAAATAAAAATATATTTTAGACTTTAAACCCCTTTATAAACCTAAATCCCTAGTTTATTAAAAAGAAAAGTGAAACAGTAAAAATTAGTGATTTTAATGAAATACTTTTGAATTTAGACCTTTAAAAATGAATTTTATATTTAGAAATTAAGTTTAATGTTTTTAAATTACCTATTTATCTTATTAAATTAATTTTTGACATTAATAACTAATTAAATTTTTATTAAGTCTTTACTTCATCATCATTATTTCATAAAACACGTGGTATTTCAAAATGAAATTTTTTTACTATTCATGTAAAAATTAAAGCATTTAATAAAATTACCAAAAAATTCCCCATAAAAATTTTAAAATGATTATTTCAAATATAAAATTCATTTTACCAAAAAAATTATAACATAGGTAATTTTAAATTTAAATATTAAAAATATTATTTTTTTTAATTACAATATAATATAGTTTATTAAAAATAATTCTTAATTTTTAATATTGATATTTATTTTTTAGAATTATAATATTTATATTTTATTAAATTTCTCATGATAAATATTACTTATATAATATTGTATTATTTTGAGGTCAAATTACTATTTAAACGGTTAGGTTACTATTCAAAATGGTGATGCTACAATTCCCAACATTCAGGTTATTATTCCAGAAGTCATTTTACTATCTCAACAGTAATATTACCTCCTATAAATACCTATTTATTATTTTATTAAACCTTCACTACAGTTCATTCCAAGGTTCTATATTTTCATTTTCTAATATGTCGATTGGTTTACTAATGTTTTGTCTCTTTCCTATAGTGTTCATGAGAGGGATGATTCTATTATATTAGAAAGATCCATATTTCCCCATTATACTTGTCATATTATAAATTTTTTGTCCCATCGTAATGTTTAGTATTTTCAGGGGATTAGTTACTAACTAATGTAATGATTTTCAGAAATGAATAATGTTTTTCTAGTTTATATATTCAGTGTATGTATGTAATACTATATAATATAATATAACACACATTTATTCAGAAAACAAATATTACTAATAATGTTGGGTTCGTTACATTATTCCTCCTTTAGAAATTCCATACCAGAAATTTCAAATCATATTCCTTGTTGAGGAAAAATAAGGGTACTTTTTTCATTATTTCCATTGTATTTTACATCCAAACTTCATACTTATGGTTTCACCACAACACTTTGACATGGTGAGCTATCTTTATATGTAAACATTTGTCTCTACAGTCTAATACATTCACTGGATACTACCCATAAGAGATTTCATTCAACAATTTTACCACCTCTAGATTCAAAACATGTTAGGGGTCATTTATATACTTCCTATGGAGAGATACTTGGAATACATCCGGAACATAAGCCATATTTGGTGGAATTTATATCTAATAGGCCATTAATCCCATGAAATCAAATATCTTAAAGGGATAAATGTACCTAGGGAAAATATTCCCATTCTTTTCAAACTACATGACTCTCTTCTATAGTTATATTTAAAGGAAATAGTTTTCTCTGACATCAAACTCTAAGTCCCTATGATGGTTGTCAGCATAACTCTTTTACTCAACCTAAGTATCTTATATATGTTGTTTGAAGTATTGATCCATTTATATCACCTCTTTCATAATATCATAGAAAATAATCTTTCATTCACTAACTTCAACCCAAAAATTATAAGTTCTACATCGTTTCCCATATAATTATTCATACAGAGCCATTTGAATACTCGAGTGGAATCTATTATTGTATGTGAACTCAAATGATGGGAGATGTTGATCCCATAAACCATTAAATTAAATTGAGAAAGATATTATAATTTCTACAAGTTTTTATATAATCCTTTTTTATTGGATATCTATTTGGGGGTGATAAGTCGTACTGAAATTCAACACAGTATTCAGATCATGTTGAAGACTTATCCAGAATTTATAATTGATACTTGGATCTTAAAAAAATGATTAAACATTGTACCCCCTGAAACCTTACCTCTTTATTTACATATATATATATATTCATGTTTTCTAAGAGATAAATCATCCTGAATAGTGATTAATTGGGCAGTCTTGGTGAGTCGATCCACCACAACCCATATCACTTTGTTTCAATTCAGTGTCTTCAGGAGAATAGTGTAAAAGTCTATGGTTGTGTTATCCCATTTCCATATTTGTTTAATAAACTGTTAAATCTTCCCATTGAACTTATTTCACTCTTCTTTAACCTACGAACAAACCAATCACTTTAAGATAAACTCAGTGATCTCCTTCTTCATATTCTCCCACCAAAAGCGCTCTCAAAGATCATTGTACATCTTAGTATTTATGGGGTAGATAGAGATAGGTAAGATATGTGCAATATCTAATAGATATTTTCTTATATTAGGTTATGAAGGAATAAAAATTCTAGTTCCAAACCAAATGATACAATCTTCATCAATGTGTAATTCATTAATTTTTCCCTCCTTTACTACTTTAACCTTTTTTTGAAGAGCCAGATCATCCCCTAGTGCCTCCTTGATCCTCTCTCTGATAGATGGTTGGGTAATAATTTGGGAAAGGTTTAATGTATTACCTAAAATTTCTATTTCCAAGTCCATCCATTTAATATCCAATAATAGTGGGTATTTATCAATATAATCATGGATAGAGAAGTAGGTTTTTTTCTAAGAGAATCATCTACCTTATTCTCTATTCTAGGATGTTAGTGAATAGAGTAATCATATTCCTTGATTAGATCTAATCATATTTTTCGACGTATTTTGAGCTCATTATTTTTTATTATATACCTCAAAATATAGTGTTTTGTGTATATATCACATTTTTTCCATTATGATATTGACTCCATATCTTTAGAGCAACAAAGGATGCTGTTAAATCTAGGTCATGAGTAGGATAGTTCTGTTCAAGAGGCTTTAACTATCACAATGCATACATAATTACATTTTCATTTTTTATGATTACAAATCCAAGTGATTTTGAATATAAAACACTATAAATGACAAATTCCTTCCCAATTATAGGGTAAAGTTAGAATAGGTACACTAACCAATCTCTTCTTTAGTTATTAGAACCTTTCTTCACACTCCTTTTTCTAGCTAAACCTAACTTCCTTTCGAGTTTAAATTTTTTTGGATCATAAAGTCATGAAATAATTTTCAAAAAACTGCTACAATATCCTATGAGACCAAGGAAACTACAAATATTAGTTATAGTAGTAGTATGTGGACACTAATCTATGCACTTTTTCTTGGCTAGATTAACTAATATTTCTTCACTAGTCATGATGTTCCCCAAGAGCAAAACTTATTGTAACATGAATTCACGTTTACTGAATTTTTGAAACACCTTATCCATCCCCAGGGTTTTTAGCATAAACCATATAAAATTATCATACTCCTCATGAAATTTTTAATATATCACAATGTCATCAATAAAGAACACCACAAATTTATCAAGGTAATATTTAAAGAACTTATTCATCAAATCCATAAATATGGTAGGAAAAGTAGTCTAGTCGAAGGGAATAATAGTAAACTCATAATAACTATAGATTTTTCACAAGTTAGAAATTGGGATGTATTCCTTCTTCACCCTTAACTAATGATAACCCAATTAGAAGTCAATCTTGGAAAATTATTGAGCCCAAAGAAGAAAGTCAAACAAATCATCAATCCTTGGAAGAGGATATTTTCATTTTTCAAAGATCTCATTAAGTTCTCTATAATCAATGATTATCCACATTAATATAACCTCCTTATTTAAAAATTGAATAGGTTCTACCTAAGGAGACACACTTGGTCGAATAAGACTATTCCCAAAAAGATCCGGAAATTGCTTCTTTAATTTTAATAACATTGTATATTCTATTCTATACCTGATCTTTGATATTGGCTTGGATCAAGGTATGAGTTCACTAGAGAAATATACCTCTCTTTTCAAGGGAAGCTGAGTAAACTCCTAAAAAATAAATGTATTCCCAAAAAATGGGGAAATTTTCTGTTTTTATACATTCTCATTCTTCTTTTTCTTCACCAATAATTTCTATAAAGAAGGTTTTAGGAGGTTCTTCTAAGCATAGTTCATTATTGGTTATCTATCCTTTGAACATAACTCTGGGTTATCTATTCAATACCGCTAAACTTTCCAAATTCTATTGTTGATCGTAGAATTATTATTTGAGATCCATTACATCATTAATATAGCGTTGAATTCCCCCATGGAAATGACAATTATATTTGAGATGATATTTCACTCACCAGTGTTGATACTAGAGTTTCTATACACCTTTTATTCTAGGATAATTACTCTATAAGTTTTAATTAATCACTCTAAATCTAGTAGTTTTATTTTCTATTCTACATTCCTTGAATACATGGATGAAACTAAGGAATGTTTATAACCTAATTCAAACAAATATCTTTTGAGATTTTATAGCACAAAGAGTGTACCTACCACCACATCGTTGGGAGCCTCTACTTTATCCGTTGTGATTTTGAAAGCCTGATATTTCTATATTGTCCTGTGATTAGTTTGATATTGGTTCACATCCATTATGTTCTGGTTTGGACATTGATTTAAAAAGTTTCTGAGTTTTCCACAATTGAATAATTGAACTTCTGGTTGAGCATACACCATCTTCCCTTTCTCATTTTCAGTGAGATGTTGAGGCTTAATATATCTATAAAATTTCTTGGCTATATGACCATCTCTTCCACACTTATAGTACCCTCCACTCCCAAGTAAGAAGTTCACCAAATGATACATCCCATATTTTTTACACATGTGATGTTTTAGTTTCTTTCCTCCTCTTCAATGATCAAAATTCATCCTTTAGTTTAGATCTATATCTCTCTTTTTTCATTCAGCCTATGTGACCACTACATTTTTTTCCAAACTCAATTTCAACCTATAAGTCACACTAAACTATCTCCTTATAGCCTTTATAGTCTCAATATTCTAGTTTCCTTCATACATGGGGTATCATTCTATAAAATAACTTATTAACCATTCCTTTATGATTTATAAAAATTGTAGAAGTGTATCAGGAAAGTTATATGGAGTTCATTTTGCAGCTTCCCACCAATTTATTTTTTGTTGTCATTATCTTTAAGAATTCCTTCTACATTTTTTCATCTAATGGGGAAAATATTTATCTAAAAATATTCCCCTAAGCTCTTCCCACTCTATATCATTTGTCTCCACTCTTGGATTCATGTTCTAAATGAGTCTCCACCATTGATAATCTTCTCATTTTAAGTACTATACTTTCAAGGTAACTTTCACCATCTCTGAACATCATTTTATAGAAAATATATTTTTTAAAGATATAATCCATTTTTCATAAATTTATGGTTCAATGGATCCACTAAAGTAAGGTGGTAATTGATTCATGAAGGACTTAATTGAAATTTGTTCCCTTAAAGGTGAATTGGGTTTCTCAACATGATTCAGGTTCTTATTCATAACTTAGTATAGTTGATTTATCATCCTCATGAATTTTTTCATTTCATATTTCATAATGTTTGGAAGGTCATCAGTGCATCATCCATTTCACTCATCATTCCATTGGTTACTCATAATTATATACATTTTTATGAAAGAAGAAAACATTAGTAAAAATATATTACTTTTAGGGAGATTGTAATTATAAAGGGAGTTTTAGAGCTGAAACAAAATGCTTAAACACATTATTCTTCTAATATTCTATAATAACAATTACATTATCTATATACCATTCTAAATAGTTCATAAAAATTATGTGATTACCCAAACATATCCCCTATGAGAGTAAAACTTAGTGAAGAAAGGCCTGTTTTCATACACCTAGTGATGATCAAGTCAAATCAAAATTCACCTTTTTTAGGTTGCTAATAACTAGGTACATCTATTTCAGAGCCACATCCACTTGTAATTTCTTAATAGGGATTTATTTTCTTTTAAACCACTCATTTAATATTTCACTAAAATTCTAGGAAGTTTTCCTATATATAGACTTATCACAGTTATTCTTAATAAATATTTATAATACTAATTTATAAAAATAACTAAACTATTCTTTAATACCATCTATGTAATCCCTCTTTAAACAAATAAAACTTTAATTAAATGGCACAACACTTAATTTTTTTTAATAAACTTTTATGTATTCATTATAGGTTCATCCAGAGTTACTTTTATTTTATCCCACATCTTGGGGACATTAATCAAAAGAAAAGGGGTAAGCATAAATCCCATTAAGAAATAAACAGATGTAATGGAACATAATGGATCATCATAGATAACAAATGTGGAATAACATGATTGAATAATTATTAGTATAGGATACATGACATTTTAATGTGCTGATAACATAAAAATTATACATTCATAAGCATATCTTAAGTTTTTTCACCAACATGTCATAAATAAAATTTAATTAGGTTTTTCTCCAAGGTATTATAAAACATGTAATCTAAATAGATTAAATTATTTACCCAATGCATTAGAGTGAAATTAGGGTTCACCCTTAATATGTATTAATTCTTGTGATCCACATTAATCATAATAAATCATTTCACTAATATCCCATGTAGAATAAATAACGGGTTTCATATAAAATTGTTTAGTATATATGTGCTTCATTACTTGATCATTTCATCCCTTTTAACACAACATAAGGAAATAAGTGTTTAATAGATTTAAATAAATAATAAATAAATTATTTTTACATCTATTTTAATACACATGGAATATTAATAGTTTTGGGTATTCACAATATGGTAATTTCTCATGTAAAATAGAGAAATTAACGAAATTAATTAAGCAACATGACAGGTATGAACCATGGATTAAAAAATGGTAAAATGAGAGGGGATTAAGGTATCCTATTGATAAAAAAATATTTTTAATGTAATGGGAAAATAAAAATGGGTGTGAAAATAAATAAATTCAATATATAGAAATGATACCACAAAAGGGGCTCTTGAATGGAAAAGTGGAAGTGGATAATTCATTTACCTTAAATCCTGATTTATTTCATCTCTTTTATGCCTCCTTAATAATAGACATAGGTTTATTAAAACCTAGAACTGGAAGATAATTATACTCATTTTTGTGACTATATATCAATTATAATTATTGTATTATATTTCTTAACTTCCATCATTAAAGTTGAAACATTTTGATATGATATTTTCCTTTAAATTTACAGTCTTTCTTCGATTTAATGATCTTTCGTAATTTCTAATTAATAATAAATAAATTAGCTTATAAATAATATTCTTTATAAATTTATATGTTATATATAAATTTTTATAATAATTTATATTGGTGGTAATGAGAAAATAATTTTAAACGTCCTCATGGGCAGTTAACCGACTGTCATTAGGGCATTGTCAAAAGAGGGGGAAGAGAATTATTAAATATGAATAAATTATAAGTATTAACATTTGAGTAGGTAAATATCATTAATATAATTCTAATATACTAATTAATTTTATCTTATAAGATTTATTTTTCAAAGTAATTGGGAAGAAGATGAAGAGAAGAAGATAATTAGAGAAGACTTGATAAAAACTAGCACTTTTCTCAGTGTTACTTCTCATGAATGACACGTGACAATTTTGATTATTAGATTTGTTTATCCTCATAAAATACCAATGTATTATAATTTTATTGAGATATAGTATTTGGTTATAGTTTCATCATTTTTAAGTGAGAGATTATTGGTTTTCTGATGTGAGGGAGAGGAGTTTTTATACTTGAGGAGAGCGGTATTTTAAGGAGAAAATATTGAAGAAAATACAATATCCAAGGTAAACCCTGTAGTGGTGATTTTTATTGTCATTATGAAAATGGAAAGTGAAAAAATGGAAACTTTCTATTTTAACCAAATAGGTTTGAATTTATACTTTGTGAGATGCATTTTAGGATTGGAAATTAACTGTTTATATTTTAAAACTTATTTTTGTATGAAATAACCAATTCAACACTTGATAATTCATTATTACACCATTATTATTTCATAAAATATTTGGTATTTCAAAACAGTATTTTTTTACTATTCATGTAAATATTGAAGTATTTCAGAAAATTACCAAAAAATCACCATTATACAATTTTGATGTACTGATTCCAAATATGAACATAATTTTATAAAAATAATTTTGTACAGTGGCAATTGTGAATTTTAATATAAAAATTATTATTTTTTCTAAATACATTAAAATACAACTTATTAAAAGGAAGTATAATATTTTTAATCTTGATATTTATTTTTTAGAATAAAAATATTTATATTTTATTAAATTACTCATTATAAATATTATTTGTATCACATTGTTTTATTTTGATGAAACATTACTATTCCAATTGTTGGATTACTATTCCTAAAAGTCAGGTTATTATTCCCAATGGTTATATCACTATTTTTACGGTCATATTACTATTCAAATGGTAAATTTACCTCTTATAAATAACTCCTCATTATTTTATTAAAAATTCAATAAAATTACTCACAAGGTTCTATATTTTCATTTTCTATTATTTTGATTGGTTTACAAATATTCCATATCTTTTCTATAGTGTTTTCCATGGGAGCGACGATTCTAACAGATTGGAAAGATCCATATTTTCCCATTCTACTTTTAGTATTTTATATTTTTTTCACATTAAAATGTTTAGCACTATCATGGGACTAGTTGATGGCTAATGTAATAATTTTCATTAATGAATAAAGTTTTCTTAGTTTCTCTATTCATTGTATGTGAATATTATAAAATAATTTAATATAAACACATTAATTTCGGAAATAAATATTACTAATAAATTTGGGGTTATTAAAGCCTCACCACTTCTATTATATATATCATATAATGTTTTTCAAGTGAGAAATATTCGTGAATATAAATTAATTGGGAAATATTGGTTGGCCAATCCACCTCAAACCATATTACATTGGTTTCTTTAGATTTCTTTGGGATACTAGTGACAAAGTCTATGGAAATGTTCTCTCATTTCCATTTTGGTCTATGAAATGGTTTCATCATCTCCTTATAATTTTTTCACTCAAATTCAAATTCCCAACATACCAAGAACATTGAGGTGTACTCAGCAATATCCGTCTTCATATTTTCTAACCAAAATTGCACTCAAAGATCACCGTATATCTAGGTAATTCTAGGATGGATAGAGAAAGATGATATATATACATTATCCAACAACATTTTATTTATTTTAGTATATTAAGGAACCTAAATTCTTATTCTAAATTGAATGAAACTGTCTCCATCGATGCGGAATTCATAAATATTCACCTCATTTAATGATTCATTCTTATTTTGATGTACTATATCATCACATTGTGCTACCTTTTTCTTCTCTTGGATAAATGGTTGGGAAATAATTTATGATAATTATGAAATATTACAAACACTAATATTTCTAGAACTATACTTCACATATCAATGAATATAGGGTATTTCTATATCAGCATCAGATATAAAATATAAATTTCTATTCTACTAGGAGAATATGTTACCTTGTTCGCCCCTCGAGGATGGTAATGAATAAAGAAATTTTGGTTCTTGATTATCTCTAAACATTTTTTTATTCATATTGATCTATTTATACAAGATATATACATTAGACTCTTGGGGTCTAAATATTTACTATACTTCTCACCATATAAGTATCACTAATAAATATTCTAGGAAAAGATCACATCTAATAACTCCCAATCATTTTTTTGGATGTTATTCTCAAAGATCTACAATTTTCATTGGAAATAATCTATCACTTTATCATTCTATAAGTGTACACAACCCATGAAATTATTTGTATAATAATTGTATATCAAAAAACATTCTCCACTTGATTGTAGTGTGAGCACAGACATAATCATTATCCTATTCGTATTCCCTTTAAATATTTCATTGTAGTCTTTTATAAAGGAATATTTTACACCTTTACATGTTTAATTAGTTAGTGGGATAAAACATCTAGAGAAATTCCTAAAAAAATGTTTGTAATATGCAACTAATCCAAGAAAACTACATATATATATGACACTAGTGGGTCTGGTCCATTACTTGATTACCTTTATCTTTTAAGAGTCTATATGAATTCCATCACTTTTGATAAACTTCCCCAGGAATGTGACTTTATAAATCCAGAAGTCACACTTTCTAAACTTAGCATAAATTTTCTACTTTCTTAATGTTTCCACCAAAGTCCTTAAATTCTCTTCATGTTCATCTATACTCTTAGAGTAAATGGAACTATCATTACTAAATACTACCAAACATTTTTCAGTGTAGTCTCTAAACACTATATTTATCATATACATAAATATTTTTGGGGAATTAGTATGTTTTAAGGGAATTATTATAAACTCATAGTTCCTATAACTTTTATATAAACCTATATTATAAATATATTCCTTATTCACCTTTAGCTAACGATATCTAGAATGAATATGGATCTTTTATAAGTATTGATCTCTTCAAAGTTGATTGAATAAGTCATAAGTATGAGATAATTTTTCTTTATGGTGATCTTGTTGAGCTCTAGGTAATCTATACATAGACACATTTATCATTGCTTTTTCTAAAAAAATAGATCCACTTAACCCCAAGGTGATGCACTAGGTAACATAAAAACATTGTCAAAATTCTCTTTTAGCTACTTCTTTAACACCTCCAGTTCGATTGGGTCTATCCTATCTGGGAATTTGGAGTATGAGTGGATCTATTTATAATCTCTATTGATAATTAAACCTCATGATCTAGTGTAAGTCTGGATAACTCATCAAGAAATACATTAGTGTAATCCCTCATAATGGGCATTTCCTCATACTTAATAATTTCCTTCAACTCAACATTTTAGGCAAGGTATGCTTTATCACTGGGTATCAAGTCCCACACCATTTTCATATTTTTCAAAATATATTCATGATCTTCCGTGAATTTTTATAGAATCATAGGATGGTTTATAATATATAAATATATTTCCTTTTCCCAATATTTGATGTGAGATGAATAAAACAAGATCCAATCCATGCCTAGTATAGAATAAATGTTTACCAAGGTAAGTATTATGATATTAATGGGAATAGTATCACAAATACACTAATATGAGAAGATTCCAACACTTGGGTTTCATGAATTTTAACACTAAGTGATTTTACTGATATATCTATGTCAAGGTATCAAGGTTTTGATTCAATAGTTCTAGAAAACTTATAGGTTATAAAGGAATGTGTATAACCATAATCAAATAAAATTATTTTAATTGTTGATAGAATAATAAGTGTACCTTTTATGACTTTATTTTCATTTACTAGTTCAAAAATAGGAATGGAATAATTTTTCCCTTTCTCCTTTATCTTTGGTGGTTAATGTGGATAATTACCCTCAAAGGTCATTAGTTTAGTGTAATGGAATTCATAGTGCACATGATCCTTAAAGTTGAAGCATTAAACCATGGGTGGTTCCTTTATTTACCCTATCATGTTATTTGAACTCATCATGTCTCTTTCACATTCATGATATTGATGGCTTTATCTCCCATACTTAAAGCATTTCTCCATCCCTTTGAGGTGATTTCTATAATGATTCTCCCAAAAATTTTGACATGCGCATGTTTAGATCCTATTTAATCATTTTCATTTGATCCTAAAATATAAAATTACATATTTCATTTCTTATCTCTATAATCATGGGGCCATTCACTGAACTCCATCTCCACATTGAGACCATGTTGAACTAATTCTTCATAACACCCAAAGTTTTGGATTTCTAAATCCTTTAAAAGGTGAGGCTTCAAACCAATAAATAATCTATCTATTTTGAAAAAACAAAGTGATAATAAAACCTGAGGCATATCTTTCAATCCATTTAAATATTTCCTCATAAATTGTGATAGATTCACCCTCCTTTTTCTTAAGAATTTGTAATTATCTCTCAATATTTATTCAAAGAGTTTGAGATAAAAACTTCTTAAAGTCTTACCACTCCATTTTTTCTATTTAATCCATTATAATAATATTATTTATTGACTCCAATCATTTATTAGCCTATACCAATAACTAATAGACAACTAGGGTGAATTTATTCTTATAAGAATAGTATATCACCTAAAATATCTTCTCCATTGAGTTTTCCCACTATTATATGACATGGGGGTCAGAAGATCCTCTAATCATCAGAGGTCATTACCATATAAAGGATGTGTGGGCTAGTTTCTCCTTATGGGGTAAAGGCAGATATTACACATGGTTAAGGTTATTATTTGTATCTAGAGACATCTTGGTAAACATATCCATAAATTTTTTTAACTCCACCTACCATGGAATTTTGCATGTCATTTTACAAATCAGTGCACTGTACCTCACATGGGTTGTTGGTGAATTTCTCATAATCAACCATATTATAAAATTGAAATGTTTTGAACAAAATGTAACTCAGTAATGTGTGAATAAATAATTTATTATTATTAAAAATATTAATCCAAAATTCACATCTTATGGGATCCCTTTGTTTATCTCTTTTGACAAATGATTCTTCAAGGAGCATGTAATTTATTATTATTGTAACTTTAACATGAATAATTACATTTTTTATTTGTATTTCATAATGGTTTTTATAGAGTGTGTGATTAAATGAATTATATACCTCATAAGTGTAAAACTAAGTCTGCGGTATGGCCTCTTTATCAAGCACCAGGTGATGATCGAGTCAATGAAAAATGCTCCCTTTTCAGGATTATTACCCCTGGGTACAATAGTACCAGAATGGCGTCAACTTGTAATATCTAGACAGTGATTTATTTTCTTGGAGACCACTCACTTGTATAACTTAACAATTCAAAGGATGATTACCTATACATAGACTTATATTTATTATTTTCACTAATTTTTTCTAATCATAATTCATAAAATAACTAAACCATAACTCTGATACCAACTATAGAAACCAAGATTTTCATAAATTATTATTATGTAATTTTTAATATAAAAAAACATTATAGTGATACAATCTAGGATCCAAAGTTTTATTATTTTGGGAAAATTATGCTCAAACATCACTTGTAAAAAATAATACTTAAATATTTATATAAATACCTCTTATTTATCTTTCTAAAAGATATAAATATATTTTCATTACATGTATTCAACCAAGGAGATAAAATAAAGAAAGTCATGAGCTAAAATCCTAGTATGGGTAGAAATAAGGAACATGAATCAATAGTACATGGGTTATAATAATAAACATCATTTTATCATGGGCATGGGGTGTTCATCATAATCTTGGGGAATTTTTTTGTTAAATGCATGGAATGTGGAATATGTATAACAATGAAACATCAAAACATAGTGTTCAATAACACACATAGTTGTGATAAAAGTTAGCATCATGTTCAAGAAAAAAATATGTGAATAAACCATAACTATTAAATCCTACCTTTTATTAAATATACTTTTCATTTTCATGATATAATCTGGGGATCTTTTAAAGTTTAGTTTCTTGGTAAAAATGGTGCATAATACATGAATTCATAAAACATTCTTCTAATCCACTTGAATGGATTCTTTAAAGGGTAATACTAATTAAATTTTCTATAACTCACAACTTGGGGACATTCATCAAAAGAAAGGGTGGGCATAAGGCCGGGTAAGGGAAAGAAAGTGAAATAGTTTAATTATGGTCTTAAGGAATATCAATAAAAACATGAGTCAAAATGATAAGGCATGAAAAGAGGCATATCTTAATAATAAGATCATGAATAATAACATGTAAATGTGGCTAAAACATTTAATAGACACATTCATAATCATATCACAAAGGTGTTTCATTGAGGTTTCATAATAATTACCATGGTTATTCACCATGGTATCGTCAAACATGTCATATCTAGAGATTAAATTAACTACCGATTTCATTAGAGTGATATCAGGGAACACCCTTCATATGTATTAATTAATTTTAGCCACATAGATCATAATAAAATATTTCATAAATTACCCATGGTGAATGAAGGAAATGAGTTTCGTATCAAAATCATTGTGTTAAAAAATTCTTAAATACTAGATTATTTTGTCATTTTTAATCCACAGAAAGGAAATACGAGTTTATGTATGTCAGTACCAAAATGAAATAAATAATTTTTACACCTTGGTGAATGCCACTATAAAATAAAGATGTTTTTGTATTCACAAAAATTAAATAAAAACAGAATATTATGAGGAGAATAGAGAAAAGTTTAAGAAGTAAAATTGGAATCATAACAGGTATAAAATGTAGTTTTAGAAAAATGGTAAAAAGAGAGGGGACATAGTAATTCCATTGATAAAACATAATTTGGAAGAAAGTAAATGAAAAAAAATGAATAATATATATTTAAAATAACATTCATAAGATATATTCAAAAATAAGATCTTGAAATGAAGTGAAAATAAGGATGTTTCCCTTACCTAGAAGATTGACTGCTAAAACATGATTATTGCAACCTTATGGGATTGAGGACACCTTGGGAGGACTATGTGGGATGTAAAAATACCATATATGTTTGGATTATGTATTTTTAGTAAAATGAATGGACAAATGGGTGGGTAATTTAGTAAAAGTGGAGGATTTGGTTACTAATTTCCAAATATTGGCCTAAGAAACCTATGTTCTGGAAAATGAAAAACTATGGTATTTACCATGTTTTTGGACACTTTGGTAATATTGTATTTTATTTTAATCTACAAGAGTTGACCATCATTTTATATTTACTTATTTTGTCATGGAAAAGTAATGTTTCTACAAAAATAATGTTTTTAATGTTAATGTTTCCATTTTAGACTTTGGAAAGTAAATTATAGGTTTGGAAACTAATTAAAATATATTAAAATACTTGATATTAATAAAATAACATATTTTAGGTCTTTTATTGGGGGTAATTAGTTATTACATTATTATGACAAACTTACGATTTCATTATAAAAACAAAAAATGTCAAATTGTATTTCCATTATTCATGAAAAAATAAAGTATCTTAGAAAATTATCACAAATTCACCCTATCAAAATTTTTATGTGATGATTTAAAGAAATGATATTTGTTTTATCTTATTAATTCTCTAAATAGGTTGATTTTATCTTTTAAATGTAGAGATCATTATTTATTAAAAATAATAACTAGTAGAAAATGCACAGTAAAATTTCTAACACTTAAAAATTTTAAGATTAGTTTATTATTTATATTTAATGAAATGTGATTTTATCAAAATATTTCATTAAAATATGCCTTATTAATAATTCCCTTGTTTATTATAAAAAAGTATATCTTTTCTGAAATGTACAATTTGGGTCTGAAAATTCAATTTATCAAGTTTTATCTCAATTAAACCTATTTTTATTAAGAAAAGTTATTCTTAAAATGGAATTAATAGAATAAAAATTTATTTATACAAATGATATACAGTTTATGTAACTAAGGCTTGGACACATAACCCCTTATTACACCCACATACACCCTAAGAGTAAGGTGTGTGATGGTTATAGTTTCATGGGGAGCCTCGTCTAACATCGATTGAGAGGTAATATCCAATAACTTAAACATCTCACGCAGGAGATTTTGTTCATTCTTAACCTGTTAAAGCTTGGAATAGGATTGGTCAAGAGGGAACCCCAACGATGGTACCTCCCTACCAAGTTTTGACATATGGGCATGAAATAGAAAAACTCTACTGGTTGAGGTTATTAACCCTTCTTTTTGTATCAATTATTCGTTTCCAAAATTTACTTCTAAAAAATATTATAATGTTAAAATTATTATCGACTGTATAGTTCCTGGTGGTCATATTGACCAACATTCATAATTAACTAGTGGTTATATAATGGTTGAATCTATATGGTCACTTTTCTATTTATATTTAATTCATCATTTAAGAGATATGGTTTTTTTGTGTAGAATATAATATAACCCACATTCAGGTTGTTACATTCTTCCCCCCTTAAGAAATTATATATGTAAAATTTTAAATAATCTATCAGTTCATAAAAGTTTTGGGTACTTCTGTCTTATTGTCTCTTCTAGTTCCAATTTATCTTTTTTATATTTAGAGTCCCTCCACAACATTTCAATGAGGTGGGTAGTCTTGTTGCATAGAACAATGTATCTATAGTTCAAGATCTCCACAGGTTACTTCTCGTAATAGAGGTCATATTCCAGATTTACAACCTCATGATTTAGTACAAGTGAAGGGTTATTGATATACTTCTTCAATAGAGATACATGGAATACATCATGAACATGATCTAGATTTTGAGGAAGTGAAAAATGATAGGTCACTGCAGAAATGATATCTAGGATTTCATAGGGCCCAATGTACCTAGTGCTAAGATTAACTTTATTAAAAAAAATCACGACTCTCTTCCAAGGTGAAATTCAGAGGAAAACTTTGTCACCAATATCAAACTCCAAGTCCCTTTGATGGTTGTCATCATAACTCTTTTTGCAGAATATTAGAATCATTTATGTGTTGCTTGATGGAATAAACATTTTCTATCATATATTACATAATATCAGGGCCAAGAATCTTTCTATCACTAGCTTTATCCCAACATGCAGAAGTTTTAAATTACATCCCATATAGAGATTCACAAGGTTCCATTTGAATACTCAAATGGAAGCTGTTGTTGTATGATAACTCAACTAATGGGATATGTTGATCAAATCCACCTTTAAATTCCAATGAGCATGTTCTTAGTATGTCCATGATTTTCTAAAAATTCCTTTAAGATTGTCAATAATTTTGGGGGTGATAGGTCGTACAAAAATTCAATTCAATATTCATAGAATATTGAAGGCTTATCCAGAATTTTTATGTGAATTTTGGATCATGATCTGAAATGATAGATAGTGGTACCCCATGAAGCATCATTGATTCTTTTTTGTGGAACTTGGAAAGTTGTTCAAGATACATATCTTCCCTAATAATGATGATATGAGCAGTCTTGGTTATATTATCCACAATAACACATATCGCATTGTTTCTTTCATATGTTAATAGGAGACTAGTGAAAATTTCCATAATGATATTATCTCACTTCCATGTTTGTATTATTAGTGGTTGTAACAGCCCTTTAGGAAGTTGTCTCACTTATTTAATTTTTTGACACGCCAAACACCTTGTAGTGTATTTGAAAATATCATTTTTCAGGTTATCCCACCAATAATTATCTTGATGTTCTATATACATTTTATGACTTTAAAAATGTATAGATAATATAGATCTATGAGATTAATCCATCGGATCCTTCTTTATTTCTGGAATAGATGGATAACATAGCCTTATATGAAATTTTAGTAATCCTTCTTGATCAATATTGAACTCAAGAAACTTATCATTCTTCATATTATCTATCTTCTTCTATAACAAATGATATTCTATATGAAATTTCATAATCTTATCTAGTAATGATGGTTGAGAAATTATTTGAGATAGGGTTGATGATGTCACTTCTCTCATGATTCTCATTTCCAACCTTAATAGGTCTTTGATCAATGGATATCCTTAAATCCTCAAAATTTCCAAAACAATAGAATATTTCCTACTTAATGCATTGGAAACATTATTTTCTCTTCTAGTGTGATAATGAATTGAACAGTTATAGTCTTTATAAAGTTCCAACCATCTCCTCTATCACATGTTCAATTCCTTTTGCATGAAAATATAGATCAAAATTTTTTGGTCTCTGTATATATCACATTTCCCCCCACAAATATAGTGCATCCATATCATTAGATAAAAATAACCACAAATAGCTCCAATTCATTCATATTATAATTATACTCATGGGGATTTAACTTTCTATATGCATAACCAATGACCTTATCATTTTTCATCAGAACACACCCAAACCCATTTAGGGATGTATTGCTAAAAATAATGAATCCTTCTACAATAGATGATTGAGTTAATACTGGTACAGTAAAAGATATCTTATTCAGCTCTTAGAAACTTTTTACATAATCCAAATCCCAAATTAACTTATCCCATTTTTTAGTTAAATTGTTCAGTAGATTAGAGAATAATGAAAATATTTTTTTAAACCTCATATAATATCCTTCTAAAATGAGGAAACTATGAATATAACTTACTATGGTAGGACAAGACACTCCTACAAAACCATTATATTAGAAGGATAAACTGATATTCCATCATTGGTTACAATTTTCTCCAATAAAGAAACATTTTATAATAGAAAATCACCTTTGTTGAATTTTCCAAATAGCATATCCTTCCTTATAGTTTTCAATATAACCCTTAGATGATCCTTTTCCTCCTCACAACTATTGGAATATATCATAATATCATCAATAAAAACTACTAAAATGTTATTAAGGTTGTCCTTAAAGACTATATTCACTAAATCCATAAATATAGTAGATAATTGGTCAAACTGAAGGGCATAACAATAGAATCATAATGTCCATATCTTCAGTCCTTAGAATATATTCTTTCTTCACCATTAAATTATGATAACCCGATCAAAGATCAATCTTTGAGAATAATTGATCCCCATAAATCTAGTCAAATAAATCATCAGTCCTTGGAAGAGGGTACTTTTTATTCACTATGATTCCATTAAGTTCTCTACAATCAATGCATAGCGACATTGATTAATCCTTCTTCTTGAAAAAGAGAACAGTTTCTTCCCAAGGAGACACACAAGGTCAGATAAACCCAATATCCAAAATATATTGGAGTTTTTTATTTGATGCCACTATCACCATATTTTTCGTTCTATATGGGGTCTTTGATATCGTATTGTATCCAACTATGAGATCAATGGAAAATTCTACCTCTCTTTCTAAGGGATGTCCAGGTAACTCCTTATGAAATAATTCAATGTATTCCTAAATTATGGGGATATTCTCTATTTTTATACTTTCATTTCCTTCTTCATCTACACTGCTCATTTCTATAAATAGGGATATGTGAGGTGTTTCTAGACAAATCTCGGGTTGAGATATCTCTTCTTTGAAAACAACTGTAGTTTTTCCATTCAATAATATTGATATTTACTTACTTCTATAGTTGATCTTAGTATTATATTTTTAGAACCCTTACATCCCTAGTTTTGTTTCAAATTCTAGTGTGGGAATTACTACAATATTTTTTATGATTTTGTTCTTTACAAAGTGAATACTAGAGTTTATATACACTCTTGATGCTAGGATAATCCCTCTAGGACTATTAAATGATAACTCCATTTCTATAAGTTCCGGGATTGATTCTATATTATTTTCAAACTTGGAGGAAACAAAGGAATTAATAAAACCTAAATCAAAAAAGTACTTTGTAGAATTGAGAAAACAATGAGTGTACCTGCCACCACTTCATTTAGAGATTCAACTTTAACCATCATGATATCAAAATCCCAACCTTTATCTTTTGGCCTATGTTGGGGTTGATGGTGATTCCCCTCCATTATCTTCTGATTTGGACAATGGTTGACAGAGTCCCCAAGTTTTCCACACTTATAAAATTTGACTACTGGAACCGAATGCAGTATATTATCTTTTTTAGTGTTGAGAAGTTGAGGATCCACCTCACTATGATATTTCTGAGTAATATAGACATCTATTTCACAGTTGTTGCATGTGGGATGTTTCACATTATTTCCTATTCTTATGTGATCACAGTTACTTCCTAATCTTGGCTTTATTGATATCTTATTTTCATTTGATATATGGGACCATTGTGTCTCTATGAACTCTAGTTCAACCTTCACAGCACTTCTCACACTCTCCTCATATCTTTCATATTCTCTATTGGCTAGATTCTTTCATATATGGGGTCTTAGTCCACCGAATAATCTATCATCATTTCCATTAGTATCCATGACAAAGATATAGGTGTAATAAAAAAGTCTTGAAAATTCTATCTCATAGCCTCCCACATATTCATTTTCCATTTAATTTAGCTCTAGGAATTTCTTCTCCATTTTAATTTGCATCACAAATTGGAAATATTTTTTGGAAAAAGTTTCCCCTAAACTATTCACACTCTATAGCATCAATATCCCTTATTGGATTTGTGTTTTTAGTCATTTTACACCATTGATTAGATGCTCCCTCTAAGTGGTACATATCTAGGGCGACTTTCTCTTGTTCCAAACAATGGAGTACATAAAATATCTTTTCTATAGAGCTTATCCATTGTTCAACAATCAATGGTTTGGTAGATCCACTGAATAATGTGGTCATAGATGCACAAAGGACTCAATACAGATTTCTTTCTATCATGGTGAATATGGTCTCTTAGAATGATTAAAGTTATTATTCATAACTCTAGTTACTTGATTCATCATTCTCATGAATTTTTACATTCTAGATGCCATCGAAGTGTCATCAATGCATGGTCTATTATTATTATGATTTACATTTTTTGTCATATTTCATACCATTTTATAAAGACAAGAAAACCATAGTAAGAAATTTGTTACATTTAATAATATAATAATTCTAAAGGAATTTTTATATCCTAAAACATTATTCCTAAATATGATATTCTTTAACAAAAATTACATTTTCTATAAATCCTTCATAATGGTTCATAAAGATCCTATGATTAGCCAAAAATATCCCTAAAATATATTCAAACTAGGAGTGAAGAAAGACCCATTTTCATGAACCAGTTTCCATTTGATTCTAGATCAAAGTGGATTTTTGGCTGTTACCCCTAGACACATCTGTGCCAAAGCCACATCCAATTTTTCAAATCAAAATAGGGATTTCTCTGCTTGGAAACCACTTAATTAATACTTCACCAAAACAATAGGTTTTTTATATTTTAACTTTTATATAGGGTTATTTATTAAGTTTCAAATCCTAATTTACACAAATTACTAAATCTGCTTTTGATACCAACTATCTCATATATCCTTTTATTACATAAAATTTTCATTTACATGGTACAAATAGTGGTTCTTTTAACATTTATTTTCTTGCAAAAAATGTACATAATATATAAAAACATAAAACATTCATATAATATAATTTAAAGGATTATTATAAGGTTCATCTTAAGTACATTTATTTAATCTCATAACCTAGGGACATTCATCAAAGGAATGTGTGAGTATATGTCTTAGTAAGGGAAAGAAAGGGAAACAATATACTTATGATCTTAAGGAATGTCTATAAGAACATGAGGCATACTAATAAGACATGATAAAGAGGCATATAATAATAATAATAACATGAATCATAACATGTCAATGTGGATAAAACATTTAAATGATACATTCATAATCGTATCAAAAAGTATGGTCACTGATGTGTGATAATAATTATCAAGGTTATTCACCAATGTATCATAAAACATGTCATCTCTAGAGATTAGATACTTTACCAAATGAATTAGTGTTCTATTAGGGTGCACTCTTCAAATGTCTTAATTAATATGATACATGTAGATCAAAATAAAAAATTTCATAAATAACTTATGGGGGAAAAATGGGTTTCGTATTAAAATCATGGTATTATAAAAACAATTCTTAATGACTAGATTATTATGTTATTTTTAAACCATGAAATGGGTATGAAGGTTTAATGTATGTCAATACTAGAATAAAATAAATCATTTTTACATTTTTTTGAATTATACTAGAAAATAAAGAGGTTTTGGTATTTAAAAAAAGGGAATTTATTGGGGAGAAGAGGGAATTTTTTAGCAGTAAAATCAGCAAAAAATAGGTATAAAACTTGGTTTTATAAAAGGGTAAAAAGGGAGGGAACATGGATCGCCCATTGATAAAACATAATTTTTAAGTATGACAATTAAAGAAAAATAAGGTAAATGTACGATAACATTCATAAGACATATACAAAAGGAGCTTCTTAAAACAAAGAGAAATGAAGGATATTTTCCATACCTTAAAGAGTTAGACCTAAAACATGAGGATTTGAACCTTGGGGGATTGAGGATGCCTTGCGATGACTAAATAAGAGGTAAAACTAACATATAATTAGGGATTATTTATTTTTAGTGAATGTAAATCGATAAATTGGTGGTTATTCATAGATGAAGTGGAGTATTTGTTTATTAATTTCCAAATGTAGGCCTTGGAAACCTCGGTTATAAAAAAAAAAATCATGGTCTTTATAATGGTATTTTCCAATGATTTTTGAAGATTTTATAATATTTTATGTTATTTTAATCCACAAGAGTTTATCATAATTTTATATTACTTCATTTGGCAACAAAAAGTAATGTTTCCAAATAATAATGTTTTTAATGTTAAAGTATCCATTTCAGAATTTGGAATGTAAATTATTGGTTTGGAAATAGATTAAAATACATTAAAAAACCTAATATTAATAAAATAAAATATTCTATATCTAGGATTCTGGTTAATTATTTTTTAAATCATTATGAAATTATTTTTAAATCATTATACATATCGAAAAACTCAAACTATATTTTTACTATTCATGAAACAATAAAGTATTTTAGAAACTTCTCATAAATTCACCTAGGAATATTTTTTATGTTTTGGTTTCAAAAAATTTAGTTTATTACATGATAATAATTCTCTAAATATGATAATTTAAATTTTTAAGTATAAAAATCTTCATTTGTTAAAAATAATATCTGGTTGAAAATGCATTGAAAAATTTCTAACACATAAATATTTAAAAAAAAATCCATTTAAATTAAATAAAAGTGTTTTTATCATAATATTTCATTAAAATAAGTATTATTCATAATTCATTAGTTTATTAAAAAAATTATATTTTTTCTAAAAAGTAAAATTTGGTTTTGAAAAGTCGATTTACCAAATTCCATCTCTATTATAACTTTTTTTATTAAGAAACATTGTTCTTAAAATGGAATTGATGGAATCGAAATTCTATTTGTACAAATGAATTATACTGTAAGTAACTAAATCATGGCTATTTAACCCCTGATTAAATCCACGTATTCCCTAAGAGTAAGGTGTTCTATGGTGGTAGTTTCATGGGGTGCCTCGACTAACATCGACTGAGTTGTAATATCCACTGACTTGAAATTGTCCTATAGGTTATTTTGTTCAAGATTCACTTATTGAAGCTTAGTATGGTATTAGTCCAAATAAAACCCTGATTATGGTACCTCCCACCCAAGATCCAATATATGGGCTTCAAACGGTATAACTCTACTGGTCGAGGCCATTCACTCTTCTTTATGTATCAATTATCCTTTATAAAATTTTACATATAAATACTATTTAAAATGTTAAAATTATTATCAAGAGTATATTTCCCAAAATTCATATTGACCAAATATCATATAATAGTTTAATATATATGGTCACATATCCATTTATATCAACTTCATTATTAAATTGATATGGCTTTGTTGGGTATAATATATTAAAACACACATTTTTAAAAAAATAATTTAAAAAGTTTAGGTTGTTGCAATAACATCATAATAATTAATAAATATAGTATCATTTTTCAGAATAACACACATAATATCATGTAACATATCACATTATACAATTCATTGGAGAGATAAATAATTTTTGTTTCACCTCTCACATCATAAAATGCTCATAATCATGTTTGTCGTATAGAATGTAAAACAATTGTACTCATGAAATAAACCCATGGAAAGGAATGGGTTTCCTTAAAAATTAATAGATTATACTTTACTGAATAACCTTTAGGATTTCAAAATTAATATGGGAAATCATATTTTGGCATAAAACATCATTATTCTTTAGAGGATTATAAACAAATCAAAAAGAGTCAATATGGTATTTTGTAAATTAAAGACTTTTTGAAAAATATTTTTAAATACATTAGAAAACCTTTATAAAGGGTAGAAACATGTATATCCATGAAAATAAAATGGAATGGATAATGCAATTTTATTTTAAAAACATTAGAAAAAATTCCATCCGCAAAAAATGTGAAAGAGGAGATAAACCAAAAAATGAATTTTGGTTCGAGAATACCCTTAACTTTAATCCAAATTTATTTCATTTCTTGTCCACCTCCTGAATAAAAAACATAGTTTTTTTAATGAAAAACAAAGTTTATTATATTAATTCATGTCACTTTTTATCAATTATAATCATTTTATTTTATTTCTTAATTTATGTTTTCAAATATAAAACATTTTGATATCATATTTCCCTTCAAAATATCACGTTTTGTTTCAATTTTCTAGTTTTGTACAAGTATATTTATAAATATATAGAACTAATTATATAATCATAAAATAAATATATTTATACATTTATGTATTATAAATAATTTATAATAACTATATAAATGGATAGTGATAATAAAGGAGTTTGAAATGTCCTCGTAGGTTGTTAATCGGCCGTTGATCAGAAATTTTCCAAAGAAGAGGAAAGAAAAGTATGAAATATAAATACTTCATAAATATAATTTTATAGTAGTATAACATCACTAATATAATATTAAAATAATGATAAATTAATCTTAGAATATTTTTTTAATGGAATCTCGAAAAAGGAATAGAACAAGAAAATGAGAGAAGTGTTCATAAAAACTTACTCTTTTTTCAGCATTGCTTCTCTTGTATGACACTAAAATTCATTGATTCATGGAGTTTTTTTCTCAAAAACATCCCTAATTATTATAATTATATTTATAAAGGATATTTTGGAATATATTTTTCTTTTTAAATGTGGCTGGAGTGATTTTATAGGGGATGGGTGAGGAGTTTTATATTCTTGAGGATTGGTATTTTGAGTTAAAATATTGAATAAAATACAATATCTCATATATACCATGGAATAGTAATTTTTTGAACTCATAAAATATATTTTTATTAAATAAAATGATTTATATACATTAAAACACCATTTAATGTGATTTTTTTTAATAAAAAGGAAATGGGAAAATTAAAAAAAAATATTTTATTTGAATACTTTATACTTTAGACTTTATAAAATTATTTCTAGGCTTGAAAATTTAGTTTAATATTTTTTTAAATGAAAAAATATATCATATTAAATTGATTTTTCTCTTAAATAACTAATTTAACATTTATCAAGTCTTTATTTCATCATTGTAACATCATAAATAATACAGTATTTGATAATTAGTATTTTTACTATTCATATAAAAATTAATGTATTTAAGAAAATTAAAAAAACAACACAATTGGGAAAATTTTACAAAATGATTAAAAAATTGAAATTAATTTTATCAAAAAAAATTATAAAATAGGTAATTAAAATTTTTAATATAAATATTATGATTTATAAGAAACATGTTAAAATACAGTTTATTAAAAAAGTGCTTATAATTTCCTTGAGTTTTTAATCTTGATATTTATTTTATGGAATTATAATATTTATATTAACTTAAAATAATAATGATAAATATTTTGTATATTAAATTTTATTATTTTTAGGTCTTGTTACTATTCTCAATGATCAGGTTACAATTTTCATAGTTCAAGTTACTATTTATACAGTTAGGTTACTATTCCAACAGTCAAATTACAATTATAAAAATCACATTACCTCCTAAAAGAAAACTTAATAACTTCACTTAACATTCACTAAAATTCCACCAAATGTTAAATATTTTTCTTTTCAAATATTTATATTGGTTTACTAAAATCTTAATTTTTTTTCTATATTGTTTTTTGTGGGGGTGATAATTCTAGTAGATTGGAAGGATCCAAGTTTTCCCATTGTAGTTTTTATATTTTTTATTTTTTCCCCCATATATCATTTTAAATTTTCATGGGTACATTTGATGATTAATTTAACAATATTTATTAATGAAATAATATTTTTTTCATGTTTCTATGGGTGTTTCATGTGAATAATTTTATATAATTTAAAATTACACACATTTATTTAGGAAAAAAATCATTTATAAACTTTGGGTAATTAAACCAAATTCTCAGAAAATTATCATAAGGTATTATATCATAAAAAGGAATTAGAATAAGAGGACGACCTAAATATCTTAATAAAATATCATAAGTCTATGTTTGACAATCATAAAACATGATAGAGAATCATAAGATCATAAAAAGATCATTAAAGAAGCATAAAATATATGACATGGATAAAACAATATATCAATAATCATAAAAAATGTGATCATGATATAAAAGTGAAGAATACTTTAAAAATAAGGAATGAACATGAAAATGTGTAATTTCATAGAAATGAAATACATCTTGTAAAATTGACATAAATTGATAAAAACAATTATGGTATATCTTTATGAAAAACATGAAAATCAGTCATAACATGATTAAATTTAAAATGTGTCACATCCATAATCATAGTAAAACATGTGTGAGAAACCCCATTATGCACATGCCTATGCGAACAAACTCATTATGTCCATGCTGTAAAATGTGAGAAACACCATCATGCCCATTCATGTGTAAACAAATCTATTATGTTCACTCTTGACTATATCATGACATATAGTCTTATACAAATGCATTGGATGGTGATATTGCACCACACCCATCGTCATCCAAACATATTTGTTCCACTTTAAAAAATCATCATATCTTAAATAATCCAGGTAAAAAATATTGGGTTACTTAAAAATTCAAATAACATGAACTCACCAAATCATAGCATACATAAATATCATTTCCCAAAAGGATTCATGACATGATAAAATATTTAATGTGATCAAAACATTACTTCATAAGAGATAAACCTTTGAGGAAAAATTTAAGTGAAAATAAAAAAAATCTCATAAAATATTTCTAGACACTTTTATAAAATATTAAGTGTGAATAAATTTTAAAAAACACATTTTGGAGAAGGGAAAGATAAAATTTTTAGAAAACATTATTTTAAATTATAAAAACATATCATTGAAAAATCAGTATGTTTCAAAAAGAGTAAGTGAAAATACTTTGAAAACTTTTATATTGGAAAATAATATTTAATAATGGAAAATTTAAAAAAATTATAAATTTTATCAAAAGAAATATGTACTATAAGAAAAAACTTTTTTGAAAGTATAGAAAAACCTTTAGAGAATTTTGAAATAACCTTATAGAAATCCCACATCATTAAAAAAATTATAAAGATAACTTTATTTTAAAATGAAATAAGGGGAACAAAAGGATCATTGGAGACAAAAATAGTTTGTGTTTCAACTAGGGAAAGGATACGTTAGTCTTAAGTAAATAATATGGACATGGAGTAAAAATCCATTAAAAGTAATTGGAATTATTATTATGAAAAATTCATTTTAAAAAAACATTAGTATCATATAGGAAGAAGAATTTGTTTTGAAACATGGTTTATTTTAAAAATAATGTGAAAATTAATCAAAAAATCATCATCGGTTATAATAGAACAATATTTAAATATTATTGTCTAAGAAGAGTGATTATGACCCAACAAAGATATTTAAGTCTTAAAAACCCCTTAAAACCATATAACTTTTGAACCAAACCCCCTAGATAAATATAACATGAAATTGAATATTTAATATCATGAAATATAATATAATAATGATATAAAAATTACAATGGGTTGGTAAGTACTCTATACAAATTTAAATATTGGGTATAAAATAAACATGTCTCAATGAAAGGAAATTGGGATGAAAAACCCATAGAAACATTTTATATTTTGAATAAAAACCCCAAGATTTAATAATCATAGGAAAAAACATTGGAAATTATGAAATCTAAATAAATCATGGTATAAAATTAAAATTGATAAGTATTTACACAATTTAAAATGAATCTTGGTGTATAGCATAAACATGTCTCAAGGAATTCAAATTTGAGATAAATAAACTCTTACATTATATACCTTCTTAGTTGAATGCACTCTAACATAATATGAAACATAAATAAGTATATTAATATACTATTTTATTACTATATTCATACCTAAAAATATTTCTAATTTTATTTTATAATCATTATCTACATGGGTATTAGTTATATTTTTCTATTTTAGGTGTTTACAGTTTAGACTATTTGTAGTATTTTTTAAGAGTGGTGTCAGTGTACATTATTATTCCAAATTTAATCATTCAAAGTCCAATAATTTTACTATAATAGATTACTTATAATTATTTATGTAGTTTAAATGTCCATTAATGATTACTTCAATCTTTAACCTAGAATATAAAATCGACAACGAACATTTTCTTGTGATTTTGAACCTACAAATGGTGTTTTATAAATTAATGAGTTAAATATTAACGTATCATTTAAAAAAAATATTTAATTATGTATATCATATTATAACAAAAATTATGTTTTCATAATCATCCATGAAAAAACTTCAAAGATTTATTCAAATCAGTGGTCAAGAAGACCTAATCTTGAATACACTATAACTTTATTGTTGAGTATGGATAAAGAGGTGTTTATTTTGACATAATATCAATATAAAATGATAATAATGATATTATTTTGAACCATAATTTAATTTTTTTGGATAAATAATGAAAATATAGAATAAGAGAAAATGATTCTTTGTGGAGGCGGTATTCCACACAACGTGCGATTAGTGTCTTCATTACTCAATCAAAGAGAGTGGTAGAGGTGGATAGTAAAGGATAATTTCAAGATCATAAATAAATTATATAAATCATATTTATTAACTAATACCATAATTAATACCATCCAAGATAAGAAGTGATGAAAAAATGAAAAGCGCCTCTTCGTGGATATGGTAATTTTTGCACATCCATTAACGATGATTTTTGTTTTTCATAGTATATGGAAGAGAATAAATAGAATATGTTCCATTATTATAAATAAATATTAATACACTAGTTATTTTAAGTTTTTTATTATAGTTTTTTATTTTTGGTTTACAAATTAAATAATAATAAACACATATTTTTAAAGATGTGATACCAACATTGAGACACAGAACATGCTCTCGATGATGGCCTTATATTTTGAGAGAATTTGGTTGGTATGTGGTGAATATGGGAATTAAGAAAATTAATTTAATTCAATTAGAGGATATTTTTGTTGTAGTTAAAGTAAATTTCTAAATAGGAGTGCATAACTGAAAGGGTGGAAGTGACCCCCCCTTTTTTAAGTGAGAAAGAGGGAATTTTCCATATAAAATAATGGTAAGGGGTAAGAATTTAAATGAATTAAATTTAGGTGAAGGAAGGTTTTTAATACATGTAGGTAAGACTTTAAAAACTATAAAAAATACTATAAGATCTAGAGGTCATGTTAATTTATGAAAATTCAAGCAACCTTAGATTAGTCATTCTAACATTTGCTACTCTTAAATAAATATTAATCATGTCAAGTATTTTATTTATTAAAATATAGGTTGAACCATATAAATAAATTTATAAATTATTAATAAAAATAGGATCTCAATTTACCCTAATTCAATTTCTTAATATGTGAAAATTAACTTTTAAAACAAAACAAATAATGTGATGAAATATTCTTTTTTTATAGAAATGGTTTTTAATCATTAATTTTTATTATTATTATTTAACTTTTATTACACATTAAACGAGTGTTAATTATTTTATATATATATATGTTTGAACGTCATATTATATTTAATTTAAAATTGATTTATAGTATTTTAAAAGTAAACAATAATTAGAAAAGTATTATTCTTTGAAAAATAATAATTTTACAAGGTTAACTAATATTTACCCAATGTAACTTGATAATTTTAACTAAAAATAATGTTGCCCAAATTAGATAAATTTAACCTTATGATTTTAAATTTAAAATCCATTTCATTTTATTCAATTGATAAAAACTAATTTTATAATACTAACATATAATGTATTTAAAACAATTTTTGAGAAAATATTGGCTATGTTTTAAAATATAAAATATTGGATAATAATTAAAACATGATATTTTAAAATATATAATGTTACTTAAAATAAATATATTTGGTCAGGAAAAATGTTTCACAAGTTTTATATTATTATTATATGCAATTGATGTCCAAAAAACCATTGTAATTTCAAAAATAATGGTATTTTTCACTATTCTCCTAAAAATTAATTATTTTAAAAACAATTGCAAAAAATCATCTTAAGATAATATGACCATGATGAATCAAAAAATTATTTTAATTTTTTAAAATTAAAATCATAAAATTTATAAATTACCCATTAAAATATATTCATAAAATATCTTGAAAATGGTTTTTTATAGGGAATCATTTGTTTAGTATATTAACTATTCTTTTAAAATTATTGCTAGTCATAAATATATAAAAATTAAAAAAATCAACTTTATAAAATATATTTTATGAATAAAATGAAATTTTATTATTTTCTGTGCTGTATTAATTTACTGGGTGTTTAAGGATAATTTTGTTTTGTTTTGTTATTATATATATATATATATTCATTTATATATATTTTATAATTATGTTACCACTGTTTATACCAACTAATTATATGAATACCTTATGAAGGTCTTATATTTTTTTGGTTATTGGTGTTTTGTGTGGATAAAACCATAAAAGGAAGTATTTATTTAAGTATAAAAACTCTAGTCGTTATATATACTCTCGAAACTTTTGAAGTCCAAATGATCCATCTGAAACATTTTTTTGTAAAACTTCCATACCTTTCTCACTGAGGTTCCCAATCTTATAGGACCACAAATCTAAACATCCATATGTTTATTTTCCAACAATTTTATCTCCCACTACATTTCTGGTTTGATACAGTGTGGCTTCCCTTATACTCCTACATACGACCAAGGAACCCCAAGTGATTTCCAACACTCCGTTTATAAAGATAATTCCATACCTAGCTTCATCTAGTTTTCCAAATGAAATTACGTTATTCAAAAGTCCTTAAATATAGAAAATTCCCTTTAATATAAAAAAACATTAATTCTTCAACTTGATCCAAACATCATCCTTCCCCAAAATATCAACATGTTCATCATCTTATTGATTCACTCATCCAAATATTCAAGACTCATAATTTTCAATCCATCCCTTTCCACTATTAAAGTGGAATTATTCTCCGAAATCTATTATCCAAGATTCCAATGGAGTGTTAACACTCTAAAGTATATTATTAATACTCTCAACTATTAAACCAATCGAACATAAACATCACAAATTTTATGTTCCATAATTTCCTTTGAGCTCATTAAATCCTTCTTGAGGTAAAACCTCTTTCCATAGTGTAAAAATAATGGGATATATATGGTAGATTTACCTCTACTAATATATCTTGAATTATCTTTCAATCATCTTTGAATTCTTCTATTATTTAGTTTCCTTATTCCCTATACACTATATGAACTTATTAAAGGTGATTGAATCAACCTCCTCTAGATTTATTCATTAAGAATCGAGTTCTGGATATAATTAAATTCAAGTAATCCTTTCCTCAGGATTTACTCACTACTTTCATCATTTATACCAATACTTCATCAAGGATTATAACAATAGAATGGATTATACGTCATCTAAAAATGTTACCTCCACAGACTTGATCTAGCTTCGAATCAAGTTAAAATAATTCACATGATCAGTTAAGAATATTCTATCTAATATCCTCACTTAGAAAATTCACCTTAGTAAACACACTTTGTAATGTTTAGTAGGATACTCTTATATATCTTCCAATCTATCCATAAACTTTGTTTTAGTCTTCTTATCTTTCATGTTTAGAGCCAAATTTCAGGCTAATGACATCCACACCAAAGCTAATGACTTTCTATATAGACTTTCTCATTCTTATTTCTCCATAAACAATGGTTTAACACCTTTCAATGAAACATTCATATATTTTTGGATGCGATAATCCTCTATATATATCCTTTATAAGATAAAATTCATTCTCCTTAATTTTTTGATATAGAATATTTTATGTTCTAATGAAATTACCATCATAAATAATAAATCCCATAAAATAAAAAAACAATGAACAAGTAAAAATGTTACCATAGTTTTTGTTGATTAATCAAATGAAAAATATCTAACTTGCTCTAATATAATACAATTTATTAGGAATCTAAAACATACTTTTCACACCAAAAGTTCATCCACTAGAAGACCATAGCGGTGAAAATAGGTTATCAGAAGGAACTCTTAAAATGTTAGTATAACAAAACTTTAAATAATAACCTCACCAAAATTTCCATATTGAGTATCAATTTAGTAAATCTTATTTTCTCTAAACTCACAAAAACATTGATTTAGATAAGAGAAGGTACTCATTTAAAAGATAATAATTTTGTACATGTTTCTTACTTTTTAACCTAACAATGGGATAAAAAATTACAATATTTATTTCATCAAATGTGTAATGTTACAATCATTGTGACTTGGTGGCCATGTATATCACTAACTCACATAATTCAGTGAAACTTCAACATGTGTACCATCCCCTTTTATAAAGGGTCTCACTCGTTCATCCGATTTCAGAAACCTTATTCATTAATGGGGTTTATACATTGGATCATTTAAATTATAATTCCTAATACCTTTCCTCTTCTTGATTATCAATCATTATTTTACCAACAATACTACTATGAATCAATCTTTTACTAAAAACTCCATGTTTATAGTGATTCAAACATAGAAATAGCTCCCTTCTAATGATCTCAACATCTTTTGTACTTTATATGAGTTAACCACCATGATTTGAATCCATCAAGATATGGTTTCTTATGACTAACTCATTTTCATATATTAAAGTTTTTTTTATATATTTCTAACATGATCGAAGGGTAATATGAATTTTCCAATAAAATAAAATTAACAAAAACACTTGAAGAGTCTTTTCAATCCCCAAAAAATTTAGAGTGTAATTATATTATGGGATATTCATAGGGAAAATATCCACTGGGAAATTCATAATGAAAATATCTTATAATAGATTCGTAAGACAAATATTAAATGGAAAATTTATGGTGCAAATATCCTTTTCTATATTCACACATGAAATATCTACTTACAAATAAATAGTGAATATATTATATGTTATATTCATGGAATTAATCTTAATTGGGAAATTCACAGTGAAAATTTCTTAGGGGATATTCACAAGTAAAATTCACTACCCCAAATCAACTGTGTGAAATTTTCACTAAAGGTTTTCTATGTATATATCCTAATGGATAATGTCTTTATTCTATTAAAAACCAACATAAAAACAAAAAAAATAGTAGTATCACCACATATTATCATTCAATAATGATAACACTTTAATGGTTACTAGAACAAAACTACCCTCTTTAATGATAACAACAAGACAACATTGAAATAATTACCTTATTTGAATTTTCCTAATAAGTTGTTAAAAAAAGACTCTCATTCAGAATATAAAAATTATGAGAGTTTTTTATCACATATATTTTAGTTATTTAATCTATATAATAACACATCCATCATAAATATATAGGAGGAACCATTTTTAGTAGAATACATTTATCACATATGTGGATTAAGTGATAGACTAACCATAGTAATTGAATTATACACATTAAAACCTAAAAAATAAAAGATGATGATGATAACATTTGGTAAATATATAAAGATTATAACTCATAAAAAGATTAAGATAACTATTACTAAGGTGGTACATGGCATGGACATAGTAGTATATGATGACATAACTACATTATTATGACTTTATGCATGTAAATCCCTATGTTTACCTAAGATTGGTGGGTATCTTGGTTGGGTTTTATAATTTTAATACATAATTATAAGGTAATAAAATATATGTCATGTTAATGTGTATTCATATATATCTTATAACATCCATAATTACATTATATAAAAATCATACGAAGTTATATGGCTCAGTCATAACCTTTTTGGTGAGTTTAATGGTTTTTTAATTTTCTTAACATTTGAAAAACATTTATTTTTTTTATATTTTCTTGCGAAATATCATTTATAGTGTTGGTTTTGTGAGTTTAACCAAATAATTCAACCACAAGGTACCTTTTGAGTAGCTATTTTTACAAAATGGAGCGTTAGTTCATTGGACTATACACTAAATAGGTTTTACAAACATGTGATCGGTACTATTTCTTAGACATAAGTTGTTTCAGATAATATAGATTATTTGGCACAACCAACTACCGATGAGGGGTATAGAGTTAAAGAGTTATAGATGGGATTTTTAAAGATAATAGAGGTATTTCAAAAACAATAGAGAAAATAGATAATAAAAACAAGAAGATTTCACTTTTCAAGGACTTGATATAAAGAAAATAAATTCACTATAAAAAGTAGGACAAATGATATAAAACCTACTAAATCTAAAGAATAACATGTGGTTGGATTTATAGTTAGTGTAAAATCACATAGTGATATACCCACTATAGTATAATATTTTTCTTCCCCATATGGAGAAACAAACTTAACCTATGAAAGTTCAAATAAAATAAAAATTCATTCCATGATTAAGAGTGTGATTTCTAGTCCATGGGAGAACCATCAACCACACCCAACAAATGTTTATAACCTATGATCAAACAATAAAAAATACGCAACCTCACCACATCTAAAAGATACTATTCTAGAACAGGTGATTACTGCTACAAGAATTCTTAAATAACTATAGGGAAAGAAATTGTTTAAAAGAGAGGCCTCCTATAATTTTTATAAAATAATGGAAATGGAACTCAACTCATTTTTATAGATTTAATCATTTTATATAAATAAATAATAAATGGATTTATCTCAAAAAAAATTATTAATATTAGTAATTTTAGAGTATTTTTTTGGAATTTTATTGATAAAAAACAATGAGTATTAATGAAGGACATTGTACAGTTGGAAAAAAAGGGGACGATGTCCATATTTTTTAGAATCATACAAAACATCTTTTAACGAATTATTGTATTCATTTTTCATAAATATATCTTTATGCATGGTTATCGATTACTAATGGGAGATCATTAATAATAATTTTTATAAAGGTATTGTAATCAATTATTTTTTATAATAAGTAACATTCGTTACAAATTCTAGTGAAAAAAGTATCATAATTACTCATTCTCCATATTAATAAACAAAATAAAAATTAATTAAAATTACACATATTTTTATATGGAGTATAATCAATGGTTAGAATGAGTAACTGTAAAGATGATTGATCAAAAACCCACTTATATAACCATTTAAATCCATATGATTCATATTATTTCCTCTCAACAGTGTAAACTTTCACTGGACTTTAGTCATAAATGACATTATAGATAATATTTTTTTTCACTTTAATTAAATGAAACCTAATTAATGGTTGAGATACTAAGATATGGTTGAGATACAGAGATATCAACATAGAATATTCCATTTCTATGGTAAGAATTTAATATTTACATAAATCTTCAACTACTAAAGTACATCAACGTTATGGTATTAAAATGAAAAAAAATTCAAAAAATTCAAAAAATTCAAAAAATATATACATCTTGTAGTTCATTGAGAATTTATTGATTAATTTGAATAAATACAAGGTAATACTTGATCTATGTGTTAAGGAAACTCAAAGTAGGTTGTCACAAGCTTACACTATAGCATTGCTGTTTGTTATTTTATTGGGACAATATAACCAAGTTTGGACTTTTCAACTTTATTAACATAGTCCAACATAGATTATATAAGGTTTTTAGTGTTGCGTAAACTTATTTCCCATCCAAGGTACAGTTAGAGAAAAAGTAGATTCACCACTAGAAGAAGTGTTGAGATGACACATGACACCTATAAAGCTGGATAGCAATAAGGTTTTAACATGACAATCTGAATATATTTTTTTAAGTCTGACTATGTTTTTTAGAACTATATCATGTACAAATTATTTTTTAAATTTCAATTTTAATTCAATGTAAGAGAATATATTTCAAATAAAAATGTGACTTTATTTTTAATCTAGACTATGTTTTTTCTTTTGAACAATTTCATGTACAATTTTTTTGAATATTAAAAGTTGTTGTAGTGTATGATCTTCTCCACATGTAGTAGACATGTTTTAAAAATTAGAAATAAGAATTATCATTAATTTATTTATGTTAGGATGATAATTTTAAAAATCAATTAATACATATTTTTTATTGAATACAACTATGTGAAATGAATATTATAGAAAACTATATCCGCAAACAATATCTATAATTATTGTCCCAAAGTGATTGTGATATGTTCTTATAAGTTGTAAAAATATATATAAATATTTCCACCAACTAATTTAAAAATAAATTTATAGACAATGAAACATATATTCATATCAAGATCTAATATGGTGAAGGCAGTGTTACTTCATAACTTTTGGGTAAAACCCTATAAAAATAACATAGATAATAAAAAATTAATTTTACATAATTATAACTACATAGTGAATATATCAAAAAAATAGCATACCATCATCATTAATAATCCAACAACATATTATTTATTTTATGGAGGTTAAAATTAAGTTTCATTAAATATATTTTGATATAATCTACTCATTTTTAAACTTTGTTTCTTTTTAACATAGTATATTTTCCAACTATACACTGACTACCACCCACATTATCTCATAGTATAGGTATTTTTATGTTTTTATGTGTTTTAAAAATGTGTTCATGTCTAAAAACTCTCCTAAACCCATTATTAGTCTCTCATTACATTGATATTAATTCAATTTCCATTGAAGCTAGTTCTTTATAGATTTTTACTTTATGTAAATTCATATCAACCACTTTATCAAAAGGGTCACTCTCAACCATATTAAAAGTTTAGGCACTTCTCATCCACTACTTCAAAATTTAATGTTACAAGATTTAACTCACATCAAGCCTCTTAAATAGTTTCAAAATATGGAAATAGAAAATTCTAACAAATTCAAATTTCTTGCAAAAATAATTTACAACTGCAATGAAAACACTATAGAAAATCTGTAACCCTCTCCTATAACCTAAGATTCCAAGGACATATGATTTTCAGATGTTAAATTGATGTTAATATTTAAAAAAACATTCCCATCCATTGGATTTTCATATTTAAGTAATTTAAAAAATTAGAGTGTACCTATCCTCAACTTGTGTAACCAATGTATATAAAGGGAATACATTTCATGGATGTTTTTTCCTACATTAAACTTTGGAATTCACTTCCGTAAATTGATATTAATCCACAAATCACTGAAATTTATTGAAAAACATGATGAAAGACAACCTAAATTTCACATAAATTTTTAATACAACATTAAAACTTTCACTCAATTGGGTGTTATGTAACCCCAATATTAACATATCCTATGTAAATAAATGATCCTATTTTTCTTTGAGTCTATATATATCATTCAACAAAGTGTATTTACATTCAGCAAATTAACCACTAATAAGTTTACGCTCCACCTCAAAATCAATAAAATTATAATATTAGATCATGCACTTCTAAAAAATTATGGAAACTAGAACCATATTTCATCAAATTCCCTTGATGTTTTATTCAATTTTTCATTAAATTACATGTACAAAGGCCATGATGAGTGTGGGTAAGTACATAAGAGTTAGCATTTTCAATTGTTGCACCGTGATCTCTGAACATAGTTAATGGCCTCTTCGTATTGTGTACATCTATAAATTAATGAAATAACTAGGAATAATAACTTCATTTTTCATCATATAAGAATCTCACAAAATATTATAGTTTCCCTAATAATATTAAATCCAAAAAACAAATATAGGGGTTTTTATTCCCTATTTTTAATTAATGTGGTATGAAGTAAAATAACAACTATAAACTATTCGAAATTAATTTTTATATTTAGGACAGTTCAGAATACATTTGTAATATTCTCACACTTGTTAAACTGAACAACATACACAAATGATGGATTTTCTTGACATCATCATTATGAATATTCTAACATTATACCATCATACCCTAAACCAAATACATTTAATATTTCAATATAATAATATTCATTTGATATAAATGGGTATACTATATAACCACTTAGGCACACCAATAGTAACCAACAAATAGAAAAAAAACAATTAGTATAACACCCACAAAATTGGTAGCTTCCAACTCTATATCTTGAACATAGGTCACCTTTATGTAGGACCATAAAATATAAAAAGATTCAGGGGAATTAAATTTATGTTTATTCTCTTATGAAATTAAATTTAAAGAATATTTCCCATGTTTTAACCTAATGAAAACCATATGAGAAAAACAATCTATCATTTTCTCTATAAAAATATATTTGGAAAAGAAATTATACTAATAAACCTTTTTGTACCCTTTTATTATATAAGTAAAAAGTGTTGGGGTAACTTTTGGATTTATCTCTCTTACTCGTATTTTTATTTTCATGACCCACCACCATTGAAAACCCAGCTTGAGACTATAGTGAAGATGAGAGTGATACTCAAGGCCAGCCTCCAATAACCCCCAAGTTGGATACTAGTACCAAGTGTATAAAACATAAAAATTGGAGGCATCACCCTCATATAACCTAGGAAACACACAAACAAACCACCAATAAAAACCTTGAAAAAAATAGAAAATGATTCATAATAATCACACAATGCATGAATAATATCCAAAAAATACAAATTACAAAAAAAATATAAATAAAACCCTAAGAAAACACCTTTATATTCTTTAAGTTAGTAATACCTAGCTCAGACATCCAACTCACCCTGGAAACCATAATATAGTTTAATCATATAGGTCTAATCATTACATTAATAATTAGTAGGATCTTACTAAATACATATTTTCTAAATATGGAATAACAAGACTAATGAATTAGTGAACCAATAGTAGAACCAACAGGAACCTATCAGTTCAACAATTACCCTACCTCAGTAAGGAACACTCAAAAAATATTGCATCCAATGTAGTAAAATGTTAACAAGGAATATAAGAAAATTCACCCTGAAAACACTTACCTACTTATTTTTTACTCTCATACCCCAACATGAAATTTGTTGTGCTCAATCACTCCAATATCTGATATGGTTTGGGTATTAACCCTACCAACCCCAAACTCCCATAGGGTCTAGCATCTTTTGCTGGAAATAGTCCACCCAAACCATAACCACAACAATATCACAAACCCCTTCCAAAACATCCATATCATCACATATCCATTTTATTGCATCACAACTCATCACATCATCACATGTCTAGTACAATATAATATTGTGAACATGAACGACATAAACCACATTCACTCCTCTAAACATACAGAAACCCTACCAAATATCACCTCTCAATCCACATAGCCAATCCATTATACCACACTCAGTAGGGAGAGTTGGGTAGAGGGGTGGATATCCATCCATCCACACCAACCTAGATGTTGGGGAAAACACCTAAAACCCAAAACATTTGGGTGTCACCAAGGTCTTCTAACTCGGGTGGGGTTCATAAGAATGTCACAAGAAACTTCATCACACACACATATATATACAAATAACAATCCCAAACTAGGGGGGTCCACCCCAACATAGCCTCATTATATTCTAAAACCATCACCAATCTATCATCACCAAAAACACCATCGCTGCTTTCATCTATAAAGAAAATACAACCCCAAACAACCTCATAAAATATATATAATAATCTTTTAGATTCTCATTTAATCCCATCATTTAACCGACCCAGAATTATTTATTATTAACCAATTTATGTTCCTCATTTCATTAACTTCCCATGATTAATGACAAACCACTACCCTCTAATATCAACATTAAGTTCAACAACTTACATTTCATTTGGATTACTTTACATTTAATTTATATCTCATTAACAACCCAATTATTGACATGTTAAATTATTGTTACATTATTAAAAATTATATTCCATACTATAAGGAAACTATCAAACCTTTCCATATCAACCAACCAATAAATCGCCTAAAAAAACCACTCATACCCTCTTACCAACTAAAATAAGGAAACAATAACCCCGCTACACAGACACACACTAACAACTCATCCAACATCAACTGAGAACCATAAAATCATCTGATAAAAAATTCCATGATAACTAATATAGCCCTTCTAACCATCACATTAAAACCAAAGAAGCCTCGTTTTCCAATGTATAACACTTCCCAAACCTAGCCTAAAAAGTATCACTCTTCAATCCTCAATATCCACACACACACAACAACCAACACATCCAATAAAATTAAAAAACATTCAAACTTTTCTAACAACACATACACATATTCCCCTTTTAATGTTAATTCACATTTACTTAATGTCACTTACATGATCATCCATAACACAACTTCATTATCACACACATTTGATTCATTACTATCTATAGTTGATTAGTCCTTTTATGAAATCTGGTTTTAGTAGCTCAATTTCACCATTTAACAAGTTTTTCATAGTAATAATCTCAATTTGTTAGAAGAAGAAACAAATAAATCATCATCACTATTGTTGGTTGGATTGGATACTCAAGAGGGGGGGTGAATTGTGTTCCAATTGAAATTTCTGTTAAAATATTGTCTATTTAAAATCCCCCAATTTATAAAACAAGTTAAACTATAGTGAATTTATACAGATTGTAAATGTTCACTTAGCTTCTCTAAGATTGATTAGGTCTCAGTTAATTTAACCACAAGATCAAACTAACTTTTGAAACTAACCTACTAATTTACAAGTGTAAACACTTAGTAATTTAACTATCAAAGTATCCTTAAAATAGTTTTCTATTTAAAAGTAATAGCAACGAAGTATAAAATATATATGTAGTATACTTTAAACTTAAACTAAAGATGCACAGTAAATGTAACAAGAGGTTTAGTCTCAAGTCGAGACTTAGTCCTCTCAAATTTATATAAATTTGATCCACACCCTAGATCGGGGTTAACAACAGTTTACACAACTGTCTAGGCCACACAGGGACCTCTACCATTGTTCTTCATGGGAAACAAAACAAAGATCAGGCCACACAAGGACCTCTTCCACAGTTGATGTAGGTAAACAAGAGTTAAGAGTTTTAGAGTGAGGATTTTGATATCCTCCAGTTTAGTGCAGGAGACAGTGTGTTTGTGAGATATACATAGTACACCACACTGCTTGAAGGTAAATAAACAAATCACTTAGATAGAATAGATAATAGTTTAGAAAGATCTAGTGATTAGCAATGCAGCTCTGGACTCGTTGGATTCAGCAGAATTGATTCTTAGTCCTTATCTGGTTTTTCTGTTGAAAAACAGAGTGTTGTAGTTCATCTTGTGTTCTACAGAAGTGAAAATGATCTCTTGATTCATCGTGTGTTCTTCAGTGATGTTGGATTTCACTCATGAGAGTTCTTAGAAAGTCTTTCAAAATCCTTCTTGACCAGGATTGCTCTTTTTTGTTCACCATAGTACTCTCAGGCGTATGTATGTTCTTCTTGTTGTATCATCACACTTTTCTCTCTTTACCACATGCACGTGTACTGCATCTTTATCTTCCTTATATTCCATGAGTTCTTGCAGTAAGAATGATGTACTTTTCATAGGTATGAGATAAGGTTCCCTAACATGCCAACAACTATCAATAAAAAACAATAATTGCATTAAAAACATCAAATATGACCGTTATTATTATTTAAATACTATTGACAAAAAGTTTAAGAAACGGTGTAACGGTGATTATGTAAACGATGTCTTCTTCACGGTAGATGGTTCACGGTATGAGGTTCACGGTATGAGCTTCATGGTATGAGCTTCACAGTATGTCCACGTCACGGTCTCTAGATCACGGTGTCTCGGTCACAGTGAGTCCTTCACGGTTTCTGGGTCATAGTGTCTGGGTCACGGTGTGTCCTTCATGGTGTCTGGGTCACGATTTGTCCTTCACGGTGTCTCCAAACTTAGAAAAATACTTGTATTTAGACTTAGATAGTAATATGCAGAATATAGATTAAGCTTAATCATTAGAGAGTAAGAGATATAGAATCATAAATACAAAGGCTTGATAATATATGTGATATTTGTAATCATGTATAAGACATGTAAATAATAAAGAGAGTAATTAACATCCATAATATTTCTTATCATTAAAACATGATGTGCAGTTATTATTGAGATTGAAGAGCATTAGAAAGATGTGCAATTAAGATTGAGATTAATGAATAATAGGATTTTTGATCATTAAAACATGATTAACACATGAGGAGTCCAACAATATCCCCCTTTTTGATGATCACAAATCATAAATGCAACATTAAAGATACTATCATATTAGAATAGGAAAAATTAGAGAATAATAGATTTGATAATAACATATCTCAGTATAGTAATGATACTTGTAGTGTTTCTCCCCCTTTTGGGATTATCAAAAGGTAGAGAGAAATGAGATAAACACTACATTTATCATTGAAAATGTTCAGAATACAACAAACATGAGAAATAAAAACACTAAACAACAAGAGACATCCCATCAAAAAGAAAACAGTCCCTCGGACTCTTCATGGATCCACCTTGTCTTTGCATTTATCAGCTGCAGGAGATGGTGCCGATGTAGAAGAATGCATAGATGTGGTAGAAAAAGAGGGTAAGGGTAGACCTTCAAAAACATATGGAGTCAAAGTAGGAGAAGTAGAAGATCTAGGTTGGGGTTGATCAAGAATGACTGGCCGGATCTGAGAAAGAGCTTGGCTGACTGACATGGCAGTGGAGGCTAAGGCAGGTAGACCAGGTCTAAGGGGTGCAGTAGCTGAAGAAACTATAGCCGTACTCTGCACATGAAGATATGGCTTCAAAAGATTTATGAAATCAGTAATGATTTCACCACCATATTTCCTATCCTTTTCAAAATTGTCCTTATTCTCCATGAATTTGTCCAACAATCTGGTGAACTCTGTAAGTTTCTGAACTTGAGTTTTAAAAGCTTGAGTTACCAGAGGTATTCTCAAATTTTCCACAAGATATCTAAATTGATCTATCATATCACTTTTAGAGAAAATACGGGAGAGATAAAAATCTATTTTCTTAATGATCTCTTGTTGAGAATCATTGTCTATATTAGAATGAATCCTAACCAAGTCCAATGCTCGATCACTATTCTTAACCACTTCTGACAAAGAAGACAGATCCAAGCCACTGAAGGCATTCTGATGTTCTTCCTTGATTATGGATCTCAGCAGGGAATCATCCAAAAGAGGAACAGAAGGTTGACCTGAAGTAGGAGAAGCTTTTACAGCTTCGGATAGAACTTTGAGCTGTTTGAGAACTTTTTGCAGGCATCCATTGTATTCATCTGTAATATTATTCAGATTTTCTACAAGCTACCTCATACGTTCCAGCATCTTGGTGTGTCTTTTTCCAATCTTCTCATCAAAATATTGTAGATATGGATGAACTTGAGACACAATCTCCCTAACAAGGATGGAATCAGATGTCTCAGGAGAAGTAGGAACAGGTGCAGGGGTAGAAACAGAAGCAGGCACTGATCTCAAAGACAACTCATTCTGCAAGGTTGCTACCATATTTTTCAGATTTGCAACATCAGAACTTAGAAGCTTATTTTCAACTCTGGCTTCTTTAATTTCTCAAATCATCCTTGGTTGAATATGAAATATAATATTTTCCAAGAAATTGACTAATTTGAGTCACTTGATGAGGTTGAGAGGATAAGGTCTTCTCAACTCCAGCTAACAGAGTCTCTACAAAAACATTCAGATCATATTTAGTCACAAAGGAATGATGCTCGGGTAAGGGTGCAGGTAAAGGTAGAGGTTTAGGTTCTAGTTGCGGTTCAGATTCATCTTCAGACACAGATTCTGATTCAGATTGAGGCTCTGGTTCTGGTACTAGTTCTGGATGAGCTACAGACTTCAGTTGAAATAGAGAAGAAAGATCCATTCCAGTTGTAGTCACTTGCTGTGACTCATTCACATCATAAAAGCTTGGGAACTCATACCGAGTGTACACAGAATATGTGACAGTAGGTTGAGAAGCTTCAGCAGATCCAGCTTCCATAATTTCAACGTTTTGAGGTTCCTCCCCCTCAAATTGAGCTTCCCTTCCAGATTCTTGAGGCTCAGGAACATGATCAAGATCCACAGGATCATCTCTAATCTCTTCAAAAAACTCTTGCCTTGCCAGCTGAAAGGCAATTTCAATCCTCTCTTCTATATAGGGAATATACTCAAGAACCAATTTTTCCACTGGTTGAGCTTCCAGACTTGCTTCTTTCTCAACAGGGAGATCCTCTTCAACAAGATTTGTCTCTATGGTTGCTTGCTGTTATGAATCCGGAAAAACAAATTTTCTTGTATCATGAGGATGAGTTTCTTGATTGACATCCTCACTAGAATCAGGAGAATCCTCTTCTCTCATACCAACAGCAACTTCCTTTCCTTGAGGTATTTCAGTAGGGATAATAGCAAGGACAATAGTCCTTTCATTTTCAATAGAAGCTGCTTCCACTTGTGGTATTTCAGCCTCTTATCTAGGTGGTACATCAGCTGCCACTTCCTCTTCTTCTTCTTCTTCTTCTTCCTCTAAATACTCAGCCACTTCATCTGGTAACAAACCAAGATCAGATAGATTCTTAGGTCTCCTTGGATAATCAACTGGATTAAACATTTTATAGAGTTGATCATTATCCTCAACCCAATGATTCTTCCAGGGGTTCTAGTTTATCTTCATCCTTTTGATGATAGGCATGGATAATCAGAAATAAAAGTCCTCTAACTTTTCTTCATTCGGTCCAACCATCCCTTTGGCAACTAACATGGATGAAATCATCCTTGAGTAAAACAAGGTGGTGGATTTGGAAGTGACTTTGATCAGCTCACAGATATGGTTAATAACATATTTTCATAGTTTGATCTTATGGCCATTCTTAAACAGGTGAATCAGGAACACATCCTGATACTTCATTACAGAAAAATCCCCATTTCTCGGACTAATCAAATTCTGAACAAATTTGAAAAGAATTCTAGTTTCCCTATCTAATTCAGCAGCCAGGGTCTTTCATTTGGTGCCATTTCCAGTCAGGATTTCCAAAGCATTATCCAGATTGAAGATATAAGAAGATGGAGGAGGTTCTCTCTGGTAATCATCACAAAATCCTTCATGTGGAACTCTTAGGCATGCATCCCACAGCCCTGAAGATAAGGAACACTTCTGACCATTGATCCATCTTGTTACCATAAATCTTTCTCCAAAATCAAAGGAAAACTTCACATATTGGTTGAATTGAGATACCAGCCTTAGGTAAATCGGTCTATTTTGTCCAGAGAACCATTCAATCCAACCTTGTTCTCTTAGAACATTAAAAACTAACAACTTTATAGACAACAACCATTCAGGTAAAACTTATTTTTCAGGTATAATAGTACGGCTTACCAAGTTTGGGTTTAGAGGTCCTTTGGGAGCTATCCTCGGTATCCTTTTCTGTTTCTTAGATCGGCGCTTCTCAGACGAGGGTGAAGATCGACGCTTCATACTTGGCATCCACTGAAGGTTCGGGCAAGAGGGAAGAGAAGGTTTTCAAGAATGAGAAGGTTCAAGAGAGATTTCGGGTAAGGAATCGAATGAAACACTTATGTTTTATCATTTGGGATTGTCAATCATGATAAAAACAAAAACGTGGGAAATCAAATAGTGGTGAAATAAAAATTACTGCGATACAGGTTAAAATAAGAATATAAAATAATTTTCACAGTGAGACCGTGAGTAGGCATTACGTTGTGATGGAAAAAACTCATCACGGTGAGATAGTCAATGTCGTCACAGTGAGACAGTCAATGGTCTGCTCAGTCACGGTGAGATGGTGAGTGAACTGTTCTGTGAGACAGTGAGTGAACAGTTCCGTGAGACAGTGAGTGAACTGTTCCGTCACGATGAGACATTGACAAACCATGAGCACAAGATCTTAATGGTGAGACCGTATGCATGAAACAGTAACTGTAAAATAGTGAGCATGAAACCGTAAAGTAAAATATAGTAAAGTATTGAGTATTAAGATCAGTAAGATATCTATTCATGATTAATCATACCAAGATCCTGTATGATGTAGTCTAATATTTCAAGATTTAATGATTTAGTGAATATATCAACAAGTTGATATTCATTACCAATGAATTCCAAAGTGATATCACCTTTTTGATAATGATCCCTCAAAAAGTGATGTCGTACATCAATATTTTTTGTCCTAGAATGTGAAACGGGATTCTTAGAAATATTAATAGCACTTGTGTTGTAACAATTTATTGGGACATGTATGAATTGATATCCATAGTCTAGTAATGTGTGTTTCATCCACAACATTTGCGCACAACATCTTCCCGCAGCTATGTATTCAGCTTCTGCAGTAGATAATGCAACATAATTTTGTTTCTTACTACACCATGATACTAGTGACTTGCCTAAAAGATGACATGCTCTAGAGGTGATTTTTCTATCTAACTTACATCCATTAAAATCATCATCAGAATAACTAACTAGTTCAAATGATTGTCCTTTGAGATAGAACTTGAGGTATTTGAAAATTCTCTTTACAGAATTTAAATGTGACTCTTTAGGGTTTGCTTGAAAACGATCACGCATACACACACTAAACATAATATCAGGACGACTAGCAGTCTGGTAGAGTATAATTCCAATTATTCCTCTATAAGTGGTTTGATCAACAGATTTACTATCTTCATCAAGATCCAACTTACAGGTGGTACTCATGGGAGTGTCACTAATTTTTGTGCTATCCAATCCAAAACATTTTATAAGATCTCTAGTATATTTACTTTGAGTTAAAATAATTCCATCATCATTTTGAAATATTTGAAATCCAAGAAAGAATTTTAGTTCACCCATTAAACTCATTTCAAATTCATTTTGCATTATTTTTGAAATATTAGTGCATAGGGAATTTCTTGAAGATCCAAAAATAATATCATCTACATAATTTTGTACAACTAAAACATCTTTAGAAATTCGTTTGATAAAAAGAGTAGGGTCAGCTATACATTTTGTAAAACTTTTAGAGATTAGAAAAGTACTTAATCTATCATACCAAGCTCTTGGAGCTTGCTTTAAACCATATAAAGCTTTTGATAATTTGAAAATATGATTTGGAAAATGAGGGTTTTAAAATCCAGGTGGTTGTTCAACAAAAACATCCTCAGTAATATATCCATTTGACAATGTACTCTTGACATCCATTTGATATAGTTTGAAATTTAGATGTGCAGCATAAGCAAGTAAAATCCTAATAGCTTTTAATCTGGATATAGGAGAAAAAGTCTCCTCATAGTCAATTCCTTCCTCTTGATTATAGCCTTGTGCAACTAGCATATCTTTGTTTCTAAATATGTTTCCAGATTCATCTACTTTATTTATAAACATCCATTTAGTTCCTATGGTGAAAGTGTCCTTAGGTCTTTCAACAAGATTCCACACTTTATTTATTTCAAATTGATTGAGTTCTTCTTGCATATAAATTACCCAAAATTCATCATTAATAGCATCATCAATGTTTTTAGGTTCAAACTGTAACAATAAGGCTTGATGTTCAACCTGATTTCTAAGAGAAGCTCTAGTCTGTGTCCCTCTATCAAGATTACCAACAACAACATCCAAAGAATGATTCCTTAGAATTCTAGTTGATCTAGTAAAGGTAGGACTAGAAATTTCAGGTTTATCTATAGGTTCGGGTTCCATAGCAGTAGATTCTGGAATATGTCTAGAACTAGATGTTTTTACAGCAGGTTCTTTAGATTTGTCATTAAGGTCCAGAATACTCAAATCTTCCTTAATATTTTCAAATGAGGTTTTAGGCTCATGTGGATCAGTTTCAACAAACATGATGTGAATAGATTCTTCCACACATTTAGTTCTTTTATTAATGACTCTATAGGCTTTTCTAGTTAAATAATAACCAAGAAAAATTCCTTCATCACTCTTAGAATCAAACTTGTCCATATTATCCTTTGTATTAAGAATAAAAACTTTGCAGCCAAAGACTCTAAAGTAACTAACTTTAGGTTTTCTATTATTCCACAACTCATATGGGTTCTTCTTAAGAACAGGTCTAATTAAGACTCTATTAATAATATAACAAGTTGTATTCACTACTTCAGCCCAAAAGTAAATAGGTAGGTCATATTCATTAAGCATAGTTCTATCAATTTCTTGCAGGGTTCTATTTCTTCTTTCTACTACACCATTCTGCTGAGGTGTCCTAGGAGTAGAAAAGTTATGACAATAGCCATTGTGTGAGAAATAGGATTCAAATTCATGATTTTCAAACTCATGTCCATGATCACTTCTTAGATTTTAAATCTTAAGTCCACTAAGGTTTTCTATAGACTTGGAGTATTTAACAAAATAAGAACAAGCTTCACTTTTGTGAGCTAAGAAGTATACCCAAGTATATCTATAAAAGTCATCTAATAGGACATAGACATAGTGCTTACCATTTAACATAGAAAATCTAGATGGTCCAAATAGATCCATGTGAACCAAATCGAGAGGTTGATAGGTTGAGATTCTTTCTTTGGTTTGAAAGATATTTTGTGTTGCTTTCCCTTTTGATAGGGATTATACACTTAGTCATTTGGAAACTCGAGTTTGGGTAATTATCTAACTAAGTTCTTCCTAGTTAGTTTCCTAAGTGAGTGTACATTGCAGTGTCCTAATCTCCTATGCCATAACCAGGAATCTTTATAAAAATCATTTAAACAGGTAACATTTTGCTTAGCTAAGGAATTTAAATCAACAGCATAAACATTTTCATTTCTTAAAGCAGAAAAGACTAAAAAAAAGTAGAATTAAAAACATTACAGGAATAATTTTCAAATTTGACATTAAAACAATCATCACACAATGGAGAAATACTTAACAGATTATATTTCAGTCCATCAACAAATAAATCTTTTGAAATTAAAACTGAATCAGTGTTACCAATTTTGCCTAGGCTGATGATCTTTCCTTTAGAATTGTCACCAAAGGTGACATAGCCTCCATCAACCTTTATTAAACTCTTGAAGCATGAATAATCTCTAGACATATGTCTTGAACATCCACTGTCCAAATACCATGTCTTCATGTGGGATCTCTTCAAGCAGGTTTCCCACAAAACAGTTTTAGATAGAGTGTGATTTTGGTACCCAGATTTTCTTGGGTCCAGACAGGTTCGCAATCAATGATTTTGGAACCCAAATTTGTCCTATGGGTCTCATATAATTTATAGAATCAATAGATTTTGAATGATAAACTCTATTGGATTTATAACAATGTGAATAAATAGTTGAAGTATATGGATTTCCAGAACTATAACTAGCAGTATTCTGTCCAGATTTAGGAATAAGGTTATTCTTAGTAAACTGTCTCTGTCCAGGTTTGTAGCCTATTCTTGTAGTGTATTTTGGTGCCACATTCTTTCCTAGCATTTGAGTTAGTGTGTCCTTTCCATTTGTGAACTTCTCTAAGTCCATTATAAGTTGCTCATTTGACATTTTCAGTTCAGTATTTTCCTTCAACAGTTGAACATTCTTCTCTTTTTCAATAGTAAGTTCATTTTTACCAGTTGTAGTGAGAGCATGCTGTTTCTTTAATGATTTGTGTTTATCCTTAAGTTCATTGCATGTCTCCACTATCATATTACAATTTTCAAATAATTCCTCACTAGTCATTTTTTCAGAATCAGAATCAGATTATGCACCATCTAGAGAATAATAAGAATTTATAACATGAGTATCTAAGGTTACATCAGATGTGTTTTTCATGAAACACATGTTGGCATGATTCTTTTCAGAATCAGACATTTCAGATTCACTTGTGTTGTCTTCAGATGCACTCCAGGTAGCCTTCATATCTTTTTTGTTCTTACTGTCTTTGTAATCATATTTCTTCTTAAATTTTAGCTTTGGGCAGTCTGCCATAATATGGCCTTTTCTTTTGCACTCATAGCGAACAAGTTCATCACTTTTATCTGGGTTTTTCCAGTCCTTCTTCTAATGTCCCTTATTGTCATACCTTCCTTTGTAATTTGTTTTTCTGAAAAATTTCTTCTTACTATAACATTTCTTAAACCTTATGGCTATCTGAGCCATTTCAGCATCAATATTAGAGTCTGATCTTTCACTTGTTGAACATTCAGTTTGTATCTGAGATTTTTCTTTGTCCTTGTTCTTTGAAGCAGTAGTCTTGAAAGCCACTAATTTCCTTTTTGGTTCATCCTCTTCCTCTTTATTTACCTTGAGTTCTTCCTCATACATCATAAGCTTACCAATGAGTTCTTTGACAGGTAGAGCAGCAATGTACCAAGACTCTCTGATTAAAACAGATGTGCCTCTCCATCGGTCTGGTAAATATCTGAGTATCCTCATAATTTGTTCCTTTGCTGGGACAACTTTACTGAGTGAATTCATTGTATTAACTATCTCATTGAACTTGAGATACATATAAAAAATAGGTTCACCAGTCTTCATTTTAAAATTATCATATTTAATAGTATAAGTATTTAATCTCATTTCTTTAACATTGGTTGTCCTTCATGAGAAACACCCAAGGTATCCCAAATTTCAAAAGCAGTTTTACAAGAATAAATTCTGTTAAACTCTTCATCTCCTAAAGCACAGTATAGGGCATTCATATCTTTACAATTATTATTGTAGGCAGTCTTTGTAGGTTCATCCCATGTTGTTCTTTCAGTTTCTAGAATTTTATATTGAGATTCTATAGCAGTCCAAATATCAAAACCCATTCTTTCTAAATGAATTTTCATTTTAAGCTTCCACTGAGCATAGTTTGTACCATTGAAGAAAGGTGGCCTATTAGTAGCAGCACCCTCTATTCTATTGTCCATAACTAGATTTTAGAATGTATAATTAAAGAGATAAAATTTAGAACTAACAGAAATTTAAGATCTTTAATGATGCAACAAAAATAACAGTTGAAAAACATAGTGTTTCAAAAATCCTTAAACAAAAACACCCTTTAATACCAAATGTTGGTCGGAGTGGATACTCAAGAGGTGGATGAATTGAGTTCCAATTAAAATTTCTGTTAAAATATTGTCTATTTAAAATCCCCCAATTTATAAAACAAGTTAAACTGTAGTGAATTTATACAGATTGTAAATGTTCACTTAGCTTCTCTAAGAGTAATTAGGTCTAAGTTAATTTAACCACAATATCAAACTAACTTTTGAAACAAACCTATTGATTTACAATAACTGTAAACACTTGTTACTTTAACAATCAAAGTAGCCTTAAAATAGTGTTTTATTTAAAATTAATAGCAGCAAAGTATAAAAGAAATATGCAGTATACTTTAAACTTAAACTAAAGATGCACAAGAGATGTAACAAGTGGTTCATCCACAAGCCGAGACTTAGTCCTCTCAAATTTATATAAATTTGATCCACACCCTGGATCGGGGTTAACAACAGTTTACACAACTGTCCAGGCCACGCAAGGACCTCTACCACTGTTCTTTCTGGGAAACAAAATAGAGATCAGTCCACACAAGGACCTATTCCACAGTCGACGGGGGTAAAAAAAGAGTTAAGAGTTTTAGAGTGAGGGTTTTGATATCCTCCAGTTCAGTACATAAGAGAGTTTGTGTGTGTGAAATACAGAGTACACAACACTGCTCGAAGGTAAATAAACAAATCACTTAGAGAGAATAGATAATAGTTTAGAAAGCTCTAGTGATTATCAATGCAGCTCTAGACTCGTTGGATTCAGCATAATTCCTTCTTAGTCCTTCTCTGGTTTCTCTTTTGAGAAACAGAGTGTTGTAGTTCAGCTTGTGTTCTACAAGAGTGTAAATGATCTCTTAATTCGTCGTGTGTTCTTCAGTGATTTTGGATTGCACTCATGAGAGTTCTTAGAAAGTCTTGCAATCTTCTTCGTGATCAGGATTGTTCTTTTTTGTTCAGCACAGTACTCTCGGGCGTATATATGTTCTTCTTGTTGTATCATCACACTTTTCTTGCTTCACCACATGCACGTGTACTGCATCTTTATCTTCCTTATATTCCACGAGTTCTGGCAATAGGATTGATTCACTTTTCATAGGTACGAGATACGGTTTCCTGACATGCCAACAACTATCATTAAATAACATTTATTGCATTAAAAACATCAAATATGACCATTAGTATTATTTAAATAATATTGTCAAAAATGTTAAGAAACAGTGTCACAGTGATTATGTAAACGGTGTCTTCTTCATGGTAGATGCTTCACGGTATGAGGTTCACGGTATGAGCTTCATGGTATGAGCTTCACGGTATGTCCACATCACGCTGTCTAGATCATGGTGTCTCGGTCACGGTGATTCCTTCACAGTTTTTGGGTCACGATGTCTGGGTGACGGTGTGTCCTTCACGGTGTCTGGGTCACAGTTTGTCCTTCACAGTGTCTCCATACTTAGAAAAATACTTGTATTTAGACTTAGACAATAATATGAAGAATATGGATTAAGCTTAATCATTAGAGAGTAAGAGACCTAGAATCATAAATATAAAGGCTTGATAATATATGTGATATTTGTAATCATGCATAAGACATGTAAATAATAAAGAGTGTAATTAACATCCATAATATTTGTTATCATTGAAACATGATGTGGAGATATTATTGATATTGAAGAGCATTAGCAATATGTGCAATTAATATTGAGATTAATGAGTAATAGGATTTGTGATCATTAAAACGTGATTAACACATGAGGAGTCCAATAATTATAAAATAACAAAAATCAATTAAAACACTTTCAAAAATATACCCTTCCATTTCAATTATCTTTAATAAGGATCATTATCTTTCATTAAGTCAATTATTACAACCCACCCAAATAAAACATTAACCTGAAAATTCCAAAAATTAAACAAATAATGGATAATTATAAAATCCCCTACCTACATATGAATATTTTAAGAAATCACTAAATTAGAATGGAATAATTAGGGATTATACACTACTGAACCCAAAGAAAACAACCTAAAAACCTATCCATATCAAATTACCATCAAACCATGATTGAACCTCATCTCAAAACTGAAGTAAATCACATAAAAAAACCTCTAGTAGGAAGAATAACTATAATATAGTAAGGGAGAAGGAAAATGGAATACCTTGAATCAAGGGAGAACAATCCCAATAATCAAAGAGTTTAGAATCCTAAATAAGGGAAAGTAGAGGGATAGGAGAGGGTATGGGAATTTCTAAGGTTTGAAGGAAGATACGAATATAAAAACTAAAGGGTTAAATGCCCTATATTTATAGAGGACACTGAATATGCATCCATAGTTGGGTGTTTTACACCAAAATGGTTATAACAACCCATAGTCAATGGATATCTAATTTTGTAGGTGTTTGAAAATCCATACACTCTAAACTTCTCATGCATTTTAAAACTAAATTAAATAGATTTGAATGGAATGATGTTATATCATGTGGCTTGGAGAACATCATTTCAGCTCCTCATAATTCCACGATGGCCTTCACCATGTCATAGGGAAAACTCCCTTAACCATTTCACTATGCCGCTCCCAAGGTTATGGAATAGAGGACCCTAGCTAATTATTTCATTCCTCCCCCGCACATCCTAAAACCTACTCAATTTTATGTCACTATGTCCATGGCCTTAGGAATTTTGTACCTCCTCGTCTCATATACAGAAAATTTCCAAAAAAAACTCCCTCCGCCATAGGTGTTTCAGACCTCGTGGTGGACCATTTCTCCAAAAACATCCGGGCTCTACTAGAAGCCTTCAAAATGACCTCTACTATGCCTCCTACTCCAAAAATGAAAACACCATGAAATCCATCATGGTGTGGTGTTCCCATAAATGGATAAGACTCATCTACCACACCTAGAACTCTTTCAAACTCCCTCTTTAAACCTCTAATACAAAAAAACACACAATGTAACGAGCCAAGAAGGTCTGATTCATTATATTATGTGCCTCTAAAATGATTCTCATTACTATGAAGTAGCACGAAATATTCAAGTAAAACCAAATATACCATAAACAAATAACACCTTAAATGTTACCTCTCAATATATATAACACCATCAATAAATCACAGTAACTCTAGTGAGTCAACTCAATAAAAATAGCCTTAGATGACTGCTCTATTTAATTTAATAAAACAAATATCATAAATAAATAATATTAATGAATTTAAATAGCCTATGATACTGATCACACATCTATGAATCATATTCCCATGTAATATCCTCTACACCAAATGCCTCTAAAAACATGAACCAAGGGAATGGATGACCCACACAATACATTCTCTCGATGGTTTTGGATCTCCACTAGCCACTATAAAAATTTCATGTTATCCTTGATATCTATATCTACCTAGTCATTGAAATGGGATTCATCATGATGATACCAATGAAGTTGGGACACATAGAATATTTTTTGGATTCATTCTAGATATGGGGAAAGCTCCAACCAATATTCCACCTTTCCATTATGTTGTGACACCTCAAAAGGACAAATAAACCAAGGAGATAACTTAATCCTCCAGGAAAAAAATCTACTTTCCATGAAGAGGGTAGAACATTAAGTAAACATGATTTCAAACCTCAAAATAAATATATCTTCTTTACAAAAATTCATAATAATTATAATGATCTTGCACCAAATTTATCTTCTCTTGAACTAATTGAACCATCCTTTGCATGATCTTCGGCATATCTAGGATAAGGAATGCTAATTCCCCAATATCGATCCAATAAAATGGTTATTGACAAGCCTACCTATATAATTCTTCATAATGGGTCATGAAAATAGATTAGTGTTAGATGTTGTTATAATAAAACTAAATGAAGGAAAAATTAGACATCCATTATCCATAAAATTTGAAGGTGTAGTCCCAAAGTATATCCCTAGTGTTTCGTTGGTTCACTATATTTACCCATCCATTTACAGATGGAATGAATTACTAAGGAAAACCCAAGAGCTCAAAGCTTTATGAAATCATCTTCAAACTCATGAGGTAAAAAATTATCCTGATCAGAAATGATGGCCCTCGTTATCCCATGAATCTGCACCACCTCATCCACATACTACCTCTCTAAGTCCTCCACAACACCAAATTCCCTAATCAAATGAAATTGGGATAAATTCTTCAATCAATCCATGATCACCCAAATATAATCACATATTACTTGGTAAAATGTTATACTTGTGATGAAATCCCTCGAGACATTCACCCATTTTCATTTAAGATACATCCAATGGTTGCAAAAAAACACCTGAAACATGATTCTCCACCTTCACCTATTGACATACTAAGCACCATGATACAAAATCTTCCACTTAAAACTTTATTTAAGTCCATCAATATTAACCCCTCGAGGCATGATACATCTTGGCCACCCAAGGGTACACTACCACTATTAATTTCTGGAACTCATGGAGAACCCCTTCATGCATTGCTAAAAAATAAAAAACTTTATTGTAACTATCATCTAATGTTTTTCATCCGCTAACCATCCCTATAGATCATTATCAAGGATGACTCAATCCCACATTAGCTCTACATCTGAATATATCTATTGAGACTCCTCCACCTTCAACATTAAGGATGATTACACTATCATCTCAAATTTTAAACCTTTTCTACCATGAATCTCAACAATCTTATCTAATACCATTTAAGTATCTATAGACTCCCTGACAACATCTCCCCATAACTTTATACTCATCTCATTTATAACTACATTTCCCTTCCTTGGAGTGTAAAAGTCTTAAATTCATATTCCTTTTATCATAGATTCATATCCCATTGAGATAAAATATACCATACTCTCTTATTATCAATAAAGACCACGAATATTTCAATAATGTGGTGAAATATCCATAAATTTAGATAAAAACCACCACTATTATCTTGAGATCATCAGTGGCATAGTTATCTCATAGAGATGTAACTACCTTAGACCCATATGATATCACATCCCTCTACCACATTAATACAAACCCAAATATGAGATAGGAAATTTCATGGAACACCTCCAACATCACTCCCTCTTTGGAATCCAAAATATGGGATCATTGATCAAGCTATCGTCCATGTGGTCAAAAGCTACCTACCACTAATTAGTACATAAAGAAAGATCAGTACTTCATAGTCTTGGACTTTAGTGGGTTTATGACCCCAGAGAATTTATATATGAACTTTTATAATAACCCATGAGGATTAGGAAACTATAATCCTCTAAGATATTCTTGGGTGATGTCCAAAAAACAATAACCTAAATTTTTTATAAATATACCTACACTCCCAACTAAGACACCACATTTCTAAGGAAGTGAACCACCCACATTCATAACATACACTTTTACATCTTCCTATAAAATTGATGGTATAAAAGGACCTATATGATAAACCTAAGGTTCTCAACATCCTCCTCTATGAACCATCAGTATACAAGGATGTATTCAATGAAAATGACCAAATATTGATCTAGGAACTCATGAAACATGGAGTTCACGAGTCCCATGAATATGGATAGAGCATTCATGACACCAATCGACAAGAAAAAAAAGTCAAAGTGGCCATATAAATACCTAAAGTCATTCATTAGGATTTCCTCCTCCCTAACTCTCGTTTGATGATAAGAAAACTGTAGATTGATCTTGAAAAACTAATTGGATCCCTTTAACTAGTAAAAAGGTATTCAAAACTCATAATAGGGTAACATTTCATTAACATCACCTAATTAAACCTCATGTTTTATATATATATATATAACATTCTTCCCCTAAACTATTGTCTTGGTAAGAGGTAGGGGTTCTAATGGACTTAAGTGACATTGCCCTAACACTAAAGGATGGAAACAAATTCCAATGGAATAAAAGATCATTGGGGGATTATTTAACCTTAAACATACTCATCTTATAAGAGAAAACAATATAGAAAATCACAATACTATATAGTTCATGAGAGTAAACCCAAAAAATAAAAAACTAAGACAAATAGATAAATAAGAGAAGCATCAAAAATTAAGATACAATATTTATCGAAACCAAAAATACACTATGACGTAATAAAAAAATGTGGCATCACTCTAAACATCAAACTAGAAAATATATAAGCTCTGCTAATTATATCCAAGACAATAACATCATGATTATTTGATAGAGAAATATGAAATATTCCCCTTACCTATGTCATGAAAATCATAATCCACATATACACCAAAGTACATATGTAGGGGTAAGTATACAACCCAATGGGCAATCCTCTAGAAGCTTCCCACACACACCACTAAGACTATAACAAGTAAGAATAGTTTATAAATACAATTAGGGAAATAAAAAAATTAATCAAGAGTATTTAAAATTAAAGTAGGATAGAGTAAAACTAATTACTTCATTATAAGATAAACTGTAACCATTTTTTACCATAATCATGATCTACATGGAATATCTATTCCATAAACACACAAACACCCAACCATGATAGAAAAATTTTATAATGACCTATCCTTTAATTAAGGTAAGACTCGTTATTGTTTTGTTTAAATTATTTTAAAAGGGTTTTTTAATGTTAACCAAAGGATTAAGGGGGGAAATAGGGTGTTTGGGGATTTTTTGGAGCCCGAAAACCAAGTATTTGGGAAAAATGATTATGTCACATGGTTAGTAGAAACTGTGCTGCCCACCCTGCATTGTCTCTACTAACCATGTGAGAAAAAACATAGGAGAAGTTAGAGCCTCATAATTTTTATGCAACTGTGAGAATCTAGGAACATTCATTTATGAGAAACTATATACTTTTAATTGGTTCATTTTGCATGTTTTTCACATGGTTTAGGAAACCATGTGCCTAAGCTATGAATGTTCTCTCCTTGGGTGGTGGCTTAAGCAAGGTTTTTGCAAGGTTTGGCCAAATTGTGCATCAAAACAGTGAACCCCCTATTTTTAGGGAGAAAATACCAAATTTATCTTAATGATTCTTTTAAACCACTTCCATTTTTTCTATCCTCCTTTTCTAGCAAATGTTTTGGTTTTCCTCCACCCGTGAGCTCCCAAGCATCTCCTCCAAGGAATTGAGATATCTTCTCGACCTAAAGTCCAAATCAAGATCCATTGATGGTATCAGATTCATCTTGGTAAGATCTAAAATACTCATCCTTCCTATCTAGGTTTATCTTTATATCCATTTCACTATTTAGGTTCAACCACTTTTTCCCTATTTTTTGTGTTTTGGACTGTTTTTTCAAATTCTTCCAACTTACAGTGAATCTAACTCCAACAACGGATGGGGATTTTTCAAAAACCCTAAGGTAGGTGGTATTATTTTTTCCCTAGGAGTTTTTCTATTTTTAATTGATTTTATGTTGTTCCACGTGCTGGCCTTTTCCACCTATCATCATTTAATTGAGTTATTCATATTAAATTTATCTACACTCTTTGTTTAAATCACAATGATTTTTATTTAGAAAATTCGATGTTATTTCCCTAAGTTATGGGCACCAATTGGGAATTCCAACATGAATTTACCTTTTTAAATAATTTTTAAATTGAATGGATTTCCTTCTGAGAATTTGATTTATATTATAAATTATATATCCTCATTATATAATTTTTTAATGAACTAAATTATCCTCCTAAGTTCTTGACCAAACTTATAATTAGAATTTCCCATATAGTTTATTTCTCTTTTCCCCATGGAACATTATAAGTTCCTATTTTATCTTTATAAATTAAATTTCCTTGATTTAGTGGATTAAATGTATTGATTATATAGAATGAATTATTTGTGAGGTTTTGTCTTTCCTTAAATTGATTTAATTATTTAAAATTAATGAATTATGTGAGGGTGTCAAGGCCATGCAGTTTTCTCATAATTTATTGAATGATTAAATTGAATTTCTATACCTTAATCTGAATCACTTGGTAAAAGAGATAAATGAGAGGTAATTCCTCATGGAATAAATATTATTATGATTACACCTTAATATGGGATTTTTAATGATGGTAAGGGTTCTGTTAGTCATAATAGTTACATTCTCCCTTACATTAGGTGTAGGGCATGACATGTCACACTATTGAAACCATTTGGATGGTGGTCATGATGCAAAACATCCCTTGTTCAAGTTTTGACATGATGGAACACTAACCATATCGAGTGACGAGCATGGATACTCCTAATCAATATGATATGTATGGAATGTACCCTATTTCATGATCTTATAGGCTCATGTAGACTGGTCAGGGATGTCTGAGTCACACCCCGATCTAGCCAGAATCTAGTATTTTAGGTATATCACCACTTACAGTTGCACGTAATTAGTCCATAAAGGTGGATTAAATATATAACTATACTATGTTTATATATGATTAAAAAATATATAGTACTGGTCATAGATTCATTTCAGCCATGATTCGAAGCAAGTAGAGTCGCCAAGTGTCCTTTAGGAACCTAAGAAGTTATCTATTCATTTTTTATCATTGTTAATTATTTATTAATACATGTACATTGTTTAGTAATGAGAACTTATTGTATCACTTATAGAAATAATTGCTGGTGTCCTACTATGATTTTATCTCACTCCCTGCTTGGGGAATATTTGGTACCCATGTAGATTATTTTTCTATAGGTACAAATAAGGGAAAGTCCCCTACCATAGAGTTTTGATATGCTTTACATTTAGGTGGATCATAAGAGCTTAGGATCGAGCATATGCTTGAGACTCTAGTGGAACACCATTTTTTTATTTTTTGTAGTTTTTATATAGTATGATTGTATATACATGTCCCTTGATACCCTTCTGTATATCAGTATTCCATACATCCATGTATATGACATTGCCTGGTGGATTTTGATTGTTATACAATTATTTAGTTACTTATTATTATATTGCATTATTGTTCTGTCTATTTATATATTCTTTAATTGTTGTATTTTTATAGTTATATTCATTGTTCCACATTGATAAGAGGGTATAGTCACCCAATCTTACTTCCTTTAAACCCTTTCTACTAGTTGGTAGCCCCTGTCATATAGGGAGGTGCGCTTGAGTCCATATGACCCTATGGCATGGGGTATGGGTTAAGTGGAACTCATGTTTGGATGTTACAAAAGTCCCAATACTCATGATTGGTGACCCATACTATCACTAAATTATCACATTGAGGTAACCTCAATGGCACTCGTAGCCAATTATGATCCAACAAGGCCCTCTACAATGCAATCATGAACACATTCCAACCCATGTATGTTAAAGTATCTATAAAAAATATTTTCTTTAAACAATTTTTCTTTTAATAATTAAAGAAAAAAATGGAAATATTTCTAAAAATATTTAATAAGATATATTTTAAAATATTTTATCATGGGTTTTTTCAATGAAAACATAATCAAGAGTTTTAGAAATTTAAATCCTTTAAGTTCTAAATTAATTAGACATAGAGAGAATCCACCTCCATCCAAAAAAATAATTTATAATGAAATACACTATGTTCTTGGTAGATCTGTATTACTTCTCTCTATCCTTCAATATATCAAAAAAATATAACAAAAACATGTTATCCACATTAGATCCATCCATGATAGATCAAATATAATGTTCATTCGAATAGAATATTATAAGATCATGAAGGATAATGAATAGATAGTGTCTTACCTTCAATTTTTAGATAAACTCACTATGATAAATTGAAATCATCCTATAGAAGGAATAGGATCACTAAAGTAACTTAGAGGAGGGTTAAGGGTTTAAAGACTATTAAAAGGGAGTAATAATCAGGGCTTTAAGGAATTGTTTGGGATAAAAATTAATTTTTTGGATTTAATTAAATGTTTCTCATGATTAGGTCATATGTATTAGTAAACTATGCACCAACTATATAGGCTCCATGGTCTCAAAACAACTAGTTTTTATGGTTCTCCTGCACATTTTTGAAAACCTCACTCCAACAATGAAAAAATGAATCTATCCTATGTCATATGGTTACATGGGGAATCTACACAATTTCCACTAACTGTGTACCAACAGAGAACCTCCTTCTATACTTTATCATCCTACTACACAATTACCTAGGGAATTATCATGGATCTCCCTAAACATGGACCATCCAGGCACCTTCTAAATTCCTTATAAAAAACACCAAAATCTACTATAAACTTCAAGATACTAATTCTAACAAAACCATAGCTCAAAAACACATAAAAGAGAAACACATTCTTCTAAATATGGGTATTGAATTATCCCCTCCATTAGGATTTCCATCCTTATAAATTTGTAGATCTAAGGTTAATTGGAATAGGTTTATACATTACTCCAACATTAATTCTTCTCATTCCAATGTCTCCTCCTCAATTTGACCATTCTTTCATAACACCCAAACAAAAAAGAATAAATTTCCCAAGAAACCTATTTTATTTTATATCATTAATACATATCAGTGCATGGATAAAAGAATCATTCATCTCAAGATCAATATGATCCCATCAAATAACATGGTAAATGTCAGACTGGTACTTCTTCATTTGAGAAATATGTAACACGTTATGAATTCAGTAAAATCTTTGAGGTAAAGTTAACAAATAATCTAAATAAAATCTATTAAAGTATCTAAAAAGATCAGTTGTACTGAGAATAATTCTTCCCTTATTTACATAAATTTTGATGACCCGTCCTTGTAGAGACCTTTAAGATAACACGGTCCTCCATTGAAAATGATAAAATTTGATAACAATAATCCGCATAATATTACTAATGACTCTAGGAAGTTTCCATTATTTTCTAGTTCATTTGAATATTATAATTCATATCTTGTAAAAGGATAGGTATAATTAGTGAAGACTTTATTTTCTCTAACCAACAAAGTGGAAAGTGACTTGGATGATAATACGATTCTTTGAATGAATCTATATGTATCATGGACTTATAACTATTTTTGTACAAGAATTCAACTAAAGGTAGATTATCCTCCTAAGAGACACCAAAATTAATAACATAAGATTTGATTATACAATTCAATGTCTGGTTCATCCATTCAAAATACAAATCCATTTAAGGATGATAATCCATGCTTAGGTTCAATTAGGTTTAAATGTATTATTTCAAGGATCTCCAAAACTAAAAGGTAAACTTTGAGTCTCAGTAAAATATGATCATAATTAGTGAACTATATTGATTTACTAATTCTCAAATATAATGATTTTCTAGTACATATATCATATTGGATTCATGGGTCATAATGAAGTTGGTTGACTTTGTGATCAAGTCCATAATCACCCATATGTCATCATACCTCTAAATCATTCACAGTAAACTCATGAAAATATCTACGGAGATTTTCTCCAACTTCCATACCAGTATAGGTATAGATTTCAACATACCATCTGGCCTTTGATATTCACCCATGACCTATTGATAGATGAGTCATTTAGAAACGTACCCATCTTCTCTTTATTGCATACCCAACCAGTAAATATGATTCCTCGGTACCGTATACATATTTTCGATGCTTGAATGAATATCCCATTTTGAATTGTGATAAGTTGAAAGAAGTTGTTCCTGATGTGATATGGTGATTACTATCTGATCTAAAAAATTTACACCAAGTTCCCATCTCACATCAAAATATCAATTGTATACACAATATTTATTTTTGACCTCATTTTTATACATCCAGGGTCAAATCTTTGATAATCCTTGAAATGTTTCACCATATCAAAAATAAGAAACATAATTAAGAATACTAACCAACCCATAACAATCTAGATTTCTGTCAGTAATGATTATCATAAACTACTACTGATTATAATCATAATTATCTAATTTATAGTACAACTTCTAACTTAGATCATCAGCAACTAAATTCATTTAACCCGGTGTATACACTAATTCAAAGTTGAACACCTAAAGACCTTCCATCCATCACTATTTTCTGAGGTATGAATATCAATATGAAAATATATAATTCATGTTTTGATGGCCAGTAAACATAGTTAAATTTTCCGCAAATAAATAATGAGACCTTGTTTTCAAAGAATATACTACCATATATATTTCCATATCTTGTGTCGGATATATATTTTCTTGAACACATAACTATCATGAGTTATAAGCTATGTCATGGTCTCCTTGGATGAGATAATATCCCAAACCAGATTCAGATGCAACATAATATACCACATAACCCTTCCCTAGTTCTCTAAAGTTATGGAAATGTACTAATGTAATTATACCCTTAAGCTCTTGAAAGTATTTCTAACACATGTCACTTAATTCAAATGGAATAACTTTCCTCATAAAAAAGGTCATCAGAGAGGCAAGATATGAGAATTCATGAACAAATAAACATTGATAACTAGACAATCCTAGAAAGTTCCATATCTCAAATATATTATTTGGTGGTTAGAAAGAGATAAAAACTTTTATCTTTTTATTATCTATCGATATACCTTTATCAGAAATCACATGGCCAATGAAGTATACTTCTTATATCTAGAATATATACTTGAAGAATTTAGTATAAAGCTTGTGTTCTGGTGGGGTACTCAATACATTATCCAAGGTTTCTTCATTTTCACTTTTATTACAAGAATACACGAATATATCATTAAAAATACCAAAAACTATGTGTCAAGGAGCCTCTAGAAATTTGATTCACCAATTACATGAAAAATATTAGTGTATCCATAATAACAAAGTGCATAAAAAGGAATTCAAACAACTATAATAGCTTATAATAGTTTTCTTATATTATCCTCCTTCTAATTTCAAATTTGGTGATACCTTAACTGTAAATCAATTTTACAGAAGCATTTACATCCCTTCAACTGATGAAACAAATCATTGATTCAATTAAGAGGATATCAATTCTTTATCAGTGCCATATTTCAGTTACTATAATCAATGATAAGCTAAAGAGAACCATTTTCCTTCTTCAAAAGGAGAATATAGTAACCCAAGGTGACATACTAGGTCTTATGAAACCATTTATTTCCAACTCCTCAAACCAACCCTTCATTTTCATCAATTCTATCGGTGTTGTATTCTAACAAGAAATTGAAATAGGAGTAGTCCCTTATAGAAGATCAATTAAAAATTACACTTCTATTTTAGGTGGAAACCCTAAATAAATTTTCATAGAGAACATTCATATATCAATGTATTACCACTATAAAATATATTTTCTTAATTACATCAATAGTTTCTAAAGTTACTTCTAACAACTGGTAGGATATAGTCTCGACCATCAGTACTAAAGGTCAGTATCTTCGAGCCTTTAGATCCTAATACCCTTAAATGAGATTTAACGCTCTATAGGAATATATAAAACACACTAGTTAGGAATAAAAATCAATATGAGCTTTAAAATATTTCAACCAGTCCATTCCTAGGATTAGATAAAACATCTCCATCTACAGAATAAACAATCCCTTACACATTGGAATTCATTAATCATTATAGAACATGTTGTACATTTCAACCCTCTACACTTCATTCCCTAATAAGTGTTTGAAATTTCATAATGTGAGGTATTATTTACACTTATAGACCCATAAAACATAAAATATGAGAAGAAATAAAAGAGTGGGATTCACCTATATCAAAAAAACTTTCATAAGAGTTGAGTTTATAAGGATGGAACGTTTTACCATAGAAGGACTGGATTGATCCTCTATAAATAATTTCTCTACACCATACCACTTCTTACTAGGTCCTATCAAATACTCTTTTTTCTTTATTATTTTGGAATTAACTACGGAGTTTAGGTAATCCTAGAATCACCCTCACTCACTTTCTTATGGGGGAGATAACTATTTTGTCATGGTCTTCTTGTATGAGTATAAGATTCTTGAGGGATATTAGAGTCATCTTCACTAATAAACATCAAATATCTTGGATAGTATCACTTGAGGGGTCCCATTGTACCAAAATTGTGAAACTTTCTAGGTAGTGTTATAAAATATAACATAATATGATCAAATGAACAACATTGAAAGCAATTTAGATTATTCATATGATGCAGTGTAATGGATATTGATCAAATATATAGTTTTTCTACCACTTTTCTTCCTTGAGATTAGTTCTTCCAATTATATATAGATCCAATGTAATATTTCCCACTCATTACTATAAATAAAAAGGTGTTTCCTTTGATATACATATCTGGGATATCCTTTACTAAAACTATGGATCTATTAACCATTTCCAAATAATCATCCATATGTAAGGTAATTAAATTAGACTGAATGTCTAGTCATAGCAATTCATCAGTGATAAACATTTCCAGGAACTCACAACCAGTGAACACTAGATATAGACAAATTGTCCTCAAGATCATAGATTCATACTTGATGAAAGATATATTTTATTGCCTAATATTAAATAAATTTTCCATCCTTGTGATCCTAAAGTCATGTTGGTAGAATTATATGTCAAAAATTTATTAAAACCCTTTCCAAGTAAGATCCTAGTATTACTTAGTTTGAAAAACTATATCCCACCACTGGTTCAAGAGTTCATTGAGCATGTATACCACTAGCTTTACTGTGATATTAGTCGTCCTTCATAAAAAATTGAATATTCTCTTAATTCGATGAAGATATTCCTGTACAATTTCTGGCCTCAAATCCCATTGAATGATTGGTGTATCCTTCTTCTAAAATTCCAATTATTAATTATAATGTAATGTTTCCAAAATATGATTTCCCTTATTAATATATTTGATGTATTGAACTATACTCTATACATGATATTGATTAACCTATGGTTTAGATTGAATCATGTTCCCAACTACATCCTCTGGTTGATTTTATATTCTATCTATAACCACAGAAGATAAAAACAATCAAACACTATATAAAAACCAAACTAAAGTATTAAAACATTCCAAATCATAACAAACAAAATCATCTCAAAAAGACTCTAGAAATTTTTTAATACAACATGGATAGTGAAGTTTAGTGGGAATTATCTCTACCAATGCCTGATAATCAACCCTCATCCTCCAAACCCACGATGATGAGGTGATGACACTCTTATAGGTGTATATGAACAGCTTTTGTACCTGAACCACCCTGGTAACTTCAAGTTCAATATGAAGAAGTAAGTTAAATCTATTTTTGGTCTACATTTCAAGTTTTAACAAGTTTTATCTCCATTACTACATTTCTAAAAGATGAACTTGGATAAACTGATACCATTTGTAATATTCCTCCCCTAGCATATTATATTTGTAAGAGGTGGAGGTGATATTGACCAAAGGTTATATCCTCTTAAAAAAATGATGATAATAAATTCCAAGGAAATACAACACCATTGGGGAGGATTTGACCTTAAATGAACAAAACAAATAAGAGAGAAAATTATAAATAAAACCATGATATTTTATTATGAATGATAGTAAAGTCAACAACTCAAAATCCAAGACAAGTAGATAAACCAGAGTAGGAGAAAAATGTAAGATATAAAATCTCTTGAAACCAAAAAAAGACATCATGGAATAATGAAACCAATGTGACATCACTCCAAACATTCAACCCAAAAATCACCAAGATCCACCCACTATCTCCAAGTACATAGCATCATGATTCTATACTACATAAATATAAAATCTTCCCCTTACTCTTGTCCTGAAAAACAGTGTTTTCATATACACCAAGGTTCATATATAGGAGGTTAATATAAAACCCAGTATATAATCCACCAAAAGATTCTCCAGCAATCTACTATGACTAGAATAAGTTGGCATAATATATATAAAAAAAGAAAGTGTACAAATATGGTTATCAAGAATATTTTATATCAAAGAAAAAATAGTTATATAAAATAATTTCATAATAAGAGAAATATTAACCAGTTTTTACCATAATCAGGATCCACTTGAAATACCTATTCCCTAAAAACACACAATCCCATGCATGTTTAATGAAAATCCCAATAATCATGAGTGGTGACCCACCCTATAACCAAATCGTCACTTGGTGGTGACCTATTGGTGACCCAATGGAATTGTAAGTCAATTCCAAACAAAAAAGGACCCATATAATTCAGTCACGAACACATTCTAAGACATAAATTCCAAAGTCTCTCCAAAACATACTTCATTCAAAAAAAAATTAGAATTTACGAATTCGCATTATGTACATATTGAAAAAACTATATAATAAGATAGATTTCAACAATCTTTCGTCAAGGGTTTTACCAATGAAAACATAAGTAGGGATTTTAAAAATATAAAGCCTTCAAGTTCTAAAATAATTCGAGTGAGACAGAGAATCCATCTACATTTAACCGAATCTATTTATGAAGAAAATTTATATAATATTCATAGATCTAGATTCATTCTATATTTCATTTAATTGATCTAGAATAAATCTCCTAAAAAATATGTTTTCAACCTTAGATTCATCCATGAAACAACCAATCTAAAATTTAGACCTAGAAAAAATGGGAAGGTCATGAAGGAGAATGAATATATAGAGACTTACCTTCGATTTCTGGATTCAATACACCGAGATCTATTACAATCAGCCTATAGAAGGAAAAGGATCTCTAAAATCACCTAATGGAGGGTTTAGGTATGAGATCATATGACAAGGGAGAAATAATGAGGGTTTGGAAGGTGTTTAGGGTTAAAATCCAATTTTTGAATTTAATTAATAGTGTCACACGATTAGGTCGCATGATTTACAAAACTATGAACCAACTATGTGGGTACCAATGCCTCAAAACTCCCAACTCACATGGTTTCCCAACATGGTTTGGAAAACCATGTTCCAACTAATTGAAATGCCTTTTTCCTATGTCACATATTTACATATAAAATCTATATGATTTCTTCAAAATCATGCACCAATCATGCACCTCCTCCTCGACTTCCTCTACCTACAGCTAAATTATTTAGGAAATTCACACTATATACCCTAATGGTTAAACATATGAACTCTTTACAAAATGTTCTAAAAACTTTTTAATACTAACTCTAACCAAATCCTATCTCAAAAATACCAGAATGTGAAATACGTGCCTCAAGATGAGGATTTTACAATATACTGCCTCACACAACAATCCACCTTCTTGGTAAACAATACAAGAGCACCCCATAGAGACACACAAGAAAAGATAAATCCATTTTTCATCAGCAAATATATCTAAATCCACAACTCTCATAGATTAAAAGGTTTCATACAATAATATGCCATCAAAATCAGAGAGGCATTGAGTTATAGCTAGATCCCAAACTCGATATCACATCGAAGGGGTAAAACATCAAGAAAATTCTATATGACTCTCAGAAGATGGGGAGTCATTTCACAAAAGGTATGTTATCAGTGTCCCAAATTATTTTTACCCTAACAAGTATAACACTAGTAAGGGGTCGACCCACAGGAAAAAAGAAGTTATTCTTGTCCTGTTTAACTTAGTTTTTATTTTTTCCTTAGTAAAGTATGTTGAATTTAGAGTTGATTTTTTTTGTTTGGATAAAATGATTAATTGGTTTTAAGTTTCTTTTCTAAATTACTTAATGGATGAAATAAAATATAGGAAAATTTATTTTGATACAAATAAAGAGGGAAATGAATTGGGGTTGTGGTTTATTAAGAGGTAGTTTATTAAATAGAATTGATTATGAGGCTGTGTTTTTCATGATAACCTAACACTCTGGGTTCAATTTGTAATAAAGTTTCCTTGGTCTGATAAACTTATATTTAGAGCTGAAAAAAGTAACTTCTTGGCATGGTAGTTAGTGCTTAATAGTTATTTATTTGGATTAATCCATTTTGAGTCAACAAATACTTACAATGATCATGAAAATATTCATTTTTATTCTTCTTTTAAATCCTTAAAAAGTCTTTCCCTTGGTCAAGTTCAATTTTTTTGTGATAAGGTGAAGTGATGTAAGAAGAATAAGGAGGTAAAAGAACAAACACATTCAAAGAAATTAATTTATATTACAACTCATCATCTCCCACAACCCCAAAACACTGGGTATTTAGTTACACATATAGAAAATGATAATCACAAAACTCTTGATACCAAATTTGATCATGCTAAAAACCTTGAAGAGGGACTGATTCTATGGTAGATGGTTGAATGGCGGTAGTATTGTGGCAGAGATTCTTTCTTTTGGACCTTTATCCCTTTCTTTCCACACACTATGCTTTCTTGAACCGGAGGGAAAAGCCTCTATTTATTGGAAATACAACTACATGGCATGTGGAAGAAGTACACGGAGTGTACTTTTGTAAAAGTGCTTTTGTCTATGTTTTCTCTACTGGTAGGTGGCCTAACACACCCTCTTTGACTTGGAACACAGATCCTCCTGGTAGGTAGATATACACGGCATGTAGAACTACCATACATGGTGTGTAGTCCCATTTTTTCGGCTGCCAACCACTTATAGAAAGGTATACACAGTGTGTATATGTTGAGCATAGCTTGTTCCCATCAGCCAACCACAGGGGTGTGTAGACTCTTCTCATCCACCAACTACTTCTAAAAGAGTTTACACGGTGTGTAGTATGTGAACACGGTTTGTACTGGATTCTGGTTACTTGTGCATGTACTTTTCCTAGTCAACCCATGTCTGATCTTTAATTTACAAGGCATGTAAATCTGTACATGCCTTGTAGTTGTAAATTTTTGCTCAGTTCTCCCACGATTTGTGTATTTGGACACAAATCTATTATAAATGAAAAAGATCACCAAAATCAAAGTATTTATCCACTAAACAGTAGGTAATTTCTAAAAACTTGTTCTTATTTTCAATAAATTATGTGAAAATTTATACACAAATCAGGTGAATCAAACTCCCCCATATTTAGTCATTTTTCTTCCCTTAAGAAAATATCAACATCTAATTAAGAGAGTCTATATTTTAAATTGAGTTAATTCAGTTAATAGTAAATGTAAATAATAAGTTACCAAATAAAATTCTAAAAAGATATGAAACAGTTTAAATTGAAGAGATATTCTTGCCATGCCTCATATAAAATTCAATTAACTATTATCATCCTATTTTAAACACAGGTTTCAACCTTTTAAAAATAAGAAATACACTTAATGATTTACCTCACCAGTATTATACTCAACACTCAAGATGCTTGTAATTTAAAGTTATTCTCAATCAAAGATATATACTCTTTCTATAGGTTTGCAAGAAGTCTAGTTCTATACTTTATAAAATTTGGAATTAAAAAAATTATGAGGGCTTTTCAATAAATATCATATGTTTCTATGGATAAATTTTGGTAGGTAAAGATGTGAAAAATAACTCTGTGTCTTGAAAAAAAAGGCTAAATTCTTAAATAACATTGCATGATATTCAAAGTTAAGCTTATTGTAAAAAGTGTCCTCATCAAGATTTATTAAATGATCTCATCACCACCATCTCCTTTAGTTAGGTAGGTAGGGTTCACAAACCAACAAGTGAGTATAAGGTCCCTTTGTATGTACCATTTTTTAAGAACAAAGGGGAACTTTTAGAATTTCCACGAATAGAGGTTTGTAGCCCTTTTTGCCCCAAATGATCAAGAGGCTCTCCCCCATAATTAATTTCATGAAATTTCACTAATTTATGCCATGTGTTTTCAATCCTTTCTTTTAAGATTAAGTGAATATTCATGAAAAATCATAAAAACATTAGGGTAGAAAGGAAAATAGGTCAGTAATATGGATTTCTATAAAGGTTATTCATGGTTTCTAGGGGATTCAAGAAGATAAGATGTAGGTTAGGTCTCCAGATAAAGGGGTTAAAACAATCAAATGCCTTAATAAATTTAATTTAATTCAAAAATTCATCATGTTTTGAAAGGAAAACTTTTAAATTATGGTAGTTATGTATATCGTCAGAATCTCTCAAGAAAGATGGTATTAGAAAGAATATGAAAAAGGGTTTAGAATACCTATCAGGAGTAGGAAAAACAAATAAAGAGACAATCAGGTCATGACATACATATAATTTATTAGTCTAATTGATATAATTATCCAAGGATTACAAGTTGTAATTTAAATTATATGAACAATAATTTTAAAACATTTAAGAACCAAAATAAGCATGAATTTTTCTTAAACAATTCCCCACTTTTAGATTTGTTATTTAAAAATATGATTAACCAAAATGTCTTCACATTTTCAAATATATCTTCTAATAATGATGTCTCCTAGAAAGATGATAAGGGAAAATAATAAAGTGTTCGAGAGATGCCCCCCATACTTAATATCGTGTGTGGTCCACCAGGTGTCATAGAAAGTGAATAAGGGAATGTGGGGACACAATAGTGGACCAGAATGAGGGGAAGTAGGGAAAGAAGTAACTCAAGGAAGAAAATAAAACAATGGAAAAACAATACTTCCCTCGTGTCTATGCAAAGAAAGATGAGGAGTGATGGAGAAGATGAGTCCATGTCATGCCAGAGTACCTATGATGGTCGTGGAGAGATAACACTACAAGAATAAATAACATACATAGGCATAAGATATCACAAAGATATATATAAAGAAAAACATGTGTCTAAAAACCAGTCAAGGGGTCACCTCAGAAGAGGCATCATATGGTATAGAAACAGCCAGTAGATAAGGAACAGGAGCTGTGAAAACCAGAGGCTCAAAACCTGCATGCTGAAGAGAAGCTGTAGAAGTAGGAGCCGCAGGAGCTGGACTCGGAATAGGAAGATCGGTAGCACTCCCTGGACAGGTAGTAGTGGTGGCAGCAACTAGTACTATAGTGGATAGGAGAACGATATCTATGGACAATGTAGTAAAGGGCAGTGGAGATATGGTATATGGTCCAGTAACTGAGGTAGAGGAAGGTGCTGGTGGTAGTGGAATACCATGATAATGAAGAAGAAGCCCCAACATCTGCTCTATTCGTTCTCGACGTCAATCGACATGAACCAAGTGCTACTCCATCATGGCTATGAGGAGGGGAAAATACATATCTACCGAGGGTTCAGTGGTAGGGGTAGTAGGTGGAATTGAATTAGTTAGTTCAGAAGAAGATTCAGAAGAAGGGGAGTGTTATGGAGAAGTTGGAAGGGGTGGGGAAGGAGGAGCAGGTGCCTTAGTGGGGGCAGGAGGGTCATAAGGTGGTCGAGGTGGTGCCTGGGCAAAGATGTAAGCACCCCCTACTTACAAACCAATCCCATGTGAATAATCATGATCTAGTCCATCTGCTAGGGGACACCTAACAAGTCATGGGGAAGAGAAGGCTCAAAAACCCCAAGGTGGTGGGCAAGGTGTGTGTCGTAAAACCCACCATTCATGTTGCCCTGGTGGCCGGTAAATAAGGCATGGAAAAAGAGGCGGCAAGGTAATGGAGGTCTGGGTAGTCCTACTAGATGATAGAGGTGAGGAGATCCATGTCACAAATGGCCATGACTCCAATATCCTCATGGCAGGGAAAACTAATTATGTTTAATCACCAATGGGTGAAGAGAAGGATAGGGAGAGCTATAAGGGTACACTTCTCTGAAGTAGGGGTATAGTGGTGGTTAGGCCAAGTAATCTCCCTCCACAAATCAACAATCTCAGAGAAATCCGTTCAAGTCAGGGTGGAGACAAGGGGTGGGGTGATAGGATGAGGATAAAAACCACACCCTCTGCCAAAATCAGTCATGGTAACGGAAAAGGGTCGGTCGCCTAGCCGAAACTGGACCACTGGTACCGCATCACTAGGCGTCCCTCGGTACTCAGCTCTGTCCAACTTGAAGGAAGAAGGAAACTCCAAAAATAAATTTTGGAAAATAGGAGTGCTGACCTGGAATATCGTGAGTAACAATGTGTGTCCAAGGAGATCCTCTAACTCTCCTCGGATTCACAACTACTAAGGGATGATACTATCGAGATAGCGGTTTCTCAATGGAATCAAGAAGTGATAGAAAAGATGAACTCTATCATGTTCCAAGTCAGTGATCAGGAACACCATGAAAGGGTAGGGAACACATGTAGGTCCTGGCCCAGGTAGAGGTTCAGTAGTGGGAGCTGGCTCTGGGGGAGAAGCGGTTGCGGTAGGTGAAGGTTCACTGGATGGGGCGGTCGATGATGGACCAACTGCGAATAAGGATAGCTCAGGTGGAGTGGCATCTGGTGGAGAAAAAAGTGTGGTGCTCGGAGGCCCAGTGCTAGATGGTGGTGGTGCAGTTCTACAAGGACCAACCTCAGTTGAGGTTGTGAGTGGTGGAAGGATATCTAATGAAGGGAGTTGGTACATCGGACAGTCCGAATCTGGTGATGTCACAGGCCAGAGTCATATATGATGATAAATGGGCCTCTCGCCCTTAGAGGTAGAGGTAGGCTGCTTCCTACAGGAAGGATCTTTGTCTTCCATACCCGGAAAAAGAAAGACAAACCAAAAAAAGAATAATAAAAGAAAAAGGAAATGAAGAAATTGTGAGAAAACTGGAAAAGAAATAGTACACGACATATAGTCAAAGCGAGTTAGCATCCCGTGGTCTCTCGATAGAAACTCTGAGGGAGCAAGGGATAGACCAGGGAAGGATGCACTGCGTGTACCAAACGTACACACTATTTTATTGGAAAGTGGTCTTGGCCATGTGTTGGTAAAGACAAGGACATCATTTAAGTATTTCGAACAACACAGGACATGTCGTGAGAAAGGATTACACGGCATGTGCAAGAACAAAGGGGAAATGGTCATGTGAAGTTCTACACATGGGAGGGGAAAAAATTATATACACGGCGTGTTCTAAACAAACACGTTGTGTCCATGGAAATGGTGTGTGAGGCCATGTGAAAAAGAAAATCGGGCATGATGGGGAATGGGACAGAGTTTGTAATGAACATACACACCATGTATATTAAAATCGTGAAGCATTCAGTGTGTTTCCATGTAACAAAGTACATGGTGTGTGTTCTTCAAATCGTTCCAGTGTATCATAGAATCCAAACGGTCAGGAGATCCATAAATGACCCTAAACGCGTATGATAACTTGAAATAAAGGGTGTAAAAGGGAGTACATGGACCGAGGATCACAATGCAGCAGAAATCAGAACCTAAAACACCCAAAATATGTGGATTTGGGAAGATGGAGTTTGAGTGTCTTATGAGGGAAGAAATAGGGAGAGAAGAAGTAGCCACATGACACGGGCTGAAGTTGGGTGGTCTGTGGCCTTTATAGCAGAGGTACACTCGTGTACAATAGACTACTTTCCATGTATCCCATTTTTTTATTAATATTAAGTTACTATATATATATATATATTTATATATATTTATTATAAAAAACTATATAATAATTAATATTAGTAATTTAAGTAATAAAAATAGATATGTATATATATACATAATTTATCAAAAATAAAACTATACACGTAATATATCGGTTAATACACATACTGTGTTCTAAATTTAAGAAAAGAGAAGTACAACCTTCGGTCAAGTGGTTGGGGCGAGTATCGAATCGGCGATTGGTCGTTCCGAACAGAAGCCCTAAACCACGAGAGAAAAGGTTGTACTACTGCTCCTATATATTATTTAAATATATTTAACATAAACAGACCTATACTACATAAGAAAAATAAATGCACAACGTGTGGTTTTTAATTAGACAAAAAGGGATGAAGCAGAAATATTAGCCAAGTTCGAACCCGGGGCTTTTGGATCCAGGGCTGATACTCTGCCAATCTGCCAACTTCACCCCCATGAATTACTTTATGTGAAAAAAAATACTTGCAGAAGGAAAAAATGTCACACACGACATATATTGAAATACACACCATGTGATTTTATTAAAAGGACAAATGATGGAAATGGGGCAGTTTTCAGGATTCGAACTCAGGTCTTTGGGAGCTGGGTTACGTTCTTGGCCAACTGATCCATACCCACCAGGGGTTTTCTTATAAGAATATATATATATATATATATATATATATATATATATATATATATATCTGTTTGTGTGTGAAAAACTACCACACATGCCACGTAAGAAAACACATGGAGAAAGAGGAACCCCGTGCCGAAGGTAGGTCGGGAGAGATTCGAACCTGTGACGGCTCGGATAAACTCCAGTGACCTTACTATCGGCACTGACATTATCCATGTTTATTACTTTGTTAAGATATATAATTATAATAGTTAAAAGGTAAATGAAAATAAATAAGTACACGATGTGTATATAGGTGGTGCACGGCGTGTATCCACTGGGTTGCCTCCTAGGAAGCGCCTTTGTTTTAGGTCGTTGGATCGACCTACTTACCTCATATTACCTGAGTTGAATGGTAGATAATGTTCCCACCATGGTTTCCATGTGATGGTAAGCTTTCAACCATTTACTATTTACCTTGAATGGTTGAACATTCTCTCCAGAAATTTCCAACGCTCCATGATGGAATACGCATATCACTTGGAATAGTATCGACCATCATGACTATAACTTCCCTGTAAATAATTTAATATAAGAGTTAAAGAGAATTACATGATCACAGGGTTGGAAAGATTCTCATGAAATCATCTGGTCGTGAATTTCTCTTGTCTTCTCCTTGTACAGCTTGGCATTCTCATATGCCTCTAATCTGATTTCATCAAGTTCTGACAATTGGAACTTTCTCTTCTCTTCAGTTGCCTTTAGATCCAAATTCAGGGCCTTGACGGCCCATTATTATTTATGCTACAATTCTACTGGAAGATGGCAAGGTTTTCCATAAATGAGGCAGAATGGGTACATTCCCAGTGGTGTTTTGAAAGCAGCCTGATAGGCCCATAAAGAATCATCTAACTTCTTGGACCAGTATTTACTTGAAGTGTTGAATATTTTCTCCAGGATCTTCTTGAGCTCATGGTTGGAGAGCTCCACTTTTCTACTAGACTGGGGATGATATGGTGTCCCCATAGATGCTTTACTCCATACTTCGACAGTATATCTCCCATCAATGTATTGTCTAAGTGGGTCCTTCTATCACTGATCAGTACTTAGGGAACTCCAAACCTGCTAAAAATATGTTTCTTTAAAAATATTATAACAACCTTGGTCGTTTCGTGAGTTGTAGCAGCATCTTCCACCCACTTGGAGATGAAGTCGATGCAAACCAGGATGTAAGTGTGCCTAAAAGATGGGGGAAATGGACCAATAAATCTATACCCCAGACGTTGAAAATATTGACCACTAGGATGGGGTGATGGGGCATATCAACTCTATATCCCACATTATTGGTCCTCTAGCATCGATCCCAATAGTAAACAATGTCCTGGGAATCATTTTCTATGGTGGGCCAGAAAAACCCAGATTGTAGGATATTTTCTATCATATGGTGAGGTCTATGAGGTCCCCAAACTGGTAAAGCATGAAAGAATTTGAGGAAATCATGACCTTCGTTTTCAGGGATGCAATGACAGATCACCCCATCTCCGCATGATCGGAACAGAAGAGTATCTTCCTAGAAGTACCTCTTAACATCAGAGAGAAACATTTTCCTTTGCTGGAAGGAGAGGTTGCGGTGAATGGTTCCTGTAACCAAAAAATTAGCAATATCAGCGTACCAAGGTCTAGGTGTTTCATTGATTGAAAAGAGGTGCTCATTAGGGAAATACTCCCTTGTCTCTTGATCTTCCTCTTTCCCCAGATGAGGCAGTTTTAGGTGGGAGATACGATCAGCTACAAAATTCTCGCAACCTTTCTTGTATTAGATCTCTAGATAAAATTCTTGTAAGAGGAGCACCCAGTGGATCAATTGGGGATTCACATCTATCGTGTTGTAGGTAATTTAGTGCTTCATGGTTAGTATAAACAATAACTTTTGATAACACAAAGTAAGAATAGAACCTCTCAAATGAGAAAACCACTGCCAACATCTCCTTTTCCATGGTAGTGTAGTTGATTTGTGCCTCATTGAGTGTCCTTATGGCATAATATATAGGTTAGAAATTCTGGTCAAGTCATTGGCCCAAGACTGCTCCTACTATGTAATTGCTTGCATCGCACATCACTTCAAATTTTTCCTCCCAATTGAAAGAAATCATCCCTAGAGCTTACACTAGGCACTTCTTCAAGTGCTCAAAATCTATGGTTCATGGATCATCAAACCCAAATATGGCATCCATGGTTAGAATATTGTGGAGGGGATGGGCTATTTTTGAGAAGTCTCGGACAAACCACCTATAAAAATCAGCATGCCACAGGAAGCTGTGGATGGCTCTGATGGACGCCGGAATATGCAGTCGTGAAATGACTTATATCTTTGTCAGTTCCACCTCTATCCCCTTCACTGAGATTCTTTGGCTAAGTAAGATGCCACATTGCACCATGAAATGACACTTTTCCTAGTTCAAAACCAGGTTAGTGTTTTCACATCTTTCCAAAACTAGCTCCATGTGCTGCAAGAAAGTGGTGAATGATTTTCAGTAAACGGAGAGATCATCCATGAATACCTCCAGTATTTGTTCTTCCATGTCATGGAAGATATCCAGAATACAGTGCTGGAATGTGGCATACGTGTTTCACATGCGAAAAGACATCCTTTGGTAAGAAAATGTACCATAGGGGAAAGTAAATGTGCTCTTCTTATGATCCTCTAGAGCAATGGAAATTTGGTTGTAGCCAAAATATTCATTGAGTAAGCAATAGAAGTTGAGCCCCACTAGTCTCTCTAGAATCTGATTCATGAAGGGCATGGGGAAATGATCTTTCCTCATGGAATCATTTAACTTCCTATAGTCCACACAGACTCGCCAGCCCATGACAGTGTGTGTGAGGATGAGCTCATTTTTATCATTTGATACCACAGTGATACCCCCTTCTTGGGTACCACTTGTAGGGGACTCACCCATGGACTATTCGAGATGGTAAAGATGATTCATGTATCCAATAATTTAATCAACTCTTTTTTTACATCTTTGTTCATGGTGGGATTCAGGCGTCGTTGTGGTTGTCGATATTTCTTCACACCTTCTTCAAGTAGCACCTTTTGGTGCAGATGGTAGGGCTGATACCCTTCAAATCAGTGATTTTCCACCCAATAGCATGCTTCCGCTGTTTCAAAACCTGCAGAAGTGCATATTCTGACTCTTGTGATAATTCTGCACTAAGTATGATAGGAAATGTTCGAAGGTCTCCCAAATACCCATACTTTAGAGAAGACGGAAGAGGATTCAATTCTAGGTCAGGTTCCTTGAGAATCGAAGGGATGAGTGGTTGCACCTTTTCCCATTCCGGACTATCAGGATCAACTACACGTTTCTAGTAGTGGTCACCCTGGCCTTCTAAGAATTGTAGGTCCTCTAGCTCTTCTTCAACTCGAATGTTTGGAATGATAATGTTATCTAAAGAAAAATAGCATACCATATCATTCCCTTCTATGCTCAAGCGATCATCCATGGTGGTTACCGCATAACATCCCTCATGAATAAACAATGATGCGTGCTTGAAAACCTTGAGAACATTGTAAGAGACTCTCTTGTATCCTACCCAGAAAATTAGCTCCCCTTGGTGCACGTTGATCAGTACCTTCCCAGTTTCCAAGAAGGGTCTTCCCAAGATGAGAGGTGCCTCTTGGCCATCCTCCATGTCAATGATTATTAAATATGTGGGTGGTATCAGCCTACCCACCTTGACCAGCACGTTCTCAAGTAGCCCCTTCAGATATTTGATAGATCAGTCAGCAAGTTTAAGGGCTAATCGGGTAGGCTTCAAATCGTGGAGCCCTAGCTTCTTGAAAACTCTAAGGGAAATGAGGTTCACACTGGACTCTAAGTCGCATATGGCCTTCCCAAATTCACATGGTCCAATAGTACATGGAATAGTGAAGCTACCTGGATTCTGGAGTTTGGGAGAAATCGAATGTTGGAAAACTGCAGAACACTCCTTGGTTAGGGAAATGGTGCCCAGATCCTCCATATTTATTTTATTGGAGAGTATTTCTTCCATGAATTTGGAATATGTGGGAATATACGTTAGTGCCTCTCTAAAAGTTGTATTTATGGACAGCTTCTTAAACACATCCGTGAATTTACTGAACTGGTGGTCCAGCATTCTCTGATTCAATCCCTCTAGGAAGCGTAAGGCGGGCTTAAAGGGTTTGACAACCTCCTTTAATTTATTCTATGAAGCCTCCTTCTGTGGGTTTTTGGATGAGGAAGGGTCTTTATTTTTACCTTCTTCATCGACAGGGGGTGTGGGTGCACCAGGAAGTGATGGTTGCTGCAGTGGTAGCTCCTTCCCACTCTGAAGTGTGACAGCATGGGATTCCTCCCTTAGGTTCTTCTCAGTGTTACCCAGTAGTGTACCGAGTTGACTTAACGAGATTTTGTTTTCCAGCTAACCAATCTGGTTCTCCAGGCCTCGAATAGAATCCTCTTGATTTTGAAATCTAGTTTCAACAGTAGATAGAAATTTGGTCTTGAGATCCTCAAACATTGAGGTGTTCTCCTACTGAGGTGGTTGTTGAGTTGGTGGAGGTGGTGGTTGTCGCGGCTGTTGTGGGTGAGGTTTTGGATACCCTTGCTGCTGATAAGATACATGTTGGTGATGTTGCTTCCTCTAGTACTAGTTCTGATATGGAGGCTGGTTGTAGTTGGGTGGTCGTAGGGGTGGAAGATTCTCTAGTTGGTGGCCCCAGTCTGTGTTCTGTTGATCACGCCATGTCGGGTTCTGATACTGTTGGTACCAGTTTAGACCTCGATTTTGTTATCATATCTTACCTCACTTGTTGAGGGGCCTCCAGTAGAACCCTAACATTCTCCCATGATGTGGTTATCACCACATTCGCTACACACCGGATATTTTTCCGCATGTACTTGGGATGCGCCCTTCAGATTGAGAGCATCGATCTTTTTGGACACAGCGGTCAACTAGGCAGCAAGAATGGCAGTAGAATCAATGTTATTCATACCTCGTTTTTGTGTACCCTGTGTGGAATGCCACTGGAAGTTGATGGCAGACATGTCTTCTAGAAGTTCGAAAAGTTCTTACGGGGATTTCCTATTTACTGTACCTCTAGCAGCAGTATCTACCAAAAAACAATAGTCATCATTAGTCCTCCATAGATGGTTTTTTCCTCCATCCAAAGTTGGAGTCTGTGGTGTGGTAATTTGTGTAACATCTCCTTGAAGCGCTCCCATGATTCTTACAATGACTCTGAGTCATGTTTCTGGAAGTTGTGGATTTCGTTCCGCAGCATCACCGTCTTCGAGGGTGGGAAGTATTTAGACAGGAATGACTAGGCTAGATCCTTCCAGGTGAGTATGGACCATTGTGTCAATCCTTTAATCCAGTTTTTTGCCTTATCCCTTCAAGAGAATGGGAATAGGTGAAGAAAAATGGCGTCTGTAGACACTATGTGGTAGTGGAACATGTTACAGACCTCCAAAAAATTAGAGAGATGGTCATTGGTATCCTCACTGGGTAGACCAGTGAATTGAATGGTGTTTTGGATCAGCTTCATGATAGCAGGCTTGATCTCGAAGTGTTGGGCCTCCACCGGTGGACGGGTGATGCCCGTGTCAGCTTCGTAGATGGATGGAAGGCCGTACTCCCTGAGAGTATGGTGTAGAGGTGGTTGCTGAGGGAGTGGAGCCGGTATGTATTGTTGTTCTTAAGTGGTGTAGTATGGCCCCTGACCTAGGTGTTGAAATGTCATCTTCTATGGTTGGAATTGTTGAAGCTTCTCCAAGCCATACCCTAAAACAAGTGGAGCTTGTTGGTCCCGGTTGTCTTCTGATCCTGACTACTATCCAAATCCTTGAACAATAGCTGGATTTCCTTCCTTGTTTTGCGCAATGGGGTTTTTGTGGTTGTTCTTGGCCATGAGTGATCATTGGCACCTCAAAAAAGTATGTTCGATCTTTGGGTCAATTGAAAAAAATCTTGAAGACTCAGCGTTCTTGGAACGTGTGAGGTAGTCGCTCATACACCTAATGACCTTCACAATACAAAAAAACCAAGTGTAAATGAAGAAAAAAGAAAGATAAACTTAAATGAGTTTATAAAATAAATTTTTTGAATTTTTTATTATTATTTTCACTAAAAATTGATAAAAAAAATTATTAAAATAAGAATAAAAGTAACTTTTATTTGTTCCTGGGAAATGACAGCAATATTTGGGAAGTCGTTTCACTGAAGCTATGTAATCGGTGTCCCAAATTATTTTTACCCTAAATATTATAGCACCAGTAATGGGTCAATCCATAGGGAAAAAGAAGTTATTCTTATCTTGTTTAACTTAGTTTGTATTTTTTGTCTTAGTAAAGTATGCTGAATTTAGATTTTCTTTTTTTTTTGTTCGGATAAAAAGATTAATTGGTTTAAAGATTTTTTAATAAATTAATTAATGGATAAAATAAAATACAGTAGAATTTATTTTAATACAGATAAAGAGAGAAATGCATTGGGGTTGTGGTTTATTAAGAGTTAATTTATTAAATAGAATTTATTATGAGGTTGTGTTGTTTATGATAACCCAACACTCTGGGTTCAATTTGTAATAAAGTTTCCTTGGTTCGGTAAACATTTATTTAGAGCTGAAGAAACTAACTCCTTGGTACTGTAGTAAGTGTTTAACAGTTCTTTATTTGGATTAGTCCATTTTGAGTCAACAAATACTTACAATGATCATGAAAATATTCACTGTTATTCTTCTTTTGAATCCCTTAATATTATTCCTTTGGTCTGGTTTCAAAATTTTCAGTGATAAGGTGATGTGATTTAAGAAGAATAAGAAGAAGTTAAAAGAAAAAAAACATTCATAGAAATTAATTTAAATTACAACTCATCATCTCCCAAAACCCCAACACATTGGTTATTTAGTTCAACATATAGAAAATGATAAACAAAAAACTATTGATACCTGATGTGATCATGCTTGAAACTTCGAGGAGGGAGTGATTCTATGGTAGATGGTAGAATGGAAGTAATACAGCAGTATATCGTCTTTCCTTCGGACCTTCAACCCTTTCTTTCCACACACTCTCCTCTCTTGAATTGGAGGCCAAGGCATCTATTTATAAGAAATACAACTACACTGTGTGTGGAAAAAGTACACAGTGTGTACTTTTGTCGACGTGCTTTTTTCCTTGTTTTCTCCACTGGTAGGTGGCCTAACACACCGTCTTTAACTTGGAACACAGTGCCACCTGGTAGGTAGATATACACAGTGTGTAGATCCACCATACATAGCTTGTAGTCTCATTTTTCGGCCACCAACCACTTCTATAAAGGTATACACGGCGTGTATATGTTGAACACGGCGTGTCCCCTTCAGTTGGCTACATGGGTGTGTTGACTCTTCTCGTCCCACGACTACTTCTAGAAGGGTTTATATGGCATGTAGTATGTGAACACGGAGTGTACCGGCTTCTAGTTACTTGGGGACGTAATTGTTCTGGTAAACCCATGTCTGAGCTTGAATGTACACGGTGTGTGTATATGTACCCGCTGTGTAGTTGTAAAATTTTTCTCAGTTCTCCCACGGTTAGTGTATTTGGACACAAATCTTCTAAAAATGAACAAGATCACCAAAATAAAAGTATTTATTCACTAAACATCAGATAATTGCAAAAAACTTGTTCTTATTTTCAATAAATTATGTGAAAATGTATACACAAATCGGGTGCATCAGAAACTAAACTATCATTGTCTCCATAGAACCAAATGAAAAATAGGCATACCATAAAAGTGAAAAATCTAAACATATATTGCCTACTCGATGATCCTTCTTTCAAAATAACACTGCATATTGGACCTATTTATCAAAAAGAACACAACTATCCTTAGAATTAGTTGATAATTGTCTATACATAATACAACCATTAAATAATGATAATTACCACTTTTGGATGTATCTGAAGTATAAATAATTCTATAGACAACCAATGTGGCCCCATTATCATATCAGAACCCTAACACACATCAAGAATACATGTATAACCTCTAAATGGTGTAGTCAAGAAAAGGGGAACTATAAGCCACTCCACCTTGAGTCCCAATCCACAAGATGAGATGGGTGAAACAGAGGAGTGAGATTATCCAGCATCAAATAAATCATAAGATATAGTAGAAGATAAACATATGGTACCACAAATGATCTCCTTCCCCTTTGGTGTTGATATGTCTATATCATAAATATTCCCACATCTAGATCCTCTTATTAGATACTAATGACCACCTCCATGTCCACACTCAAACCTATGCACCTAAGGTCAAGGGTAATCATGGGGTTTTCTAATAATGGCTTCATCCCCTCATAGAAGAACATATTCCCTTTGCACATGTTTCTAATATGACCTTTGTGGAAACTATTACCGCGGGGTCTATTAAGAGATATGGCCTCCAATACCATGATGAGACCCAATAATTATTATAAACTAATAATGCTAATGGACATGGACTCCATAGGTAAAAAAACTCAAGAAAATATCCAAATTGGGGTACATGAACTATTATCCCTGGAGAAATGAGTGGAAAAAATTTGTTGAGGAAAAATCTTAGTTGGGTGAAAATTTCACTGCCCTAGAAACCTCTAATCCCCTCATAATAACCACACTTCTTGAGGAACCATTATGGATCCCCTCACAATATAGACCTAGTTGAGTGTGCATCCTCTCAGTCATCTCAAACTTATTTTTCACCACTATGTATATAGACAACATAAATTGGGTGATTTCATATTGAATCATGGGATGTATCATGATAGATTATGGGGTGTCGCAACATCCCACAGGGTCACTAAACATAGATATTTATAACATGAATCAAAAAATCCACTAAACAACAGGTATTATAGGATATGAAAGTCATTGGTTAAACCCATAGTGATAGGTTTAAATAAAATATTAAGTCTATATCAATAACCTAAACTAATTATGATTTGAATAAATTGAATCTAATCTATTGAGCATGTGATTAGTGAAGAATGTGGGGGAACAAAATAGAAAAATGTTGAAGGTAGAAATGAATCTAGGTTCATGGGATAACATGGTATGAAATAATTAATTAAAAATAATTCAATCATCAGAATCAGGTTCTAGTGAGTCCAATGATCATATTAAACATCACCATCCTTATCTCTTCTCTTCTTATAGTCTATTACTTTGAATTTACAAAAATGGGTAACCAGAAACAATTATTTAAAAAAATGGTAAAGAATAAAACCAATGGTCAGAGTAGAAGTCTAAACCCTAGATCTCACATAAACAAATTCATTCAATCAACTCAACGAAATGGTTGTTCTTAAAGAAATAAATAAATTAAATCATATTCCTAACCATGGTCATAATGGCCCTGAAATAAGGACCAAGAAAGAGATAGAAATAAAGAACAAACATGAAATCCCATCATGAATTGAAATAAAATATAAAATACCTCATAAAATCAATCCCTATCCATCACACATGTTGTGGAACCAAGAAACAACCCCCTCATTCTAGCCATGAGAGAGTGAATAAAAGAATAAATAAATACCTACAGAGAAGCAGTAGCTGGGATCCTTAATTTTATGTTTTTTGGTGTTATCTATCATTAAGGAACCCTCCCTCTAATATTCCTCCCAAAGTAGAGGCCTAGTCATGAACAAATAAGAATTTTTATGTAAAATCATCAGGCCTACATATCCTTATTTTTTACAGTTTCCCAAAACATTCATGATTTGAAAGTTTACATAGTGTATAATCTTCATCAGTGGTGAATTCTTTGTTTCTACTTTATGTACAGAACATTCACTTCATGAATATATTTCACGATGTGTAATTTAAACTCATAATGTTTATTATTTCATGACTTTCAATGAGTGTCAGTAACTTACCCAATAAACTCACATCGTATAATATTTACATGAAGTGTCAATGTTTTTCTTTATTCTCTCAGCTATGCTACATAATAAACATTTAGGTATCATGCTACTTCACTTCATTTAAATCATGAATCTTCTTTTTATTTCACATTAATCTCTTTTTTATAGTTATCCAAATAAGGTTGTATCCTAAAATAAAAAATAATATAAGTCAAACCATTCAAAAATTGGTAATATTGATCATTTACATACATAAATAAATACATTAAAATACTATAAAATACATGAATGAAATACATATTTTTATATAACCTTCTCAAAATTCCAATCTCTAGACTCCTCAAGAAATGGATTCGGGTATAAGAGAAGAAGGATCTTAAACCTGATTCCATGCTCCCATAAACTCATGAACTCTTACTAAAGAGTGATCAACTATTGACTCTTCCCCACCCTCACCTTTGATGATATAATATTTTTATGAAACTACCTCTAAAAATTATCCCAATATACATTTTCATCATTCCATCCCCCCCCCCCAAATATAGGATCCACCATTGTCACGCTACTCCCTACATATATTTGGAAGCATGGGGAACCCAATAAACAGCCCTAAATAAAATAAAATAGAAATTTATCATAAGCTCCTTCATCTAGTGATATATATCTAGATCAAATATTATCCCCTAATACTTTGCCACATTGTGATTCTATAACTCACACAAATTCTTCCTATACAAATAAGCCTCCTTAGTAGGGTTGATTTTCCTATGATCAACTGGGTTAGCCTATAGGACCTCACTAACCCAAACCAAGTGTGGATTTTTGGAGTCACTTCCCTAGAAAAATATTATATTTACTTTATGATAACTTGTTTTTAGAGTTTTGAATATTAATAAATTAATTATCACATCATGATTGTTCTTCTACATAACATAGTATGTGATAATGCCTCTAGAGTAGTTATCGCACTAAAAGGTCATAACAGTTCTCTACTATGATGAGAACCCATAAGTGCTACAAATCTATTATTAAATACTTTTTCTATATTCATATGATATAATTTTAGGGACACAAATGGTACAAGATATCAGTGGTGGAGACTCATTGGACTTTGAGGCACCTTCTCATGGTGTACACCCTTGGAAATGTCGAGTAGGATATTATGAGAATGAGGCCTGCTAGTAGGAAATCCTAATTTATATGTGTCATTGGATGTTCCAATATAAAAAAGTGTGTATTGGTCCTTATAATTAAACATTATTATTAATTATAATTATGACTCACGTACTTTTATGAATTGATGAAAATTGTGACAACGGATGTTCGTGGTGAAGTGTGATACGTTCAGCGTATCACGGATAATATTACATTAATGAATAATACGAGAAAGGATTTTTCCCTTATATTCTTTAAGGAATGTTGATATCTTATCCCCATTGATTGATATTTTATAGACTAAATAAATCCATTGCCATGATGTTCTATAGGCAATTTATATTTCCAAAAATTCAAATAAATAGACATCGAGAAAACAGGTTGAAGGCACCGGCATGTGACCTTCTTGATTTCAGATATCATAATCAATGGATTATATTACACAGTAAGTGTTCGTATAAGGTATTATTTCATTTTTAAATTAAAAAAACCCCATGGGTTCCATGGTGTGTTGTTAGATGATAACCTTGGACTTTAGACAGTTTCTCCTAATGCCACTAAGAAAGCGACCTAGACGGTCACCCACTAAGTGTATCTAGAGTCTTAGTTAAATAATATATTATTATTTATGATTTTAAAATTTGAATAAATATTATTACCACATTTTTTTAATAATTATTCATTTTTTCTTGATCTCATTTATTCAATCAAAAGTTACTAGAGATAATATAATGTGAGTGTAATATTTAATAAATATTTATTTTTTTATTTATAGAATATAATATTTATTTATTTTAGAATAATTTAGTGATGTTTATTTAATAAATAAATAGATATTATTCAAGGTCTGATAAATATTATGGAAGAATTAAGGACTATGATTTTAGGTATGGTGAGAAAATAATAAATATTTATTAATATTTTATTAAATAATATTTAATTTTAATTTTAAAGTTTAGGGCATGTAGAGAAATGAAAATATTAATATCAATATTTGAAATGGGGTTTTTTCTAGGATTAAATAAAAAATTAATGGAACTCGTGAAATTATTTTATTTTTAACCATAATGACAAATAAACCCAGTTATATTATTTTTTCAATAGAACAATTCATTTCAATTTGGCTTGTGCACACCGGAATTGGAAAATTCTCTCAAGACCTTGAGATCTCTCTTTTACAATATCACTACCCAAAGATAAAAATCCCCCCTCTAGATCAAGGATCACTCTTTGGAAGAAATTCACTTAGTGATCAAAGGTAGACGATGCAAGAATAATGATCTCTCGTGCTAGAACTCATAGATTCCTTCAGTGACATTTGGAGATTCATGGAATGTGTGTGGATTACTACTAAAGGTAATATATACTTGTTTCCTGTAATGTAAGGATGGTGCATCATAGATCAGTTACCAGATCCATCAATAAAGAAATAATTCCATCAAAGTAAGTCTTATTTAATTAAATTATTTATAAATAATATGTGATTATCCTATCTTCTAGTTCTCACATGATTTATGTTGTCTATATTCTCTACTTCAATTCTGTTGAACATGGTGTTTATCATCATATTGATCTTTGATTGATCACTGAACATGGAAAAAAATCAAATTTGGGAACTTCCCATTGCATTCTTTCACTACACCCAAAACCATAAAGTGGTATCAAAGCGATCACAAAATTATTTAAAATTATATGAATATTGTTGGTGATTTGTGCATTTAATTTTGTTTTTATATTAAATTTTAATGTTTCATTAAATATGAATCATGATATCTGATTATTAAACCTTAAATTCTCATAGATCTAATAAATGTGATTAATTTTTTGAATAAAACAAAATTGATGATCTAATACGGAGGGGATAAGGATTCTATCCTGACAAAACGGGAGTACATGCCATGTAATTGGAGTAACATGCCATGTACTTGTTTTCAATACCTCAGGAGGTAATTTCGAAATTACAGAATATGTGAGCATTGATGACATGGGGTTTAGTTAATTCTTACATCATTTTTTGATCAGTACATCTTGGTACACAGTCAACTAGATTATACGCCGCATAGCCCACGTACACAACGTGAAGTCCCTTTGAGTCACAGACAAGCCATGTATTCAATACACGTTCTACCTGACTAGTGACTGTGAAACTCAGAGATAACACATCATGTACTCAATCATGCACGATGTTTCCACAAATTTTCTAAGGAATAGTTTACAAGCTAATTTCTTAGGTATGTTCCTTGAGTACACGGTGAGAGGTGTACATTCCGTCAAGCACATCTGTATATACTTTGTAGGTTTGCCAAATTTTGCAAGTTTAAAATTTATTTATTATAATATGTAGACCTTATCGACATGTTCTTAAGTGCGGTAATTAAATTCATAAGACATTAAATGTGATAGGTTTTTAATATATATATATATAATTAATATCTATATAATGTTCAGATTTTCATATCATGTATGCATAGTATTACAGTAGTTACTCTACCTGCATTTAAGCATAACACGTGACCAAAAAATCATATAATTTTTGTAATCATTAAGTTGATAATACACATCATGAAAGTATGTGATAAGTCATGTATGATATATGTCACAACAGGTAAAACTATATATGAGTATAATACATGTTGGGAAGATTCAGACAAGTATTCACCGCATTTCCTCCAATGTAAATTTATGTACATAATTAATGTTAAAAGGATTTATTTAATTTGTTTAAAATTATAATGGATGGTAATATCAAGGAAAATTAGATATGAATTAAGATAAAGTATTGATTAATTAAATATAACAATTAATTTATTTGATCATGATTTACCTTAAATTTGAATGATTATGAATTGAATGATAATATTGTTAAATGTGTAATTCATTGCATGCTTGTGGATAATCATGAGCATAGACCATACCTTTATATGGGATTGGTTTCATTTAATTTGTTGATAAGTTAAATTGTTGTCCCATGTGGCTTCTATTATATTATTATATAGAACATGTGTGCTCAGGGTTTCTTTTATGTAAACCATATTCCCCTCACCTACATGTGAGTAAAAGCATATATAATGGATGGAGCACCCAAGCTAGTGGGGTTGGTTTTGTTTGGAGCTTAGGAGAAACCAATACAAGAGAGATACATTGGTCGATAGGTGGAAAGCAGTAACACAAATATTAAATAGTTTAAGGTGTTTTCCCCTAGGTCAATTGTTAGTTTATCAACTTCTATATAAACTAACCACCCATAAAATATCATGATAATACCACTTAATTATTTTATTTCTATCAGTTTCATGGATATTTCATTATATATGTTTTTTCACAATTGTGTAAATTAATAAAATTAATGAGCATGCAAGATAAAACTAAAATAAATTGGCTTATGTGTAAATTTTATCTAAGACATGGTTAATCACTTATGTAAATCCACTCAATATTAAAAAGAATTTAATAAAGATAATAATTGAATATTTATTCATAAAAGATAAAATAACTCAATTATATATATTAAGTCGGTATATCATTCAACTACTTCAATTAAAATCGATCCATAGTTCAAAGTGTTTGACCAGCCAAAGTTGGGGTGCTTTCAATTATTGAGAAATTCTAAATTGATGTTTTGGATTGAATGAACTTAGTTCACATCAAGGGTTGACTGTAAAAGTAGGACATGTTGTAACAAAGAGGAAAGTGTTTAGAAAATCTAAATTAGTGATTTCAGAATTGGGGATTCCACTCAACAAATCAAATAAATGTGAGTTAATGAGATTTTAATTCGAAATGCCTACCTAAAACCATTAATGTTTCCTAACCAACCAAATTTGAGGTTATGAGATGGGTAATATGGATCCTTTACACTATAATTTCTGAGAAATATGATATTAAAAAGATAATAGTAAGGGCTATTAGGTTTTTATAAAATAGTGGGAGACTAATAAATATAATATTTATTTATTTGTCTAAATTTTATCAGATAAAGTACTAAAATTCTTTTGATGTTATTTTGTAGAAACAACATTAAAATAACTTTAAACATATCATTGTAATAGATAATTTATAAGTATAAACTTATCACCAGCACAAATTTTCAAGAGTGGAAAAGACTCTTACGTGTTATACTTATCCATGAAAACAAATAGTATGTGCTGGAAGAACCTTTTCTAATTGTGTCCGGTAATAAGGCAAGTGATGAAGAGCTATCTCCCTATGAGAGACATATTTATAATTCTAGATGTTAAATTTTTCATGATTTCTTCCATTTCCAATGATATTTTGAATAATCATGAGGACATTTATTTGTATAGCATGATGTCTCACCTTCAGGATCTCTATCAAGAGAAGGTGATACAAGAGTGGTACGAGATCTCTAATGAATTATTTATAACTTATCTTGGAGAGTCTTTTCCATTTGGGCCTCATTTATACAATCTTATTAGCTAAATTGAATGCTTATACATATTAGGAATTAAATTCTTGGATGATTTGCATATAGATATGATACTTTAATCAATACCCATGACATTCTCGGGTTTTATTATTAATTACAATATAATCAATAATGAGAAGAATATTTTATAACTACTTACTTTGATTCTTCAGGTGAGTAATGAAATGGGGCATGATAAACCTATAGTCCTTATAGTGAACCAGAAAAGGGAGAATAAGGAAAAGTGTTCTGAGACCTATAAACAGTCTAAAACTCCTGAACATCATCCTTCCAAAAAGAGGAATATTCATAGGTAGGGAAAAGAAAAGAGGTAGTATTTTTTCATATGGAAATTCAGGAAACTGGAAGAGGAACCACACCCATAAGTAGGAGGATGATAAATTTGAATTCTTTGTCTAGTGTAATCTTTAATTATATACACATTGGGTATTATACACAACTTTTTGTGCACAATCTGTGTCTAAATGCAGGAACAAAGTATATTTTGAAAGATTTGCAGAGGGGAGGTGGATCTAAGAGCTTCTAATTGTGAAAGAAATGATTTTATTCCCATTTTTTACTACCACATTTAATTTCTAAAAGAAATTATGTTGGTTTTAAAAATATTTTTATCGTGTACCTATGGTTACCAAGAACAAAATTTTTGTATCATCTCAATATAAATATTGATTTATTTTCAAGTTTAGAAATAATTTTTTTCTTTTATAAGGAAAACATATTTTATGGTATGGTACATTTAAATAATATTATTTATATATTAAATTAAAAAAAAGTGTGGGAAACTTATAAAAAACCATGTTAACATGACTCATATAACACCCATATATGACATCACTACAACGCCCCATCCTCAGAAGTCTAGAGTCGGTGCATTATTTTATTATATTTTCAAGATTACAAGGATTAAAATCCTGAAGGACCATTCATTTTAGAAGTCTTTGAAATAAATATTACATACATGATAACCATAATAAATTAAGAAATATTAAATATAAACATGATACAAAAAAAGAAAATAAATTGTGTCCTTGAATTATTATTCAAAGATTTCTTCTTCACAACCAAAGGAACGGAAACATAATTAGGATGATCTCAAATGCGCAATAAGGTAAGTAAAATGAAATAAATAATGAATCAATAGGAATAAATTAACATGATAGTAAAATAACTGATAACACATTCCATTAAAATTACTTTATAATTCAAATTCAATATCTCGAGGTAAGAAATTGAAACACAGGTCCTTAAATCAATGAACTGAAATGAAATGTATCCATATATATGTCAAAATAAAATCTTAGGGACGAATAATAATTCAAATATCTATAAAGGAAATTATTAATTATTGGAAGTTATATTTTAGGAACATGAGGACCTCTACTGTCAAGATCCATCCTTTAGATAGTTTAAAACTATCGGTGGAAACCAGTTTACTTTGGCCAACTTAATCATCTTGTGAGAACCTCTCGAAGCATTGAGGAGGTATATGAAGTCTAGGATCCACCCATCATGGAATTTCCAAATAATTATTCATATCAAAAAATCAATTTAACAAATAAAAAATATTCCTTATAAAATATACATATTGAATAAAAGATATGGATTTATCAATAATTCCCCAGTTAATCAAATAACTATCAAAGTAAACACCGTATGTAAAATGATATGTGTTTTGGGAAATAATAATATCCATAATATTAAAATATGTATATTCATGTATATTTCCATAAAAAATGATAATAATAAATTGATTGTTTCAATAGAATGTTAAAACTCATTGAGAAAGTGATATTGTAAATATAATCATTAAGAACATTCTTGAGGAGAATAACCTTTAAACATTCCAAAGTGTCCCATAACACTTTGAAACATTTAAATCATAATACCCATGAATTAATAACATTAAATAAAACTTAAAATATCTTTATAATAAGTCTATTCATGATATGATATAAAAAATCCATTATATACACCAAATAAAAGTGAATTGACGTATAACAACAAATAAGTCTCAATGGAATATAAATTGAGAAAAATTTCATTACCTTAACCTTAAATTTTTGGTTGTGTGGTCTTTATACTCCTATATAGTGGTTTAAAATATGTTACTAACTTATAATAGAACCATAATCTTGTTTATAATATCATATATCCTATTCTTATAATATCTTATTACTCATTTGTTAAAAATCTTTCATTATTTTCATTATTTCGGGAGTTATCTACCGAGTTAACTCACATATGTTTTGACTTGTTATTTGATTATCATGTTACATAGATCAATATTTAATCATATAAATAATTTAAAAAATTATATAATTATCAAATATATTATTTACATATTCATTTATGATAATATATAATGCTTTGAGATAAGAAATGGAATACACCATTCATGGAGGCGGTAGGTCGTACGTATGCATGAACCCTACTTTCATTTATTTTTTGTATTAAAATAAAAAAATGATACATATTTATATTGTTATTATATTATCATATTTATGACATATATTTCACATAGGTTTATTAAAATGATCTTATATACATTCCATGTATGGCATGAACAAGTCATATCGCTTTAAGGGGGTGGTAGTTCACACTTCCTCAAATGAAATTATCATATTTATAGGAGATGGAAAGAATAAAGGAATATTCTAAAATAAAAATTACATAATAATAATTATATTAAAAATATAGTGTATAAACATTGTGTACATCATAATGGCCATGATGGTAGGTGGTAAAGAAAACATGAACAATCATCATTTCATGATGCAGTAATTCGCTGCACATAGAAATTGTATGTTTGTTACCCATTAGATGAATGTGTGTGCAATTTTAGGTCAAAACCTTCGCATAAAAAAAATTTAGTATATTTAAGATACTTGTTTACATGATCATGTAATAAAGATATTTTATGGGTTTGAGAATGAAAAAAAAAATAAAGAGATTGATTGAAGAGGTTACCACTTAATCGGGTAACTACATTTTGTTTGTAGCAAAATGATTACTTGGAAATATTTTTTCCCAAATAGAGGCATAAAGGTTGAGAGGATGGATTTTGGTAAGCTATATGGGCAGATCTTGGACGAACCTAAGTGTTTTGAGAGGTGTGAGGAATGGGAGGATGTAGTGGACTTTTATATGGGAGGAAAAAGACTACCTTGGTATTTTTCAAAAGAAGATAGGTGTACCCAAGTTTTTAACCAAAAAAGTATTAAAAATTTAATAAAACTCAATAATGGAAGGTTCATGGCCAAATAAAGGCCATTCAATTGGGTTTTTACAAGTTTTTAGGTCATTTTCTCTCTTAAGATAAAGGTTTAGTCCTTTATTAATCTTAATTTTACCTTAATAATTGTAATTAATTTTAATTAATATCACTAATATTTTTGTTAAAAAACAAATTTGGTATTATAAAAAATTATAAATTATTATGATTCCTAATATGGAATTAATTTTCCCAAATTCCAATAACAGAAGTAGTATAAATAAATTTAAAATTCACCCCACATGCGGAATGACAATGCGGGTTTTTAAAGTAAAAATGATCAAAGGTTTGATAAGTTTTTACATTCAATTTCAAAGTTAAATTGATCTCAATGAGCTAAATTAGATTAATTGAAAAAATTATGATATAATTAATTATTAAAATTAATTAAAATTATAATTTATATTTATAAATAAATTGTATGAAAAAGCATATTTGAACTAAATTTTGGTATTTTTCACTCTTAATTAAAAAATTAATTTTTACAGAAAAATACAAAAAATTAACCATAGTCTTATTTTTATGTTTTTACTAGAAATATGAAGTTTATATTGAAATTATAGACTTATAAAAGTGTTTAAAATTGGATTTAATATGGGTTCTCCATCCAAATATGGCAAAACAACCTTTATAAAAATATAGTATTTTATATGTAATATTGGGTTTGATCTCATATTATTCCTATAAAATATATTATGGGATTTTAAAATATTTTTTTGGATATATAATATGTAAATTTACTATATAAAATCTCTCAATGTGTGATAATTTTATTGGCTATGGAAAAATGTGACTAATTAGTGTTTTGTTTAAATCGGGTGTCGTGCATATTACAAAGATATTAACAAAATCTAAATGAAATATAGTCAAGTATTGGGGTGATAAATTCTTACTTCTAACAAAAATTCCATCCTAGAAATTTCAGGGGAATTACCTTCAAAAACATGTGGGTAGTTCTCCTTCATAGAATCCTCTGGTTCCCAAGTTGCTTCCTCTATTTTTTTATTTCTCTAGAGCACCATTACCAGATGATATGTTCAATTTATCAATACTTTCTCTGTGGTACCAATAATATGAATGGCTTCACAATATGATAGTTCAGGTTCTAACACTATCTCATTAGAAATGAGAACATGCATTATGTCTATCATGTACTTACTGAGCATAAATATATGGAACACATCGTGATCCATTGAGATATTTTTAAGAAATTCTAAATGATAAGCAACAGATCCAATCCTTTCAAAACAATTGATGGTTTTGATGTACCTGGGACTTAGATTTCCAATATTACTGAATCTGATAACACCCTTCCATGTAGATACTCTCAAGAAGACATAACCACCCACTAGTAACTCTAAATTTTTCCTTTGAATATCGGTATAGCTCCATTGCCAACTTTGAGAGGATTTAATATGAGCTTTGATAGACTTTACCTATTTCAAAATTTCTTCAACTAGTTCTAAGACTATGAGTTTTATTTCACTAATTTCATCCCAACAATTTGGAGTATGAAATATCTTTAGATATAGTTCATTACACAATGCCATTTGAATACTTGAAAAAACATATTATTATAGGAGGACTCTTGCAAAGGTAAGTACTGATCCCGCATACCTTGAAAGTCGAGTGAGAATAATCTCAATATTTCTTCCATTTTTTGAATTTTCCTTTCAGACTTTCCATCAGTTTGTGAATGATATGAATTTCTTAAAGTAAGCTCAATGTCGAGAGTGTAAAGACCCGTAAATTTCTAGGAAATTTTTTTCTTAATTTTCTTTGGAATTTTACAAGAACGCAGTTTCTAACGGCACCTGATTCCGAGGCCCATTGTGCCCGGAATCATTTTCCGAAGTTTGTCTCGGGTACATTCAGTGAACAGACGAGCGGGTTTTCCTAACTTTTGAACCGGTGCCCGAAATTGAATTCAGAGGGCACCGATGAAATCACAGCGCCGGTATTTGCTTAGAAACGCCTCTTCCAGAGTTGCGTTTGCTCGGTTATGGTTTGTAATTTTTGGGTTTAAGGTTATGAAATAAAATAAAGTTGTGCGACAATTTTATTTTTATTTCACTTAAAGCCACTTGAAAGCCACTTAAAGCTGTTTAAGCTGAGTTGTTGCGGATAGGGTGCTATCCAAAAATATCCTACCCTCTTGGTAGGATATTTGTGAGGTGGGGCCCACACGATCCCCACCGTTTCTTTTCCGCTAAGTAACGCACCCGCGAAAACCCGTCATTATGAAAGTCAACTGACGCATTTTCTTAAATTCTTAACGCACCATTTAATTGGGCGGTTAACTTCGTTAAATTAATTCTTTGAATTAATTTATTAATTTCTTAACCTGTTTGAAATCTGTTGGCATAATAATAAAATAAGACCAACGCACGACTTCTGGAAAAAAATGCTCATAGAAAGGTTTTGTTAAGTTTTGTGTCTTCATCCTCCTTCGCGAAGAACGCGAAGAACGCGAAAAACGCCGTCACCCTCGGAGATTGACGACGCTTCATCCAAGACGTTCTTCCCTGCCCCAATCTCCGAGAACCAACTGCTTAAAGTAAGAGATTTCAGGTTTCTTTTAAAACTTCTATGTGGTTTTTAACAACGCACGGATTTAATTATTTATAATTAAATCTGTTTTTTCTTGGTCCTCGGAGTTCGTCGACGCAACACCGGATACCGCGATGACGCGACGGTTCCCTCCTTCCACAATGATCAAATCCGCGAAGAGCGCGCGTGCGACGACTTGACGACGTAGGGGTTTTATTTGAATGTTTTATACTCTGTGGATGTTTTCAATTCAAAGTGAAGAACCCAGTTCATAAGAAAAAAATTTTAATTTAATAAAAAAAAAATTGGTTATGTTTTCTATGTGTTGATTAATCCTCCCAACTGTTATCGCCTAACGTGGAGGGTGCGGGCCAAACGAACACGGCCTGACAACCCTCTGCAGTTCTTCGTTGTTGTTCGGATTTGGTGGGTGACGACAAAACATGCCGCAGGGACGATCCGTTGTTTCCGCAGTGAAGAACGGAACCCGGGAGGAGATTCGGTGCAGACGGGAAGGAAAACGGACCACCGGAGCAACTCCGGTGGCCCGCGGAAGCCACCGGCAGCCAGAGGCGGCGGCGCCCCGGCGCGCTGCCGGACAGGGCCGTCGCGGCTGAAGTCGCGGCGGCGGCGGCCAGCGGACCCGCGGCCACGCGGGTCCGGCTCACACGCATGGGATGCGGCAAAAGCCGCATCCGTTGACTCTAGCACGGCCCCACGTGGGCCGCGGCTCCTTCTTCCCGTGGGGGAAGCGCCACCCCGCGGCTGCCTCGCTCGGCCGCTCGGCCGAGCCGAGCCGGGCCACGCCCTGGCCGGACCGGGCCGCGCCGAACTGGGTCCGACCCGGACCAGTGTTGGGTCGCACCAGTTCGGGCCGGCCCAGAGAGGGTCGGGTCGGGTCGGTCCGAGCCCAGACCCCCCATCTTCGGACCGTTTTCGGTCATTTTCTCATAACATGAGCTACGGGCCTCCGAACGACGCGCCGTCAGCGGAAATGCGATCCTTGGATCGAGACGGTCGGTTCGGTATATTACACTCAAGGTTTCAGGATACTTTGGGTTCTGCCGGGTTGGTTCGTACACGAAACCAACCGGGCCCTCGGAGCGGAAACGCTCATATCTTGAGCTTCGGACGTCCGATTAACGTGCCGTCGACTTTGTTGGTTTCTTCTAAGTGAGACGGATCTTTTGGCTCACTCCGCCTGAGGTTTGGACGCAGGTGGAGTACGATCGGGTTGGTTTTTCCTTAAAACCAACCAGGGCCCTGGGACGAAAAAGCCAATAACTCTCAGACCGTGCGTCTGATTGACGCGCCGTCTGCGACGATGAGTTCATGTTGACGATACGGAACTTTTGGATACATAAACTCTGGAATTTGAGTCAGTTGATGTATCAGCCTCTTGGCTCGTGGAGCGGACCCTCCCGAACGAGCTTGCTGTGTGCGGGAACCCTAGAGCTGGCTGCGACTGCTACTGTGACTGCGACGACGACTGTGCAGAGATCCTCAGTGGACTGCGACGACGAATGTGCACAAATCCTTAGTGGACTGTGACGACGAATGTGCGGAGATCATCAGTGGAATGCGATGACTACTGCACTCAGCGATCCTACGTGGATCAGTGCTACAGATCCTGTGTGGATCTGATCCTGTGTGGGTCGGCGCTCAGCGGTTCTGTGTGAGCTAGCGCCTACAGGTCCAGTGTGGGCCCGATCCTGTGTGGGTCTTTACGGGGGTTAGTTACCTATTGATCTTGTGTGGGTCCGATCCTGTATGGGTCATTGTGGGGGTTAGTTACCTATCAATCCTTTGTGGGTCCGACGACTTAGATGGATCAGTGATCATCTTTATCGTCATCCGAAAAAGTATACCTGTGTGAGCTGAATCCTTTGTTACTCTCCTTTGTGGATTGTGATGAACTATCCTATGTGGATTTACTGTTTACTCTCCTTTGTGGATTATGTTGAGCTATCCTGTGTGGATTTACCTTTACTCTCCTTCGTGGATTGTGGTGTGTTATCCTCTGTGAGTTTACGTTTTGCTTTCCAGTGTGGACTGGGTTGTGCTTGGGCTCAGATGTTGGATCCGAAAGGGAATTGATGACTTAGGTATATGTATGGGCATATACCTAAGCAGTGTCGGTTGTTACTTCGTGATTGTATCTTTCCTTGTGGTTTATCCTTTGTGGATTTCGGGAGACCTTTGGGGGTCTCGGGGTCCCTACTAAGTAGCTTATACTCACCCCTGCACGGGCTATGCCCGCACTTCGTTGTGTTGGTTGCAGACAACGGACAGCGCTGATCGTGGTGGAGGCTTGCGGAGCGGGACGGTACCTAGAGGTAGAACACTGGGCGGGACGTACTCGGAACGGTCAGGTGGACCGAGGAGCAGTAGAGGCTATCTATACCCACCCTTTAGGTGGGACTTCCAGAGGACGGCTCGACGCTGCGGCATTTCTTTTCAGTTGTTGTTTTCTCCTTTCAGTTGTACGTTACAGTTGAGCTTGTATTTCCGGTCCCCTTTAATTTCAGCACAGCTTGTTAGAGTTTTTACTTAGTGTTTACTTTTCTGCTTGCTTACTCTGTGGTGCTTGTTTACTTTTCAAAGGCAATGCCTTCCCTTTTTCCGGGATTTACGCCTTGGTGCTAGTTGCCAGCCCCTGGCCTATGGAAGGCGGGCTTGGGGTAGTCACGGCACGGGCCCCGAGGACGGGTCATGACAAATTGGTATTAGAGGTGGTTGGTTCTACTGCAGACTCTGATCTTTCTTCTATGTGAATCAATAGTGTTTATCGTATTGGGTGTGGTTATCAGTCCAGGGATTCCAGTGTTGGTGCGGCGGCCGACGTATCCGTACACCAGGACCCTGACTTCTGATTTCTGACTTAATGCACGAAAACATTGATTGCGTGTGTGTTTTCAAGTTTTCTTCATGATTACTTTGTATCAGCTCACCAGGTATATTGTTCTGACCGTGGTGCACTTGTTTCCTTTTCAGGATGGCCCCACGACGGCAGCTAGCTAGGGTTCCGAGAGTAGAGTGCGATGACAGCCCGCCGAGCGACGAGGCCTCTGTACAGGGCCCTTTGACGGCGGAGGCACCGGTGGTACCTTTACCCACCGAGCCCCCGATGCTTCCAGCACCAGCCGCTGACGATGCACGTCACCTCAGCGCACTGCATGAGTTCCAGCACCAGTGACCGCCTAGGTTCCGTAGGGAGACGGACCCCCAGGCAGCCGAGGACTGGCTGGAGGCAGTGGTGCGAGTTTTCCGGCTAGTGAGGACACCAGCAGACCTCATGGTGATCCTCGCGGCGAGCCTACTGTATGCAGCAGTGGGCCGATGGTGGAGCTTGATGCTCCAGGTGCACGACTAGGCATCTCTTCTCTGGATGGACTTCGAGAGCCTCTTCCACTCAGAGTTCGTCCCGGCCACCCTCCATGCAGTGCGCATCTAGGAGCTTCTTCAGCTGCGCCAGGGCAGCTTGACGGTCGCCCAGTACGCGGCGAGGTTTACCGATCTTTCTCGTTACTCGACCGACATGGTACGACACCCCTTCTTCCGGGCCCGGACCTTTGAGCAGGGTTTGAGACACAAGATCAGGGCATCGCTGATCTCCCTCAGCATTCCGACTCAGGAAGGAGTGCTGGAGTGAGCCCTTCTGATCAAGATCTTTCTGGCTAAGTCCACAGCGAGACCTACCGCAGGGCGACAGATAGCAGAGTCTTCCGCAGCAGGCAGCCGACGGATGACTCAGGGGTCCCGGCAGACCAGACCCTCTCGTAGACGACCTTAGGACACTGGCTTAGCAGTGCGGGGCACACAGCGCGGAGCCAGTCTTTCGAGAGGCAGGCAGTGCTACGCATGCGGCGGGCAGGGCCACATGGCTCGTGACTGCCCGACCCGCCGTGCCGAGGAGCAGCAGACGGTGGAGGGGCCACCCAGGCAGAGGTAGAGGGTCGACCGTGGCGGTCCGCAGGGAGGAGGCGGACGAGGCAGAGGAGCTGGCCGAGCAGCGGGTGGTGGGCGACACTTTGAGGCTCTACCCCCACCACCACCAGGAGGGCCACCCCGACCACCGGAAGCTGGCGGGAAGAGACAGGCACAGCTCCAGGCAGCGGAGGCCTACGACCACGGCGCGCCCGAGATGATTCGAGCTACGATCTATGTCTATTCCACCCTTGCTGCAGCTCTTATAGACATAGAATCGAGTCACTCTTTCATAGCCGCTGCCCTTGTTCGGAGCTCGGAGATTCTGACAGAGCCGTTGGCTCAATCCTTACGGCTAGAGACTCTTACGGGAGCAGACTCGACGATTACGCACTGGTTCCGGCAGTGTGAGCTTACTCTAGGAGGCGAGAGCTTCAGCTGGGATTTTCTTGTAGCGGTGTCGAGGCCTTACGACGTCATCTTGGGCATGGATTGGTTATCTACAGTCCATGCCCAGATTGACTGTTTTAGGTGCAAGGTGCGATGTGTGTGCACCGACAGGAGTAGGTTCACCTTCACCGGCGAGAAGGGAGCCTTTGCAGCATAGTAGGGACTCTCGCCGAGGAGGGGACAGCCCATCACTCATCAGTTGGCTATCCTCATCCTTGGAGTAGTTGACGTGCGGAACCCTAGTTTTCCTGTAGTGGTGGATCAGTACGCGGACGTCTTTCCCGATGACGTTCCAGGGATACCTCCTCGCAGAGAGGTAGACTTTTATATTGATCTATACCCCGAGACAGCCCCGATATCCACTCCAGCGTATCGGATGGCCCCCACTGAGCTTCGAGAGCTACAGGTACAGTTGGAGGACTTGCAGGGCAAGGGGTTCATCCGACCCAGTGTTTCACCCTGGGCTTCCCCGATATTGTTTGCCAAGAAGGCAGACGGGAGCTTGCGACTGTGTGTCGACTATCTTCGCCTGAAATAGGTGACAGTGAGGAACAAGTATCCACTACCGAGGATTGACGACCTCTTCGATCATCTTAAGGGAGAACGGTGGTTCTCGAAGATAGACCTCAGGTCAGGCTATCATCAGGTCAGAGTTCGAGACGAGGACGTGCAGATGACGGCCTTCAGGTGTTGGTATGGACACTATGAGTTCTTGGTTATGCCATTTGGCGTAACCAATGCTCCAGCAGTGTTCATGAGACTCATGGACATGATCTTCCAACCATACCTCGATCGATTTGTCGTGGTCTTCATCGACGACATTTTGGTATACTCGACGACTGAGGAGGAGCACACCTACCACTTGCGGGTTGTACTAGACACACTCTGAGAGCACCATCTTTATGGAAAGCTCTCTAAGTGTCAGTTCTGGCTACGTGAGGTCCAGTTCTTGGGGCACGTCATTTCTGAGGCGGGAGTTGCGGTGGATCCTGCGAAGATCGAGGCAGTGCTAGATTGGGAGCCACCCAGGAGCGTGATGGAGGTGCGGAGTTTCTTGGGTCGAGTCGGATACTATCGGAGATTTGTGTCGGGCTTCTCTAGAGTTTCAGCGCCACTCTCAGCTTTGACGAAGAAGGGGAAACCCTTTGTGTGGTCAGACAGATGTCAGCAGAGCTTCCAGGAGCTGAGACAGAGATTGACCAGCGCACCTATCTTGAGGTTGCCTGGGGAGGGCGTTGGATATGTAGTCTACTGTGATGCATCAGGGACCGGACTCGGGTGTGTTCTGATGCAAGAGCGGGTAATGATCGCCTATGGATCATGCCAGTTGAGGCCGCATGAGCAGAACTATGCTACCCATGACTTGGAGTTAGTAGTAGTGGTCTTCGCTCTGAAGACATGGCGACACTATCTGATGAGCGAGCGCTTTACAGTCTTTTCTGACCACCAGAGTCTCAGGTACATCTTCTCTCAAAAGGACCTGAACCTGAGATAGCAGCGATGGCTCGAGTTCCTCCAGGACTATGACTTTTAGATAGTCTATACTCCTGGGAAGGGGAACGTAGTAGCCGATGCTCTCAGCAGGAGGACGGGCATCCAACTACTTGAGGAGGCGAGAGAGCAGCTAGCCGCATTGCAGATATCCTTTGTGGATAGGGACGGAGTAGCTTTCCTTCAGTCTCTCACAATCACCCCTCCACTACTACTGTGGGTCAGAGAGGCACAACATGGGGACGCTGACTATGAGACGCGGCGTACACAGATATCCTCGGTACAGGAACCTGATGGTTTCTCCCTTGGATCAGATCATGACGTCCTTTTCAGAGGACGTACCATGGTACCAGTTGCTTTATAAGAGGAGGTGCTGAGAGAGTTTCACACTTCTCCTTTGGCGGTACATCCTGGAGTGGCAAAGATGTACCAGGACCTCAGACGACAGCACTGGTGGCCAGGCATGAAGAAGGCTATGGCAGAGTTCGTTTCTCGATGCCTCACCTGCCAGTAGGTGAAGGCAGAGCATCAGGTACCAGCAGGCTTGGTACAGCCCTTGGAGGTCCCAGAGTGGAAGTGGGACGGGATATCTATGGACTTTGTGACTGGACTTCCACGCACTTCCAGAGGTCACGACTCCATTTGGGTGATTGTTGACCGACTCACCAAGTCGTCACACTTCTTACCCATCAGAGAGCAGGGCTCAGTGGAGATCTTGGGGCGTCTCTACGTTCAGGAGATTGTACGGCTTCATGGAGTGCCTTCATCTATCGTCTCCGATCTAGATGCTCGCTTTACTTCCCGGATTTGGAAGTGGTTGCAGGAGGCGTTCGGGGTGCGGCTACGTCTGAGCACCGCCTTTCACCCTCAGACGGATGGTCAGACGGAGAGGACCATTCAGACTCTCGAGGACATGCTCCGCGCATGTGTCCTCGACTTTGGTCGCAGCTGGGAGGATCACCTACCCTTGGTGGAGTTCTTGTACAACAATAGATACCACTCCACCATCGGGATGGAACCATATGAGGTGTTGTACGGCAGACCTTGCAGATCTCCTTTGTGCTGGACAGACCCTGGGGAGTCAGCACTTGTGGGACCAGAGATGGTCCGGGCCATGACAGAGAAGGTCCAGGTCATCCAGGAGCGGATGAGGACAGCTCAGAGCCGGCAGAAGTCTTATGCTGACAGGAGGCGGAGGCCACTAGAGTTTGAGGATGGCGACCACGTCTTCTTGCGTGTCTCACATCAACGTGGATTACGAAGATTTGGTCGAGGCGGCAAGTTGTCTCCACGCTTCATCGGACCCTTCCAGGTCCTCAGCAGGATTGGTGAGGTGGATTATCGCCTGGCTCTACCACCTCAGTTGCACCGGGCGCACGATGTCTTCCACGTATCTCAGCTGAGGAGATACGTGCACGACCCGACGCACATCATTGACTATGGGGAGCTGGACGTTGATGATGGGGCGACTTTTGCGGAGGTCCCAGTAGAGATCGAGGATTGACAAGAGCGGGTCCTATGTGGACGATCGATTCCTCTAGTGCACATCATATGGAAGCACGGGAACCTCCAGGAGAGCACATGGGAGCGGGAGGCTCAGATGCGTGCTCAGTACCCACATTTGTTTCCCTAGTTTATGATGTATCTTTACGGGGGCGTAAAGCCCTGAGGTCGGAGTAATGTAAAGACCTGTATATTTCAAAGAAATTTTTTTCTTAATTTTCTTTAGAATTTTACAAGAACGCATTTTCTGATGGCACCTGAATCCGAGGCCCGGTGTGCCCGGAATCATTTTCCAAAGTTTGGCTCGGGTACGTTCAGTGAACGGACGAGCGGGTTTTTCTAACTTTTGAACCGGGGCCCGGAATCGAATTCCGAGGGCACCAATGGAATCACAGCGCTGGTATTTGCTTAGAAACGCCTCTTCCGGAGTTGCGTTTGCTCGATTGTCATTTTTAATTTTTGGGTTTAAGGTTATGAAATAAAATAAAGTTGTGCGACAATTTTATTTTTATTTCACTTAAAGCCACTTGAAAGCCACTTAAAGCTATTTAAGCTGAGTTGTTGCGGATAGGGTGCTATCCAAAAATATCCTACCCTCTTGGTAGGATATTTGTGAGGTGGGGCCCGCACGATCCCCCCCGTTTCTTTTCCTCTAAGTAACGCACCCGCGAAAACCCGTCATTATGAAAGTCAATTGACGCGTTTTCTTAAATTCTTAACGCACCATTTAATTGGGCGGTTAACTTCGTTAAATTAATTCTATGAATTAATTTATTCGTTTCTTAACCTGTTTGAAATCAGTTGGCGTAATAATAAAAAAGACCAACACACGACTTCTGGAAAAAAAAGCTCGTTGAAAGGTTTTGTTAATTTGTGTGCCTTCATCCTCCTTCGCGAAGAATGCGAAGAACACGAAGAACGCCGTCACCCTCGGAGATTGACGATGCTTCATCCGAGATGTTCTTCCCTGCCCCGATCTCCAAGCACCAACTGCTTGAAGTAAGAGATTTCGGGTATCTTTTAAAACTTCTTTTTGGTTTTTAACAACACACAGATTTAATTATTTATAATTAAATCTGTTGTTTCTTGGTCCTTGGAGTTCGTCGACGCAATGCCGGATACCGCGACGACGCGACAGTTCCCTCCTTCCGCAACGATCAAATCCGCGAAGAACATGCTTGCGACGACTTGACGATGTAGGTGTTTTATTTGAATGTTTTATACTCCGTGGATGTTTTCCGTTCAAAGTGAAGAACCCGGTTCATAAGAACAATTTTTTAATTTAATAAAATTGTTTTTGGTTATGTTTTCTATGTGTTGATTAATCCTCCCAACTTTTATCGCCTAACGCGGAGGGTGTGGGCCAAACGAACACGGCCCGACAACCCTCCGCAGTTCTTCGTTGTTGTGCGGATTTGGCAGGCGACGACAAAACGTGCCGCAGGGACGATCCGTTGTTTCTGCAGTGAAGAATGGAACTCGGGAGGAGCTGCGGCAAATACGGGAAGGAAAACGGACCACTGGAGAAACTCCGGTGGCCCGCAAAATCCACCGGTGGCGCCCCGGCGCACCGCCAAACAGGGCCGCCGCGGCTTCAGCCGCGGCGGCGGCGGCCAGCGGACCTGCGGCCGCGCGGGTCCGGCTCACACGCACGGGACGCGGAAAAAGCCGCGTCCGTTGACTCCAGTGCGGCCCCACGTGGGCCAAAGCTCCTTCCCGCGGGGGCAGCGCCACCCCGCTGCTTCCTTTCTCGGCCGCATGGCCGAGCCAAGCCGGGCTGCGCCGAACCTGGTCCGACCCGGACCCGGGTCGGTCCGGGCCCAGACCCCCCGTCTTCGGACCATTTTCGGTCGTTTTCTCATAACTTGAGCTACGGGCCTCCGAACGACGCTCCATCAACGGCGATGCGATCCTTGGATCGAGACGGTCGTTTCGGTATATTACACTTAAGGTTTCTGGATACTTTGGGTTCGGCCGGGTTGGTTCGTACACGAAACCAACCGGGCCCTCAGAGTGGAAATGCTCATATCTTGAGCTTCGGACGTCCGATTGACGTGTCGTCGACTTTGTTGGTTTCCAATAAGTGAGACGGATCTTTTGGCTCACTCCGCCTGAGGTTTGGATGCAGGTGGAGTACGGTCGGGTTGGTTTTGCCTTAAAAACCAACCGGGGCCCTGGGACAAAAAAGCCAATGACTCTCAGACTGGGCGTCCGATTGACGCGCAGTTTACGACGATGAGTTCCTATTGACGATACAGAACTTTTGGATACATCAACTCTGGACTTTGTGTTAGTTGATGTATCAGCCTCTCGGCTCATGGAGCGGACCCTCCCGAACGAGCTTGTTGTGTGCGGAAACCCTAGAGCTGGCTGCGACTGCTACTGTGACTGCGACGACGACGACTGTGCAGAGATCCTGAGTGGACTGCGACGACGACTGTGCAGAGATCCTCAGTGGACTGCGACGACGACTGTGCAGAGATCCTCAGTGGACTGCGACAACGACTGTGCAGAGATCCTCAGTGGACTGAGACGACTACTGCACTCAGCGATCCTACGTGGATCAGTGCTACAGATCCTGTGTGGATTCGATCATGTGTGGGTCAGCGCTCAGCGGTTCTGTGTGAGCCAGCGCCTACAGGTCCTGTGTGGGCCCAATCCTGTGTGGGTCTTTGCGGGGGTTAGTTACCTATTGATCCTGTGTGGGTCTGATCATGTGTGGGTCATTGCGGGGGTTAGTTACCTATCGATCCTTTGTGGGTCCGACGACTTAGATGGATCAGTGATCATCTTTATCGTCATCCGAAAAAGTATACGTGTGTGAGCTGAATCATGTGTTACTCTCCTTTGTGGATTGTGCTGAACTATCCTCTGTGGATTTACTGTTTAGTCTCCTTTGTGGATTGTGTTGAGCTATCCTGTGTGGATTTTCCTTTACTCTCCTTCGTGGATTGTGTTGTGTTATCCTATATGGGTTTACGTTTTGCTTTCCATTGTGGACTGGGTTGTGCTTGGGCTCGGATGTTGGAGCCGAACGGGAATTGATGACTTAGGTATATGTATGGGCATATACTTAAGCAGTGTCGGTTGTTACTTCGTGATTGTATCTTTCCTTGTGGTTTATCCTTTGTGGATTTCGGGAGACCTTCGGGGGTCTCGGGGTCCCAACTGAGTAGCTTATACTCACCCCTGCACGGGCTATGCCCGCACTTCGGTGTGTTGGTTACAGACGACGGACAACACTGATCGTGGTGGAGGCTTGCGGAGCGGGACGGTACCTGGAGGTGGACCACTGGGAGGGACGTACTCGGAGCGGTCAGGTGGACCGAGGAGCAGTAGAGGCTATATATACCCACCCTTCAGGTGGGACTTCTCGAGGACGACTCGATGGTGCGGCTTTTCTTTTCAGTTGTTGTTTTCCCCTTTCAGTTGTACTTTACAGTTGGGCTTGTATTTCCGGCCCCCTTTAATTTCAGCACAGCTTGTTACAGTTTTTACTTAGTGTTTACTTTTCCGCTTGCTTACTCTGTGGTGCTTGTTTACTTTTCAAAGGCAATGCCTTCCCTTTTTCCGGGATTTACGCCTTGGTGCTAGTCGCCATCCCCTGGCCTACGGAAGGCGGGCTTGGGGTAGTCATGGCACGGGCCCCGAGGATGGGTCGTGACAGAGAGCCTTCTAAAGACTCTTCCAATATTTTGATGTGAAGTGGTGGTCTTGATTGGAGACAATTGAAAGAGGTGCATCGTGATTTATTAAAACTTCATTAATATATAACCTTATGAGGAACTCAAGAGGTTCGACTTATCTTATAGAAAGGAAATTCATAGGTTTGGTTAGGTGATCAACAATAACCCGTATTGTATCATTCTTTCAAGGAGTCTTTGGAAGTCCCACGAAAAAGTCTACAGTAATTTCTTCCCATTTCCACAAATCAATAGGAAGAGATTGCGGGAATCCTTTAGGTTGTTTCCTTGTAGTTTTCACTTGTTGACAAACCAAACATCTGGACACAAAATCCACAATTTTCGGCATCATGTTATCCCACCAAAGGTTTTCCTTCAAGTACATATACATATTTATGCTACTAGGGTGTATAAAATAAATTTATCTATGAGCATCATCCAACAATTATATTTTTAACTCAGGTATAGATGGAACAAAAATCTTGTTTCCAAATTTCAGAACACTATATTCACAAAGACTTCTAATTTCCCTTCCTTTACACCATTTATTTTCTTGTGAAAGTTCTCATCATAGGATTGATAATTTTCTATCCTCTCTAATAATGATGGTTTTTTAATAATTTCATAGGCGATTGATGTGTCCCCTTCCTTAGAAATTCTCATATCTATATTTACTATATCCGTGAACATAGGATCCTTCATAATCCTCATTTTGGTTAGAACTTTGTGATCCTTACTACTAAATGTATATTCCACCTTATTTTCTTTCATATGGTGGTATTGTATTGAGAAATCATAATACTTGATTTTTTAGAGTCATCACCTTCTTCTAATTTTGACCTTTTTTGATGAGAAGATGTATTTTAGACTTTCATGATCCATGTAAATCTCACATATTTCTCAATAGATATAATGTCTCCATATTTTCAAAGAAAATATTACACTCACTTAATCCAGATCATGGATTGGTTAGTTCATTTCATTAGTCTTAAATTTCATTAATTCATGTGAAATAACTTTATAATTTTGAATTAAGGCACAACCAAGTCCCTTTTTTGATGCATCACTATATATTACGAACCCATCACTCCCAGATGGTAGATTAAAAATTGAAGCATTGAGTAATCTTATTTTTAGTTCATAAAATCATTCTTCACATTCCTTTTTCCATAAAAAATTAACCCCTTTACATTTAATCTTAGTTAATGGGTTTGCTAGAATGGAAAAATTATGAATGAATCACTGATAGTATCCTTCCAATCCAATGAAACTACATAACATGGTTATGTTTATTTTCATAGTGATAAACACTATTTTGTTGAATATTTTATTGATAGTAAATGACATAATTTCCTCACATTGAGCTAAATATGTTCAATTGTGGAATATTTGGGATTAGATCATTCATTTGAAAATTTGATGAATAATCATGTTTTACACTTTTAAATTTCACTGTAGTATTTAGAGAATAAATATTGTTATGTAAAATATTTGGACTTAAAATTTTTTAACTGTGTTCCTGACGTAATGGGATACAAATTCTATTTAGGACATGGGAGTCGGTTCGTCCATTTGAGGGGAGTAAATGGGCCCTAAAGATAAATCTAGACAGAACAATCCAGATTGGACATTACTTCACCATTTGGGCCATTTCTTCTTCATCCAGACTTTAATTGAGCCAATATTTAGAGGGAAGCTCTGGGACATAATTAGAAACCAATAATACTTGTATAAGGCCATCCAATTCATTCATTAAGAAGTTCAACTATGCGGTAAAACTTGGAATAAAATATTTGTCCGAGTTTTCATTTCACACTTAAAAATGTTATGTAACTCTATCCCTCACAAACTCTATTTAAAGGGATTTTTTACTATTTGGTAAGGCTGTTAGGGGCCTTAAGAAGGTTTTTCTGAAAGGTTGTATCTTGGGATCCCCTAAAATCTCTTGTAATAAGTAAGGCTTTGTGTAAACATCTCTTCCAAAAAGGATATCCTCTCCCACATCCTCTTTGTAATTCTTTTCTTTCATGTTTGTATCAGGAATTTTTCTTCAATTGATCTTAAGTGTTCTTCCCTTTTCTTATTCTCTTAATATTCCTAATTTGGTTGGAATCAATAGTGGATACGAGATTGGGTTCTACCCTTTAAATCCTTTGCTCATGCAAAACGTCTCCACGATGACCACACCACCCATGGAAGAGTAGTTTTGTAGTGATCTATCTATCTTCTGCCCACTTCGTTAAATTATTTTGAATCATTGAGATAATGTAATTAATTTAATATAATCCATGAATTGTGTTTTTAAATTATAATAAATTAATCATGTAATTTAACAATTAACACAAAAACACGCGAGGTTGAGATTTTGTGTAAATTGTGAGAACGCGGTCTTAATCGGTAATACAAGACCACATGAGATAAATTTGTAGAGTTAAAATATAATCCCTAAACACAATTCATCCTCATTTACAGAATGGACATGTGCTCTAATTAACCACTGAACATAATCTAATCTCATAACAATAATCAAAGCAGGGTGATGTGATTGCGTGTTCCGAAGCTAGCTTAGGGTTTATGTAATTTCATCTTTGTGGTAAAGTTAAATCTCGCAGGGTTTGAGGGTTAAAGAATTAGGGGATCATAATTAAATTAATATTGATTTAAATTATAATTATTAATAAGTAAATTAATTGGTATAGTTATATCGATGACACCTTTTAAATATTTTCTAAAAAACATCTTCTTGTTGTGTCTTTTTAATCAAACTTTATTTCAAAATTAAAAACAAAAAAATGAAATCTTCTTCCAGAAAACTTCTTCAAGTTTTATAAATGATAAAAAACCACCCCCATACTTAAAAGTAGTGTTTTAATTATATTCTGTTTTACTTTTAGAATAAATTTAAGAAGTTGTTTTAATTTTCTTCCTCCTTTGAGAGACAACCTTGGTCAGCCACTCAGTTACACCTAAGTACCTAAAAACCACTAATCATTTGAGGGAGCCCATGACATCTCTCTTTCACATAGGTTATTATATGACTACTTTTGTCTTTGTAGGATAAAAAAATATTCCATATTTTGTAACAATATGACCAATAAAAAAGACTTCTAGAATATATAAATGGAATTTAATTAATTTACTATGTAACTCTTCCCCTATTGAAGTCTTAAGGATGATTCAGAAGTGATTCACATGGTTCCCATATGTTTCAGAATACACCAGAATATCATCAATGAATACTAGAAAAAAAATTCCAGATATACCTTGAATACTTTGTTAATTAATTTCATAAAAATAGAGGGTTCATTAGTCATCCCAAATGAAATTACTGTAAACTCATAATGTGTATACCTCATCCAAAAAGATATCTTCAAAATTTCATCCTTCTTCACTCGCAATTAGTGATACCTAGAATGAAGATAAATCTTTAAGAAATATTGGTCTTCAGTAATTTGATCAAACAAATCATCAATGTGAGATAGAGGATGTTTTTTATTTATTTTCATGGAATTGATTTCCCTCTAATCAATTCACAACCTCAGGGATCCATATTTATTTTTAACAAAGAGGACAGCGGATCCCCATGGTGAAACATTAGGGAAAATAAATTCCTTATTACTGAAATCCTCTGGTTGTTTCTTAAATTAAACTAATTATACAGTGTCTATTCTATAGGTTGTCTTTGATATTGGCCTTTAATATGGGATTAAATCAATATAAAATTCAACTTCACGCTGTATGGAATGTCTAGGTAAATCCTTAAGAAATTCATCAATGTACACCTATACAATTGGTACATCATAAATTTGAAGATTAACTTCTTCTTCACTATACATTGTTTTCTATTCTTTACCAAGAATTTCATTCAGTAGAACTAATGAGGGTGGATCTAAATAATAATTAGTTTAGGAATATTCTACTCTAAATATGAGAGATTATACATCTTCCTAACAAATTGTAATTTCTTTCCTCTTGCAATAAAATAATCATATTTGGAGATCCAATCCATATCAAGGATAATATCAAAGTAAACCCTATATATAATAACAAGGACATCATATAATTTATGTTTATGTTTCATAATTGGGACTATCCAACACATCTTTATTGTAATGATACTTCCCTTAGGATTTTGGATAGGAAATTATCTTATTAAATCAAAGGGAAAATGTGTAATTTTCTTGGAAAACTGGATAGATATAAAAGAGTCTAACGATATATAATCAAATAAATCGTTGTATTAAGTTTAATATAGGAATAATATACTTACCATCATGTCATTTGGTACTTCTACCTCCGCTGTAGTGATCGTATAATCTTGGTCATTTCCCCAAGCCTCTTCTGTGGTAGATTCCCTTGATTCTTATGGAATTCATTTTCTAAGTTCCCCACCTCCCGAAAATAGAAACATTGGATAGTAGTGTTTTCCTTCTTCCCTTTTCACTTATGATATAGGTGACACTTATCCCCATACTTATAAAAAAATCCCATCTCCTCTGAACATTTCCCAGGGTTCTACTTCCCACAAATTTCTCAATATGGAAAAGTTTGAATTTTCTTATTCATATTAAATGCATTTCCCTTTTCATTATGCTCATACTAAATATTCTTCTCTTGGTTTCCCTTTAATGTATTGATTCTAGAAAATACCTCCTCCATCTTGATGGAACATAAAAATTTCTCCTCATATGATGAAAATTTATAAGAAACTAGTTCCCTTTAGATATGTGCCTTAATAACTTAAAAAAATTGGTCAATGTTGCACTATGTGTTGTGTATATAATATGTATCATACCTATATAACCATGCAAAGTTATCTTCATAATTTTAAACACTCTATTATTCATTCTACTTTATGGAAATAAACTTTCTCTTCGTCTCAATTTTTCGATCAGTAGGGAAGTGTTTATCGAAGAATATATCCTTAAAATCCCTCCATTCTAGGAGTTCAATTTCTTCTTCCTCCATTGTATTCTGGATTAGAGATCACCATTGATCTGCATCACCTTAGATAAAATATGTCGTAAGTGTAACATTTTCCTTTTTGTTGTATTCTAAGGTCGTAAATATCTTCTCAGGAGACTTAATCCCTTGCATAGCTACAATTGGATTAGTAGTCCCACTAAATAATAGGGGTTCCTACCACATAAATTGATCAAGAATAGTATATTACCTCTCCGGAATAGGTTTCTATATTAGGTAAAGGTTATTTGTCAAAACGTGATTAAGTTTCCCAAATATTACTATGATTTTCTCTGTTCCAATACCAGTTGTAATGATTTATTCAAGAGGGAAATATCATCATTTTCCAAGAGTATTGGTACTTTTAATTCTTCTAGGAACCATTTCTAAACAATGGAATACAATGGATTAGATTATAATATATAATTCCAAATATGGTATAGCCTATAATATAAATTTATGCATCATTAATATTAGAATCATAAACTTTGGTTACTTTGGGAAAATCTTTACTTTTAAATAATTCATAATATTAGATTAATAAAATGTGAATTATCTTAAGAATATCTCTTGGGAGTGTCAAAAATGGTGCACAGTAAGGCATGTTGTCATGTACCATGTTACCTCGAGTTAGGATCAGAACACATTGTCGGAGTTATTACTCCTAGGTACATTTATTCTAGAACCACATCCAATTGTAGTATCGATACAAGGATTCATTTCTAGTAATACCCATATAATTTCTACTTTAAAAAATTTATAGTATGTTCCTAAATACTTATTCTCAATTTTTATCTTAGGGTTCTTCTCTAGAATCAAAATTCTCTAAATCCAGTTTCCAAATTTGTTATTAAACCTCCCATTGATACCAATTATAATGCCCCAACCCTAGAAGCCCAGATCTGGTGCATTATTTTATTACATTTGCATGACTATATTGAATAAAATCCCTAAGGAACATTTAGTTTAGTATTATTGTAAATCCAACATATATACTTGATACCCACAATACATTGATAAATAAGAAAAAACAAACATAATACATAAATTGAAAATAACTGAATCCTTGAATGCTTTTTCAAATATTTCTTCCTCATAACCTAGGAAAAGGAAACATAATGAGGGTGAACTCAAATGCTCAATAAGGGTGACTAAAATAGAAGTAATAATAAATCAATAGGAATAAATTAACATGGAAATGAAAATATCTAATAACACATGACATTAAAATAACTAGGTAAAGAAAATTCAATATGGCATGGTAAGAAATATAAATACATGTCATTTAATCAATGAAGTGAAATAAAGTATATCCATTGATATGTTGATGAAAAATCTCATGGATTGATGTTAAATAAAGTATCTATGAATTAAATTATTAGTTATTGGACATCATGTCTTAGGCACATGAGGGCCTATAATATTAAGATTCATCCTTCAGATGGTTTAAAACTACAGGTAGAAACCTGTTTAATTCGGTCCACTTAGTCATCAAACGAGAAATTGTTGATGCGTTGAGGAGCTATAAAAAGTTTGGGCTCGACCCGTATGTAAAATGATATATGGTTTAGGAAATAATAATATCCATCATATGAAAATATGGATATTCAAGTTTATTTCCAAAAAAAATGATTACAATAAATTTATTATTTCACTATAATGTTAACAATCATTAATTAAGTGAGATTGTAAATATAATAATTAAGAACCTTCTTGAGGAGAATAATATTTAAACATTACAAAGTATCTCATACCACTTTGAAACACTTAAAACATAATCCCATGAAGTAATAATATTATATAAAACTTACACTACTAGAAAAATGATCTATAGCCATGGATCTATAGCCATAGTTTTATAAACTCGTGGATATAGCTTAATTTATAGCCACACTTCAATTATAATCGTGGCTATATGGTAATTTGATTCCATGGTCTGTGGCACCAACTCCATTCCATCGCAGGATTCTCTAATTCTCCCCGACCCTCTCCCCATTGCCCTCGCGACCTCTCCTCGCTGCGATCGTCCTCCACCCCCGCGACCTCTCCTCGCTCGGCACTCCTCCCATTACCCTCGTGAGCTCTCCCCTCCACGGCCCTCCTCCACCCTCACGAGCTCTCCTCTCGGTGGCCCTCCTCCCCCAATGTTTCCTCCCAACGCGGCCACCCCTCCGCGAGCTCTCTTATCTGTGACCCTCCCCCGATGCTACCATCCAACACGGCCACTCCACCTCCCCACCAACGCTGCTCCTAGGCGGCCTCCCCACCTCCTCCTTCAGCGCACCGACCAATCAAGCCACACGAAACCCTAACACAATTTCAACCAACTTCAATTCATCACGGTTTTTTATTCCATCCCATAGACCTGTCCTTACGCATAGAATCATCTGCATCATGATGTGTTTCTATAGATATCCCCTTGATTGGGACATCGATGGATGGGAAATAAAGGTATGTCAACTACTGGGTTCTTTAATCCCTTTGAGATCTTAGATCATATTTTAGAAACAACTTAAATATTGGATTTTTCTCCTCAATTCAATGCTATGATGAATGTGATTCATATTTTAAAACTGAGGAGATGTATACTTGATCCTACTCATGTTATTCAGTTTGATACTTTTGAGTTGGAAGCTATTGGTTCTTATATGGAATAATCAGTGTGTATCATCAACTAATGTGAGAAGGTTTTATAAGGATGTTCATATTTATAGTTAAAGAATAGCGATTGTTTGTATAGCTTCATAATGAAACTTATAAACATGTATTTTTAATTCTTTCTCAATGTACAGAGTTTTTCTCTCAGGAATCTCATTAATGATTCTTGGTGAGGGGAATCCTAGTGATGAGAAATTTGTAAGGAATATCATCATGATGTGTTATTAATTAAATTAATTTGAAGTGTGATATTATTAAAATGGATAAATATGGAAGTTTATGGGGTTTAAGAAGGATCTAAAAAGGGTAAAAGGAATTTGGTGTTAAAAAGGTAAGGTGTTTTGTGTAGGTGTAGAAATAAACACCTAGTTGTCTGATACTGGGTATTTAGCGGTGTCAGGTATAATCATCGGTAACTACTGGTGTAACCACTATATACCTAGTTCCTTATACTTGGCACCTAGTAAGACGTAGATGAGTTTTTTTAAATAGGGCTTAAAATAGTAATTTTACATTAGATAATTAACCCCTAAAACACCCTTTATTGGGATTTCATTGTGATTCTCATTTTGTAACACCCTTGAGAGGCGATCCTTCATCGCTCTCCATCTCCAATTGAACCTACCGTTGATTCTTATCTAAATTTATCATTGATTTTCTGAAAATCCCATAACATAATAGATCTAAAGTTGGGAATCATTTGTTTTCTTTATTTTACTACTCTTCATGTGAACTGAGAGCGAGTCTGTAAATTCCTCAATCGTCAAGGTTTTGAATTCTTGTTTTCTTTTCATCGTTCTTACACTGAATGGTAGGATGAGGTGTTAATTCATGATCTTAAGGTAAGGAAATACTCTAAATTTATATTTTATTTCTTCAATATATAATGGGTTAAATCCAAGATTACATTTGTCCTAGGTTTTCTAAATATTATCAGGAGTTTCATATCCTCATCATGATGATGCTTGAGTTGTTCTATCATGTTCGAAACATAATAATTCTTAGTTAAGCCTTGGTCCAAGATTTTTTTGAGTAAAATAAAATGAAAGGGGGATGAGAAGATCACAAGGATGAAATTATTGATAAATGAAAGAACTAAATGAGTTTTCCCAGAATAATGTAGAAGAAGTTGGGTCGATGCTTGAGTTATTAAGACTAAATTATTGATATTGGAGCTATTTTTGTGAGTCGTTGATCTTAATGACTGAGACAAAGAGAACATGTGATGGAAGTCTAGGAATTAACTCAAGCCTGAAATGAGAGATACTATAAGTCACTTAAATATGGAAGTGAAGAATTCAGAGGAATCATATTCTAAACTCCAATGATCAATATATCACAAAAGAACTAGCGGTTCATTATTGAGAAGAAGGATGAAGAGATGATCTGTAAGTGATGCCAGGATATGACTAAAAATAATTATTTTTCTGAAATTACAATCGCATTAAATCCAAAATGAGGAGATCCTCTCTACTTAATGATATTTCATTCTGAAATAGCCAAGAAGATTAATACGAAGTTTTTGTATAAAGAGTATTTTGAGAGGAATAAATAATTGATCTCACTGAGAGACATAATTGGCCAAGAAGAGAATAAATATAAAAAGAAAATGGTATTTGTGGAAACCTAGTAGAGATAACCATCAAAGAAATCAAACAACAAATCAAATGGGTTAAAATAGTTTCATGAGAAGATATAGTTAGTGTGCCAAGTTATACCCGATTTGTTTTGGATTATAGTATATTGGGAATGGGTTTAAAAATATATATTGTTACATGAGGTAACAAAGAACTTGATAGTATAAAAAACAAATAAACAAAAAAATGATGTTATGTGTTGGGTGTGCCATGTGAGCAGTGAGAGGAGCCAATAGTGTTGTATAAGAGTTGGTTGAGTGAGTTGAGGATTTTGAATAATAAGAATCATGATCCACTACATACTATATAAAGTAATAAGAAGAGTGTGTTGATACAGTGATGATGAGTTACAACCTACCTAGTTTCAATGAAGAAGATAAAGAGAAGAAGAAATATAAGAGGAATCTTTCCTTTGAGTTTGAGAAACCAGTGAATATGTTTTGAAGAATTGGTAAGTGAGAATAAAAATAGAGACCATGTTTGAAGTGTTTCTTTATGATTAGTTGAAGACTTTGTTTGTGGAAGAAGATAATTTTTTTGATATCGTGACACCTTGGATAGTATTTATGATCTACTCCAAAGATGGAAGGAATTTGAGATGATGAGCTAGTGTGATGCTAGTTTGAAGAATGTGGGATGCAGTATAATGGTTCGTTCACTTTTGTTATGGAACATCTTAAGATTTTTTCATGTATGTAAAATCTTTTTTTATGTTTTTTATCATCTGTTTGATCATCTGATGCTTTTGGGAATTTTGGATCTTTGAAAGAGATACAACATTGCTACTATAGAAACTCATTACGTGAATGAGGGGTTCATTCCCTGAATGCTCGTGGATTCTCAAGACAAAGAGCCCCGAGTTAGGTAACCTCAATCTCCAGGCTTATTTAAACTTCCTCATTCATGTCAATGATTAAAATCAACATCTTCCACTTAATGTAAGGATTGGTTTTCTCACTCAAGAATGAGAGAATATGAATCCATACCATTGCAATGATTCTTTTCAGAGTACCGTCTAGAATGCTGATTTACATGATTTTAATAGGTTATGGTAGCTTCTCAAGGTTTTCTGCACCATTCTACCCCATAAGGAGAAACTGTAAATTATCTTCATCATTGTGGATCTCTTCTATATAAATATTTTAGGATATACCATATTGATAATTCACTAAAATGGATTACTTGATGTAACATTCTAGATTTTATAGCTTGTACAATTTCTTGAGTTCTCTTTGAGATCTAGAATCACCTTCAATTCCATTCATGGTTAGCACATAAATACAATATGAAATAGAATAAGGTGTTATTATTTGTTCCTTAGTGTGAAAAATAAGGTTGAGAATTTTTTCTCAACCAAGTTTCCCCTTTCCTAATGCTTGCACATTTTTATTCGAGATTTGTTTTTTTTTCTTTTTCGAGCATGAAGTTCTTCACTTTCAACTTATTTATGTGAGATGTTATTTTTTTCATAAACCTTCAACGCACATGCATCACATAATGTAATATTTATCTTCTTTAGGTATTTTTCTTAAACAAGTAACCTGATTAAGTAATTTTTGGTACTATATCCATCCATATTACTTGTTCCGAAAAGTTTTAGACAACCTTTGGGGTTTTTATTTATTGAACACCTTTCAACAAATTTGACTTCTTCATAATGAATTTCATCATTTCCTTTGGAAACATATTTTATAAGTGATTCCTTTATAATTATTTCTTTTTTTCCAAATCGATGGGACATACTACCATGAACTCTTTAGGTACACATTGGAATTTCAACATGGCTTATTATGATTTATTTTCACCAAACCAGTTTATTTGTATTCTCCTTGGAAAAATATTCCATTATGCTATTTCTTGCCTCTATTTTCACATAAAAGCAAGGCTTGTTTGCATGAATCTATGTTTTTATCCTTCTTACATGATAGAAGAACTGATAATTTTATATTTAGCACTTGGATTAGACTTCTTAGGTTTATTACCCAAGGATATATGATTTCCCTTCTTTAAAAACTTCTTGGGAATAGTGTTTCCAACTTCATTTTTTTAAAATTTTCCAAAGGAAGTTTTCTTCAATTTTTTATCATCAGTGGTATTCATTATCCATTTTTTTAACCTATTCTTAGATGAGTATGATACATTCTAGTGACCACACTCAATTAAAATACAATAGCGATCTTAAAGATGTTTTAATATGTTATAGGTTGATAAATACTTTCAGTTTAATTTCTAAATTCTGAAATGATCTTGATTTTATCTCCCATGACTTGGGCACTTTAAAATTTTCAGGAATTGATTGATAATACCAACAATATAATGATCTATTCCCAAACCTATAAAGGGGGTTGGGGGCATTTTGAAGTGGGGGTGGTGGGGGTGCAGGTGTTGGGGGCAGTGGGGGTGCATTGGGAGGGCAGTGGGGGTTCAAATGAGTTGGGCTGAAGGGGGGTGAGTGGGGGTGCATTTGGGGGTGGGGGTGGTGGAGTTGCAGGTGGTGGGGGGGAGTTGGGGTTCAAATGAGTTGGGGTGAAGGGTGGAGGGGGTGAGTGGGGAGGCATTTGGGGGGGGGGGGTTAGTGGGGGTGCAGGTGTGGGGGGCTGTCTGGGGGGGGGGCTATAGCCACGGTTTCACAACCTTTATCTGCACGAGCAATATGCACTTGTTTTATTAATTGTTTCTTGGTTGTATTATTTTATGTTAATATCTCATTTCACCCATGCGTTCGCATGACACTGTGTTGACTTCAACAAGATATTGTTCTCTCGATGTCTTAATCTTTCTGATGATGTTGCATGTTGATGTTGTTATCATCATCATATGTTCTATTATTGCCTTTCTCACTAATCATGTTCCTCCCACTTCAATTTTTAGGTTCAATAAATGATGATTCACCATATCACTGACATTTTGTTGAAGTCTCTTAGGATACGTTCATGTGTGTTGCGACAACCAGAGTCAAAGGAAACTCACCATGTATGCATAGGTAAGCATATATATAATAATTTCTCCCGTTGTATGTATATCTTCCCATGGCAGCGCGATTACATATATGGGGATAGGTGTGCTTATGTATATATATGGAAAATGCATACGTGTGTGGGTGATAATGGGCTTATGCATGTGATCATATATATAAGTATCCTCTTGTGCGTGTTCAAGGACATGCGGACACGTACATAGGGGTTAGGGCGTCCTTATGCATATGCAAAGGTGCATATGCCTGGAGGATGAATGAAGCAGCTTAGAGTTGTCGCTAATAAAAGTTTCAACCACCGAGTGTGGCTTGGCTCCTTTGAGGTAGGGTTCTTCTCCAAGCCTCTTTAATTCAAGAATTTTTTAAATTTCATTTAGTTGCCTTCTTAATTCCGCTTATATTAAATTCCAATTCTTGAATAATTGTTAGTTAAGATAATTGTTTTGTTTGATAAATAAGTCATGGTCTTGTAATAAAACCCCTCCAACGAAGGTGCGCTATCTGCGAAAACTCACAGTGGTATACCTTGTTTGACATTATTGCATCGATGTTTTCCTTATACTTAATGTCGTTTTCAGTCGTAAAGCACACATCATACTTGACCCTTTTTATATCCCTGTAGGAGGTTGCCCTCTTTTCAGATGAAGAGTAGGTCATGGCGAGCCAACTCCCCTTATTTTTTGAGAAAAGTCATTGAAAAATTTTTCTTCTCTTTTCTTTTCAATTTTCTTCAAAATTCTTGTGTCACCGGTCACGTGGGAAGAACCACTATCAAGAATCCATGACTTGGTTCTCTTGCAAGCCTTTAATGTAAACCTTAGTAAAGCAAGACTTCTCCTTGTCCGTCTGAATTATATTTCATTTCTCACCATAGGAAATATGTCTAGGTAGGCTAGTCATGTACTTCTCAACACAATGACCATGTTGATCACATCTACCAAAAAATTGTTCTAAGAAATCAAATTGGTTATGTGTTTAAATAAGAGATGATTTCCAGATCATAGTTTTCTTCCTTTGAGAGTCTCTATCCATTTTCTTAGAATAACTCCCCTTGATTCACACCTCTTCTCTAAGAGTAACAAATTGAACCAGCATGAGTAGGCTTTGTGTCCAAAAGCTCCACAGCTCCAGAAATAGTCTCTGAACCTTGATCTTCCATAATGTTAGTAAATTTTTCCAGAATATTGTTATCGATGTCATGCCACAAACCATGTATGTCTTCACTTATATAGAATTAATATTCTCAAGATATCATTCTCTTCTTTTGATGAAAAAAGGTTTTCCCATTAGTATTTCTGGTCCAAATTGGTCTAGATTTGGTTTTAGTACCTACATTATTAGAGGCAACATGTTTATTTTGAGATTTATTAGGAGATGAATTAACCTTCCATTTTGGACCCTTCTTTTCACTAGAAACCTCAACTACCTTGTTTCTCTTATCTTCTTCAAATCATTCTAAACTTTAAGATACTTTTATTGTGCCTTTCTTAGTACTTATTCTCTCAAAGAAAGTTTCTCTTCAAGGTTACTCACCATCGTATCCTCATCAACCACATTCAATTTGAATTTTTGGACTTCATTAATTTAAGTTGCTTCCCACTTGATATACTCTTTTCCTCCGATCGTCTTTTCAAATAATTTCATTAAAATCCACTTCTCCTTCATGAGTTTTGTGATGTGCTCAATACATGCTTCCAATTCAGATGGGGGTGGGGTATGCTTCATGGATGTGTTATTTCTATTGTTTATGCATGTACTGATGCAATGATTATTGATATTATAATTAAAAATGTGTGTTTGTAGCTGTTTTGTGTTGACATGACCACTATAAATTATCAGTCCAATGGGAGTGACTAAATGATGATATTTTGGTAATAATAGAAAGTAATTATAGAATCTATAATGGTAATGGATTCATGTATCATTTATCATCACTGATCGCATATATATAAGAAGTTTTTATATCTCATTTCTTTTCCCACTATTTTCTTGCAGGTGGTTTCTTATGATGAGGATAGTTCTATCCACCACCATCGATGACAGTGAGTTCAACATTGGATTTGGGTAAGATTTATTTCATTTTTATTCTTTGGCCAAATTTTAATTAGTTCTTTTGTGATTTTTGGTTTCTTTATATTTTTTTAGTGCTTTCTGGATCTTGTTGAGGTGGATTCGAGTTGCCATTGACGAAGGCTTACATGTGTATGCATAGGTAGGCATATAAATATATAAGTTATCCCTTTATATATATTCACTCATCGCAGTATGAATATATGTATTGGGGCTAGGTGTGCTTATATATAGATATGAAAAATGCATACATGTGTAAGTGTAAAGGGGTATATGAAAGTATAAACATATATCTAAGGATCCCCTTGTGCATATTTGGCCATGAAAATATGTACATAGGGGCTAGGTGTCCTTATATATATGTAAAGTTTCATATGTGTGTAGGCGGAAAAAAAGGAAGATTCGAGTTGTCGTTAAAAGCAGCGCCTTTAGGTTGAGGTAAGTTTCCTTTTCCTAACCCTTTAATTTGAATTATATAATTGCTAGAGTATTTTAAAAACTTGTTTTCCTTATTATATAATGTGTATATGCTATTCAAATTGGTTGTGTCTCTTTATAATGACATTTTCACTTGTTTTACATGATTTCCCTAAGCCTTCAATGTGGACTAGTAGAAAGTTTCATCCAACTCAATAGTAGAAAATGAAATTTACTTCACTTTAGAGATGATAGTGTCCTCATTTTTAGAAAACATAAACCGAGAATTCTCATAAAAATCTAAAACATAAAGAAAATCTTTTTTTCATTTCATCAAACACAAACAACTGGATTTGAAAACTTGATACTTTCTTCAGTAACATCATTGTGAAACACTTGACCCAGAAAAAGATAGAATTTAACCTATTAAAATAAATACACCTAGGCATGATTCACGGTGTAACCAGGGGTTTCACACCATGAATCCCTGTCCTTGGGAATTTCATGGCTTGAACTGAGGTTCACAACCAGAAATGTTCTAGATAGGGGGGGTTCACCCCTCAACTAAACATAATGGTGCTCCTAACCATATGAATTTTCAACTGATAATGATCTTCCAATGGTCTATAGACCTGGTAATTGGATTTTGAAAAATGATCTCAATGTGGTTTTCAGCTCACTGCATCCAACCCCACGAAAAACACCAGTCTGTTCTCCTCTAGATGAATTTTCCTGAAATTTCTTGGTTTCACCCACTAGTGTGCTATAGCATCTCTCAATCAATATTAGATGATTCCATAAGGTCATATTAAACCCAATATCCATCGATGTATTGAACACAATCTTGAATCATATCCTCCAATATATTTATCATCTACTCTTAGTGTCTATCTATATATTGATGGTACGTTGTGCTCTATATTAGATTATTCTCTAAGGTCATGTTAAACCCTTTCCAAAAATCATGGTATAATATGTGAATCTCTCTATGATATAATTCTTAAGGGAACTCTATGATAGTATTAGTCTTCACATATATAAAACATTCTTATATTTTCTACTAGGTCCATGGCCACCAAAACAGACACCCGAATTCATCACCCATATTTGTCTCTCTAGGATTCAGAAACCATAGAGGTATGACAGTCTCTCGTCAAATATTCACCAAATTATTCAAGGGCTATAAATATTATAAAATTGTAACACATCATCATCAGAAAGTGAACACTCAAGTGTCAGTTTACAACTTTCCAGTTTTTCCCGCATCACATTAAGACATTGCATCTCTGATAGTGAACACTCAAGTGTCAGTGGGGGTGTATTATTATTTTCTGTCGTTTTTTTTTCTCTTTTGAAGTTGTGTCTCTAATGATCCCTTGTTATGGCATATTAAATAGTTGATCTGTTCTATCATCTGATGGCGGGGTGACCGTCGGAATGTTGTCCTGCCTCCTCCCACTCCCTTCACTCCTGGCCAGAAGATGATGCCCCGCGGATGTCGCTGGACAGAGCCAACACGCTGCGGTCATGTTGCGATCACGCCATGGTCACGCTGTGGTCATGCTACGGTCACTCTGCGGTCACGCCTCTGTCGCGCCATGGTCACACCGTGATCACGCCACGGTCATGCCGTGATTTGGCTCTGCTTCAGGATGACACCTCGTGGCAGTTTGCAGTGATAGTATTCCATGAGTCTTGTGATCAATGTTGAGACTGACTAATAACAATTTTTGTCAACGGGACGACGACCAGAATATTGCCCCGCCTACTCCCGCTCCCTTCGCTCCTAACCGGAAGATGTTGCCCCGCGGATGTCACTGGATAGAGCCAACATGTCGTGGTCACGCCGCGATCACGCTGTGGTGACGCTGCGGTCACGCCGCGGTCACGCCGTGATTTGTCCCTGATCTAGGACGAAACCCTGTGGCAGTTCGCAGTGATAGTATTCCATGAGTCTTGCTTATGATTCCTACCTTGAAATGTCGCTGAGAAATTCCACCTAAGACGAAACTAAATTGAAACTCTGACCTAAGGGGGTGCACAAACAAATGTCGATGAAACTGAGTCCCATCGTTTTCCACGTTTGAAGGAAAATTTTGATCCAAGGTGTAGAAGGCCTAATGACGAGTTGGACAGATTTCAAGGTGATGATGGAATTTGTAGCTTGTAAATCTCAAGCTTAGAGATCGATGAAGTTGAGTCATCGAGTTGTACACCACGTGAGTCTGTGACTTCAGTCGAATTAGACCGAAGTAAGTTGGATAGGGAGGATGATGATGAACCAACTGTACAAGATTGAAGACCGCTGTGCACATCATGATGTTGGTTCAATTGAAGCATCGGTGACTGTTTGGGTTTCGGAGTAGCCCATATGAAACCAAATTTAAGTTTTAATTCAAAAAAATGAGGAAAAAAAAGATCATCAATCAAGATTTGGTTGAGCATCAGACCAGCGTGTCAGATGTTTGAATCGATGAAGATGATAGGGTTAGGCGCGCTGATCCCATGACTAGAGTTGAAGAGAGCTGAGAATTCATTGCGTTGGTTGAGGAAATTATAAAATCAACTTATTGAGTCTATATATCAGATGAACTGTAACGTGTGAACTTGATCAAGCTTGCTCATTGAAGACACATCGTTAGTTGATTTTGTCTGAAATCAGTAATGAAGACGGTGGGTACCTCTTCCCTCTTTCCCACTGCGGTTTCTGTTTTTAAGGAACCTGCACGGTAGGTGCTTACTTGAATTCTCCAATGAAGTTCCCACTGAAGGCGATGTCACTGAAGAAGAAGACATTGTTCCCGAAGAGAATGCACAGAAGGTGTTTGACAAATTGCCTCAGTGAGCTTAGTTGACTTCACCACTTGAAACACCAGTTGCTTCAACATTAAAAAATTAATAGAAATGTCAACCCATTCCAGGTGCACGAAAAAAATTCTCAAATTAAGTTCCATCCTACTGAGCCACACCTTCCTATTGAAACCTAGACCCAGGTTGAAGAGCTTCCACAAATTAAGTGTTCAGTTGAAAATGAAGGTGACAGTGTCAAGCTCTGCACAAGTGTGAAGAATCTAGCTTGATGAATACTAGAAGTATTTCCATGCCCAATATTTAAGCCCATGGACCAACTTATCAGGCCCAAGAGGCCCAAGTTGTCCTGAATCAGGTCCGAATACCAGCAGCATGTGAATCAGTAAGGCTCCTCATCACGCGAGCATGCTGAGCAGAGTAAGACTTCCACCATAGCCACGATGTACCAAAGCATTTGACCCTATAATAATTTACAAAAGAGTACATAGCTTGGTCATGGGAGGGGAATGATTTAACAAGGAAAATTCGAATGATGCTCTCTCATGAAGAAATCTCGACCATCAAGTTGTGCATGAGGTGTCAATTTGAAGAAAGGGAGTCGGGCTTGGAATTTGATGAATAATTCAGAATTTCTAGGTTCATTGAAGTTAAAGTTCATGCTAATATTGTGGGAGATAATGGAGGATTGAAAAACCTTGAGTATTTCTATAAGTAATACCATTGTTAAATAGAGGTGGGGGCACTTCCAAGACTGGATCAATCATGCTTTTGCTGCTTTTCTCTACCATCTTTTATTTCATTCTACTGTAATACTTGGATTATGTCACATTAGGCCATTTTTCATCACACTAAATATAATCCACCCATCCTCCTTGTTTAATTATACCCATTAATTCTTAACCCTCCTCCTTACTTCTCTGGTTGTTTTTAATTTCATAATTGTTAGGATGTTTCTACTTTCTTTTTATTTTAATTGCTTCTTCTCTCATTCTCAGAATTTCACACACATTCCACTTGGACTCAATGCATTGCCTACGATCATGGGAAGTGGGTTGGTCTGATAGTGATTGAAAATTTCCAATCATTAGGATAGGCAAGATTAGAGAACCTAGTCTCTCAAGTTGTGGTGGAATTTTCAAAACCAGTAGAGGCTTCATCAAGGGATGATTCTAACAATTGGTTGCTAGCTTTATTACTCTTGAAGTTGAAATTTGGGTAGTAATTCATTCAGTTAAATATGTAAGCATTATGGATAGAATAAGTTATGGATTGAAATTGACTTCTTATTGGTGGTCAATATACTCAGGTGTAAATCTACATTGTTCCCACTACAGCTCTACAAGGAATGGATGGATTATTATTGTTATTGAGAGAAGATACACTTCATGGAATCTCACATATGTTGGGAGGCTAATATAGTGTTTGATGCACTATCTAAATTTTTTTTACTGAATGGGACTTTATTTTGGTTTTTTATCTCAATGATGAATTTATTCACCTTTATCACTCTAAGGTAAAGGGTGATGTCTACACATATCTATAAATTCTATTTATTGTATATCGACTTTATTTTTAATAAATTTGATGTGAATGGGTATTCTAACCCATTCCATGGACCTTCTTCGGTTATTATATCATGTTACATGTTTTCACATATTTTTATTTCTAGTTATTTCATGATTATAGGATACCATAAAAAATTAATGACTGTTATTTCATTATTAGACATATAGAGTAGTGGTATTATTGTATATTATATATGTGGGTATTGTAGGACATGGAAGTAGAGGTTATGAATTGAAACTTGTATACCAGCTAAACTTATGGGGGGCTAGTGCAGGAGGGCTGATATGTTATGTCATCTGTCGAGTGTGGCTTGGCTCTTTTGAGGCAGGGTCCCTCTCTCAGGCAGGGGGGCTTTCCAGGTAGGGGGTGTCCAGTAGGGGTGGTGCTGTCCAGGCAGTGGGGAGGGGTGTCTAGGAGGCAAGGGGTGCTGTCCAGGCAGGGGGGAGAGGTGTCCAGGAGGGAGGGAGGGGTGTTGTCCAGGCAAGGGGGGAGAGGTGTCCAAGAGGGAGGGAGGGGGGCTGTCTAGGTAGGGGGTGTTGTCCAGGCAGGGGGGAGGGGTGTCCAGCAGGGGTGGTTCCATCCAGGAAGGGGGGAGAGGTGTCCAGGAGGGATAGAGGGGGGTGTTTTCCAGGCAGGGGGAGGGGTGTCCAGCAGGGGGGGTGATGTCCAGGCAGGGGGAGAGGTGTCCATGAGGGAGGGGGTGCTGTCCAGGCAGGGGGGAGGGGTGTCCAGCAGGGGGTGCTATCTAGGCAGGGGGGAGGGGTGTCCAGCAGGGAGGGATGGGTGTTGTCCAGGAAGGGGGGTGTTCAGTGGGAGAGGTGTCCAAGAGGGGGTGTTGTCCAGGAATGGGGGAGAGGTGTCCAGGAGGGAGGGGGATGTCCAGGCAGGGGGGAGGGGTCAAGGAGGGGGTGTTATCCAGACAGGGGGGAGAGGTGTTCGGGAGGGAGGGAGGGGGTGTTGTCTTGGTAGGGGGGAGAGGTGTCCAGGAGAGAGGGAGGGGGGCTATCCTGGCAGGGGGGTGTTGTCCAGGCAGGGGGAGGGGTGTCCAGCAGGGGTGGTGTTGTCCAGCAGGGGGGAGCTGTCCAGGCAAGGGGAGAGGTGTCCAGGAGGGAGGGGGTGCTGTCCAGGCAGGGGGGGAGGGGTGTCCAGCAGGGGGGTGTTGTCCAGGCAGGGGGGAGAGATGTCCAGCTAGGAGGGAGGGGGTGCTATCCATGAAGGCGGGTGTCTAGGGGGAGAGGTGTCTAGGAGAGGGGTGTTGTCTAGGTAGGGGGGAGAGGTGTCCATGAGGGAGGGGGCTGTCCAGGTAGGGGGGAGGTGTCCAGGAAGGGGGTGTTGTAGGGGGGTGGGCTCCCACATTTGATGATTTCTTCATTCCATTCATAATAACTTCTTAACTACACATATTTATTATTGTAATGACATCATATATCTCTTCATTCAACATCAATCAGTACATAACAATTTTTGGGAACCATAGTTCTATTCAGCTCCACTATAACTTAAATTTCATTATGGCTTGAACTTTGTACAACCACTCATCAATCTCCCATGTTGGCATAAGATGATTAAACTATTATTAAATTGGGGAGGCTGTCCAGAGGGGGATTTTTAGGGGGAGGGGGGCTATCCAGGGGAGGCCTTGCAGGGGGGAGGGCTATCCAGGGAAGGCTTTGCAGGGGGAGGGGTGCTGTTCGGGGGAGGCTTTGCAGGGGAGGGGGCTGGAGGGGGTGGGCTGTGTAGGGGAGAGGGTGGGGGATATTTTTTGGGGGGAGGGGGCTATCCAGGAAGGGGGGTTATCCATGATGGGATTTACAGGGGGAGGGCTGTCCAGGGGGGCTTTGCAGGGGGGAGGGGGCTGCAGGGGGGTTGTATATTGCAAGGGGAGTGTGGGGGGGGGGGTCCAAGGGGCTTTACATGGGGTGGGGGCTGCAGGGGGGAGGGGGGATACAAGGGGAGTGGGGGTGGGGGGATGTGCAGTGGGGTTGGGGGTATTATTTTTATCGATTTTCAGACCTTATAGACACAGTTTTAAACCGTGGATATTGGTTAATTGCCAGAGTTTTTAACCATGGCTATAGGTCTAATGCAACAGTTTAAAACCGTGGCAATAAAGTGTGTATGTCCTCTTGTATAGCCATAGTTCTAAACTGTGGCTATAGTGATATTACCACAGTTTAAACCGTGGATGTATACCTAAAGCCATGGTTCAAACTGTGGCTAAAGATCTAGATCCACGGTTCCAAACCGTGGCTATAGGTCTAGGACTATAGCCACGCCAAACATATCCATGGTTCCTCAAACCGTGGCTATTACTTATAGCCACGGTTTAAAACCGTGGCTATAGCCTGAATTTCCAGTAGTGTTATAATATCATGATAATAATGGGATTCATGATATACAATGAAAAAATTATTATATACACCAAATAAAATTGAATTGGTGCATAAAAACAAATAAGTCTCAATAGAATGTAAATTGAGATGAAATTCGCTTACCTTAACCTTCCATTTTTGGTTGTGTGGTGTTTATCCTCATGTAAAGTGGTTTAAAATATTTTAATAAATTATAAAATAACCAAAATAATTTTTACAATATCATATATCATCATATTATAATATCTTATTACTCATTTGTTAACAATCATTCATTATTTTTACTATTTTTGGTGTTATTTTCTTAGTTTACCCAAGTTTGTTTTTACTGTTTATTTGATTCTCTAATTACATAGATCGTGATTTCATCATATATAGAATTTAAATCATTATTTAATTATCATATATTTTCAATACATATGTATTTATTATGACATATAATGCTTGCAGATAATAAATGCAATGTCGCGTTCATGGAGACGGTAGGTTGTACGTATGCATGAATGCTAAATCCATTTCTTTGTTGTATTAAAAGAATTAAAACTAAAATATATATATTTATATTATAATTAAATTATAATATCTAGGTTATATATGTCACATATGTTTATTAAAACCTTCCTTTATACATTCCATGTATAGCATGAACGACTCATATTGCTTTGAGGGGGCAATAATCCACACTTCCTCAAATGAAATTATCGTATTTACACAAGATAGAAATAATAAAGGAATGTTATAAATAAGAATTAAAAAAACATAAAAATATTATAAATATCTTATATATCATATATAAAGAGATTTTCCATCATAATGTCCACCATGAGAGGTGGTAAACGAAACATGAACAATCGTCATTTTGTGAGGTAGTAGTTCACTATACACGGAAACTATATGTTTGTTACCCATTATAAGGAGGTGTCTGAAAGTGTAGGTAAAAACCTTAGCATAAAAATATATCAGTATATTAAGGATACTGGCATTGTTACATTATCAGGTAATAAGGATATTTTATGTGGTGGAGAACTAAAATAAAACAAAATATCTTGAGAGAGGATGTTATCTCTTAATCAGGTAACTACTTTTTGATTTGTACCAAAAGGCTTCCTTGGAAATATCTGTTGCCAAAGGTATGATTAAATGTCTATATGAGGGATTTGGGTAATATATATGGGTATATATTGGCCAAAAATATGTGTTTTGAGAGGTGTTAGGAATGGGGGGGAGGTGATAGCCTTTTATAAAGGATGAAAAGAACTCACTTGGTATTTTTGAAAAGAAGTTAGGTGTACCCATGTTTTCACCTAAAAAGGTATTAAAAACCCAACCAAACTCAATAATGGAATGGACTAATTATGTCCACAAATGGGTTTTGTATAGATGTATAGTCCATTTGGGACCTTAAGTTAACGGTTTAATCATTCATTAAGCTTAATTTTACCTTAGTAGTTGTAATTAATTTTAGTAACTTTCACTAATATTTTTGGCCAAAAAAATTGGACTTATTAGAAATTATAAATTCTGTTAATTCAAAATATGGAATCCATTTTTACAAATTCCAATCACATAATTAGTGGAAATTAATTTAAAATTCAACCCTTAGGTGGGATGACAATGCATGTTTTTAAAGTAAAAATGATCAAAAGTTTGATAAGTTTTAACATTAAATTTCTAATTAAAATTGATCCAAATGACCTAAATTTAATTAATTGATAAAATTATGATCTAATTAAACATTAAAACTAATTAAAATTATAATTAAACAAATAAAATAAATTAGATAAAAAAGTAGTCTTGAACTAAATTTCAATATAATTCACTATTCATTAAAAATGAATCTTTACGGAAAAATACTGAAAATTGAACCTAAGATATTTTTATGTTTAGAATAAAAATATTATGTTTATTTTCATATAATCAACTTATTAAATGTTTAAAATTTGATTTAATATCTTTATTCCATCCAAATACGGGAAAACTACCTTTATAAATATATAGTATTTTATATGTAATATTAGGTTTGTTTTCATCTTATGCCTATAAAATATATGATGTGAGTGTAAAAATATTTTTTTGGATATATATTATATAATTTTACTAAATAAAATCTATAAATTTTTTATAATTTAATTGGATATGGAAAAATATGACTAATTAGTGTTTTGTTTAAATCAGGTGTTGTGTGTATTGAAAAGCAATGAACAAAATCTTAAGGAAAATATGGTAAATTATTTGGGTGCTAAAATCATCTTCTTGGACATGTAAACAAGAAGCATTTGAAACTCTTGATCAAGATGGTTATTTAGACTCTTCTGAGATAAAACCACTCGAAAGATGTCATGCTTGTTTACAAGGAAAAATTACCAAACCACCATTTAGTGTATAGGGTAAAAGGGCCAATGAGATTATAGGATTTGTACATATTAATGTGTGTAGACTATTTATAGTAGAATATATAGGTAGATATTCCAAATTTATAAATTATATTGATTACTTGATTAGATATGGATATATCTACTTGATGAAGTATAAGTCTGAATCCTATGAGAAATTCAAGGAATTCATGAATGAAGTAGAGAATCAACATGGAAAGAAGATAAATAATCTTTGATCTACTCTAGGTGGTGAATATATTAACCAAGAGTTCGTAGAATTTTTACAGTAGTTTAGGATTATATCTCAACTAACTCTACCTTACACACCATAGTGAAATGGTGTTAGAGAAAGGAGGAATTATACCCTGTTAGACATGGTAAGGTCGATGATGATTCATATAGATATTCCATTATCCTTTTTGAGATATGCATTAGAAATTGTGGTATATACATTAAATAGTGTAGCAACTAAATCTTAAAATGGAATTCCCTTCGAGTTATGGAGTACAAAGAAACTCATGTTGTCTCATACTTGTGTATGGGGTTGTGATGTGTTTGTTAAAGCATTATTATGAAACAATATATCCCCACGGTGCCTAAAGTGTTTATTTATATGGTATTTAAAGGAAATAATGGGATACAACCAATACAACCCCTCAGACAAGAAAGAGATTGTCGCCAAACATGCCATCTTTCTTCAGAGGGAGCACATCCTAAAAAAAGATGGTGGGAGCAAGATTAAATTCAATGAATTTGAAGCTCAAGATACATGAGAGTTGGTACAAAAATAGATTCCATAGGTCCACATGGAAACAGTAGTTCCTAAAACACAAGTACTGCGTAGGAGTGTAAGAGAGGTAAGAGAACTAGAGAGATATATTTTTCTAGACACTGAGGATGGTGACTCATCATTGGTTGAAAAAGATGAACTTATCTCTTATAAAGATGAAGTAGAAATATCAAATGCTATAAGATGTAAAGAATCCATGGATTCTGAAATGGATTCCTTGTATCAGAACCAAGTTTGGGTTCTGGTCGATGCACTAGTTTATGTAAAGGCTATAAGATGAAAATTGTCATTCAAGAGGAAGTTGGACATGGAAGGTAAATTAAATACCTATAAAGTAATACTAGTGGATAAAGGGTGTAAACAACATCAAGGAATTTACAATGATGAAACATTTTCCCTAGTTTACATGTTTAAATCCATCATAATTCTACTTGATATGGAAGCTTACCATGACAATGAGATATGGAATATGCATTTCAAAACTGTATTCCTTAATAAGAACCTTAAGGAAGACATCTATGTGACAGAACCAGAAGGGTTTGTGACTCCAGGTGGTTCCAAAATAATTTTCAAGTTACAAAGATCCATTTATGGATTGAATTCGAAATCTAGGTCATGGGAAATTTGATTCAATGAATCCATAGAAGATTTTTTTTATTAATAATGAATATGATTTGTATGTTTACAAGAGGTTTAGTGGTAATATAGTCATTATCCTAGTAATATATATTAATTACATATTACTTATTAGAAATGACATACCAATCTTACAATAAGTTAAGAACTAGTTAAAAAGTGTTTCACCATGAAGGACTTAAGTGAAGCAGCATATATTCTAGAGATCATGATCGTTATTGAAAGATCCAAGAGTATTATTTGACAGAGTCAAAGTTTATATGTTGACCATTACTAAAGATATTTAGTATGAAACAATCTAAGAGGTGATTGGTTCCAGTGTCATGTGGTTTACATATTTCTAAGAAAATTTGTTCTCAAACACAACATGAGAAATATATAATGAGTAATATCCCATATAATTTAGAGATAGGATCAATAATGTATGCCATGATATGTACTATACTTGATGTTTCTTATGCATTGATCATGGTAGTAAGATATCAAGAAAATACATGATAATAGCATTAGACTGTTGTTAAAGATATCCTTATGTATTTGAGAATAACTAAGGATATGTTCCTAGGGTATGGAGGATAGGAGAAAATGTTCATCGAGGGTTATACTGATGCTGGTTTTCATACCAATATGAATTATCTAAAGTTGCAATCATGATGTGTTTTAAGTATCAATAGAGTAGTTGTGAGCTATAATAGTCCAAAATAGCCAGTTGCCTCTAATTCATCTATGGAGTCTGAGTATATGAAATCTTTTGATGCAGCCAAAGAAGCTGTTTGGATTCAAAAAAAAATAGGAGCTATATTTGGTACCTAGAATTAAATACCCTATCACATTGTATTGTGATAATACTGCATTTTTGGCTCTTGCAAAATATCCTAGGTCACACCAACGAACAAAGAACATTCTGTAGAAGTATCACCTCTTTAGGTATGTTTATCAAAGGGGTGAATTTGTAGTGAGAAGAGTTCCTACATTAGAGAACATGGAAGAACCCTTGACTAAAGGTTTATCTTAGTAGAATCTTGAGTATCATGTGAGATCTAGTGGACTGAAGGATGTTAGTTATTGGATCTAGTGAAAGTGGGAGTCTATTGAAGTTGGTGCCCTAGAAACAACTTATATGTACTTTATGATAACTTTTACTCATAGTTTTTAATATTAATAAAATACTTATCACATCATGATTATTCTTATGTGTAATATAATATGTGATAATGTCCCTAGATCTGTTTTCATACTAAAAGAACATAGCAGTTCCCTTATATGATGATAACCCTAAAGTACAATGAAACTATTCTTAAATATATGTTCTATAGTTGGATGATATCATTTGAGGGATTCAAATGATACATGACATCAAGGGTGGATACTGATAGGTCTTTGAGGTACCTTCTCATGGTATACGCCTTAAGTAATATCCATTAGGATATTATGAGAATGATACCCCCCCCCAGTAGGAAGTCCACATTTATTATAGTCATTGGATGTTCTATCTTTGGATTTGTGTATTGGTAATTATACATTAAGAGTGTTATTAATTATTATTATGAGTTTTTTACTTTGATGTATTGATGAAAACTATGACGATAGATGTTCATGACGAAGTAAGATACATTGGGTGCATCATGAATAATATTACATAAATGAATAATCTGAGAAAGGATTTGTCCATTTTATTCTTTAAAAGATGTTTATATCTCAGGACCTTTGATGGATATGATATATCCTAAATAAATCCATGGCCATGGTGTCCTATAGGAAAGTTATATTTCAGAAAGTCAAAGAAGGAGACATTGAACACATCGGTTAATGACACTGGCATGAAACTTTCATTATTTAAGATATCATGATAAATGGATTATATTACATAGTAATCATCCGTATGAGGTATTATTTTATTACATCATTAACCAATTTCTCAAAGAGGGTCTCAGCGTGTTTCTAGATTCTAACCTTGGAATTTAGTCTACTTATCCTAATGCCACTATGAAAGAGTCCTAGAGAGTCAAAAACTAACTATATCTAGAATCATCGATAGATAATATGTTATTATTTATTATTTAACCAGTTGAGTAAATATTATTCTCACATGTGATTTAATAATTATTCCAGTTTCTTGATCGCATTTATTCCTTCACCAGTTATTTGATAGAATATAATGTGATTGGAATATTTAATAAATATTTATTTTTTATTTAGTGAAAATAATATACATTTCTTTATCGTAGAATAATTCAGTGTTATTTATTTTATAAATAAATAGACAATATTCAAGGTCTAATAAATATTATGGAGGAATGATGGACCAGGATTTTAGGTACGGTGATAAAATAATAAATATTTAATATTATTTGATTAAATATAATTTAATTGCAATTATCTAGTTAAGAACTTTTATAGAAATAATAATTTTATTATTATTATTTTACATGGGGTTTTATCTAGTTTTAAATTAATAATTAAGGTCACTTATTCTATAATTTTATTTTCAACCCTAGTAATATATAATACTATTTTTGTTATATTATCAATAGAACAATTAATTTTTGTTTGGATTTTGCACAATGGTATTTTAAAATTATATAAATCCTTTAAAATATCTCTTCTCCCAAGATCGATCCCAAGAATGGAGAGCAATATTTCTTCACCATATCAATTATAACACTTTGGAAAAACAATCTTGTAGCGATCAATGGCAGACGACGTAAGCTCAAGTATTTATCATACTAGCACTCGAAGATTCCTTCAGTGACATATAGATATTCATGGAACACGTGTGGATCATCACTTGAGGGAATATACACTTGATTCTTACAACATAATGACAATTCATTTTATATCTATTACCAAATACATAAATGAAGAAATAATTCCATCAAGGTAATTTTTATTTAATTAAATTAATTATAAATAATATATGATGAACCTCTCTCTCTAGTTATGGAATGATTCATGTTTTCTATCTTATTTTATTCAATTATTTTGAATACAACATTTATCATTAAGTTTATCTCATATATATCATTGAACACACAAAAAAGGTGGGTATTACCCATCATATGCTTCTGCTGTGCTTGAAACCTACATGGATGACAACCAGTTGTCATCTCCTCAAACAAGGAACCAAACTCCTAATACATTTTCATGTAATTTAATTAATTTAATTTAATTAAGTTTATTTATTTTCTCAAACTTTCCTCATTTTAAACACATGTGAAAACAGGAATGATACATGTACCTCTCCTTGGTCTCTACTCTGAAAGCAACACCATTACACTTGGTCATTCTATATACTTGGAGTTATTTTATCTTATCCCAAGGGACCAAAAATCTTATGTCATGGATAGTATCCCTAACTTATGTCATGAACAAATCACAACTACTACAACCAACCTACTAACATATAAAATCCTCAATAGTGAAAAACTCTAGTATTTGTCTAATATATCAAAAAAATCTTTGATCCCACTTTTTCAAAACACACCCCCACTAATAACCCCTCTTGGGCCAGCAGTGAAGATGAGAGTGACCCCTAAGGCCCTTCTCCAATAGGCCCTATGTTGGAGACTAGAACTGGGGGTATAAAAGATATAAATGGGAGGAATATCTCCCATATAACCAAGGAAATACATAAACAAACCACCAATCCATGCCATGATATAAATAAACCAAGATCCATAATAATCCCATAAAGTATTAATAATGTTATATGAATATAAATCCCAAAAAAATACCAATAAAATTTCCTGGCAGTGACTCTACATCAAACCCATGCTCCAAGTTAGTACATCCCATCTTGATAACCAAAATCGCCTTGGAAAGATGAAAAATAGTTTAAGTAAAAGGGGGTTCACATAACATGTATACTTAGTAGGATCATACTTGAGACCTATTGTAAAAATGTGGAAGAATCATATTAATTCATTAGTGAACAAAACGTAGAACCCACAAGAACCGGTTAGGTCAACTATCCCCTAGCATCACCAAGGTACACTCACCAAATATTGAATCCAATATTGTAAAATATTATCAAGGAATATAAAAAAAGGTTCCCTATAAAAACATCCCCATTGATATTCCACTCTCATTACACAATGTTAAACATTATGTGATCAATCAGTCCAATATCTGATGTGGGTTGGGTCTCAACCCTACTTACTCCAACAGCCCCCCCCCAGAGGTCCAGTATCTCATGTTAGTATTAGTCAACTGAAATCGTAACAACATCCATATCATAAACCAAAACCACATCAACCTCATCATCCCATATCCACTATCGCATATAATATCTCATCTACTCATCACATGTCCATTATAGTTGGGTATTGGGAACTTGAATGAAATCAACCTCATTCCCACCTTTTACCATGAACGACCCTCACTATATATCAACTCACCATACACATTTCTCATCTACTGTACCACACCCAGTAGGTAAATCAAGGGAGATCATGCATTATTCTTCTTTCCTCACCAGCCTAGATGCTAGTTAAAAACCTTAAAAACATTTTAGAGTCAGTGTAATATCATGGAATCCATAAACCTTGATCCAACAGATATATTACATTATTGGTATAGAATTAAAGAGTTACAGAAGGATAAAATAGTTTAGATGTCTTGGAATACTTAATACATACATACATTACATTTAAAAAAATAGATATAACATGAACTGATTATAGGAACATTGTTATCCCTTCTATCAAATCCTGGAAAATTACACATAATCCTCCTCTAGGTTTCGTGAGTAAAAGAAAACAAATGATGGTGAACTCAGAAACTCAGTAAGGAGTAGCATAAAGTGGTATATTTCATAACATGAACAAGGAATAAGTTTTATAATAGGAATAAATGAACAAAATTAATCTATAATAAACTAAGATTGAGTGCATGCTATATCCCTGAAAATAAGTGAAAACATGGATAACAATAATCATTTTTCTCATACTAATGGAATGAATATTGTAAAATATCAAAATACGCTCTAAAGGCCTTTTTCCAAGGAACTATACTGTTTTGGGAATAGGTATACACCAAATCCCAATTTTTTTGTCTCATGGGACCTATAGATGCAACGAATGGATATATAATTTTAGGCCCTATCTGTCACCGAATTATGTCCAATGAAGTCACCATAAGAGTCAACAAGATTTTTAATGTTATTCCCAAAGGAAACCTATTCCTAAATAAAAAAATGGGAATCTATAAAATGATAAATAAAAAATAATTTACTTCCCCATTAAATAGAATAATGTTTATTTCTAGGATATCATAACTTAATCAACATAGAAGTTGTAGGGTGTCATCAAAGGAACATTAAGTACCATTATCAATGAAAGATATTGGTGAGGGTACTTTCAATGTGTGGAGTTATCCATGTAATATTTTAATTGGGTTCAATAATTTGAATTGGTAGGGGACCAAGGCTATGGTAGTAAAATTCCTTCATCATGGTTCATAAAGGTCATGCGGATGTTCCAAATCATATCCCCCAAGAGGGCCTGGAAAGGTGTGAAGTCTTAGTCCCATCTATCATACATCAGGGTGATGATTTAGTCAATTATAAACCAACCTTTTGTGGGTGATTACCCCTAGGTAAATATATTTCACAACTCTATCTTGTTTTTAGTATACATACATAGATATATTTTCAAGGAAACTACACACACTTTTTCTTTACCAAAACATATGATTGTTTTTTCACCGTGGAAAAATTGAGTTTCAAAATGGTTTTGGTAACTATTGAATCAAAAGAATATGAGGAATGTATAAAATTATATATTTATTAATCCCTTAAATACCATGAGTAATATATTAATTAATTCCATGTAAATTTATTCACCACACACAAAGAAATATGCGGTAAATAAAACATGAGTCCCAAAAAATGAAAATTTAGATGGAAAAACCCCACATATGATTTGGGTTGCATTGAAATAAAAAACACATGAAAGATAGAGATTAAAATTGATCTCAAATTACCATGAATAAAGTCATTTCATGATATAAAATCTCAAATAGGTATTATATACACCACATAAAGCAATTAAGTACATAATAAAAAATTTTCCTCAAAGGGAGGAATTTGACACAGAAAAAGCCTTAACTCTTATCTTAAATTACAATAATTTAATTTAACCTCATGGATAAAAAATCATATATATATAAATAAATTAATTTATAACCTTAATAATATCCATTTTCATTAATAATATTCATAAATAGTCATTATCTATATGAATGTTTCTGATTTTCAACATTGGGTGTTTTTAATTTTGATTGTTTATACTAATTTCATGATAGTAATGTTTGTATTCATTATTATTAAAAAGTTAATAATTAATAGGTCATTAATGTTATTTTAATTATATTTTATAATTATTTATGTTGTTTAAAATTCCTTTCATGAGATTTTTATTCTTTATCCTTGAAGATGAAATCGATAATAATCATGTTTTGGTGATTCTTGATGATCGACAGGTGTTTTATTAATTTATGAATTAAATATTGATATAACATCTCTATAATAAAAAATAAAATCATTATTTAAAAATTTATATTATATTATACCATTAATTATGTTTCCATATACATTCATTTTATAAATTCATAGTATTATTCAAGTATGTGGTTAAACCAAACCAAACATGAACATACCCTAATTTAAAGAATGATTATGAGGTAGTTTTCTTGTAATATAATTATAATAAAATCATATTGATATTATTTAGTTTTTACTATTTTCATATATTATAATTTTAAGTAATTATAATAATAATTAATGGATATGAAAATATTACAAAATTCAAATACAAGATTATCTTACTAGTACACTTATTTTAAACGATTAAATTAACAATGAGCATTTGTTGACCATATAATTAATAGGTTATCCAATTTTCAATATCATAACATTAATTATATAAAAAAAATATTTAATTTTTAATACCATCCTTATATAATTCCTTTTTAAGGCAGTGAAGGTAAACGAAACATGTTGCATCGTGGAGGTGACAATCTGCACAAAACACGAATGTGAGTTTTGTTTTTCCTAAGGGAAATGGAAAAGGTGTTTTGGTGTATATTTACAAAATACAAAAACATTAAGTATAATATAAATAAAAAATTCATAATAAAATATTATGAAAAATAAATATGAAATTGAAATATAAAATCTAATGATGGTAATGAAAATATTAAACTTACATTGAGAACTTTGGGTTTCTCTTGGAGGATTCCTTGTAAAGGTAGGGATTGGGAAAATCTCTTATGAACGAGAGATTATGAGAGTGATATTGGATTATAAAGGAAAAAATTGGTTATATTGTTTCGCACGGAATCCGGGGATGACCTCCTGGATGGGAGATTCAAACGTTCTGATCGGTTTCTAACGGGTTTATTCGTAGAACCGGAAACATCCAATGATTCCACATCCGTTTGGACCTACTTTCCAAAGGTAGGCGCTCATTAGCTTGTGGGCTGATGAGGCTTAGTAATTTGCATTGGTCGAGAGGATGGTAGTTCGGACTCATCACACCTTTTTGAGGGGAATTATTGTCTACTCTGGGACTCTCTTTATAGATTTAAGTTATGTTCGTGAATCCTTATTACATTACCAAGTATAAAATGTGATTTCCTTTAGTTTTAACAATCAATGATTAAATATGCAAGAAATTTAGAGAATATTTTATATGTATTCGAGGTTCTTCATCAAATAGAGAATCATCTATATCTGTTTAGAGATTCTTGATCAATGGTATCCTTCAAAACATTTATATAAAAGTCTCTTGGTCATTATGATGACCAGGCTGGTTTTAAAGCCACTCAGTGGGGCACTTGAATTTTATCGTCATTCAGAAGGACAGGGATTATTCCAAAGTTGGGATCGAACCCATAAATGGGCTACCTACGTATCCTTTGTTTTGGAAAAGGAATCAGAACCCACGTAGTTCGAGTAATGGAGTATGATGTTTATGATTGATGGCTCAAAGAAGAATGTCATAATTACTTTTACACTCTAAGCTCACGTGAGTCATTCTCGGTGTGAGAAACAAGAGGTATTGGTAAAAATTTAGACAATTGTGCCATGAAAGATGCAATCATAAGAAATTGTTTGGGGCTTATGTATATATGACTGCCCAAATAGATGAAGGTTTAGGATTTACTTTTAGGGAGAAAATCCATGAACAGGGTCCATAAAGGTATATGTGATTCATGGAGATTTTAATACTCTAATCTTGGGGCTTACTCCTAAGGAGGATGCCCAAATTAGGAGGGGACTTATGATTGGGTTTTACTCCTAAGAAGGATGCCCAAAATTATGACTGGGACTTATTCCTGAAAAGGAGGCCCAGGTTAGGGGACTTGGGGCTTACTCCTGAAAAGGAAGCCCAAGATTATGACTGAGTCTTATTCCTGAAAAAGAGACCCAGGTTTAAGGTTTGGGGCCTACTCCTGAGAAGGATGCCCATATTTGAGATTGGGGCTTACTCCTGAAGAGGATGCCCAAGTTTGGGAACTTTAAGAATTTGGGGCTTACTCCTGAGGAAGATGCCCAGATTAAAAGATTTATAACTGGGGATTATTCCTGAAAAGGAGACCCAGGTTAAGGATTCTCTCATCTTAAAAGGATGAGGTTGAATGAACGAACTCTCAATCTTTGGTGACATAAAGATGTATAAATCACTAGGTTTTGAGAGGTATTCCACCGAATTCCTTTCAGATAAGGAAGTCAAATCAAGAAATCATGCCATAAATGGATTTGAAGAGTATCTTGAAGACTGAATCTTGAATAGGAAAGGTGAAATGGCTTAAGAGGGGTAAAATGGGCAAGATGGGCACCCAAAAAAATAGGGGCGTGCAAGTCCTGAAAGGCGCGCAAGTCTTGCGTGGGCGCGCAAGTATTGGTCGTGCAGGTATACCTGCGCGACACATGGTGTACTTGCGTGATTTTCAACCAGCATTGAAATACTTAAGCGACTCTTTATTAAACCCTTTAGAATCCTCTTGAGGTTCTTCCAGATAAGGGACGCGCAAATTTCTATTGAAGGAATAAGGCGGCACGCAAGTGTGACCAGTTCCTTTAAGGGCTGGCCATTCAGGCGCGCAAGTGTTGATGAGTTTCAACACTTAGGCCTTCCTCCCTCTCTTTAGATCTTCCGTTCTAGGTAAGAAATTACCTTAGAAGTGTTCCGAAAGCTTTGAGAAGAGACTTGGGCGTCGAGAGCTTCAATCCGAGTTTCTGGAAAAAGATCCTCTCGAATGGGGGGGCCACAGGGTCTATTTATAGGCAGGAGAAGACCCCAGGCGGTTACCGGGCGATTATCACTTAGGTCGCGCAAGTCACTTGCACGACCATAAGGCGTCGTGCAAGTAGACTTGCACGACCACTAGGCGGCGCGCAAGTGTACTTGCGCGACCATGAGGGAACTTGCGCGACCTATGGGCAATGTTCTCCTTGTTCATCCCTTTGTCGATTTTTGATGTTTCTTCAAATGATGAATCACTTTGGACTAAGGTATTTCCCTTTTCCGATCTTTAGATTCTGTGACGAAAGGAGCGTCAACAAATGTCCCCCCTCAGAGTTGGATCCGGAGAGAAATGAGGATTTGACTCTGATGAAATCGAATCCATCCAAAGGAAAAGGGGGGCGCGCAAGTCTTCATTGCACAGAGGGCAGTGCGCAAGTGTGCTGGAACTTGACTTTTATTCAGATTTCCTTTTTCTTTTGTGGGCAGTTTAAAGTCATGCATACCGAACATAAAAGGGGCTAATGTTTAAGGTCGAAATAGCTTTGACCGAAATGTACTAAAATTGATTCAATTCCTTGACAATTTATCTGAAAACATATTACCATACTCGAGTATGAGGGAAAAAATGTAAACTATGGCTTAAGAATATTTGAATCTGAGGAATGATATTATAAAGAGCTAAAAGGCATTAGAAGAAGTAGTTTCCAAGAATGAAGTTACTATTATTTAACAAAACCCGTTAGGGGGTTGAAATATGCAGGGCCACCTATGGGCATTGGCTGCATGGTCAAATAAATAGTATCTTTCGGCTGACAAGTCTGTTATGTGGACTGTTTATGCAAGGCCACCTATGGGCACGTTCTGCATAGTCAGGCAAAAGAACTCTCAGAAATTTACTTTCCTAGTGCTAAAATCCAGTGAAAGTTTATGGAGATTCAAATTTTCTAAAGTATAGAGTTTGTTGTATGGAAAGAGGTAATTGAATATGGAGAAGATATTTTCAGACAAGATTATCGAAGAACTGGATGAATATCACTCCTACGAAGGTCTGACCCAAATATAGGGAAGAAGAATAAACCGTAGACTTGAATACTTTCAGATCATGAAAAAAGATATGGGACAAATATGTTAAGGATGGCTATTTTTTTCGGATCCCTACATACTGTCGTTTAAGACAAATAACGACAAAAGAGGCATTCTTCCCAAGAATGAAGTTATTATTATTTAACAAAACCCGTTAGGGGGTTGAAATATGCAGGGCCACCTAAGTGCATTGGTTGCATGGTAAAATAAATAGCATCTTTCGGCTGACAAGTCTGTTATGTGGACTGTTTATGCAAGGCCACCTATGGGCACGTGCTGCATAGTCAGGCAAAAGAATTCTCAGAAGTTTGACATTTTTGTGATTAGAAGTCATGAAAAGGGTTATGAAGATCTGAAAATATTTAAGGTTAGGATTATAACACATAAAGATGGGTATTGTCCAATGTATATAGAGATACATAGGTCAATGAAAACCATAATCATGTTGTGGCTGGGTCCTGAATTGAAACTTGGACTTCACTACGTATCTCATAAGAATGTGAATCAAGCCATACTTAGTTCTTGAAATGCAGTTTAACATCGTGCAGGACGAAAGTATGAGAAATCTTATTTTAGGGTCATAGAATTCGGACCATAATAATGAATACATAGTGTGTGTTTTCATGAGGATTTTCCAGCCAAGGGACTGAAAGTGAAATTTGGGGTTAGGCCCAAAAGACTTGGGGCTGGATTCGAGGGATACTCGAATGTTCCTACGTATCCCATAAGGATGGGAATCAAGCCCACGTAGTTCTAGAAATGCCCTTTGTACAAATTTGGTTCGTACATGTGAAGGGTGAAAGGGGACTTTAGTGCAATGATGGTTTAACCTGAGATAAAAAAAAATTAGGCATTACCATGTATGCACGTAGTCTTTTTGAAATGAAACATGATTGAAAAAAAATCAATGTCAATAATGGTTCCTTCTCAAATGAGGAAATCAAAGAATATTGTAGTTTATTGTCGTACCGGACAAAAGTGTTGTATAGTTTAACGTCATATAACAAGGACGAAAGTGAATCAATGTAAAGATATTGATTCCAGGGGCGGTTTCACGAATCAACATCATATGAGATGGTGGTGAACCGATGTGAAGAGATTGTTTTTGGGCTTGAACCCTGGGAGGTTGCCTACATACCCATCGTGGAGGGCAAGGATCAAAGTCCGTGTAGTTCAATTAAAGAATGAATTAATGATCAAGTTGTTCTTGGGGACAACGATCTAATTAAAATGTTGTTGGGAATTACACATGGTTAGGGGCCCAAAGAGAGTGTTATGGTTGAGGTTTTCTCTAAGCTCACGTGAGTCATACTCGGTGTGAGAAACAAGAGGTAATAACAACCTTAACGATGCACAGTTTAATGTCATGTAGGACATATTCAGGGACTATGCAGTTTAAAGTCTTGCAGTTGGGACTATTGGTGCTGCACAGTTTAGTGTCATGTTGCTGGGACAAAATAACAGTTTAATGTCATGTAGGACATATCAAGGACTTTCTGTACAGTTTAGCGTCATGTAGTTAGAACGATGGGGACAATACAGTTTAACGTCATATTGGACGAAAGGGGGATTGTGCAGTTTATTGTCATGCAGTAAGGACAAAAGAGTGTACCATTTTAACGTCATGTCGGACGAAAGTGCGAATAGTTTAAGGTCATATGCATGGACCATGAATGGTGCAGTTTAATGTCATACTGGACCTTTGAGATTATATAGTTTAACGTCTTTCCGGACGTAAGGGACTTTTATACAGTTTAGCGTCATGTAGTTAGGACGTCACATTTTAACGTCTTGCTGGACGTAAGGGATTTGAAAATAGTTTATGGTCATATACATGGACCAGGGATGATGCAGTTTAAGGTCATGCTGGATGGTTTAGGGAACTTTTTCACAGTTTAATGTCGTGTGGGACGAAGTTGCAGTTTAAAGTCATACTGGACCATTGCTGTATAGTTTAACATCATATAGCAAGGACGAACTGGTGCTGCACAGTTTAGTGTCATGTTGCAGGGACATCTTCTTTTCTACAGTTTAATGTCATGTTGGACGAAAAAAAAAGGAAACTTTTTAATAGTTTAATGTCATGTAGGACAAATCAAGTAACTGTTACAGTTTAACGTCATGTTGGACGATAGAACATTTCTGTACAGTTTAAAGTCATGTAGCTAGGACTAAGGTGAACCAATATGAGGATATCAGTTCTGGGGACTTTTTACAGTTTATCGTCATGCTGGACGATGAAAGTGCCACACAGTTTAATGTCATGTTGCTAGGACAGAATATAGTTTAATGTCATCTCGGACAATATATAGGAACTTCTGTACAGTTTAACGTCATGTAGATAGGACATAATACAGTTTAGTGTCATGTAGGACATAATACAGTTTAGTGTCATGTAGGACATAATACAGTTTAGTGTCATGTAGGACATAATACAGTTTAGTGTCATGTAGGACATAATACAGTTTAGTTTCATGTAGGACATAATACAGTTTAGTGTCATGTAGGACATAATACAGTTTAGTGTCATGTAGGACATAATACAGTTTAGTGTCATGTAGGACATAATACAGTTTAGTTCCATGTAGGACATAATACAGTTTAGTGTCATGTAAAACATAATACAGTTTAGTGTCTTGTAGGACATAATACAGTTTAGTGTCATGTAGGACATAATACAGTTTAGTGTCATGTAGGACATAATACAGTTTAGTGTCATGTAGGACATAATACAGTTTAGTGTCATGTAGGACATAATACAGTTTAGTGTCATGTAGGACATAATATGAACCAATGTGACTGTTTTGGCTCTGGGAACAATATTTTGTGTTTATACAAAATACTTCTTCAGAAATCTGGCATTAGTTGGAGTCGTGATGTGTTCTCCATCCATTGAGATTATAGAATACGCTCCATTGGAGTAGACCTTATGTATTGAATAAGGTCCTTCCCATTTTGGTTCAAGCTTGGGAGGCTTCTTTCCTGGTATCATTGGTGCTCTGAGAACCAATACCAATTCTCCCTGAATGAATGAACGAAGACGAACTTTTTTTGTTAAAAGCTCGTGCTATTCGATTCTGATAGATTTCCAAGTGGTGCAAAGTGCACAATCTTTTCTCATCTAACTGTTCCAATTCATTCAACCGCTTTTGGGATTTCTCATCTGTAGATAACTGATCACAAATGGCTATTCTGAGTGAGGGAAATTGAACTTCAATTGGCAAGACTGCTTCTGTTCCATATACCAATGAATATGGAGTTGACCGTGTTGCATTGCGAGTGGTAGTCCGATAAGCCCATAAAGCATGAAAGAGTTTATTAGGACATGACCTATTATCTTTATCCACCATCTTTTGCAGTATATTTGAAAGAGTCTTGTTGAAGGCTTCTATCTGGCCATTAGCCGCCGCATGATATCGAGATGAATGGTTGGACTTAATGTTGTATTCTTGATACAATTTCTTTACCTCAGAAGAACAGAAGTTGGTGCCGTTGTCCGTCAATATGGTATGAGGGACACCGAATCTAGTAATGATGTTAGACTTGATGAAGCTAACAATGCATTTAGAACTAACTTCTTTGAGAGGTACTGCCTCTGCCCTTTTGGAAAAGAAATCAGTAGCAGTAATAATGTACTTAAACTTCTTGGTCGTAGCTGAAGGGTAAGGTCCCACCACATCCATTCCCCATGTAGAAAATGGCCATGAGTATTTAGCTTTATGAAGCAACTCTGGAGGTTTATGAATGAAGTTGGAATATACTTGGCATGAATGACACTTCTTTGTGAAATTAACACAATCTTGTATCATTGAAGGCCAAAAGTATCCAAGCCTTCGAATTTGATCAGACAGTCTATGTCCAGACTGGTGGGAACCACAGACTCCTGCATGCACTTCTTTTATGACAGCCATTGTCTCTTCACCATCAATACATCTGAAGAGAACTCCATCAAAACCACGTTTGTAGAGAATTTTCTCGAGGTGGTTTGGGCTATCATAAAGAGTAAAATTGACCACACGTCGCCAGATTTGTTCTTTCTCGGCTCTATCAGGTGGAAGTGTTCCATTTTGAAGGTATTCCCTGATAGGTGACATCCATCCTGTAGTATGACCATACGGTTCAGGAATGGGACTAATTTCATTAATTTCCTCTGTTCTGACTTGAACTTAAGGTGAAATTTCACGACGGTGGGCAATACAGATGGCTGTCTCGTCCCGATTTGGATCTGCTAAAGTTGTGGCTATATTAGCCAGTGCATCAGCTTGAGCATTTTGTGATCTTGGGACATAAGAAAATGTCGGTTCTGAAGGGAATTCTGACATTAACTCTCTGACGTAATCATACAAAGGGATTAATTCCTCTTTTCTGATGGCATAATCCCCATTGACTTGTTTGATTACCAGGTATGAATCACATTTCACCTTTAAGTGATTCACTTGTGCTTGAAGCGCTAACTCCAAGCCTATAATGAGAGCTTGGTATCCAGCTTCATTATTGGTACCACCTTCCCACAACAAAAAGGAATAAGGTAACACTGCCTTATCTGGAGAAATGAGCACAATTCCTAAACCAACTTTGTTGAATTTAGGATTTTCCATTTTCTTTCCTGTTGGACTTCTAGAAGCACCATCAAAATACATTTCCCATGTTTGAGGACTCTCTTGAATAGAGAAAACTTCCTCATCAGGGAGTTCGATATCTGAATACGTGTCTTCCACTGAAGGATGTTCAGCCAGGAAATCAGCCAGAGCTTGGCCCTTAATTGCCTTTTGAGACACATACTGAATGTCGAACTGTTGTAGAATAACCGCCCACCTTGTCAGACGTCCTGTAAGCATTGGACGACTAAGGATGAATTTGAGCGGATTATTACGAGATACCAATTAGACCTCGTGATGTTGCAGGTAGTGTCTCAGTTTCTGAACTGCAAATATTAATGCTAAGCAGCACTTTTCAATACTTGAATACCGGGTTTCTGCTTCAAGCATAGTTCTACTGAGATAGTAGAGACTATTTTCATTCCCAGCATCATTCTTTTGAGCGAGAAAGGCACTCAATGATCGCTCTAAAGCTGTCATATAGAGGATAAGCGATCTACCCTCAACAGGTGGCATGAGTACTAGTAGACTCAAGAGGTATTTCTTGAGAACATCAAATGCTTCTTGACATTCTTCATTCCACTGGTAAGTGACTCCTTTCTTCAATAATTTGGTAAAGGGTAAACTTTTGCCTGCCAAATTGGCGATGAAACGCCGAATATAGGCTAAGTGTCCTTGAAGTCCTCTTAATTCTTTCAAATTCTGAGGAGGTGACATACCAAGGATTGATTTGGTCTTCTCAGGATCGACTTCAATACCATGATGGCGTACAACAAATCTGAGGAATTTTCCTGAGGTTACCCCAAAAGCACATTTTAAGGGGTTCATCTTCACATTATGTTGTCGAAGCTTGTGGAATATGACTTCCATATCAGCCAAGTGATTAGAACGTTGTTTGGATTTAACCACCAAATCATCTACATAGCATTCAACAAACTTCCCTAAAAGAGGTTTGAAGATACGATGCATGGCACGTTGATATGTTGCACCTGCATTCTTTAAACCAAAGGGCATCATCCGGTAACAAAACACACCTTGAGGAGCTCTGAAGGCTGTATATTCCTCATCTTCTGGGGCCATTCGGATCTGATTATATCCGGAATATCCATCCATGAAATAAAGTACTTCATAGCCAGTCGTCGCATCAATTAAGAGTTCTGTAATCGGAACTGGGAAATCATCTTTAGGACAATACCGATTAAGATCTCTGAAATCGACGCAAACCCTAATTTGTCCGTTCTTCTTCTTTACAGGGACAATATTATCCAACCACTTGGGATATTGAACTTCTCTGAAAAAGTTGGCTTTGATCAGCTTATCCACTTCAGCTTCAATTTTGGAAGCATAGGTTGGGTGTGTTCTTCTCGCGGCTTGCTTAAAACCTCGATGTTCTTTTGGTAAACCCAAATGATGAGTAGCAACATCAGGATCAAGCCCAGGCATTTCTGTATAATTCCAAGCAAAAATATCTTTATTTTTCTTTAGAAAAGAAATATACATCTCTTGGTCTTCAAGGGTCATGGCCGCACTAATTAAAGTGGGGCGTGGATCGTTCTCTGTACCCAGATTTACTTCTCTGAGTTCATCCATAGTGGTAGAGATACCCTCTTCAAATGCTGGAGGAGCATCTCTAAGATCTTCCTCTTCCTCTTCATTATGTGTTATTTCTTCCGTTTCTACTTGCAAAGTAGATGAAAAAACGAAATTCTCATGATCATAAGAGATGTCAAAATTTTCACATTTTGAAGAAGAAGCTTCCATTTCCGACCCTATTGATGATAAAAGGTCTTCTTTGGGAAATAAAGAGGAGATGATGGATTGAGAATCGACATCATTATTCACCTCTGGTGTTGCTATAACTTCTTCTGGCCTGATTAGCGAAGTATATACTTTTTGGACTTCAGTAGATGAAATGAAAACCTCACCACTTATGCTTTCATCACTGCTTGGTAGGTTACCAATTTCTCCCATGTTGTCTAGCTCGATCGCCGTAATTGACATTATGGATCTTTCCATAAGAGTATTTTGATTTGGGCCTATTTTGTCAATTTGACTGATAGGTAACACATAATCTGTACTCACATGTGAAAATGGATTTATTGGAATTTTCTCCAAACCATATGGAGCATTAACTTTGGTAATTTCCTTCATTGTAGATTTTTCTATTCCCTTCATGTGATAAAATTCCGCCTCAATGTATTGAGACTCACATGTCTTGAACGGGGCCTTATCACCATACAATGTTCCAACTTGACCATCGAAATAGTATTTGAGACATTGATGGTATGATGAAGGAATAGCTACATGCTGATGTAGCCAGGGTCTTCCAAGCAAGATATTGAAAGCTGAGTCTTGATCAACAATCATGAAATCCGAATTGGATACAAGATCTCCAAACTGAGTTCTGAGTGTAACTTCTCCCAGTGGTTCTTGTTCATTTTTATCATATCCTTGTAAGATCATGGTAGAAGGAGATAAATCAGATTCTGTGAGGCCCAGTCGACGAAGTGTACGAATGGGCATGAGGTTGACTCCTGAACCATTGTCAATGAAAGCTCTTCGAACATCTACACCATTGACTTTGCCAGACAAGTACAAAGGTTTTATGTGCCCATGCACAACATCATCTTCATCTTTATTAGTAAAATATATCACTGCATGGCATTCTGTAGGATTATTCTCTATGTGATAGATTTCAGCTGCAGTAATTTCAGCTTCAAACTCCTGAGGACTTGACAAAGCTTCAATGAGTGCTTCCCGAAGATCTTTTGACAGATTCAAAGCATCCCAAATTGATAACTTGGCTGATACTTGGGCCAAGTGTTTCAATATATCATACTTTTGATCTAGAGGTCTGCGTTTCCCAATAGGAATATGCGGTTTAGCAGGTACCTTGGAAGTAGATGCTTTGGAAGCTGATGCATCTTGTATTGAAGTTGGAAACATCCTTGGTTTTGGAAGATTAGACTGATTAGATCCATTTACTTGCTGAGATAAAGAATATGGAACCTTTAATCGGTCTTCCAAAATAACTGTGCCAAAACTGAGTTGGCCATTGGCAGAAGAACTTGCTTGTTCTTTTTGAGCTCGCCGAAGGGCTCAACCACGAGTTTCTGCTGCATATACAGTGCTAGCAGGGGTAAAATTAGAGTAGTGGCTTCGGAAAGATCCATGTCTTCCCCTGTATCCTGAACCTCTAGAACCTCCTCGGATTCCCTTATTTGATACAGGGAATTCAGGCTCATCAAGGCTGGAATATGGATCTGTTAATTGAATCATATTAACAGAACCAAATATTAACTCTTCATCTGATAAAGACTCTGCCTGGTTAGCCTGTTTAGGCTGTGCCGTTTGATGGGGCGGTGCCCGTGGATCTGAAGTAGATGGCATGAAATCTGCTAGAGTCAAAGACAATTTAGGCTTTGATACATACTCATCTTCTCCTGATTCCTCTTTCTTCTTTGAATTTCACTGCCCTTTTGAGGATTTGTCTTTTGATGGAGGCTTTACTGTAGCTTTTGTAGGAGACACAATTGGCTTCCTCAATTGTGTTCGCAAAATGGAATGGGTCCGATTGATTGTCTTTCTGACCATCCAATCATCATATTTTTTCGCAGTTTTGCTTTTGACTTCCTGCCACTCGCCTCCTTCCTCTGGATCTGTAGCGGTAATACACGCTACATGAGCTGAAGAACCCTTCAATTTGACTTGTCCCAAGTTGACCATCTTTTGTAGGAGGCCTTTAAAAACAAAACACTCCTGGATGGGATGCCCCAACATTTGATGAAATGGGAAATAATTGGGACGGTCTTCATCTCCTTCCTTGTTTGGCCTCTTGGGCACTGGTAATTGAACCAAATTATTTTCTAGAGCTGAAATGAAGTAACCAGGAACTTGCTCACTTCGGAAAGAGTATATTTTACTCTTCAAATCCTCAAATTGTTTTCGTCGTTGATCTCTTTGATCATTTGGACGAAACAGCCTTTGTTGTTGGCGTTCAGGAGGTGGAGCCCTTCGAGAAGATGAAGGTTTTGAAGTAGAAATAGGTACAGGTGCTTGTTTAAGCATAACTGTAGCAGTTTCCGCTTTACCCATTCTCCTTCCTGGAGCTGATGGAATTATACGAGATTTAACCTTAGCCTGTATAAGGGAATCTTCAATCTATTGAGCGATTGAAGTAAGGTCTCGAAACCCTCCTGTGTATTTCACAGGGATCAATGGCGTGCGTAATTCGTCACGCAAATTTGCCACACAGATTGGCAACAGCTCCTCCTGAGGGAGTGCTAAACTCAGGGAATACGTTAATCCCTTCCAACGAGCAATGAAATCAGAGTCTCTTTCATTCTCCCTTTGCTTGTAGTTTGTAAGATCGAAAACTGTCGTTTTTGGCAAAGTTGAGCTAAACTGAAGAAGGAATTTTTGACGAAGATCCTCCCATCCGATGACTGATAGGGATTGCAAGCTTGTATACCAGACAAAAGCTGGTCCTTGCAAGGTTCGCACGAAGCATCTGAGTTTCACTGCTTCTTGCTGCTCTGGAGTTCCCATCATAGGATCACAACAAGACACGTAATGCGTCAAATGTTGTTCAGGGTCGCCTGATCCATTGAAAGTAGGGAAAACAGGGTTTCCAAAACTGGATGGAGGAGAAATTGAATCTACCCATTCAGGGTAAACTTTCTTTTCAGGTTGAACTTGCGCCCATTTCCCTTCCATAGTTTCTAACCGAGATGTTAATGACTCAATAGTAGTTATTAACTTTTGAGAAACATCAGGTTGAACTTGGTTTTGGGTAGGTGCAATGAATGGAGCTTGGACAGATGCGGTGGTTGGTGCTGCAACTGATGGTATTGCTGCCAACCGTTGTTGCGTTTGACCCATAGGATTAGACCTCTGAGGGTGTACTAATAAAAGAGGATATTCCTGATCCATCTCAGTAGTTACAAAAAATTCCTTCGGCTGTCGGACTTCAGCATACTTAAGAAGAAGACTACTCTAAAGTAGTTCTGCATTCAACATTCTTAATTCTTTCATTTCTTCCTCCTATTGTGCAAACCTTTGCTCTAATGAGAGAGATTGACCTCCTTCAGAGGAAGGGTGAGAAGTAACCTGATTCTTTCCTTTCCCCTTATTGGATCCTTTTCGGAGAGGCGGAAGTGGGTTACTTGAAGGAATACCCAGATTTTGGGTAAGCCTTTGATTACGTGTGCACACACCTTCTTCATTTAGGTCTGTGTGCGCAACTTCTTGAGCAGGAACCTCTTCGTCTGATCCCTCTGATTGAGCCTCATCTGGTGAATCAGCAGCAACGGCATTGATGACATTAATGGATGCATATTGCATGGAATCCTTTCTATCAGCATTTCTGTGATATTGTCTTCTTCCATGTCCATGATGAGACATGGAATTCCGTTGACTTGATCCCTCAGGAACTTCTTGGAGAACCGTCACTTGGAGAGAATCTCCTGATAGCTTGGCTCTTCGTTCCTCTTGAGGCTTATTCCCTAATCGAGAGAATACTGACTTTCTCTAAGGGAGGGATTGAGGATTTGAAAAAGTCCCCAGTCCAGTGGACTGGGGATGTTCCTGCTGCTTCCGCTCAACTCCTTGAATCCCATTTGTTGACTCTGAGGGTTGGGTTAGAGAAGTCCCCAGTCTCACAAGCTGGGGTGTCTCTTGACATGCTATGTCTGAGATTTTCTTAAAATCTCTCTTGATCTTGTGAATCTTAGTTCAGAAATTAGCTGGATGCATTAACCTGTATCCACTTTTATCACCTGGTTCAACAGATCGTTGGATGATTTCCGAAACTTCTGTCATTTGATGACATGTTTGCTCCAGATGAGAGGCTTGCGCAATATTCTCGCCTACTTGATATAGGAGCAATTCAACAACTTGTTCTCTATATACTTGATTTTGAGAGGAACTAGTTGAAGCATGTTCTTGAGCAAGCTTTTGATTATGAACAAAGCCCATTGACTGTGGCCATCCATGGGCAATAACATTTCAGGAGACCATTTTCGGCGGGCTTTTCTGACTGGAAAGCACTGTGAAATGTAGTGCTCCGTGAACACCCCATCCTCTGATATGAACATCAGATGGAGCATTGGCAATTAACTGACGCCATTTTCTTAGTGCGCCAAGGCATGAACGTTGACGGGTTCTCTGTTGCTTTTCTGCCTTCGGATACTGAGAGACTGATAGAGATGCCAAATCAATCTGGCGTTGTAACCCTTCTATTATCTTAATATGATTTTTATAATCACCGTAAGATAATACTTTCTTCTTCAATTTACAAAGAGTCTTCCATATGTTGAGACGAATATCATGGATTCCATAATCCGTTAACATCTTTGGAATGTCGTACTGGGAGTCAGCCAAAGGCCAAAACATGACTGGTACTTCACCTTTTGTCAGTTTTTTCCTCATGTTCAGCATTTCCTCTTTATCATTAAATGAAGATTCTTCTGCCTGTTTTGACCAGAGTTGGTGTTTCCTTGTTGCTTCATCGGATTCAACAAGATTGGTAGAGAGATCATTAATCAAACTAGAAGATGCATGACTTAGGGGTGGTTCGGAGAATGACCTACACCCTGGGCTATCTTCTGATTGAGAAAGTATTTCACTTGTTAGCGATAAAGCATCAGACATGAATGGTTTCGCATTTGCAAGTGCCTCAAGATAAGAGGGATTTCTCGGCACTACATTATCCACTGGAGTATTTTCCAGGAAATGTGAATCACTACTGCGGAGAGGACTTTCGCAGCGAAGTTCATCATCATGGAGAGGACCACCATAATGGGTTACAGCAAAAGATGAAATCTCTTGCTCCTTGGTCTTCTGAACACACAGAGGGTTCCTGTGGCTCTCATCTGAAGAAGAAACTTCAAGATTGACCGAACATTCATGAAGCAAGACTTCATGAGGAAGTGTATGTTGAAGACCTTAAAATTAATGTTCCCGTTATTGGGAACTGAGGGAGTAGAATCTTGAATTCCGACAGATAAATGTCTGAGGGCTTCAAGAACTCCAGCATCGAGCAAGGCCTTATTGCAAATTGACCTTTGATCTCCTGACTGTGCTGGGCGGATATTTTTCTTAGATGCCTTATTACTCGCTTTAGAAACCACTTGTTGACGAAAGTGGTTACTCTGAGCAGGTGTATGTGCCTGATCAGGAAAGATGGTCAGGTTAGGCTGACGATCTCCACTCAAATCAAGTGTATGTGCCTGACTTGGTTGTCCGTATGATATGGGGGAGTATGCCCCATAACCCTCTTGGACTGGAACAGATGTGTGTGTCTGTTCCGGAGTGAATCTTTGATGTGTCACTCCATTGCTAGGGATAGATTTATGTGTCTGTCCCTGAGATGATGCTGAAGCTGTTATGATATCCTGGAAAGCATCCAGAATATGAGCAGGAATTTGCTTCTGCTCTTTCACAATTGACAAAATATGTTTGGTGACATCAGCCGCCGGAACGGGGATATACGTCCATTCTGGGCTTGGAGTAGGTGTATGTGCCTGCTCCTATCCTCCTTTTCCTGTCATTGAATCCTGACAGTACTCAAGTGTGGAGGCAGAGAGTTGAGTCTGCCTCCTGTTTGTCGTCGGGGCTTTCCGACTGACTTCTTTGTGCGCTACCAAGCGAGACTGTTGGTAGGCTTGATTAGTATGAGCAGGTGTATGTGCCTGTTGATTACACTTTTCCAAACGCGGTTGATGAGATCCATCATATGTAGTCAGACGAGCCTGCTGACTAACTAGTGATGTATAAGCAGGTGAATGTTCCTGCCTATGGTACTCTGCCGGAATTGCCTGGTGGGATTGGCGTGATGCTGCCAGACGAGTCTGCTGGACAGCGGAATTAAAACGGACAGGTGTGTATGCCTGATCGTTGTTCTCCACCAAGTTAGGTTGGTGGAATTCATCATATGTAGTCAGGCGATCCTGCTGACTAACTGATGATGCATAAGAAGGTGTATGTTCCTGCCTATAGTACTCCGCCGGAATTGCCTGGCGGGATTGGCGTGATGCTGCCAGACGAGTCTTCTGGACAGCGGAATTAAAACGGACAGGTGATTGTGCCTGCTCGTTATTTTCCACCAAGTTAGGTTGGTGGACTTCTCTGGAGATGGTAGGGATGACAACCTGCCTATTGTTAACCGGATTTCGTCTCTGGCGGTTCATCTTGCCTGCTCGGGTTTGAGGAACCTGAGATGAATGCCTGGAGTCGGTACCCTCATCATGTTGAGGGCGCACTACCGCACGAGTCTGACGGCGATTGTTGATGGGAGCCCTCGGGAAGGACTCTTGTCTTTTTGAATTAAGGCCCTGCGGGACCTGCTCATTCACTTCCTCAGAGTAAGGGAGTGAATGGAAATTGCGTTCCGGGGATAACGACCCGAAACGGTTAGAGACAGTAGTCAGCACCGCCTGCTTCTTAATCGCTGGCCGCTGTTGTCCGGACGACCAGGTAGAGTTGTTAACTTGGAGGGCTTGACGAGCGGCCTCCAGAGTTGGGATAGTACCGTTGCGACGGTACTCCTTAACCAGTGCATTAGAACCCAAGCGTTGAAGACGCTGAGTTGGTGATGTCATCCTTAGAGCGGACGACATTCCAGCAGGAGTAGCAGCATTGGTTTTCACAGCAGCAGACCTCACAGTAGAGGTGTTCACAGCAGCTGTATTCACAGGGGTAAATTTAAGGAAAGCCATTTTGCAGAAGATCTTGAGAAAAGAGTGCCTATTTTATATAACAGACAAAATCAAGATGAATCCGGCCACTGCATCTTTTGGATGAGCACATGTTAATGATTGATTTGTTGGCCCAAGGGGCCTAACAAATAATAAGAACATCACTTTAACTTGGTTAAGGATTCACGTCGGGTTCACCATTTTTTGTTTCGCATGGAATCTGGGGATGACCTCCTGGATGGGAGATTCAAACTTTCTGATCGGTTTCTAACGGGTTTATTCGTAGAACCGGAAACATCCAATGATTCCACATCTGTTTGGACCTACTTTCCAAAGGTAGGCGCTCATTATCTTGTGGGCTGACGAGGCTTAGGAATTTGCATTGGTCGAGAGGATGGGAGGTCGGACTCATCACACATTTTTTAGGGGAATTATTGTCTACTCTGGGACTCTCTTTATAGATTTAAGTTATGTTCGTGAATCCTTATTACATTACCAAGTATAAAATGTGCTTTCCTTTAGTTTTAACAATCAATGATTAAATATGCAAGAAATTTAGAGAATCTTTTATATGTATTCGAGGTTCTTCATCAAATAGAGAATCATCTATATCTGTTTAGAGATTCTTGATCAATGGTATCCTTCAAAACATTTATATAAAAGTCTCTTGGTCATTATGATGACCAGGCTGGTTTTAAAGCCACTCAGTGGGGCACTTGAAGTTTATCGTCATTCAGAAGGACATGGATTATTTCAAAGTTGGGATCGAACCCATAAATGGGCTACCAACGTATCCTTTGTTTTGGAAAAGGAATCAGAACCCACGTAGTTCGAGTAATGGAGTATGATGTTTATGATTGATGGCTCAAAGAAGAATGTCATAATTACTTTTACACTCTAAGCTCACGTGAGTCATGCTCGGTGTGAGAAACAAGAGGTATTGGTAAAAATTTAGACAATTGTGCCATGAAAGATGAAATCATAAGAAATTGTTTGGGGCTTACGTATGTATGACTGCCCAAATAGATGAAGGTTTAGGATTTACTTTTTGGGAGAAAATCCATGAACAGGGTCCATAAAGGTATATGTGCTTCATGGAGATTTGAATACTCTAATCTTGGGGCTTACTCCTAAGGAGGATGCCCAAATTAGGAGGGGACTTATGATTGGGTTTTACTCCTAAGAAGGATGCCCAAAATTATGACTGGGACTTATTCCTGAAAAGGAGGCCCAGGTTAGGGGACTTGGGGCTTACTCCTGAAAAGGAAGCCCAAGATTATGACTGAGTCTTATTCCTGAAAAAGAGACCCAGGTTTAAGGTTTGGGGCCTGCTCCTGAGAAGGATGCCCATATTTGAGATTGGGGCTTACTCCTGAAGAGGATGCCCAAGTTTGGGAACTTTAAGAAATTGGGGCTTACTCCTAAGGAAGATGCCCAGATTAAAGGATTTATAACTGGGGATTATTCCTGAAAAGGATACCCAGGTTAAGGATTATCTCATCTTAAAAGGATGAGGTTGAATGAACGAACTCTCAAACTTTGGTGACATAAAGATGTATAAATCACTAGGTTTTGAGAGGTATTCCACCGAATTCCTTTCAGATAAGGAAGTCAAATCAAGAAATCATGCCATAAATGGATTTGAAGAGTATCTTGAAGACTGAATCTTGAATAGGAAAGGTGAAATGGCTTAAGAGGGGTAAAATGGGCAAGATGGGCACCCAAAAAGGTAGGGGCGCGCAAGTCCTGAAAGGCACGCAAGTCTTGCGTGGGCGCGCAAGTATTGGTCGCGCAGGTATACCTGCGTGACACATAGTGTACTTGCACGATTTTCAACCAGCATTGAAATACTTGAGTGACTCTTTATTAAACCCTTTAGAATCCTCTTGAGGTTCTTCCAGATAAGGGACGCGCAAATTTCTATTGAAGGAATAAGGCGGCGCGCAAGTGTGACCAGTTCCCTTAAGGGCTGGCCATTCAGGCGCGCAAGTGTTGATGAGTTTCAACACTTAGGCCTTCCTCCCTCTCTTTAGATCTTCCGTTCTAGGTAATAAATTACCTTAGAAGTGTTCCAGAATCTTTGAGAAGAGACTTGGGCGTCGGGAGCTTCAATCCGAGTTTCTGGAAAAAGATCCTCTCGAATGGGGGGCCCACAGGGTCTATTTATAGGCAGAAGAAGACCCCGGGCGGTTACCGGGCGGTTATCACTTAGGTCGCGCAAGTCACTTGCATGACCATAAGGCGTCGCGCAAGTAGACTTGCACGACCACTAGGCGGCGTGCAAGTGTACTTGCGCGACCATGAGGGAACTTGCGCGACCTATGGGCAATGTTCTCCTTGTTCATCCCTTTGTCGATTTTTGATGTTTCTTCAAAGGATGAATCACTTTGGACTAAGGTATTTCCCTTTTCCGATCTTTAGATTCTGTGACGAAAAGAGCGTCAATATATATTTTTTGGATGAAATCTATTTTTTATAGTATTTTTGGATGGGTGGTGAGAGGTTTCTTTTAGAGGTGAAAAAGGAGGGGGTTTTCTTTCAAACTAAAGTTAAGTAAGTGGTAGGAATAGAATCACAAGGGTTTTAGGTGGGTTTGGTGACATAGATGAATTTTTAGGATAAATAGTTTGTGATGCATATGGGTATTAATTTCATAACTAATTAGTATTTCAAGAAGGTTTATGTGTCCTTTTAATTATTAAAAATTCTAGATACCTCATTTACCAATTTTACCCTTATTAATCTTGATTAAAAATTAACCATGGTAATTATTTTATTACTAAAAATATAATATGACCATACATACCAAATATTTTCAATATTAATATGAATTTGGGATCCATATAACCTAATTAAATTTCTAATATGATAAAATTAACTTTTAAATTAATACGAAAGATATATGGAAAAAATAGAAAATTGAATTTGTATATAATAAGTGTTTTAAGTATTATTTCATAGTAATTATTAATTGAATGGGTTTTTATATATTTTATATGTGTTTAAAAATAATATTAGATTCATATATTAAATTATATTAATGTAATTTATTTAGATGATAATTATATAACTCTTATAAAATTAAGTCTTTGAAAACAACCATTTTACTTTACCATTGTAATTAATACCTATCATAAGTAATTTATTTTTGATGAATTAATATAATATTTGTATAGTTACATAATGTATAACTACTTATTATAAATATATTTTACATTTTATCAAATAAAATTAATATTTATAGAGAAAATCAATTTAAATATTTGCGCGCATAAAACCATATTTTTATAAAATTCTTGAAAATTCAACATAAGATTATATATTTATGATGAATTTAAAATTAAAGTTTATTTAATTTAAATAAAATTATACAATTTATGAAATTAATATTTTAAATATTTTTATTAATAAATTATATTTTGAGTTCACGTCATTTGATAATTCAGGATATGTCGTTTACTTTCTATAGTAGTGTATTAGGTATTACATTCTCCTCCCTCAAAAATTTAACACTTGAAATTAGGGTATATATAAGCTATTGAACAAAATGTTGATAACACTTACTTATTGGTTCTTCAAAATCCTAGTTTGTCACTTCTAATTTGTTCTTTCTTTAAATGGAATTATCAAATTTAGTTATTCGATTATAAAAAATTTTCTCTCAAGGGTCAAGAATCTAGATAGATTCTTCCTTATAAGAAAATTCAGGCTCCATTTATATTCCCATAGATGTGAAAACATGCATTGGATCTGTTGTGTATTTCCTTATTAATGAAACATGTAAGATGCAGTGTCCTTTAAAAAGTTTGGGCAACATATTCAATTAGTAAGCTATAACTCAAATTATTTCTTGTATTTCAAAAGGACCAGTATACCCAGTGATTGACTTCCCCTTTTTACCGAATCTTAAAAATCCATTCCACAGTGAAACATTCAAGAATAAATGATCCCCCACTTTAAATTCCATGTAATTAAATTGATTATTATTATATCTATTTTGTCTTCTATGGTATTATTTAATACTATTTTTAATAGTTCTTATTTTAACAGTCATATCCTCCATAATCTTTGGCCCAACTAGATTTGTTTATCCAACTTCTTCCCAATAGTTTGTTGTAAAACGCTTATTTCCATACAATGATTCATATTTTTTCATATGCATGCTTTAATATAAAATATTATTGTATGAAAATTACACCAAATTTATATATTAATCCTATATTCCTTGGAAGTAAAGTGGTCATTATCTCTTCATGTATTCCAAAGAATGGATAGTCCTTTCAGACTTCACAATAGTTGGTGATGATGCGTGGTGATCATATGTATCTCAGTGTAATGATCTCTTATAAAACTTATAGAATTTCCATTTGAACTGAGGATAATGATTATATAAAATTGATAGAGGTTCCCCATGAAGACTTATGATTCCTTTAATCTCGATCTAGACAAGGTTCTCATGGGATTGGTCTTCTCATATAGCTATGAAATGAGAATACTTAAAAAGATGATCAATGATAACCTATATAGAATCATTCTTCCTTAGAGGATTTGGGAGTCCATTGATAAAGTCCATTGTAACATTTTCCCACTTCCATATAGTTATAGGAAGAGGTTTCATGATTCCCTTGGGATGTCGTGTTTAGCCTTTAGCTACTGGACTACTAAGAATCTAGACATATAATCTCAAATTTTTTACGTTATACCATTCCACCAAAAATATTCATTTAAATACCTATACATCTTAGATTAGTCATAAGGTATAGAGAAATTTAATCTATGTTCTTCATCTAGAAGTTCCCTATTCAACTTTGGTATGTTTGTAACACACAACTTATTTCTAAACATCAACACTCCACATCTATAAATGAAGTCTATTAGTTTCCCATTAGTTACTACTTTAATAATCATTATTAATTTCTATTCATCCTACTGGTTCTTCTTTATATTTTCTAGTAATTATGGTTTCAAATTTATTGGATAATAAATTATGGTTTCCCTTTCCTATAATTCACCATATCCATCTTTACTAGATCTCTATATATAGGATCATTTTTTATCCTCATCATGGTCGTAGATCTATGGTCCCTTTTACTCAATGCATTACCCACCTATTTTTTCTTCCCATGGTGGTAGTGTAAAGACAAATCATAGTCATTTAGTAGTTATACACATATTCTTTGACCCATTTTGAGGTCCTTCGGATATAATATTTTCTTAAAACTCTTTTATTCATTATATATATCACATCTTTCACTATATAAGTAATGTATCTATATTTTCAAAGAAAATATTATGGATTCTATCTCAAGGTTATGAGTTAGATAGATCTATTTATGAATTTCTAATTACCTCAATGCATAATAAATCACCCTATCATTCTTTATAAGGACACGTCCAAGTCATGTCTTTAATGCATCACAACATATTAAAAATCCTTCCTTACCTGATGGTAGAGTTAATATTGGTGCATTTATCAGTCTCCTCTTAATCTCTTCAAAACATTCTCACATTACCTTAACCATGTGAATTTAACCCATTTATATGTTAACTTGGTTAATGGGTGATCTAATAGGGAAAAATCATGAACAAATTGTTGATATTAACATGCTAAGACTAGGAAACTACGCATCTCAGCAATGTTCATCATTATATACCATTATTTGAATACCTTTATCATTGAAGTTTCAATGCGTATTCCATAATTATAGAAAATATTTACAAGAAAAGAAACATCATTAGGAAAAAATTCCCACATATATATTTACCATAAAATTATTTTTTTTCATGAGAGTCTCTAGAATCATTTGTAGAGGACCCTCATTCTCTTTAGAACTCTTAGAGTATGGAAAGATATCATTAATTAATAACACCATATATTTATAAATATAATCCTTTAATACTCTATTTATATGATACATAATGATATAAGGTTCATTAGTTAATCCAAAATTCATTACTGTAAACTCATACTGTCCATACATTGTTCAAAATTCCATCTTTGGTATATCATCTTTATTCATCCATAGTTTATGATGACCAGATCAAAGATGGATCATTGAAAATTATTTTATCCTTAAATTTGATAAAATAAGTCATCAATGTGTGTTAAATTATACCTATTATTTAATGTAGTGAAACATATCTCCCTATTATTGATGCATAGATTTATTTAACTATCTTTTTTCAAGAATAAAACAAGGGTTCCCCATGGATAAACACTGGGTCGTATAAATCCATTATCACACAACTCCTGCATTTGTTTCTTCTACTCCATTAGTGCCACTCTATAAGTAGTTTTAGATATAGGTCTTACAATAAGAATTAGTTCAATGTAAAACTCAACTTCAAGCTCTGGTGGGTAACCAGTTAATTCTTTTATAAAAACATCAATGAATTTTTATACCATAGGTACATCCTCTATTCGTAGGATATCTTCCTCCTCCATGGATCATTATTGAACTACCTCTATTCCTAGAATTAAATTATGGATATATACTAGGGTATTATTAGGACATTATTTACATGATTAAGTTTCCCGTCAAAAGAAAATAGATTCCACCTCACCTTCATGAATCATAATCTCCCTCTCTTGGAAATAATTTTTTTTTATTTTACTTTTAAATCCAATCCATACCAAAAATCCTATAAAAATAAATCAGGGGTATAATGAAAAGGTATGAAAATATAGAACACCCCTGAATCATAATTATAAATTCTGAAGACATATTTTTTATAATAAGATTCCCATATGGTGTCTTAATCGATAACTCCCTAGGTAGGGTATTAGCTAAAATGTATAATTTATTTTGAAAACATAGAAGATAAAAAAGATTCTGAAGATCTAGAATCAAATAAAAAATTAGATAACTTTGAGGATATTATAAAATTACCTTCACCATGTTATTAGTATATCTGACTTTAGCAATGGAAATCCCATAATCTTGGGCTTTCTCCCTTGCCTTTTCTAAGTTAAATTCCCATGACATTTTGGGAATTGGTTTTCATAATGTCCATTATCCATATAGTTAAATCAATTAACAACAACGGATTTGTAATTTCCCTTATATTCTTGAACTTTATGGAATTTTTCCCCACACTTATAACAAACTCATGTTCCCTTCCTATAATCCCTAAGTTTTTTCTTCCAATAGTTATCATGTATGGGAAATCTCAACTTTCCTTTATTCCCCTTTTTCGCATAGTTTTTTCCAAGATTCCTAACTAACCTATTCTTATCATAATTTCCCTTGAATAAATTTGATTAAGAAATATTTTTTGGTCTTAAATTCACTTTAGAATATATCCTCATATGATGATATGGTCTGAGAGACCAATTCCCCTCAAATGATCAGCTATAACTCATTAAATAAATGATCAGTGTTGATTTTTGGTCTATGTACATAGTAAATAACATATCTATCTACCTTTGTAATGTTATCCTCAAACTCAAAATAATTTTCCCCCTTATTGTTTATAATATTGAATAATTTTATTTCCATTTCTATTATTTTTTCAAAAGAAAGTTATTTTTTATAGAATTCCTACTAAAAATTTCCCCATTCCACATGCTTTATCTCATCTTCATCTTTAGTGTTTTGAATTAGAATCCACTATCAGTCTGCATCTCTCCTCAAATGATAGACCACCATGATGAATTTTTACTTTTCACTACTTCCCAAATTAAGAAATATCTTATCTAGGGACTTATCTTTTGTTTAACTACTAATGGATTAGTATTTCCACAAAATTATATAGGTTTTTATCACACTTATTTATCTAACATAGTTTAACCATGTTTTCTATCATTTGTTTTCTATATAAGGGTGAAATTGTTGTCATAAACTATGTCAACTTCCCTAATATGGTTATGAACTAATTAAACTGAAATCCATCTTCATTAACTTATTCAGGGGGGATATCTATGCATTGACTTTGAGTATTGATATGGTTTTCATCCCTCCAATTAGTTGTTATCTATATATAATGGCATACACATAATTATCTCATGATATTGAATTTTAAAATATAATTACAATTAGGTTTTATATTGTGATTCATAGAAATATTGAGGGATTTTTATAAAACATAATCTATAGAACTTGCTTCCTCTAAATATAGTCCCTAAGGATTATACTAAACTTTATATGATGCCAACTACAACATCCCAGACTCTAAAAACCCAGATCTAATAATTATATTACAATATTTTTATAGAATAAAATATTTATCGAAGGACTTAATAGTTTATTAGTCTTGGAAGACAACATACACACATACATTTCATTTTAAAACATAACATACATCGTTAATATATTATGAGAAAATTAAAATCCCTTCTACAAAATCCCGAAAAATTAAACATAGTCTTATTCTAGGTCACATGGGAAAAAGAAAAAAATAATGGTGGCTCAGATTCTTAGAAAATAAATGTATACATTAGAATCTTTCATAATATAAACATGAAATAAGTGATATAGAATGAATAAATGAACATCATGAAGCAATAACTAATTGAAATTAAGAGAATAATATATCCATGATAATAAATGAAAACATGGATAACAATAATCATTTATATCATACAGATGGAATACATAATGTCGGACATCAAAACATGTTATTAAGACCTTATGCCAAGACACTATCCTATTATGGGAAGAGGTATACACCAAAACCAAATATGTTTTGTTTGATGACACATGTTGATACATCGAGGGGATATATAATTCCAATCCCCACCCATCACCTAATCATGTCTAATACATTCACCAAAAGATTCAATAAGACTTTTCATATCTTTCCCAAAGGAACCTCATTCTAAATAATCACATGGCTATACATATAATGATAAATAAAAAAAATATTTCTCCATTACATAGAATAATTTTGATTCCAAGAATAAAAATCATTAATCAACATAGAAGTAATAGGGTGTCATTAAAGGAACATGATGTACCCAAATCAAATAAAATAAAGTTGTGAGGGTACTTTAAATTTTTTAGGTTATCTTTGGAATATTATAATTGGTTTTAATAGTATGCATTGATAGGGTACCAAATAAATGGTTGAAAAAATCTTCATCATGGTTCATAAATAGCATGTTAATATTCTAAAGCATATACCTCAGTAATGTATGGCTAGGAGTGTTGTCTTAATCCCACCTATCATGAATCAGGGTGACGATTGAATCAATTATCAAACAAAATTTTTTGGGGTGATTACCCCTGGGTAAATTTATTACATGGCCATATCTAATTATCGGTATATAGACATGGATGTATTTTCAACGAAACAACACAAACTTTTACATTACCAAAACTTTAGATGGTTTCTCCACTATAGAAAAGATTTAGTTTTACAATAATTTTAGTAACACTTGAATCAAAAGAATATGAGGGGAGATAAAAATATCACCTTTTAAATCCCATTATTAATATGGTAAAATACATCCATGTAATGTATAAAACACACAAAAATAAATAGGTGGTGAATATCACATGAGTCCAAAAGAATGAAAATTGAGAGAGAAAATCCCCACATATAGATTGGGAATCATTACAATCAAAACACATTGAAAGATAGGGATTAAAATTAATCATAAAATATCATGAATAAATAAATTTGATGAAATAATATCTCAAATAGGTAGTATTTACATCATATAAAGGAAATTATGTTAATAACATAAAACATGTCTCAAAGAGAGGAATTTGAGATGTAAAACCCCTTACCACTTATCCTAACTTCCACAAACTTAATTTAAACTCTTGTATCAAAAACATATATTTAATAATAATTTAATTAAGAACTTTAATTATATCCATTTTCATTCATATGCTACAGAAATATTCATTCTTTATATATATTCTTCTGATTTTCCACATCAGGTGTTTCTTGTTTTGATTGTTTGTACTAGTTTCATGATAGTTGGGTTTATATTCATTATTATTCCAAATTTATTAATTACTATGTCATTAAAGTTAATTTTATGATTGTTTTATAAAAAATTATGATGTTTAAAATTCATTTCATGTGTTTTTTAGTCTCTATACTTGAAGATGAAATTGATAACCAGCATGTTTTGATGATTCTTGATGATTGGAAGGTGTTTTCTTAATTGTTTAATTGAATATTGATATAAAATATCCTGAATAAAAAAATATTTACATATTTATATTATATTACACCAATAATTATGCTTCCACAGTCATTCATGATATAAATTCATAGTATAGTTCAAGTTGGTGGTAAAACCGACCTAAACATGGACATACCCAAATTTAATGAATGATTGTGAATTGGTTTTATTATAATATAATTATACCAGAAGTATATTGACCTTATTTACTGTTTATTAGTGTAATATATCAGAATCGTAAAGAAGTATAAGAAGAAGTATTGTATATGAAAATATTAGACTATTTGAATACAAGATTATCCTCTTACTACACTTATTTTAGTGATTAAATTAATGATGATCATTAGTTGATCATTTCATTAATAGGTTCTCCAATTTATCACAATATAACCTTAATTATATTATAAAAATCATATTTATCATTTAATCCCATCATTATATCCATCTTATAAAGCGGTGACGTAAAAAGACGTTGCGTCATGGAGGGGTTAATTTGCACACTGCACAAATAATAATATCATTTTTATTATAGGAAAAGGGAAATTTGTTTAGTGTTTATTTACACTATATAAAAAATATAATATACCATAAATAATAATGTTATTGTAACACCATGAAATTATAATATACAACATTGTATTTGATATCATGCATGACATGCATCACCAAGCACATAAGGTAATATAATATCATGATACTCTACTATATATTTACTATTTTAAATATATTCAATACATGATATATCTTTTAATGAATGAAAACCAACCTTCCTCGATATCTTGTGTTACACACAAGACCGTGTTTCACCAAATTACAATGTATTATTAAAATATTATTATTTAATAAAAAATTATACATCCTAGCCATTATGTTAGTGTTTATGAATAGTATTATCTAAAATATGAAAATTTATGGTTTTAAAAAATATATAACTAATTCATTGGTTACTAACTAATGAGAAATGAAAATGAAAACTGTTTGAATATAAAATAAAATACTATTTTCACAAAGTCTTTTTTACCATAATTGAATTAATTAATAATAGTTAGTAAGTGATATTGATGTCAAATATACATATAAATCATATTTTAAATATAATAATTCTTAATTTCATCCAATAGATTTGATAAGCATAAGATAAGAACAAACCAAATATTACACTTAAAACCTATATTTTTATTTTACTGCCTTTTAATGGAGAACCATTTTTAAATATGAATTTTTAAACTTTATTTGATTTAATATTTCAAAATATACTTTATATTTTAAATAAAAAATAAAAATTTGGTTAGGGTAAATTGTTTATATTTTTTGGAAACATAACATTTTTAATGAATAGTTAAAAATACTACATTTTAGTTCAAAACTTTTTTTCATATGATTTATTTATAAGGTTAAATTATGTTTTATCTTTGTTTTAAAGTTTAATGAGATTTTATTTTTATCAATTGATTCAATTTTTGGTTATTGGGATAAATTTCATTTATAATTGTATGTAAAAACTTATCAAACCTTTGGACGTTTTTACTTTAAAACCCCACATTGTCGTCCCAGCTGGAGGATGAATCTAAAAATAATTTTAGCCACTTATGTTATTGGAATTTAGAAAAATGGATTCCATATTTTTAATTATAATAATTTATAATTTATAATAATTTCAAATTAATATTTTACCAAAAATATTAGTGAATGTAATTATAATTAATTACAACTATTAAGGAAAAATTAAGCTTACCAAAGGACTAAATCTTTAAATTAAGATTCCAAATGACCTATCCACCTATCCAAAACCTATTATATGTCAATTTAAATCCCATAAAACTTCGATTATTTAGTTTTTTTATGACTTTTTTTATGTATGAACATGTGTACACCTAACTTGTTTTAAAAAATTCCAAGTGAGTCATTTTCCTTTCCTATAAAAGGCCACCAACTATCCCACTTATTCACACCTCTCAAATCAATTATCTTTGGCCAATATCTACCAAAATATATTCCAAACATATCTCCAATAGACCTTTATTCCTCCTTTTTTTCATAAAACCTTCTAATTAATCCTTTTGGAATAAACTAAAAGAAGTTACTCGATTAAGAGGTAACGTCTTCTCTCAAGACTTCTAGTTTCATTTAAATTATTCACTACTCATAATATTATTATTATATTATTAAATAAAAAACACTTATCTCAATATAATAGGATTTTTTTAATGTTAATAGTTTGACCTAAACTTGAACACATATCCATCTAATGGGTAACAAACATATTGTTTCTGTGTACGGTGAGCTACTGCATCATGAAATGATGATTGTTCGTTTTTCCCTTACCACCAATCATGGTGGAAATTATGATGAATAATTTATTTATATATATTATATATGATATTTATAATTTATTTATTCTTCTGTAATTTTCGTTTAGAAAATTACTTTATGCTTTTCATCTTGTTTAAATACAATAATTTCATTTGATGAAGTGTGGACTACCACCCCCTCAAAGCGATATGACTCGTTCATGCCATAAATTGAACGTATAAAGGATGGTGTTAATAAAACTATATAAAAATATAAAATATATATGATACTATAATTATAATATAAATATGAATCATTTATTTTTCATTATTTTAATACAAAAAATAAATGAAACTCGCATTTATGCGTACGTACGGCAAACCGTCTCCATGAACGGTGCACTTCATTTCTAATCTCCAAATATTATGTACTATTCTAAATAAATTTCTACTGAATATATAATATAATTAAGTCATAATTTAAATTATTTATGTAATTAAATCATGATCTAATAAATAGGAACAACAAGTAATAAGTAAAAACTTACTCGAGAAAACTAGGCAATTAATACGTGAAATAATAAAATTAATGAAAGTTGTTAATAAAAATGTAATGAGATATTATAAGAAATTAATATATGGTATTGTAAACTTGATCATGGTTATTATATAAGTTAGTAACATATTTTAAACTGTTATACAGGACATTAAATACCACACAACAAAATTAAGGTTAAGGTAAGGTAATTTCTTCTCAATTTACATTCCATTGAGACTTATTTGTTAATATACACAAATTCACTTTAATTTGGGGAATATACTACCTTTTAAATTTTATATAATGAATCAAATTATTATAATAATATTTTATTTTTTATTTAATATCATAACTTTCTAGAATTTTTTATTTAAATTTTTCAAAGTGTTATGGGACACTTTGGAATGTTTAAAGATTATTTATCCTAAAGAATGTTTTAATGTCAAAAAAAATTGTTGTTACTTATCCTCATTTGAGGTATTATAGAAAAATACATATTATGTAATCAATATGGATATTTGATAAGGAAAATGTTTTATTAAATATTTTAGGAATTCTTTGGACATGTAATACATAGGTAGGGGACTATTTAAGGCAAACCATACAGGTTGGGGACTGTTTAATGAAAGCCCATCAATGCATAGGTAGTATCATGAGATAAATTAGTTATCCAAATAGCTTAAAATGTATCTTTATGGTAAAGGTAACATGTTCCTAGGAATCATGATGTCCAATAATAAATCATTACCTTTATTAAGAATTTAGTTATTATTTATCCATTATATTTTTCATCGATATATCTATGGATATGTTTCATCATAAGTTCATTGATTTTATGGCTTACGCTTTCAGTTTTTTACCTTTCCATATTTATATTTCATTATATAATAATTTTAATGTTGTGTGTTATTAGTTATTTACCTTTCCATGTTAATTTATTCTTATTTATTCAATATTACTTCCTCTTTACTTACCCTTACTAAGCATTTGAGTTCACTCTTATTATGTTTCCTTTCCCCAGATTATGAAGAAGAAATATTTTAATAAGATTTCAAGGATACAGTTCATTTCATTTTAATATGTATCATGTTTTAATTTCCATTTCCCAATGTGTTAAGGTTATCATGTATGTAATTAGTCTATCCAAGATTGTAAAACTAATCGGTCTTTTGGGATTTGATTTCTTATAATCATGCAAATATAATAAGATAATGCATCAGCTTCAAGTTTCTAGGGTCAAGGAATTATAGTTATCATATAATATTAGGAAAAATAAATATTAAATATAAATATAAAATCAAAATATGTTAATTAAAATATTAAACTTATGTTGAGAACTTTGGGTTTCTCTTTGAAGATTTCTGAAAAAGGAAACGCTTGGGCTAATATCTTATGAACAGAAGATTATGAGAGTGAAAGGGGATTATGGGGGGGAACGATGTTTCATTTTTAATAGGAATATGAATTTTTAGAGTGGTATTTAAGGGGTGGTGATATACCCCAATTTTAGGTGAAAAAATATATTCTTTTTTATAGAAACAAAAGTCAGGTAATGTGTAGGAATTGAATCACATGGGTGTTAGGTGAAATTGGTGTAATAGAATGGTTAGGTGGAGAAATGATGGGTGAGACATGTGGTTAGGAATTTCATACCTACAAATTATTTCTAGTAGTTGTATGTGACCATTCAATTGTTAAAAATTCAAGATACCTCATTTACCCATTTTACCCTTGTTAATCTCGATTAAAAATTAACCTTGTTAATTATTTTATTACAAAAAATATAAGATGAACCTTAATACCAAATTTTTATGTACTGAATCCAAAATTGGGATCCATTTAATATAATTAAATTTATTAATAATAAAAAATAACTTTCAAGTTAGAACATAAGATATAGGAAAAATTATTTATATAAAAAAAATCTTTTTATATATTAAATGTTTTGAATACTCGTTTAACATTAATTATTAATTGGATTGGTTTTTATATATTTTTTATAAAAATAAAAATTATATTTGATTTAAAATTTAAATTATATTAATCTAATATATTTAGATAAAAATTATATAACTCTTATAAAATTAATTCTTCGAAAATAATTATTTTAATTTTACAGTGGTAATTAATCTTTATCCTAAGTAATTTATTTTTGATGACTAAAAATAAGATTTCCATATTTAAATAATTTATACCTAATGATTATAAATATAATTTCCATTTTATTAAATATTATTAATATGTATAGGTAAAGTCAATTTTATCATTTGCGCGCATAAAACCCCTTTTTTAGAAAATCCAAAAAAATCATCTTAAACTAATATCTTTATGAAGAATTAAAAAATTAATTTTATTTTATTAAAATAAAATTATATAATTCTAAAATTAAACATTTAAATACATTTATGAATAAATTATCTTTATATTGTGCATCTTGTGATAGTTCATGATATGGCTTTTACCTACAATAATAGGACCTCAGATATTACAGTTAGTAATGTTATCTGCCTCAAGTGGGGTGCCTAAAGAAATCACAATAATATAAATCAACTATATTTATATATATATCACACATAAGCTCAGTGTAATTGGTTAATTCAAAAATAACACCATTATAACCCAAAATCATCACCAAACTATTATCACTTCACACACTAACAACACTACCATTTATAATTCAAAAAAACCCCAAAAAACATGAAATAGCAATAATAGCCTTATCAAATTACCATTTAAACCCATTATTTAACCATTCTAGTCTTAACAATTCTCAACCAATTTATTTTCATCATACCGTTCACTTTCTATGCTTAATGGAAAACCACTACCCTCCAATCCCAACATTGACTTCAAATATTTCCATTTCATTATAAATGATATATATATATATATATATATATAAATAATATCATATTATCCACCTAATTCTAGTCATCTTCATTAATCATTACATCATTTCCAATTATATTTTATACCACTAGGAAACTATAAAACTTTTCCATGTCAACCAACCAAGCCATCACCCAAAAACCCCACTTATACCCTCTTTACAACCAAAAAAGGAGATTTTATCCCAAATGTGTGCCTATATTAACAAGACATAAAACATAAACTAACCACCAAAAAATTATCCAGTAACGCATCCCATGCTAACCATCGTATCCCTTCTACCCATAACATTCTAATTAATAAAACCCAACATCCTAACATATATCACTTATCAAACCCAACAAGACAAGAATCAACCTCAAATCCTTAAAACCCACATAAACAAAAAAAGAAAATGAAACCAAAAATAGAAAAACGTGTTCAAACTCTAAAAACAACACATAAAAAATTATCACTTTTAACTTCCTTCATATTCACTTAATATCACTTACATGAGTTGTCATAATTTCGTTTAATTGTCACACAATTCTAATTCATTTCCTTCTTTTAATGATTTGTACTTTTATGAAAGGTGGTTTTAGAAGCTTCATTTCAATAAGAAATAATTTTATCACAAAAACAACCAAATTTTTCATAGTATAAGAAACAAAAAAATCATCATCATTACAAGATAAAAAAAACCAAATAAAACACATATGAAAAAACTCCCCATAATTTTAAATTTAAATTAATCCAATTCATTATCTTTCATTAAATACATTCTCACTGTCCACCATAAGAACACCTAGGAATTTAACTTCCAAAATTTACATAAATAAAGGAGTGTTCTAAAATCTTTTACCTTGATATGAATATATCAAGGAATCACTATAGAAGAATGAATAAATCAAGGATCAACCACCGCTAAATTTGAAGGAAACCACCCCAAAACATATCCAAAGAAAACCACCATCAAACCATTATGAAAACTCAATCCAAAACTAAAGGAACTTCCATGGTGAACCTCCAGAGAGAAGTAGAATGAAAAAGGGGAGAGGGAGAGGGAAAAGTGAATACCTTATATTAAGGAATATCAATCTCAGTGAACTAATAGTTTAAAATTATAAATAAGGGTAACTTGAGAGTAAAGAGAGGGTCTAGGGTTACCTGGGGTTTGAAAGAATAGATCAAAATTTAAAAGAAAATAGAGACTAGAACATATATTAATAGATAACATTAAATATATATCCAACATGGAATGGTGTCCACCAAAAAGACTATAATGGACCCTAGTCAAAAGAGATCCAATTTTTTAGTTATTCAAAGTTCCTTAAACTCCAAACATCATGAACAATTTAAAACTGCATTAAATAGTTTTGACCAACACAACAATCATCCCTATGTCATTTAGAACTCAATTTCATCTCCCTAGAAGGCCACCATGGCCTTTACTATGGTGAAGAGATAACTCCCTTATCATTTAACCTCACCACATCAACAATTATGGCATGGAGGGATCTAAAACAACATTTTCTTCTTCCCTTGTAATTCATGATGCGTCCTCAACTACATATTGACATGCTCAACACTTTTGGAATTTTTCAACTCAATGTTTAGCATAAGTAAATGTTCCACAAAAACAACCACCACCATAGGTGTCTTATACCCTAAGGTAGTCCATTTCACTTAAAATAGTTATTCTCTACTGCCTACCTCTGAAGTAATATCTATTATACCCCTTTCTCTCAAACAAACACAAGCATGCCTACCGCCATGATGTAGTGTACCCCTAAATATTCAAAACTCATCTATCACCCCTAGAATACCATCAAAATACCTATTGATACCTCCAATTCCCAAAAACAAGTAATGGGTCATTAACTTCTAAGTTATTACATTCATATTTTTAACACACACTAAATCCTATTCTTAGATCATAATAAACATAAAATGAATAATTATCAATAATATATTTTTATTTCATCCCTATCATGGGTTTCTGATTATATAAACACTGACCATTATCCCCTACAACATCACCAAAGTTACCCATTTATGGTACATAAATTTCAACATTAAATTTTTAGTCACAAATCAATAAATGTACTTGATGGTTTATAAAATTTTCCTATAGTATTACAAAAAAAATAAAAAAAATCTATTTAAATCCAACATTATTTAGAAGATTATAAAAAAATGAACATAAAATAATGAAAACCAATTCTTCCATACATTTTTTTTCTCTACATCATCAACAGAAATACTCAGGTCTAAATCCTATAGAGCATATCTTTGTATTACCAAAATCCAAACACTATCTTCATTTCACAAATTTTAACTCGCTACATACTAAACTTAATCCACTCATCATCATTACCATTATCTACTACATCTTCCCATATTCATCACCATACTATAATAATTCATTTCATTTTAGTCATAGATAAAAAATAATAGAACCCATCATTAGTTACTTAAAGTATATTTTATCATTAGATTTATCCACTAAACTTTATGACCTTCCTTTGCTACTTCATGTAGTTTTGATCATCGGTAAAAAAAATTGGAACAGATCATCTTCTAGTTTGATCAGATTCAATCTCTAAATGTTTTAAAGAAAAAAATACTCAATTTCCTACATCAATTTATTTCCAAATAATTTCCCAAAAACCTAATTAAATCATATTAATTTATATTACATTATCTTCTACCATGTTAAAAAATTCCATGTGCTAGTATCATAAGGTCAAAATTTAGGCTGAATTTTAGGTGGGTAATTGAGATGATGAAATATAAAATTCTAGAAATAGAAATAAAATTAGGATACCTCCTAGTTGATGAACCTTCCTCCTCAAGTATAATGATAAAACACGTTTCATTAGATATCTCAAACTAAGTGTTTTACCCATATAAAAAGCAACCAAGATCCAATTCCTATATGAAGATGAGTTCAGATGAATATAAACTCTCATATATCCATAAAACAATCCAATAAAATCATATATTTTTTACATAAAATAAATACTAAAATATTAATTTTCCCAAAAAAATCTAATTAAATTTTCCATATCAAAATATGTAAAATAATTAAATAAAATTTCTGAAATAATATCCACCATAACACAAATATTTTAGTTAGAAAAATAAATTCTATTTTAAAAACATAATTAATATTATATATTAAAAATTTATATGAATATAATTTATAGAGTTAAAATTTAATTTTTATATTAAAATGTTGGAAAATAAATCCATCAAGATATCATTTTATTTGTTTGGGTTATTGTGTTCTTTAAAAAATTCAGTTAAAATATTTGTAGTGTGTTTTTTGAAAAAGTACCAAGACCTTGAAGACCTCAAAAAATTCATTAATGAGTGGTTATAAAAGTAATTTTATGTGTTTTGAAGGTTGTATTGAAAATCATATAAAAAAGAAAAGTTTTACACAAAGTTATTTAGGGTCTCGTGTACATGTGGAGTTGTGTAATGTTAGAAACCCAAAGACACAAAAATTTTAAGTAAAGGAATATTTCTCAAGAAATTTAGGTTGAATCTCATATAAGTGTAGATTCATAAATGTTGTTCACAAATATAGTTTCATAAAGTTAACATCAACATATATGATTCATTTTCAGTTGTGAAGAAGTTATAGGAAGGGTTGGACATGCTAATAAATAGGTCGATAATTCATCAACAAAGAGAGATACCAAGTATCACAGAAATTATCATAGATATGTTTTCATGAAAGACATAAAATAATAAATTTTCCATGTGAAGTAATTTTACATGATCAGAATTTTCACAAAGAAAAGAGGTTGTGTTTCACAGATAAGTTTTTGTAAAAATGTGAGTTATATGAAAATATTTGAAGTAGAAAGATATTTGAAAGTGGGTTTTATGAATGTACGTTGTGTGAATATGAAGGGTATTACCCATAATTTTTGTGGTAAATTAACGTTCATAATTTGGATAAAATAAGAGCTTTATGAAATGATAATTTTTGTGTAATTAATGTTGACTAAATACTTTATAGGTATCTAATAAAAGAATAGTGAGTTCCCTTCAGTGCATAGATTAGTGAGATTTCAACAAGTGATGGGTAGTGAACAAAGAGGTATATTGAGTCTAGTCTAAATATTTTAATAGGAGTATACCTTAATGATTGGTAAATTGGAAAATTTCCTTTCTATTCTCCTTGGTAAACCTAGTTTGGGTAAACCAAGTAAAAAAATCATGTTTCCCTTGCATGATTTTCATTTCATCATATATTTTTGTGATACAAAAGGGATATGAGTGTTTCTTAATGATAAAAGAAGATCAAATAGAAGTATTTTTTTAATATATCATAACCCAATCCCCCCTCTGAATATTTATCCTAGTAGAAAAAAATATCGGTGTCATGGCTATAGGATAAAACTAGTGAATCTCTCATAGTAAAATCTATGGAAATATTAAATCACAAATGGATTCCACAGATTGATAGAAATAGATTTTGTATTTTTAATAATTTAATTCAAAAATACATATAATCTTTATTCATAGATTTATGTACAACTGTTATTCATGGTATTATAATCATTATGGATAGTGGATCCTTATCAGAAGGAGATCATAAATAATTGGATGTTAACACCATAGGTACCAATGCTTTAAGGGGATCCTTATCCAACATAATTTACATAAATATGGGGTCATGTAAATCCTCAAATTCCATGTGGGAAAAGATAATAATATATAAAAATGTAATTTAAAATATTGACAAGATAATTTATAGGTTCCGTGGAATATGTAAAAGGAATTTATTATACACTAAAATGAATCTATTTATGTGTTATTTGATCACGTTAACATGATTATAGAGGGAATATATGGTCTATACGAAACCCTATATGATGTAAATATCTTCTAGTATATCTTGAGAAGATTTCCACCCAGTTTTAATCCAAAAACCATTGTACTTGAGAGGATGATTAATGAAGTTGAGTAAAAAGTGAAGTTAAATGGGGTTGTATTCAAATATTTGAAGAATATCAATTTAAAGGATGATTAGGAGGAAAAATTGGTTGATAAATTCATGTCATTACTCTCCTCAAATCTATAAATGACCAAGGAAATCATCCACTTTAACACTTTCAATGTTGAAAGGTTAGGAACCTTGCAGCAATGTGTCCCATGTATTTATAAGGAAATGATGAGGATAATGAAGTTACAAGGAAGAAATTTTCATCCAATGTGATATGTAGGAGAATCACAAAGGATAAATTATTCAAGAATAAAAATCATATTTCACAATAGGATAATAGTTTAAAAGAAAAATAGGTAAACAAAATTGAGGATTATGATGACCAAAAATAATATCCTCTCATGGTTGATATACATAGTTCCTAGGAAAGGTAATAAAGTGATGATGGTGGACTAGTTTAAGAGAGATTTTATCTCCAAGACTAATTATAGGTTACTTTTGAATATATATATGTTTTGAGAGATAAAATAAATAGAACCAATAGATTGGTTAATGATTCCAAACATTAAATGAATTAACAATAAGAGTAGAATTCCAAATTGAATGTAGATATTGGAAATATTAACTCTATACAACCAAAAAAATCAAAGAAGGTAGTTGAGTACAAGATAAAAATATAATATAAAACCTAAAAAAATTGGTTTCATTAATTTATTGAATGACCAAGTCAAATGTATCAAAAAGATAGAATAAGAAACTATCAATCTATAATGAAAAATAATAGATTATGAGAGTTTCTTGACATTATGTATAAAATTGTGGAGTTAAATCAATCAATATGCAGAAAAAGTGAAAGTATAGCATGGAGGTTAAATTATATCATCCTAGAATTGTCTGGAGAATAAAAATACACACTATAATGAAAAATGTGGTGTGCAAATTGACTCTAAATAGAAATTAGTGTGGTTTATGCTGAAACAAACTTACCAATTCTAAATTAAAGTTTAATTTGGGAAAGTCACAAAAATGATATACTAAAAGAACCTAAAAAACTAGTGGTATAGTAGAAAGTTCACATGAGATTATATCATAAATCATGTGTTGGTATTATGAAAAGATGGGATACTCTTAAAATGTATATGTCATAGTATCTCTAAGAGATAATTGAGTTCATAAGAGTAATGAAGGTAACTAAGTAGATTTAAATATTATTTTCATTAATTTGATTTAATTGTTTTTATTGTGGAGGATTTGGAAAAATGGATAGGTATTTTGCATCAACAAAGAAGAGTAATGTGTCTTTGAATACTCGAAGTGGGTGTACACAGCAACTCAAAAGATCATCAAGAAAAATCAAAACATAAAATAAATTTTTATCTTTGTAAGATTAATTTGGATTGAAATACTTTGAGAAAGATGATCCATAACTATCAAAACCTTGTTATAAGTTGAAAAATGGATTAAAAATAAATGATCTAAGAAAGTGGTGGTTATAAACTCTTCCTTGAAAGAATTAGTTCATACTGGGGAATGGGGTTTTGATAAAAAATATACTTATTATGTGATGAGAAATAAGGATATTTCCATATATGTCAAGTAAAACAAAGAAGATATTTTCAAATTTATAAATAATTAAGGTTTAAATATCATTAGTTCTAGTAAAGAAAAATTTGGGTTCAATGATATGTGATTCATAGATGAATTGGTTTTTGAAGGCATTGATCAAAACATGTTTAGTGTCAGTTTATTATATGACTTGGGGAATGAAATAAAATTTTCCAAGAAGTCATATATTATTAAGGTAAATTATATTATAGTAATGATGAAAAGGAAGTAAACAAATGGGAATCTCTAACTTTTATTTGAAGAAGAAGATATGTGTTTTATATCGAAGGAATAAAAAATGGATTGTTTCATAAAATTCTTATCCATTTGAGTTAAAAATCATTGTAAGATATAGTAAAAATGATAGAGTTTAAGATATAAATAAACTAAAAAATAATCATTCACACATGTGATATTTTTATAAAAAATGGATTGTTATTTGAATAAGATACTAAGAAAAAAGATCATAAGTCCAAAAGGGTGTCTGACTTGGTGCATGTTTATGTGTGTGGACCAATATCGCCAATAGTTATTAATGGTAATAGATATTATGTAATATTAATTGATGAATACAATAGTATGTAATAGTTAATGTTCATTATAAACAAGTATGAGGTGTTTAGTTGCATTACTCAATATTAAAGAAAGATAAGAAATATGCTAGTATATAAAATTTTAAAATTTTATACCGATAATGGCATGAAGTTTAAAAACATCCTTATAGAGGATTATCTTGAGAAGCATGGGATAAGGTATCAATTATTAGTAGTGAGAAATCTACAAAAAAATGTTTTAGTTGAGAAGACAAACCTGATCATAAAAATGGAAATATTGATTCTTATTTATTAATACCTACCAAATAAGTTTTGGAAGTAATTAGAAATTGAATTGTTATACATTTACAAAAGAGATTTGGTGTGTTTAGGGTAACAAATAACTCTATACAAGATTTTTCATGAAAAGAATCAAACAATAAATTACTTTAGAATATTTAGATGTAAGTGTTTCATTATTAATAAGTAGAAACATAAGGATTTTGAGTCTCATATAGATTAAGCGGTTTTCCTTGGCTACTCAGGAAATATTAAAGGATATAAATGCTTTAATAAGAAGATATAAATGGTTTTATACAGCAATTATCTAACTGTAGTGGATAATGTGTAGCACTTTTAGAAAAAACAATGAGATGTTTCTAGATAAAAGTAATGATGAGGTGAGTATATTAGCGGGAGCATAAGTGGATGGAGTTAATTTTTCAAAAGACATTGATGATGAGAAAAATAAATTTTGGCCCACATATGAATAAGAAGCCAAAAAAGAGGGATAAAATTGATGAGAAGAATATTACTGGTGATAAAAAATGACCAGTAAATATGATGAAAATGAAGTATCTATAGAAAATATCCCTCTTACCTTAGGTATAACCAAGTTGTTCTAAAGAATCTTCTAAAGATTATAATTGGGTTTAGGATGTGAATTAAGAGATTGACTAAATCTAAAACAATCATACATGGGATATTGTTTTGAGGTCTATGAACAAGAAAATCATCGAGACCAAATGGATTTTTCATAACAAACTAAATGAATATGGTAATGTTATTTGAAACAAGGAAAGAAAGGGTTGTAAGGGAAACTCCCAAATCAAGAGTATAGAAGTAGATGAAACATTTAAACCTATATAAAGGATGGAGAAAATATGACTATTCTTAACCAAAATAGTTTAAAAGAAAATTAAAGGTTTTATATATGGATTTAAAGTCTTTATTTCTAAACCTATTACAAGTAGAAGAGGTTTAAATTGAACAACTAGATGTTTTTATTGTGAATAAATATGGGAATAAAGGTTTCCATGGGAATAATAAAATTTATAGACTAAATTCGGAATCAATGGTGTGGTATTCAAGACAGGATCAATACTTGAAAAATATTAGTTTCAAATATTGTGGAATTAATTAAAATCTACATTTAAATATAGATAATGATCTAGGGATAGTGGGGAAAGTTTATATTGACAACATAATCTCTGTAGGATCAAATTAATAGCCTTGAAAGCAGTTTTTAGAATTCATGAATTGTGAGTTTGAAATTTAGAGTGTTAGAGAGTTGATATTTTTTATTAGTCTACAGATGTTGCAAGGAAGGAATGAAACTTTAATCTCTAAATATAAATATTCCATGGAGGTTATAAGAGTATTAATAATATAGTATTATAAAATAATTACGACACCAATTTTTACCCAAATTAAGTATCCAAGGGATGCTGTTGGAAAACAATAAAAGCTAGAGAATATAATTAAACCATTGGAAGCATGTTACACTTAATACTAACACAAACATATATTGTGTTTTCCGCTTTTCATGATGCAAGATGCCAGAGTAATCCCAGATAAATACATCTTCTATAGGTAAATATGATACTATGGTATATCAATGGCATAATATATTTTTATTTACCTCACAATGAAACATCAAACTAAGAGTTATTGGGATATGTCGATGCATATTTGGATAATTTATAAGATTAAATAAATTTAATATTAGGGGGTATATTTCATCTTGTAGGATCGTTTATTTCTTGTCTTATAAAAAAACAAGATTATATCTTTTATAAGCACTGTAAAAGCTAAAAATATAATGAGAACTCAATATTTCATTAAACTATTGTGGATAAAGCAACATCTTGAAGATATGAGAGTTAAAGTGAAATATGTGATCAAAATAAATTTTGATAATTCAAGTGTTATCAATATTAGAAAAAATCACATGAATCACTCAAGGATGAAACACATTGAAATCAATAATAACTCTATAAAATATAATTTCGGTCATGGGTTGGTGAATTTATAGTATGTGCCTATTGAACTTCAAATAAAGGATATTATGATAAAGGCGTTACCAAAGGATAGGGGTGTAAATTCATCCTGATGGCCCAAAAGTCTGACCGACCTATCCTAAATCCTGAACAGTTATGAATCAAGTCGGACTAGGCTTGGTCTGAGGGGTTGGTTACACCAATAATAAGATGCTATATTTTAACCTAGAGCATCCTGAAAGGCAGACCCATAGGCTCAGTCTAACGGCCTTCCCTATAGTCCCAAATCTATCATAGAAAAACCCATAAAATTACTGAATAATTTATGGTATAGGATATTTGAACCCCCTTCCCCTGTCTTTCAGGGAAGCACCTGGACCAACTATTTAAGGCTTTGTGCGTAATATATTTATATAATATCTATAATTATATATTTATTTTATAAAAAATATTATTATGGTAATTATAAAAAATATATATAATATTGTTTACTATAAAATTAAGGCCTAATCACTCAGGCCCATAGCCTGGCCCAACCCAGATATTCAGTCTAACCCAAGGTTAGGCATGGGCTGAGCTATGACACTATTTGGGTAAGCCCAAGTTGGCCTGAATAGGTCATTCTAGCATGACGTTTTTAGTTTTAATCCTCTCACAACCCAGATCAAGCGGTCTCTAGTTGGGCTACATTTACACCCTTACCTAAGGAATCATTTGACATAAATATATTTTCTTTTGGAGTATATATGACCACCATACTTAGAAATCATGGATATGGGAACCCCACACCCAGAGGTAGGATATAGACTTATCTATGTTCTAATGACTATTATTTTCCCAATTACTGACCACAGGGATGTGACCCATGGGTTCATTAAAAAGGTGGGATGATGTTCATTAAAAGGGGAAGATATTTCTCAAAACCTCTAATGGTTCATTAAAATCAAATAAATGGGGATATCACTTCTATGTTAAATTAGGGAGAAAAAATATTTAGAAGTAGTGTCTAAAGATGATGAGGCAGAAATAGTTATACCATTAATTATATATCATGAAAGGATAAACATTGGGTTCATGATACAAGTAGTTTACCAAGTGTAGTTTATGGGGTGGTATCGAGAGCTCACCGAGTTTCAAAAAGTGGTATTGAGAATGAGGTTGTTAATTAATGAGATTTACATATTACTCTTGTTTCTCATGTCAATCTTGACTCATGTGGTCTTAGAATGTGTATTGAGTAAGTCTTTGATCATAATCTAGATCCACTAAGTGAAAATGGTGTTTGGAGTAGAAAGGGAAAAATATTTTTCAATAGGAAAGTCAAGGAGGGTCAAGTGTATTATCCAAAACCAAAGGGGTTATTTTTAGGAAAAATAACTTAAGATCTAATTTAAATATTGTGGGGTTGTAATATTTGTTTATAAATCAAGTTGATAAAGTACCAGTGTGTTTTTAAAAAAATAAAATTGATAACATTCATGGACTTTGAAGACCAAAAAATATTCATGAAGGAGTGGTTTTGGACATACGTGAACATATTCAGAATTTTTAATATAAAATATAACAAAAGGAATAAGATTTATGAAAATTTTTACAGAATCTCAAGAAAATATAGAGTTTCATGAAGTTAGAGACACAGATACCCTATATCTTGAAGTAAAGGAATAATTCTCATTTAATTTAGGAAGACTCTCATGTAAGTGTAGTTGCACAAACATAGTGAAAAAATGGATTTGTATGAAGTTAGAATCCATAGAGGGGATGAATATTTTGGGTGAAAATAATTTTCATGAATGGTTGGACATGCATATAAATAGGACACATGTTCCTCATCAAGTAGATAGATTAATACTTCAAGAAAATATCAGATCTTTTTTTCATGTAAGACTTAAAAAAATTCTTATATGAATACATTTTACCTGATCATCATTTGTGTAAAGAAAGGAGATTGTGTTTCATGAACAAGTGTCCATGTGAATGTGATTTATCTGAATATATTTGTAGCACAAAGTAAGTTTCAATAAAGTGAGTTGCGAAAAGTTCTGTTTTTTAAACCAGAAGAGAATTTTTGAAAATTTTTGTGGTAAATTGGAGTTCATTATTTGATGAAATAAGAGCTTCATGACACACCAATTATGGTTTAATTAAAGGTGATTAAAGTAATCAGATATATCTACTAAAGTAATAATGAATATAATTCATCATATAGACTAGTAAGCTTTCAACAAGTGATTGGTAGTAAACTAGGATGGATAGTGAGTTTACTTTGAACATTGTAACACCATTTCACTTTAGTGATTTCGGTACATTGGAACATTACCTTTTAATGGTCCCTATATTATCCCGATTTGGTTGAACCATGTTAACTTTTCATTTATCTTGTATATTTTTCATTTTATCATATATTTATAAGAGATAAAATAAATAAAACTATTTCTTAATAGAAAAAAAATATTATAAAGTAGGGTTATCTTAATTTATCATGCCCAGATCCCCCACAAGGTATTTAAACTAGTAGGGAAAAAATAAGACCATTTATTGATTAATATAATAAATAATCAATACAATAATATGTTGGGACCACTTTGTGTATAAGTTTGTATTTTTTCTCAACAGTTGTCAATGAAGATAAAAATTAAGATGGAGATGAAGAAGAAATCCAAAATTATTGAGAGTGGTAATTCAGATGATTGATGAACTAATCTTAAGTTCAAAGTACATGTACCAAAGGTGATAAATTGTGTACAATAATGAAACCATCTTAGAGAGTGTTGAAGGGCTTGAAGTTATAAAGTGATCATGCAACATCTTTATGCTCATAGAGACCATGAAAGATCCTACCTAAAGAGGCATGCATTATTTCATGAGGGATAATGTAAAGATTTTAAGATTTAAGAATGATCATACAAAGATGAGAAGATGATTCTAGTCATATTCAGTGTGGACTTGAAAGACTGATGTTTCTAGAAGATCGAGAATTTGATGTACTTTCCCTAGAAAAATATGACAATGCTAAAGGAGATATTTCATAGTCTATATACACAAAATATAAGGTTTGTGATAAAAGAAGATTATTGTTAAAGAAGAAATATGACAGTGAATTAGTGTGGGTGTACTTGAATATTTAGATATTTAAGGTGGTGTCATTTCCTAGTGTTTGCCAAAATTGTTAGACCTCAAAATCGGTATTTTCTTGTTGGTAATGGAATGATTTCTACATAGGATTGAACGAGATGCGAAATGGTGAATGAAATCAGATAAGGAAGCATATTTTTTTACCTCAAAGCATGTACCATGTACTGTGTTCGGGAATGGTTCACTGTCGCATACCATGTAGCGGGAATGTTGCACATAATGGTTCAATAAATGGGTTGTGGTACCAAAAATGGTTAACCATGGAATGAGTTGCGGTACACGGAATGGTTTGTTGTTGGCGGAAGAGATGTGGTATGAGGACCTGTAACACCCCAGGTAAATAAAGAATATGACATTTTCACATTTATCCATATTTGTGAATAAAATATTAATATTACTTTAAAGGGGACGCTATGCTCGATGGCGTACTCAATACGCAACAACGAGTTTCTTGGGAATCTTATGTTGCACTCTAATAATAAAATAATATTATTCTAAATGGTAGTTAACGCCTAACCGTTGTAATGGCGGGAATGAACAGAACTAACTAAAAAATTATTATATATGTTTGTCAAATATTTTTACTCTTTACAATAATTGTTAGAGGATTAAAAATGCGAATAAATCCAATTTCAAGTGTAAACATTCTAATATTCTTTAAAAGGTCGATTAACCGCCTTTTGATGGTGAAACTCTTTTAAATCCACTTTTGACAACTTTATGTGTTATATTTGAGAAAATAAAATTCTTCTTTAGAATCGGGACATCAAAATTTACTTTGCATAACTTTTTGGTAATTTTCCGATAAAGTTCATTTTTTTAATGAATAGTGAAAAATGTTGTATTTTAATTTAAAAACTCTTTTAATATAATTTATTTATATGATTAGATTATCTTTTTAAATGATTTTAAAGTTAAATTAGAATATATTTTTACCATTTAATCCAATATTGGTCATTGAAATTAATTTCACTTTGAAATTGGACTTAAATTAGTGTCAATCTTTTAATAGATATTGTTTCTTAAAAACACGCTATTTGTCATGACAGCGGGAATTAATTATTAAATTAATTAATGTAATTATATGTTTTGAATTTTTTAAAATAAACATCATTTTTCAATTCGGAATATCAAATATAGCTTAGGGTGAAGTTTTGGTATTATTCTGAAAAACATCAATTTTTGATGAATAGTGAAACCACTAAGTGGTACTTAAAAATTTGATTTTTTGTTTAAATGAAACTTTACCACTTCTGTGTTTTGAATTTCAAAAATCCGACATACATGGTTTTCATTAGAAATTAAAATGTGGTTCAATGGGATTAAAATAATTTTTTGGTGAATAGTAACTTTTGTGTTTTTAATCGCAATTAGAGGTAATTAGTGTAATTTAAGGTAAAAATAATGTTTTAATAATATGAAATGAACTTGACACATGTCCTACCCTCATTGGATGTGTCATGTCCGACCAAGAAAATCCATGGGTCAACTTTGGGACCCCATGGAGACACTTTGGTTGGAAAATGACATAAATACCTTTTTATTTAAAGTTAAAATTAAAATGTCACAAACATGAGTTGTTGTACTAAAACAATTTTTAAATGGGGTTATACAAGTCATATTTTTTACTATAAATATTCATTAGAAATATAAATATATTTCCTACATCATGATATTTTTTTTATAATTTTTAGACATTAAATATATTAAATTATCTATGACATCATGATGATGCAACAATTACCTCATTGATAAGGGATTTAAATAAAATGAAAATATAATGTTAAAACTATAACATACACTTGTAAAAAACCTATTGTATGGGTGTATTTATAAACCTTATCACCTTATCCTTGAAATATATCCTTTTGGGACCTTTTAAATCCGAAAATCATTTTATAATAAAGTAATATTTTATGACTTTCCAAGAGTGCCCCTCCTCTCCTCTTATAAAAGGCCCCCACCTCTACCACCTTACACACACCTCTCAAGCCTTTGGCTCGGCCAAACCCTACCCATTTAATCTCTCCACATCCCTCTATTCATCATTGAAGCCTCAATTTGGGAGGAATCGTTTCCAAGGAAGCCTTTGAGCTCAAATCAAAGAGAGTTACCCGATTTAAAGGTAATGTCTTCCCTTGTGTTCTTTTGTTTTATTTTTCTTCTCCAACCCCCTAAACTCTTTTTATTCTTTTCTTTTGTAACAACACCTGTATCTTCAATATACTAGGATTTTATTATGTGAATGATTTGATCTACACCTACACACACCTTCATCTAATGGCTAAAGAACATACTGTTTCTGTGGATGGCGAATTACTGCCTCATGAAACGATGATTGTTCAATATTCTTTCAACACCTTCAAAGGTGGCCATTAAGATGTCACGATATTTATATATGATATATAATATGTTTATTTTTTCCTTAAGATTATTTATTTTTCATTTATGGAATACCTTTATGGTTTCTATTATGGGTAAACGCGATATCTTCATTTTAGAAAGTGCGGACTACCGCCCCCTCAAAGTGATTTGATTTGTTAATGCCATATGTGAGACATATAAAGGATGGAATTAATGGTATTACATATGTTTTCCTACTGTAATTATAATATACCTTTATATCATTATTATTTCATTCCATTGAATACAAAAAAAAAGAAATGAAATTAGCGTTCATGTGTACGTACGGCTTACCGTCTCCAGGAACAGTACATTTCATTTCTTATCTCCAAATGTTATGTACTACTATAAGTACATTTATATAATGGATATATATGTAATATATTACATCTAAATTATGGATATCATTCTGGAATTATAATATATATATCTCTCATTTTTTTAATTCCATTAATATGACAAAAAATGAAAGTAGTGTTCATGCGTACATACGGCCTACCGTCTCCATGAACGGTGCTTTTAATTTTTTATCCCCAAATTCTATGGAATAGTATAAAATGAAAATATACTGGATATATATGATATTTAAAACATAAATACTATTCTGGAGATGATGTACCTATAACTACATGGAAAATTCTTTTCCAACAAGTTCAATTTTTACTCATGTACTGAACATCGACAAAAACATCTAATATGAACTCACTTTATTAACCAATTATTATAACATTATAATATGTGATATAAACTGAATAATAATATTTAAAGTATGTCCTTAAGAAATTATAAATTGACCAAATTTTATTATTCAGGAGATCAAAGAATGATCAAGCCATGTCGGACACGAGGTAAGGGAATCCTACCTCTCTCTTTCTTTTTAAGTACTCTCCTTTATGTCACTTATTTTAAGCTCCACGTTGTTATGTTGGGGGATGTTATTTTATATTACTCTTGATGTAAATTTTATGTTAATATTATTAGAGACCCTATTTTATCTCATCAATCCATTTTTGGAAGTTTTAAGTGGCGTCGTTAGGCTGCTGAGTTTTCGTAAGGGATTTTTCAGCTCACTTTTATTACTGTGATATTTATGCTACATTTACCATAATTTCCTTTGGGTGGTATATGTACTGCCCATTATTCTAATATTTGTGTAATATACTCTCGTTTATGAGTATTTACATCAATTTTTTATTGACCTTCTTTCATGGGGTGTATGTTTCGAAAGATACCCAAGTTGGTAAGGGAACCTTTCACCTTCCTCTTTTTAAAAGACTTCTATTGTTGGGTCCTTTAATTTACATATTTTAATGTTGGAATATGTTCTTATATATCCTTATTTATGTAAATTTTATGTCCAAGTGATGACATACTCTTTTTATCTCTCATCAACTCATTTTATGAATTTTAAAGTGACATCGTTGGGCTGTCGAATTTTACCAAGGGAACTTCTTAACCCAATTTCGATTTCTTTGGGTTCAACATATAGTTATTCAATATGTCATCCTTTTAATATGTGTGAATGATATTTGATTTTTTTACACTTAATATCCACTTATATAGGGTTTATTTATATTTGTCACACATAATTATGAGATTTATTTATCCTTAATTTAAGGATACCTTCTTTACAGGGGATTTCATCTCATTTTACATTTCTATTGAGACATCATTGTTGTTATGCACCAATTCACTCTTATATGGTGTATATACTGTCCTTTGGAATATTATATCATGAATTCCTTTAATCTCATGATATTATAAATTTCTGATTAAATTTTATTCCGCATTTATTATATTCAAGTGTCTCTCATTTTGTTAAAAACCCTTTAACTAAAATATCGTTTTAGATGTTTTAATGATTTATTCTTATAAATATTTCTCTTTAATATCCATATTTTCAAAATCGTTTTAAGGATTTATTTATATGGATATTAATGGTTTAAAATGTTAAAAGCTTCAAAGGGGTATGGGACACTTTGATTCAAAGATCTCTTTATTAAATGTTTTAAATGGTTCTGAAAATGGTTTTTAGAATGGATTCATTATTTCAATATCTTAAAATGTTATATTGTTATTTCGATGTAGGAATGTTATATTTCCTTTATGCTTAAGTTATGTGCTATGATTATTTTATGGTTCTTGGGCATTGTTTATGAAGACGGGTGGTTCCATGATAAACTAAGGGCGGGTGAGCCCGATATAGCTCTCTAATACATTGGGTAACGCGAAGGGATTAAACGTTAAGGTTTCTTCCAAGAGATTTAGGGAATATACTGTGATGGGTATTCCAAATGTAACCAAGAGGGTTACTCCCAACATAAGAATTTTATGAATTCCTCAAGTTACCTTTATGTCTTATGATTTCTATGATTTATTCATGATTTTATGAGGTATGTTAAAGTGATTATGTTTTATGGGTAATGTATGATTTCATTCTTATGTATATATGTACTCATATTTCCTTTACATGCTTTTTTATAACCCTTACTGAGCTTTTTATGCTCATCCCAAGTTTTTGAAATGTTTTTCACAGGTCAAGGAAAAGGTACATGATGTGATGATAGTGTCAAGGAAGTGTCAAGAAAGAATCCATGTTTTATTTTAAATATGTTTTCGTTGATGGGAAAAATGAATACTGTCTTTTATGTAACCACTTTGTTTAAATGTGGAATGTAATGCAAGTTTCATGATCTAATTCTCTAAAACTCTAAACCTGAAAAGATCCTCAATGTGTAATCTTGTAATAACTCAAGATTAAGTAAGTTTTAAGGCTGGGGCCTTATAGGACCAGTAGACACATGGTTTAGATTGAAGGTTTGTAGTTTGTAGGAGGGTCGTAGTACGCAGTGGAGGCTTACAGTATATGGAAGGAACATAGTCTATAGTGAAGATTGTCCCACATTGAAAATTTTGGTAAATCAGATTATATAAATTTTTGGAGTTATTTTCCTATATAAGGAGTTATAATCCCATAATTAAGAGAGAGAAAATTCAATAAGAAAATATCATTGTTGTAGAAGAACTCGACTAAGTCCAAAAGTGGCACACGAGATACATTACGCCTAGGACGAAGTGGTACACGAAAGATGAAATAGTTTGTGAAATCGAAAGGGGCAGCCCGTAGAATAAATTTTGTGTATGAATATGTGGTATGTGGGAGATGAAATAATTCACAAAATTTGAAGAAGAATCCTTAGAAAGGAAGAAGTAGTATGAAAAGTCCAAACATAGAGGAGGTAGGTGAAGGCAGTACGTAGACACGATGCACGAAGCAGGCGCAGTATGCCAAGCAGGCGTAGTGGCCGGAGTAGGTGCGGTGTGCGGAGGAGGCATGGTGCATGGAGTAGGCATAATGTGTGGAGTAGGCGCAGAGAAGGCGTAGTGGACGGGGCAGGAACGGTGGGTAGAGAAGGCGCGGTGGGGGGAGCAGGAGTTGTGGGCGGAGAAGGTGTGGTTCCGGAGCAGGCACGGTGCCGGAGCAGGCATGGTCTGTGGAGAAGGCACGGTGTGCGGTGTAGGTGTGGTATGTGGAAAAAGTGTGGTATGAGGAGCAAGCATAGTACATAGAGTAGTTGTGGTATGCGGATCAGAGACAGTTCACTGAATTAGAAAATGTTCACAGAAGAATAAACATCATAAATAGAGTTTGTGATTATAGAGAAAAGAAAATGAATTTTTAGTGAATTTAGTAATTTCACTAAAGTAGAAAACAGAATATAAAATAGAATCAATTCGGGACTCTGATGAGATAAGTATCTCATGATGAACAGAGACAAAGACTTTCATGACAATCTATTAAAGCGACATTCAAATTGATAAACTGGGTGAAGACCTCTCCAAGGTAGTGAGCTAGGGGGAGTCTACGGGAGTGATCTGACGGAAATATTGAGCTATCCCTATACCATTAGGCAGTGTGCCTAGGATAGAGTGATTGTTCCTGAATCTTTTCAATCCACATCTTGTAAAGATTAGTGGAATTAGGTACAACTTCTAACATGTCGGTGTATGCTCCTTGGACGTAGCCCTTAGTGGTGAACCAAGGTAAAGTGCTGTGTTGTCCTTCTACATGTGAATTTTTTAACTAATCCACATATCCATCATACAGGTTTAATAACGTTCCAACCAACGTGGGAACAAGATCTAGTAAAGAAGAGAAAAATTTGACACCCTTATCCCCCCCTCTCAAGGTGTTCTGGGTTCCTTCAATTAGTATCAGAGTGCAAAGGTTCATGTATGTTGGATAATCTATATTAATTCTATTCAGAAGAGGATTTTATTTTTTCTTTCCAAATTAAACAATGAGGTGAAGTGTTGATAAAGATTTAGTTATTCTTGATCAGAAGTCTATATCCAGCAAGACAAATAAAAATAAGAAAAATAAAACGAAGAGATAGTTCAAGACGTACCTCACTTCTAAAAAAGATAATGTTTCTGGTTCTCCATGCCTTTCCAATAATGAATAAATATCTAGCTTGGAAAGTAAAGAGAAGGTGGATTAGATTTTCACCAAAAATATGGATTCTAGAACCAGTGGGGTTGTTGATAAAAATTTTACGTCACTAGAGCTCCCTAGTGATCAGGAGAAATTAAAAACCTATATTCATGATATTCCCGAAGAAATATTTGTTGTTGTTTGTAGAATATTTCAATGCATGCAGGTTGATATCACCTGACTGGAAAGAGAAGCTGAAAATATGTAAAGGGTCTTAGTAGGAAAAAAATTAGAATGTTATAATCTGTCTAGACATATTGAATCCTTTGAAAATAAAGGAGTCAATAACACTTTGGAAGAAATGATCTGTGCACTTGAAATGAGCTGAAGAAGAGAAATAAATACAATGGTTTATATTTGAAACAAACTTCTAAGAAGGTCAAGGAACTCAAATATTATTTTCAAAACAAATTTCAGATGCATAATGATGAGGTTGAAAGATTGAAGAATTCTTGTGATGAGAAGATGATCATGATTGAAGATCAAAATATCATCCTCAATATGAAAATTCTAAAATTGGAAGTTCAGTTGACCAATCTTGAGAAGACGCATATTGAACCTTTAAAAAAGAAGAAAATAGTTGATACTGGTACTCAGTGTCCATTGGAGTATTCTAAAGTTGAAAGACCTTCAACTTGTGACATGAAGATCATGACTTCTGTTGATGATCTATCTCAAGAAACAGTGTCTGTTTCTACTCAATGCACATTAGAGGAACCTAAAATAGAAAGTCCTCCAACATGTTATAATAAGATCATGAAATCTTTTGGTGATATACCACAAGTAGCTGAGAAGAATAAGGTACCATCTAAACCGTCTTGTAATCATGTCTCTAAATATGTTTCCACAGGAATTTTAGCCTGGAAGATAAATTCAAAAAAAAGTATGGATGAAGAAAGGTGAGGAGTTACCTTTCACCATGGATAGGGTGGATAGTAAGAACAAAAAGTTTAAAAACTAATCCCCACAAAGAGAACAAAACATCAAGAATAATACCCAGCAACCTTATCCAGAAGATATCAAGAAGAAAATATTTTTGTGTCAATGTTAGTGCTGCAATAGGTTTGGGCATTGTGTATTAGATTGTTGGTAAAATACTCATAATGTAAAATCACAAAGGAATCCTATTTCATGGGGTTGAAATCTAGAGAAGAATAAGAAACATCCACAGGTCTAGAAGAATCTTTTTACCACAAACATATTTTTAATTCTTGATAACATCTGTGATGTATGTAATGGCAGTGGTCACAAGGTAGGTATATTCCCATCTCAACATGCATTCATCATTGATAAGATAATACGACCTCTGATGCTGGATAATAATGAAGAAGCTTTCTTGGGAAGAATATATAATAATATAGTGAATAAAAATTTTCCTAAGAAGATCTCAATTAGGGAAGCTGAGAAAAAACTAGATTTTTGACCCATGATATTGAAGCTAAAATCATACAAAAGAGAAATTATAGGGACGACACTCTGATAAACTCATATCGAAGATCCAAACCTACTACAATAGTTTCAAATGACATATTCTTCATCTGGCCATAAGATTTGGAAAGAACGAGGAAACTTGAAGATGAAAATGCCAAGTCTGGTGCTAAAGGAAAGGGAAAATTTTCACGTGATGAAGATAAATTGCATGAGAGAGTGAAAACCAAAGGAAACACATATGTTAAAGAATTTCCGTGTGAGATATGTATAAAATATGGTCACATTGAAGAATTTTGTCTAACCATAACACCAAATCAAGAATAAATCCTAAAAAATAGTAAGAATGGATCATTCATGATGGCTGTTAAGAAGAATAACTCTCCACACAATAAAGAAAATACTGTGAAGAGATCCATGCCACATCAGCACACATCAGAAAATATGGTCAGATGTGAGAGTATAAAGACTTGATAAAATGGGTCATTTTAGTTGATAAAACCATCTCAACCTTCCTGATCACATTCAAGAAGAAATGAGGAACCACCTTATTCCCTTAACCATTTATGTATTATATTTTTGTTGATAATTCAGGGAATTGAAGTTGAAGTATTCTCTTAGGGGGAGAACCTGAGAAGTAGTGAATGTTGTCAAATATTGACATCTAAGATGAAGAATTCGGAATCCTTGGAAGATTATTCAATTGATATTCAAATATTAAAATGATGAAGGATCACTATCAATGAATATGATGATGATTGTTTCCCTTCAGGGGGAGACAAATGAAGAATATTCCAGAATTTTTATTTCAATCAGTACCAAATTCAGTTGGTATTAAATTCAATTACTCTAGAAATTTTTGGAAGAACATGTCATTAGAAAAGGTATGTCATTTCTTAATCTCTCATCATTTTTCATAATGAATATAATTCTATAAAGAGGATTAACTAAATTAATTAGTGGTATAAGAAGAATGGAAGTGTCCCAAGGCCACTTATCCTGCCAATTACACCTGAATATTTTTTATTAATTTTTTGAAGTGAGTGCAGAAGTTTCATGTTGATTAGTCCCTATCACAATAAATTTATTAAGCCTAGAATAAAAATGGAAACCCCTTGAATAAAAAATACTTGAGTTCTCATCTCATGTGGTATCATGATCAGGGAATAATGGATAGACATGTTTTCTAAATCAAATCCTCTTGTTTTCTACAGCGAGCATTGTTCAAGTAGACTTAGAGTGAAATGATTGAGGGAACATTTCTTAAGTATGGATTGATATCCTTTTCCCATGTACTTTGTATTTCCTATCAATAGGGGGGAATTGAAATTAAAGTAAGGGGAGATAGAAGATTCTCATTTTGATATTGGCTCATTCATTTGAGGTGAACTTTTAGGTATCGACAACAAAATACAAAGGGGGAGATTGTTGTTACCACATTGTGTATAAGGTTGTATTTGTTGTCAACAGTTTTCAATGAAGATAAAAATGAATAAGGAGATGAATAAGAACTTAAAATTTAGTGAGAGTGGTAATTTAGTAGATTTATGAACTAATATTAAGTTCAAAGTATATGTAACAAAGGTGATACATTTTCTACAATGATGAAACCATCTTAGAGAGTGTTGAAGGGATTGAAGTTATAAATTGATCATGAAACATCTCACTATTCAAAGAGACCATGCAAGAGACTCCCCGAAGACACATGCATTAATTCATGAGGGATCATGTGGAGATTTTATGATTTAAGAATGATCATATAGAGTAGAGAAGATTATACCATTTATATTCAGTATTGAATATAAAGACTGGCATTGCTGTAATATAGAGAAGTTTTAGTACTTTACCTGGAAAAATTTGTCGCTGTTAAAGGTGATCGATCAAAGAATACATATCACGACAGATATAGTTTGTGATGAAATCATATGACTATTGAAGAAGAAAGATGATAGTGAATTAGCATGAGTGTTATTGGTGAAGAAGATATTTATGGTGGTGTCATTTCCTAGTATTTTCCAAATTTTTGGATCTCAAAATCAGGATTTTTTTCAATGGAAGGATTTCTGTGTATGAGTGAATGAGATGAAAAATGGCGAAAGAAATAAGAAAAGGATGCAAACCGCATACCTCATAGAATAGACCACATACCATGTCCGGAAAATGTTTGTGGTTGCATACCATATAACGGGAAAGGTATGCAGAACGATTCATAGTACCAAAAATGGTTCTCCGTGGAAGGGGTTGTGGTATGCAAAATGGCATGTCATTGTAAGAAGATATGCGGTATGTGGACTGGTAGACACACGGTACATGGTATAGGTTCTTAGTTCGTAGGAGGGTCGTGATACGTGGTGGAGGCTCATAGTATGCAGAAGGAGTGTAGTTCGTGGTGAAGATTAACCCACATTGAAATTTTGGATAAATCGGATTAGAAAATTTTCTGGAGTTATTTTCCTATATAAGGAGTTATAATCCTATCATTAAGAGATAGTGAATTCAATAAGAAAATATCATCACTGCAAAAGAACTCGGCTATGTCTGAAAGTGGTACACAGAAGACATTCCGCGTAGGAAGAAGTGGTATGTGAAAGACTAAATGGTTTGAGAAATTGGAAGGGGCAATCAATAGAAGATATTTTGCATAGGAAAAGGTTGTATGAATGTGATGAAATAAATCTCATAATTTGAAGAAGAAGCTTATAGAAGGAAAAAATGGTACGTGAAGGAAGAATGCAGAGGAGGTATGTGAAGGAGGTACATAGACACAGTGCACGGAGGAGGTGAGTTGCACAGAGCAGGTGTGGTACACGGATAAGGCACGGCGCACAGAGCAGGCATGGTGCATGGTACAGGTGCAGTGTGTGAAGCAGGCACGGTGCCGAAGTAGGCGCGGTCCTTGGATCAGATGCGTTTCGTGGAGCAGGAGTGGTGTGCAAAGCAAGAACGGTGCCTAGAGCAGGCATGGTGTGTGGATGAGGCGTGGTCCGCAGAGTAGGCATAGTATGCGGAGCAGGTGTGGTACATGGATCATAGAAATCCAGCATAAATATTGATAGAGCGTAGAAGAAAAAACATCATAAAGGGAGTTTGTGGATCTAGTGAAAAGAAGAAGAAATTTTTGTGAATTCGGTAATTGCACTAAGGGTGCTAATGAGCCTGTACCCTAGTGGTACTAGCTCCTACATAGCATCCAAAAGACCCAGGATCAAATCCGGGCAGGGGTGTATTTCTGCGGTACTATAGAAGTACTGTAGTAGGGAACTGTAGTAGCAATGGACTATAGCAATGGAGGCACTGTAGCAGCGGAGGGACTGTAGAAAGTACAATAACATTGGTGGTACTGTAGCAGGTACTGTTGCAGAGCGGATACTATAGTAGTACTGTTCACCGAGGGGTCCTTTAGGCCAAATAATGGGCTTTCATGCATTATATTCAGGCCACTTGTCCTTAGGCCTCCGGGCTATGTAATGGGTCTCCCTCTACCCAGCCTAAAGAGTTCTTTGCTTTAAATAATAAATTGAGGCTTTGTCCCCAACCTTTTCAAAAAAAGTAATTACACTAATAAAGAAAACTGAATATAAAAGAGCATCAATTTGGTACTCCGATGTAAGTAGTGTGTCATACTGAATAGAGACAAAGAAATTCATGCCAATATTTTGAAGTGACTTTCATGTCGATAAACTGAGTGAATACCTCTCCAAGGCAGTGAGCTAGGGGGAGTCTACAAAAGTGAACCGATGGAGGCAGTGTGCCAAGTACAGAGTGACTGTACCTGAATCTTTGTAATCTACATCTAGTGAAGACTAGTGAAATTAGGTATGACTGGAAACATGTCGTCATATGCTCCTCAGATGTAGCACTTGGTGGTGATCCAAGTAAAAGTGTTGTGTTTTCCTTCTACATGTGAATGTTTAAATAATTGTACATATCCATCATATAGATTTAAACAAGTTCATACCAATGTGGGAACAAGATCCAGTAAAGAAGAGAAAAAGTTGACACCCTGATTCACCCCCCCCCCCCCCCCCGCAGAATGGTCTGGGGCCCTTCATAATAATCAAAATTGAAATCAATAAAATAATTATAAATATTATATTTTAATGAAAAATAATAATTATTCCTCTCAAAAAATATGTCATATTTTTTTTAATTTAAGATGTTCCTTTAATAAATCAATTAATTTCCAAATTAATTAATATTAAAATATTAAAATACATAACGAATATTAAATATGAAATCTTAAAACTAGTACCAAGGACTGTATGAATTTAATTGAAATATAAAAAAATCTTTTTTATGTGTATGTATAAATTAAGCATTAATTCAAGGAAATAAATTTTTAATTACAAATAATATACAACATTCAAACATAAGAATATAAATTTATATATTAATTAAAAAAATCAAACATTGAGATATAAAATAAAAGATCATAAGAAATGATAAAATTTAAGAACCTTTTCAACACAATACACCCAAAATTATATTAAAATGAGATTTAAGAAGTGGTTGGTCATTAAGGTCCAATTTAAATAGAAAATACTAATGAATCCATTTATGTAGTAGATAAAATAGGATAATCAACCACCCCATGGATAGTCAAAAATAATGTGCATACCTTATAACACATCATATTCATGTTCCAAAAAATAAATCATATAAGTATAATATAGCACACACCATTATAAAATATATCAAAAGTGCCCTCAAATACCAACTTCCACTGAATTAATAACAAAAAGACCCAACACCTAAGGTCTTGATGCTCCCATCCATTTTCCATATCAATCACTGTCTAAAAAGTGCACCCATTCTTCAAGCCATTTTATTGAAAACCACTAAATCATCATATAAAGGAAAGTGGTAGGGTTCAAGTGATTGTTCAAATAAAAAAAAATTATTTTCATATTTCACAATCCTCAAAATCCCAAGAATGTTCATCCCATAACCATCTCATCAATTTCCCTACCATAACCCTCAATTTATCCAAAAATGAAGCACACTAACCTCAACCTAGACATATCGACTACAAAAAGGTCATAAGTAGTCATAACTACATATTAAAATTCTTATATATCCATGTAATAGAAGAAAGGTAATTAATTTGTATCATGGAATATCTCGTCATCTCTCTGGAATACAACATTGGATTCCCTCATCACAAATCCTTTGGAATACACCATCTTTATAAATTCATTGAAATGAAACATATGATTTCTTCAACACCAATCCTTCATAATACAACATTTTCATAATCTCTATAGAATATAACATGTGATTCCTTCAATGTTAATCCTTTACGATACAAAATTTTTATCAACTATTTGGAATATAATATTTGATTCCCTCAAAACCAATACTCTAAAATAAAACATTAATATCAAGTATTCGGAATACCATATCTAATTCCTTCAACATCAATTATACTAAATACAAAATATATATAAATTATTTCGAATATATAGTCTATTATATTTTTAATTAATATTTCTCAATGTCTCAGAAGATTTAAGATTCATAAGACACAATAAAAATAAGAAATTTGTGACGTTTTTTTCCATATTTTTTAAAAATGTACCTAATTTGTGATGATCTCTAGAAAACACAACTAATTAGTCATATTTTTAAAAAACATGGAAAATCTATTCACATTTTTTAGAAAACATAGCTAATTAGATACATTTTGGAAAACTCAACCCACCAAATTTTATTAATTAAAAATATTCTTCTCTAATGAATTCCTACAACATTTTATATCTATAAAAAATATTTCTCCATCATCTAAAAATAAAAATCTAGGGGGACAAATCCATTCTTTGGATAAGTAATTTTCACTTCTTTTTCATCTCTTTCACATTCCAATAAATAATAATTAATTATTTTATTTGATATATAAAAACTATAGTATTTTATTTTCCAAACTTCTACACAACCCATATTCTTAATTAATTTCATTTTATTTTTAATTCTCTATAACCATAAAATAATAATATTTTAAACAAAATCAAAATATAAATACTCCAAGTTGAATGAAAATAATATTATATATTAAATAAATATTATCCCTAATTAAACCTATAAATTTACACATTTAATCTCCTTATCAAACCTCAAGATTATACTGCTTATCTATCTGTTAGCTGATTAAACCATCCACTATCATATTTTAATCTCTTATGATAATCGTCACCATATATTAACATCATTAATCCCATTGGGCCTTAAAAACATTCTTCCCTGATTTTCCTTCAAAAATTATATTTTTCTTCCTATTATAATAATATAAAAAAGACCACACCATCATATATCTTAAATGATTTTACAACCAATTATAATAATAATCATATTGGTAAATAAAATTCGAAATTTTAAAATAACACCTTTCACCACAACAGTATCAATTTTAAAAAAAATTATTAATATATTCAAAATATTATTCTCACATAACATAAAATACATTAAAATAAAAAAAAAATTTAATTTAATCAAGATATATTAAAAAATATAATAATCTTAAATTTTCAACCAAATCATGTCATAGGGAAAAAATTTAATTTTGATATCAATGATAGAACCAAAAAAATAGGATCATTAAAATTACAATTTTTCTATTTGAATTTCAAATGGAAAAAATGGCTACTAATTTCAAAAAAAATAAAGATATAAATTTTCCTGTATCTATAGTTTCCTTGTATGTGATCATGCCCGCAATAATATATGTCATTATGCCCACCATGATAATAATATCCTCTATCTCTCCCTCATTTGTTATTATATTCATGGATGGTAGAATTTTCTTCAAGAAATGTTGTTATTGTGCAAGTGGGTAAAGAATGGTAATTTTTAATAAAAAAAATTGTTATTATTTAATGTCATGATTAATGATTATGTGAATCTGGAATAATTTTTATATCTTTGAAAATTATACTATTGTTATAGGGTAATGTTTGATGCATGAAAAATCATATATGTATTTTCAAGTATGATAATATCTACAACCTAATTACTAGGATATATTAATTGTAACACAATTTAATACATGGTAGAGTTAAATTTTCTTAACACTTTATAATTTTGGAAGCACAACACATTCTATTCATCATGGATATGAATAATATAATCTTTTTTAATGATTATACATTACCTTTAAACTCTTATAAATCTTATTTGAATCATTTTCCTTGAGATATTCAAATTCAAACCCATTATCTATATACACTTTTGCTTTATTTTTTAGGTAATTATGAATTTTTTTTATATGGTCATTTATTTTAGATCCATTAATTATGAAATAATTTTATAGATCCATGACCCATTATATGTAATTACTTTTGGTAATATTCATGATTCATCAAACCTTTTAAAGATTTTGGTTGGGAAAACATTTGGTAAAAATAAAAACCATTGAGTTTCTTGTTATATGTTGTGATTTCCTAAAGATTTATGAGTCTTGGGATTCTAACATATGATTATGTTTAAAAATTAACTCCTCACAAGGCAATGTCAGTTATTTATTACACGTCAGAGTTCAATTTCAGTAATATTTTTGAAGGAGAAATATTTTCATAATTCAAAATAGTTGCATGCATTGGTTGGTCAACGATCTAGAAATTCATGGAAAATGTATTAGTAATAAAAATGTGGTTCAATATTTTCTATTATGAACATGATATTATACTCACTAAAATTGAAGGATTTGTGTTAAAGATAAAGGAGTATCACATTTAATGAAGAAGAAACAAATGAGACCTAAAAGTGTTTCCTGATTTCTCACACATTGAGGGATGAAGATCCTATAAAAACATTTCCCACTCTAGAGATGTGGTGATGAGAACCACTAATCATGAGTAGTCCATGGATTTAAACAATTATTAAATAAAAGTTTTCTATAGTATTTAAATTCATTTTTAGTGTCTTTATGAACTTATTTTGTATTCAAGAAACATCTAATGAGTGTAAAATTTATATTTATGGGCGTAATTTTTTTGTTATGATTCTATTTGATAGATCATGAAGCTAAAATAGACACCTGGATCAAAATTTATGTATGTTTTATATTGGTATTTTCATGAAGAATTTTTACCAAATTCTAGTCAGTGTTATCTAGGATGAAGCCATTATCATTCCTAAATTTCATCACTTTCTTGGCTAGATAAAGTTAAAAACATTCCCATAAGAAATATTGTGCATACCTAGTCCTAGTTGTAAAAGCTCATATCTTTCCATGTGCACCGAAACATAGTTGTTCACATGCATTGATGAAGTCATTCCCTTTCCCAGGCATAGTGGTGTGCATGTCTAGATAAAGTCATGTATAAGTATTGATAAATTCATACATACACCTAAATCTATATTTGGGAACCCAAATGGTTATGAATGATTACTACCCAAAGTTAGGTTCCTAGGATAGGATTGCCTATAAAAAATCCAAAAAATTCTTCTATTTCAACATGAACTCAAGACAAAGTTCCCTAGATGCTAAAAGTCTAATCTGAGAACCACTTAAGCACACACCTATACACCCAATCATTCCTAAAACCTCCCATGTGTAATTTTTAATAAAAACCTAGGGAGAAGAGATAAAAATGTCACTTCATCCAACCCTCCATATAGTCTAATGAGAATGAACCCTCTCAAGAATGTGGCACCTAAGATAACCCTTCATGTATTTTTGTCTATTTTAAGGTATCACTAGGGTGAAAACTCACTCACCCATTAAATTTGGTGGATTCTCCCAATATAATTTTTTTAGAGTCATGTCTAGCTATACTAGGATTCTAGTTAACTTGGAAACTCAATTGGAGAAAATACCATCCCTCAATGTCTCACTATGGTGAATCATTATGGAAACATGGATCATTATATTTGGATTCATTCCCAAATGAACCAATATGTTTCATACCATAGGGGTTCTAAACCTACACACTCTATCGAGATCAACAATGAGTTGTACCCTTGGGCCTTCAGTATAATCCCTTCACTTCTACAACTAACCACCATGAAATTTCATGATTTTCACTACATACATTTTGGGCTGGGTCAAATAGGATTTGGGTTAAGATACCAATAATATTCACCGTACTCTAAAAAATTCTATGATTTGAGATCCTATTATTGGTTTCCTAAAGAACCTTAACTCAAGATTTACCTCTTAGTTCCCAAAAATTACTTGATTTAATATCCTCCTCTCGGTTATCTAATATAACTTGAGTTAAGATACTCCAATTGTTTTCCATAAATTCATTGATTCATGATCCTACTATTGGTTATCTAAAATTACATAAGTTTAGATACTCATCTTAGTTTCTTTGAATACTTTAAGTTGAGATCATCATCTTGGTTCCCAAAAACACTTTGAATTGTGATGATACTATTGGTTCCCAAAAAAGGCTTGAGTTGAGAAATTGAACAAATGATTTCATTTGGTGATAAGTAATAAAATTGGAGAAATTAGACTGTTAAAATTTAAAAATAGATTAACCCATAGATAACACACATGGAATAGAATAAAAAATGACTCTCAATTAAATATTGACAGTAGTGACACATTGATTTTTAGTAAGAAAATTGTTTGAAAATAGTGGATTGTAATTTAGCATAAAAGTTAAATATATAACACATTCTAAATTAGTTCAATGAACTTTATAGATGAACCAATTACCTGTGCATTAATATTCTCAACCCAATAGTTTTATAAAAATAAAACTTATCAAACAAATTAAATTCAATGAAAATATAGAATCTGACCATGAATGATTTATCAACAAACTATCCATTTGTAATGGATTTTTCAAAAACATTATGGTGGAGATGACTACACGAAGAGAGTGGATTATGAGAATTTATATGGACAATAAAAATAAGTAATGATAGCAGCTAGAATCCAAAAACCAACATTCATGGATATATTATATTAGGAAAATAAAAAGTGGTGTATCAAGAATATATATTAATAAAAATTTCAATACGATAAAATCTTAGGGAGTCAGTTTTATAAAAGCAACAATGGAAGAGACAAATAACCATCAATCCCAAACACAGTTTATTTTATAAAAAAATAAGATATGTTTCATGATATAAGGATATAAATAATGTAATACTTAAAATAAAAATTGGATGAATAAAATAAATATAATGTATAGTAAATTTAACATAAATTTCATCCCCAATGTACTCACCTCAGATAGTTAACTCTATCTTGTAACTATTATATGAAATTTATCTTAGTATAGTAATAAATAATGTAATCTATATACAATTAATTATATTTCAATATTGAAGATAAATCATGTTGGCTCTAGAATGAGGATAAGTTTATTCAATGAGTGTCAACTTGTAATATTAAAAGATATTATCAATCACTTGGGAGATTAAAAATATTCCCCAATATGGGAAGGTAATTCACCAAAATTTTACTATTTAAAATACATGAATAAATGTAAATTTATTATGGTATTACTCAAGAAACTTTTCAAAATTATCTTGTACCAACTCTGAGATGAATTAGCTCCATCATAATAGTTTCAGCACTAATTTTCAGGTGAACCAAAATAAACTCTATAATCATAATCAATTATTCATTTAATTGTGTGAATATAAAGAAAAATAACATAGTTACATGAGAATATGAAATTTATTTTAAAAAATATAACCCATAAAAATGCTATTATTTCCTAAAATAAAAATGAAGTAGTATATTAAAATATAAAATAACAGTAAAATCTTAGGAAAAGATTTAAAATTACATCATATAGATTTGTTCTTCCTGTAACAGAAATAAAAAATCAACTTTAAATATATCTTTATATAGTGAATTCCAAGTGATGTTTGTATTTTTTTATATGTTTTTATAAGAATAAACTCCATGGATGAAGCATCCAAAATTTACACTAAAATAGTTTCAATAAAGTCCATTTATTTTTATTTTACCACCTATAAATATATGACTCGAACAATCCAATTTATACGAGAGATATAGAAATATTTGTGAAACAATTTGGAAGAAATTCTGACAATATGTCATCTATAAAATTCTCTATTCATCTATATTTGAATAGTATTGATGAAATAGTTCCTTAAGCATAAACTAAAAAATAAGTTCATCCCCATGGAAAATCAGGATGAGAATGAAACTAATATGAAATCATGAGATATATAAATTTTATCCAAATCATGTATATTAAAAAAAATAAAAGATGATAGGTGATTTTGGGCAACATAAGTTCAGGTTAATAATGAGTAAAAGGAAAGACGAAAAGATGAGCAAAATATTGAATGAAAAAGAAGATGGAAATTAATAAGCATATATAAATCAAACAAAAAGCAATAAATATGGAAAATATAATAAATTAAAATTAAATTAAAATTAAAATGTATATTAAATGTAAAATAAGAATATACCACCAATCTCAATTCAATACAAACAACTACAAGAATTAAAAAAATAAAAAATAAAATAAATGGGATGAATAATTTTAAAAATGATATAAAAAGTATAAATTAAATTAACTAAATAAAGAAGACTGGATGTCGACCAAGTAAAAGAAAATATTAAAATTAAATATATTTAAAGTGAGTAACATATAAAAAAATATTAGTAAATATATGTTATAGAATTAGGAGAGACGGTTAACATTAAGAAAGTGTAAGAATGAAACTGTAGAAATGGTACAGACATATTAAAGAAACTACAAATAAACTATGAAAACAACATAGGGTAGAAATTTTAAAAAGAAATATGTAAAATTGAAACAATTTCAATGAATTTTTAGAAGTAAAGAAATTTTTATAATTATTCAAATATGATACAAAATAAAATTTTATATACACTATATTAATGAATCTACACAAATGAAACCATAATTGTCATCATAAAAATAAAACATAAATTAATTATATTAAATTAATTATATAATTTAAGTTTAAATCCCTTATAAATATTATAGCATTACTTAATAAATAATAAAAATGGTATTATTTACTGAGCTGAAATTATATAATTGAACATGTTGTCTAATATAATAATATGGAAATGGAAAAAATACTTTTAAATTAATATCAAAGAAAAATAAATTCTAAAATTTCAAATGTAAAATACCTCAAACCATGGTATATATTATGATTTTTAAATTGATACATGATTAACTATTATATATGAAATAAGTAGTAATATTGTATTCAATATAACTGGAATAAACATATTTTGGTTAAATTATAGATAATTAAAGTAAAAAAATGGTAAATAGTTATGATAGAAGTCATTGGAAAATGCATCGGTAAAAATTTCAAAATTAATTTAAATTAGTTGAAAATAGTTCAACATAATTATATATACTCAGTGTTTCCTATTTTTATTACTTAATTTCAAAACTCATTGAATTCCGAATTCCAAATGACACATTGAATTGGTAATAGTTGTGATAAAATTCACAGGATGATAAAAACGTAAAAAAAGTATATGTAGTAGTTATGTTTCCAACCAAATTTGGTATAAATTAAAATAATATAAATATAGTTAATGTAATAGTTCAAACCCTCTCATTATATTATTTTTCTTGAGTCGAGAGTTGGTGGAATAGAGAGAAGCTTTGGGGAAGGAATATAGATTTTATGTTAAAAATTATGTTGCTTGATAGTTTTGTGACATGGTGTCTTGTATTGTGTCGTGGAGGTTGGGAGTTGGGACCTGGATCCTTAAAGTTGTGTCATAGAGGTCTATGGAAAGATGTAATGAACCGGAATGGGTTGACCAAACATGTTACCTGACCCAGCTCACCATTGGGACCGAAGGGTGTTCCTAGTACCCAATGACTAGAAACTTGTACCTGAGTATCAAGAACACACACTTGGAAATGGTTTCACTATCATATAATAATATAAATTATTATAAACTACTATGAATCTTGAATGACCTATCCAAGATTTGGACATACATGCATATAAAATAAGAAAAAAACAAAATATAGACAAGTTAAATAGGGAATAATCTTAACAACTATCTATCAAAAAACCATAAATTGGAAAACAAAATTAAATTACAATGGATGAAAATACATTTAGAAGAAAATATAAAATACACTAGGATGAATTATATGATATAATAACCCCAAAATAAAATAGAACCTGAATTTATCTAACCAAACCTCCACATTACCCATGATCAATCATCATAACCCCACATGTCCATCCATGAACCTAAACAATAGCCAAAGAATGTAAGAAAACACTTTGAACCTAAAAGAAAACATAAAAGTTTCACAACAAACATAGGGGAATATACAGAGTATGATCCAAACATGCCCAGTAGGATTTCACCAAAGTTTATAAGAAATTCCATTTATATTAAAATCCATAAACACTTGTTTAAATATAATTGATAAAATATATTTTTCATATAAACAAGCATAATAAAACAAGTGTCATGATTTATATATTTCTTCAAAAAACTAGGGAAAACATTTTTTGGAATAAACAAGGCTCATATTGCCTAAAACCATCACTTTAAAGCTAAAAAAACTAATATTTCCTACGAAATATCTTTCAAAACAAGAAATTATAAATTGTAATCTTAAAAACAAGAAAACCATTTCTTCCCCTTTTCCTAAAAACTTTTCCTAAAAACATTTTCAAAATAAACATCACTTTCCCATACAAAACAATGCTTCTGAACCATCTGTAAATCAATTTAAAAGTAAATTGAATTCATAACTATAAGATTTGGTGTCCTAGAACAAACTGGTTGTACTTTTATTACATGGAAATTTAATATATTTAAATATTAAACATCTTATTATATATTTTTCATTGTTCTTCATGACTATGATGTAATAATGTCCTAGAGTATTTTTTTCATTAATAAGTCATGGTAGTTGTCCTCTATGATGAGAACCATGAAATTATATAACAATATTCTTAAATGTTGTTCTACGGTTGGATGACATACTATAATGGGACACATAGCATGCATATTGTCTGGTGTGAGTACTCGTAAGTAGATGAGACTTCCTCTCATAAAGTTCACACTTGGTAATATCCAAGATGAGAGATTATGAGAACTATTGGGAAAAAATCCCTCAAGGTAACATTGCAGCATTTTTTGGTTGATTATGTTTGCTGAAAAATAATGTTTCCAGGGTGAATTGTCGAGTTCCAGAGAATTTGTTGACAATCCATGTTGACAAAGATCAATGACAAAGGAATGGACGATCTGGAGGTGGTTCAAAAAGAGAAGTACAAGGTGGCGTCTTTTTCCAGTATTTGCCAAATTTTTGGGGTCCAAAATTTGGAATTTGGTGAGCATATTAAAAAGTGGATATCCTCAAATATATCATCAAAATATGGAAAAGGCGTAAATTTCGCGAAGATAGGCTTCATGGATTCGATTTCGCGAAGACCAGAAAAATGATGGCGGTGATTTTTCGCAATTACGTCAAGATTCGTGAACGACAGAGGTTGAAGCGCATCGTCGCGGTGAATGTATTTGCAAGGGAGCTTCATGGATAAGTCATGAAGGGATTAACGGTGATTCTCCATGATTACGTCAAGCTCAAAATTCATAAAATTGTAGTGGTACTTCGCGATTTTGAGAGAATTTCGGCAGGAACTTTGGAGCTTTGCGATTTGTGATGACGTGGCGTTGACTTCGTGCGGAAGGATCGGGGGTTGGTGGAATCGCCTATAAATAGACCTCTACCCCCTAGAAATAAGGAGAGAGGTTTCAAAGAAAATCATTTGCTCTCGATTTTCAAAGGTGGTTCGTGAAGGCAGTGTGCTTCGCGAAAGAAGAGCTTCTCGGTAGCTAATCTAGCTCCGCGAAAGTTGCGAGCTCCGCATTGGCTCAGTGAGCTTGAAGAGGGAATTTTCTCTAAGACATCTTGAGATCTACGATGTCCTAAGCATTTTGAAGGCTTGATCTTCGCGAGAGTGCTTCACGAAAAGGTAGGAGATTCACGAAGTCTTGTTTGAGCTTCGTGAAATTGGGAGCCTAGCGAAGTAGGGTTCTTTCAAAGGATTCTCCAAAGTAATTGCCTAGTGTTCAGGGGAAAAGGGGTGTTCATCAGTGGATGAAATTTGGACTTTAATAGAGCATCTACATACAGTGTAGGATGCATTCATTAGTGGTAATGAAGAGACCTACAGGTCTATAAACTGTGAGTGGATCCCTTCCAAGTGTAGTGAGAAATGGAAGAGGAAGAAGGTTATCCTTTCTACCGACAGTGAGCCTGAGAGAGAGGAACAGGGAGTGACCTAGGGGAAAGAAGTGAGCTGACCCTAAACATTATAAAAGTAGTGAGCCTGGGTATAGAAGTGATCTAGCCCAAACATTATTGGCAGTGAGCTTTAGTGTATTTGGTACAGTGGCACATCGCTGTTGTATGCTCCTTGGATGTAGCCAAGTGAGGGTGAACCAAGTAAAAATATATGTGTCTACCTGCTTGCATCCCTGCATTGCATTTAAAGCATCATCATCAGATAAATAAGAAATTAAGTGGTCATAATGAACACACAAGTGAAAAAAAGTGACCCTTGTAAAAAAGAGGTCAAGATCCAGTGGGGCAGGAAGAATTTAGAAAAGAATATCCATACCCTGATTCACACCCCCCTCCCCCTCTCAGGGTATATAGGCCATTATTGGTCCTAACAAGAACAGACCCTCCAGTAGGAATTCTACATATTTTGGTGTCATTGAATATTTATATCTATGAGTGTGTGTGTGTAATGATCCTTATACTTTAAGATTGTCATTAATACGAGTCTCGGATCACGCACTTTGATTTATTGACAAAAACTGTCACGCAGACAGTTAGTGGGAATTAGGCTATGTTGGGTGCGTCAATAGTGTCATTTTATTAATGGATAAGTCGAGGAAGGATTTTCCCCTTCCATTTATGAAATTTCATATCTTTACCCTTTGATTGATATAGAACCGTCACGCGAAATTCCATGGTTATGGTGTAACAATGAGTTTATTTCAGGTAGTCAAAGAATGACATATCAAGCATAAAATTTGATGAAACTATCATGAAACTTGTTTGATGATATATTGTGACAAAGGGATTATATTACACATTGAGCATTCTTATGTGGATGTCGTTGTTGAGACTTTATGTTATTTCTCTTAGGTTCATTCACCCGTTGCTAGATAGTACTCTTGAACTTTAGGAAAACCTTCCTAATGCCAATGAGAAATAATCCAAGAGGGCCACACACTATGTGTTTTTTGGTAGTTTCAGTTAAATTATATTTGAATTTAATTAATAAATATTATTCTCAAGACATTGGAATAATTTTATTCAAGTTAAAATGATTGCATAAATTAAATAAATATTTATTCACCGGATTGTGGGTAAAATATATTTATTTATTTTATTGAACATGTAATAAATATTTATTTAATAGTTTATAAATAAAATATTTATTTAATAGAATAAATTATTTTTTTATTCATTCGGTTGTTCAATAAATGGTAGTGGAGTTTGAGAGGACCAAGGCCGGTTAGGTAGTAAAATAATTATTTGCAAGATAATTAGTAATTATTTAACTAGTTGGCACAAATTAAAATAATGGTGTAATTATATTGTGATGTTGAATTTTATTAATAATTCCATTTTGCACAAGTTAGCACACCATAAATAAGGATTTGTTATTATTATTAATATCATGGGTTTTCTCTAATATTATGAATGTATTTAATTTATGTTATGCAATTAAATGTTGTAACTTAAGCCCCATGTCAATAAATAGACACATATGTTTATTGTGCCATGTACCGAACGACACACCCAGTGATTTGATAATTGTTGAGATAAACAATTTCTCTCTCAAATCCTCTTCCTACCCCTCTCAAAAACGAGATACGTTCTTTAAGGATGAATAAAAATAGATCAAGAACGACCAACACAAGACACTCGCTTCGTCGTTCTATCACCCGGAGAACGAGCGGGGCCGGTCGGAGGCCATCGATGCACATGTGGATAACCGCTAGAGGGATTCTAGTTTGGATCCTTTCAAGTGAAATAAGATAATCTAGAAGGGTCATTCTGGATGATCAACATCATCAATGAAAAAAAAAATACCGAAGATCCAGGTATTATTTTCTTTATGAAATTAATTAAATTAATTATAAAAATGATGTGAAAGATCATATCAAAAGGTTTTGGGAATATTCATTGTTTATCTAAATATTTGATTCTATTCTATGGATACTGGCATTCATCATCATATTGATCCCTAAATAATCATTGATCATGGTAAAAACCAAATTTTGGTTTTGTCCCAAACACGCTTCCGCTGCGCCCTGAATCATGAAGTGCTATCAGAGCAGTTACATCATAGTTTGTAATTATTAAAATATTTCATTTATTATTTATGCATTTAATAATTTAGTTGGTTCAATTCATGTAAATCGTTTTATAAATTTTAATCTTGAGATCTATTCCTCCTCTTTAATTTCTTGTTCACCTTACAGGAACTATATTTTTCTTTTAATTTTGATTAAAATAAAATAAAGGATCGCATCTGGAGGTTCCAAAGGTTCCTACAAGACGTGTATTCAGAGATACACACCCTGTAGTCAAGGTTCAACGAACCAGGTCCGGTTCACTAAACCAAGTTGTGTTATTGAATTTTGTCTAAGTCTCAATGACTACGTGTGTTTACCAGGAACATGTGGCATGTGCTTTCCAGATTACACACTGTGTGGTCCACTGGACACGACGTGTAGTCCCTTCGAGTTAGGGTTATACCATGTACCTTGTACATGGATTTCCTAGCTGGAGACTCTGTAACGAGGAACTACATAGCATGTGGCCTACTGGACATGTCATTTTCTCCAAAGATTTCTGAAGTACACTCATGTTTCATTTCCCCGATCGTGTACTTCAGATGAACGATGAAAAATAGTACATGTTGTATAGTTGGAACTACACATCGTGTACTCATCCAAATTATTTAGATTTATTAAAATTTATTATTATATTATACAAACCCTTGAGACGTGTACCATCGTTCAGGCATACAGCTGAGGCACAACACGTGATACGTGTTTAATATATATGTGTTTAATTTAACATCTGCATAATGTTCATTTCTACTCATTGGGTAGTTATGAATAAGAATTCACCGTGTTGCCTCCAAGGTACAAGTTACGTACAAAGATAATTTTAAATGAATTTATTTGTTTAAAATTATGGTGGATGAGAATCTCAAGGAAATTCTGAAAAAATGTTTAAGATAAAAGGATTGATTAATTAAAGATGATAATTAATTGATTCGAGCATGATTTATCTTAAACAGGAATGATTAAATAATTGAATGCTAGTTTTATTTATGCATAAATATCATTGCATGTATAGATGATCATGATCTAGACTAATACCTTTGTAGGTGTATGGTTTCTTTTAATTAATTTATTTAAATTAATTTTTTTTCTTGTGATCCTTCTCATCATTAATATGTAGGGTATGTGTGCACAAGGTTTCTTTTATGTAAAACCTCTTTTTACCCCTCACCTACATGTGAGTTAAAAAAAGGCATATGTAATGGATATAACTCCCAAGATAGTGGATGTGGTTCAAGCTAGAGCTGAGACAAAACCAATTCCAGGAGATACAGAGGTGGACAGGTGGAAATTTGCAAACACAAACCCAAAAGGTTGAATATGTTTCTCCCCTAGATCAGGGTTACTTTATCAACTACTAGATAAACTAACCATTATAAAATCTCATGATCATTCTCCTTAATTTATTTCAGTTAGTTGCATGGTTTATCATTATAGATGTGTTGTCACAATCACATAATTAATGAATTAAATAAGCATGCAAGATAAAACTAAAATAAAAAAGACTTACGCATAAATATTATCAAGACAAGGTTAATCACATGAGTAAGTTCCAATTAATATTAAAAATAATTTGGTAATGATAATAAGAAATTCAGGCATAAGAGATAAAAATCTCTCAAATAAAATATTAAGTCAGAACAAGCCTTTGGTTACTTGATTAAAGGAAAACTCAATAAAACTATGTGTTTGACAAACCCTTTTTGGGACCCTTACTTTTATACGGGAAACTTTTATTAAAGGTTTTAGGTTGACTTAACCATATTACATCAAGAGGAGTATCCCTTGCTATACTTGGTGTAATAATAGAGGTAAGATTTGAGAAAATCCAAATTCATGATTTCATTATTGTGGAGTCCGCTCAACAGATCAAGGAGTTCCAAGCCCGTAGTTGGAAAAGACCTGCCTACCTAAATACCTTCAAATAGCTTGACCAACCCTTGTTGGGGTTATGCAAAGGGGAATATGGATCCTTTCCACTAGAATTTCTTGGAAACAGGACATTTTGAGTTCAATGGTGAGGTCCACTGAGACTTTATAAAATAGTGGGAGACTTAATAAATATTTATTATTTCTCATAAAATGAAATCAATAAAGTACTAATGATCGTCTCTTTTAATTGTAGAATAAAAATAACAAGCTCATCAACCACACTATCCGTGTGATCAATTCTAGATAAAGACAACACCCTCACTGGAGGTAAATTCCAAGAATGGTTTAGATGCCTTCGGGTTATCCTATGCCATGAACAGAAGTCTTACGTTCTGTGGTTAGCATTACCTGATCTACCTGCCAAAGAGGCGAGTGATGAGGATTTAATCGTCTATGAGAAACATGTGAATGACATGGTTGACATTCAATATTTGATTCTATCATCAATTTCTAGTGAGCTCATGAATTATCCTAAAAACATGGATGCTTATAGCATGCTCGAGCACCTCAGTGGTCTTTTCTAGGAGAGAGAAAGACATGAATGGTTTGAGATATCTAGGGAACTCTTTTAGAGTAATCTTGGAGATGGTTCCCTATCTGGGCATCATGTAGTTAAGATCATTGGCTACATTGAGCGCCTAGAGGTTCTAGGGTTTAAAATACCTGAAGAACTAGGCACTGATCTCATTCTCGTATCACTCCCTCATAGATTCTCAAAATTTGTTGTCAATTTCAATATGAACAACATTGAGAAGTATATATCTGATTATCTTATCCTCATTCTCTAAGTGGAAAAAGATATGAAGCATGAAAATCCTTCTGTCCTTATGGTTAATAAGGGGAAAGGGAAGGTGAAGAGGTTTAAGCATAAAGCTTCTTCACAACCTTCCAAGAAAAGGAATATCGAAGGGGAGGCAAGGGAACAGGAAGATTTTTGTTTTGCATGTGGAAAGAAGGGACACTGGATGAAGAACTGCACCCAGCCTAAGAAGTATGGGGAACCTTCAGGTGTATTTGTTATCGAATGTAATCTATTTGTTTCTACAAATTGGGTATTAGATACAGCTTTTGGTGCTCACATATGTATCCAAATATAGGAACCAAGTAGATTCAATAAGATTGAACAAGAGTATGTAGATATACGATCATCCAATAGAGCTAGAATTTTTGTTGTAGCTATCTGGGACTACCACCTCACATTTCCAAGTGGGATGATCTTGGTGTTAACGGGTTCTTATTATGTTCTGTTTGTTACTAAAAACATTATTGTTGTATCCAGATTAGATACAGATGGATTTGGTTTAATGTTTGGAAATGAATTTGGCTTCTTTTAAATATATAGAATTTGTTTTGGTAGGGCACATTTATATAACAGTTTTTACATGTTGGATTACACAAGCCAAGTAATGGCAATCGATAACAAAGATACTTCACATGACTCATACCACACCCAACTTTGTCATCACCAGTAAGGTCATGTAAATGAGAAACGCTTGACAAAGTTACATCAAGATAGATATTTAGATTCTTTTAAACTAAAACCACTTGGTGTATGTCATGCATGTTTACAAGGAAAAATGACCAAAGCCCCATTTAGTAGGAAAGGAGAAAGGGCCAAAGAACTTCTTGAATTGGTTCATACCAATGTGTGTGGACCATTTCCAGTTGAATAAATGGGAGGGTACTCATAATTCATAACTTTTAATTATTATTTTATTAGATATGGATATATCTACTTAATGAGGTATAAGTCAGATTATTTTGATAAGTTAAAAGAATACAAGAATGATGTTTAGAACCAGCATGGTAAGAAGATAAAGAAACTCTGCTCAAACCGAGGTGTAGAATATCTTAATCGAGACTTCATTGATAACTTATGAGATTTTGGGATCCTATCCCAACTCACTCCTCCATACATTCCCTAGTGGAATGGTGTCAAAGAAAGAAGGAATGACACCCTGTTGGAAAAATTGATATCAATGATGAGTCATGCGAGTCTTCCATTATCCCTTTGGGGATATGTGTTACAAACACCATCGCACATACTAAAACAAGTACCAACTAAAATGATAAATGGTCTTACATATGAGTTCTAGAGTGGAAAGAAAGCTATATTATCAAATTTACATGTGTGGGTAAGCAATTCATTTGTTAAGGCCTCTCCGGGTAACAAAATTACACCCTGAGTCACAAAGTTTACCTTTATAGGATACCCCAAGAAAACCAAGGGATATTACATATACAACCCCTTAGACAAAAATTATATAGTGTAAAGACATGCCATATTACTTGAGAGGGATAAAATCTCCAAAAGAGATGGTGGGAGTGAGATACACTTTGATGAATTTGAGGCTCATGGTATACAAGAGTTGGTACAGGAATAGATTCCACAAATCCCTTTGGAAGAAAGAACGGTTCCACAGACATAAGATCTGCGTATGAGTACAAGAGAGGTTAGAGAATCAGAACAGTATGGTTTTATAGTTACCGAGGATGTTGACTCGTTATTAGTTGATAATAATGATACTCAAACATACAAATAAGCAGTAAGTGGCACAGATGTTTCCAAGGGGAAAGAAGCCATGAATTCTAAAATGGATTCCATGTACCAAATCCAAGTATGGATTTTGGTAAATCCTCCAGTTGATGTAAAGCCTGCTGGTTGAAAATGGGTATTCAAATAGAAACTGGACATTGAAAGACAATTCACCACCTATAAGGCATGCCTAGTTACAAAAGGGTTCAAACAGCGTCAAGCACATGAGCCTCATCCTGGTTGGTGAGTACTCCTTAAGTGAATCCAAGAGACCCGGGATCAAATCCAGGTGGAGGCATATTTCTGAGAGTACTGTAGCAGCACTATAGTATCACTATAGCAGGTACTGTAGAAGGTACTATAATAGTACTGTATCAGGAACTATAGCGGAACTGTAGCAGGTATTGTTTGTCACTGTAGCAGCCAGGACTATTTCCTTGTTTGGGCCTTCAGGCCACTGATTTGGTCCTCGAGTCCTTTAAGGCCTTTGGGAAACCTGGGGATTCAGGTCATTAAGGCCTTCGGGCCACCTCAAGGCCTTCATTCCACCTTAAGAGCAGATGTAAACCGGACAACTTGCAAGGAACAAGTTCCAAAAGGAGGATGATCCAGGAGCTTTCACCATAGCAGAAGCTAAACAGATTGCAAGAATGAGAGGGTATGGAACCTTCCATCAAGACAAGCCTGTGAATTCATGGGAAAGCCTAGCCAAAAATCCATGCGAAGGTGGAGAGCTGATTTCATGATGAAGATACTGGGGCGGAGTAGTTCAAAGTAGTTAGTTTGGGTTGTATGTTATGTTTGAAGCCTACGGGAAATGAATTACTCTAAGGATAAAGGGTTATGTAATAATTACACCTATGATCCTTGTAAGTGTTCCACCTCACCCCTTGAAAGGTGTATTATCAAAATTAATAAAAAATGAAGGCCTTCGGGCCATTGGAGGTTCAAACAGCATCAAGGAATTGACTATGATGAAACCTTTTCACCAGTTTCAATGAGGAAATCCCTCAGAATTCTATGGGCCATTGCCGCTTACCATGACTATGAGATTTAGAAAATGGATTTCAAAACATCATGCCTTAATGGGAACCTTCAGGATGATTTATACATGACACAACCTAAAGGGTTTATGACTCCAAAGGATGCCAATAAGGTATGCAAGATTTATAAATCCATTTATAGATTAAATTAAGAATCGAGGTCATCGAACATTTGTTTTGATGAAGCCATAATGAAATTTGGTTTTATCAAGAATGAATGTGAGCCTTCTGTCTACAAACTATTTAGTGGGAGTGCATTCATTTTTGTAGTAGTATTTGTTGATGACATATCACTTATTGGAAATGAGATACCAGTCTTACAGTCTATTAAGGCATGGTTGAATCAATGAATCTCCATGAAGAACTTGGGCGAGGCAGCATATATTATTGGGATCAAGACCCATCATGATAGATCCAAGATATTGTTGGTTCTAAGTCAAAATACATACATTGATAAGATACTAAAGAGATTCAGTATGGAATAATCCAAGAGGGGATTGTTTCCATCATCACATGTCATTCATATTTCAAAGAAAATGTGTCCTCAAACACGTGAGGAAAGAAAGATAATGGAAAGGTCTCTCTAGGCATCAGCAATTGAGTCAGCCATATATGTCATGCTATGTAATATACTGGATGTCGCCTATGCATTGAGTGCGGTAGAAATATATCAAGAATACCCAAGTGACCACCATTGGATGGAATTCAAGACTATCTTAAAGTATCTAAGGTGTACTAAGGATATGTTCAAGGTTTATGGAGGAGATGGAGAACTGATCATTAGAGGATATGTAGATGCTAGATTCCAGACTGATCAAGATGAAATGAAGTCATAAACAGGATACATATTCACTTTGAATGGAGGTACAGTGAGCTGAAAAATCTCAAAGCAGAGTGTGGTAGCAGATTCTACAGTAGATTCTAAGTATATCATAACTTATGAGGCAGATAAAGAAGTATTTTGGATGCAAAGATTTTTCTAGGAGCTTAATGTGATACCTAGCAGTAAGTATCCCATCATATTGTACTATGATAATACTACATCGGTGACTCTCGTAAAAGATCCAAAGTCACATCAACGGAGGAAGCACGTACTTCGGAAGTATCATCTCTTGAGGGATTTTTCTCAGAGAGGTGAAGTTGCAGTGATAATTATTTTCATGGAAGACAGTGTGGCAGACATCTTGACTAAAGCCTTGACTCCACAGAAACATGATCACTATGTGAGTTCTAGCGGACTGAAAGTCATAGGCAGTTGGCTCTAGTCCATGTGGGAGTTTGTAAGAGTTAGTGTCCTAGAACCAACTAGTTGTACATTGATTAAATGGACATTTAATGTATTTAAATATTAAACATCATATTACATATTTTTCATTTTTTCATGATTATGATGTAATAATGTCCTAGAGTATTTGTTACATTGATAAGGTCATGGAAGTTCCCCGTTATGATGAGAACCTTGAAATGCTATAACAATATTCTTAAATATATATCTACAGTTGGATGACATACTGTTATGGGACACATAACATTGAGACCTTCAGTTGTGAGTACTCTTAAGCAGATGAGACTCTCTCTCATGAATTTTCCACTTGGTAATCTCTAATACAGAAGATTATGAGAATAGACCCACCATTAGAAATTCTTTATGTTTTGATTTCATTGGATATTTCTATCTGTGAGTGTCTGTAATGATCCTTATACTTTAGGATTATCATTAATACGTTCCATGGCTCATGCACTTTGATTTACTATCGAAAACCGCCATGTAGACATTTTGTGGGAAGTAGGGTACATTGGGTGCGTCATTAGTGGCATGTTATTAAAGGATAATTTGAGGAAGGATTTGTCCCTTCAATTTATGGAATTATATATCTCATCCTTTTGATTAAAATAGAACCATCATGTGAAATTCCATTTCCATTGTGTAATGATGATCTTATTTAAGGTAGTCAAAGAACGGAGTATCAAGCATAAAAGTTGATGACACTATCATGAAACTTGTTTGATGATATATTGTGACGAATGGATTATATTACACAGTGAGCATTCATATGTGGATTTCATTGTTGTGAATTTAAGTTCTTTCTCTTGGGTGCCTTGACCAGTTGCTAGACAATACTCTAGGAATTTATCCAAGCCTGCCTAATGGTAATGATAAATAATCCTAGAGGGTCACACACTAAGTGTTTTTTGAGGTCTTAGTTAAATTCTATTTGAATTTAATTAATAAATATTATTCTCAAGACAATGGAATAATTTTAATCAAGTTAAAATGATTTCATAAATTAAATAAATATTTATTCACTGGATTGTGGGTAAAATATATTTATTTATTTTGTTGAGCATTTATTAAATATTTATTTACTAGTTTGTAAAAAAAATATTTATTTAAGGGAATAAATTATTTATTTATTTATTTTTGTTTTTAATAAATGGAAGTGGAGTTCGAGAGGACCAAGTCTGGTCAGGTATTAAATTAATTATTTACAACACGATAAATAATTATTTAACTAGTTGGCACAAATTAAAATAACGCTACTATTATTTTGTGAAGTGGAATTTTATTTATAATTTCATTTTCTGCAAGTTGGAACACCATAAATAATTACATGGTATTATTATTAATATCATGGGTTTTCAATAAGTTTATGAATGTATTTAATTTTTGTTACACAATTAAATATTGTAACGGAAGCCCCATGCCAATAAATAGACACATATGTCTATTGTGCCTTGTACCAAAACACACACACATTGAATTGAGAATTGTTGATGTAAAAAATTTCTCTCTCTAATCCTCTTTTCACCCCTCTCAAGAATGAGAGATGTTCTTCCAAGCCGAAGAACAAGCGATCATGAACGACTGACACAAGACACTCGCTTCTCCGTGTTAGCACCTGGAGAACGAGTGATGTCGATCGGGGTCCATAGAAGCACATGTGGATCACCAATAGAGGGATTCTAGTTTCGATCCTTGAAAGAAAAACAAAATATTCTGAAAGGGTCCTTCCGAATGATCAACATAATCAACTAAGAAAATACCGAAGATCTATGTATTATTTTCTTTATGAAATTAATTAAACTAATTAAAAACATGATGTATAGGATCTTCTCTAATGGTTTAGAGCCTCTTCTTTATTTATCTAAATATTTGATTCTATTCCATGGATACCGGCATTCATTATTGTATTTATCCCGGAATAATCATTGATCATGGTAAAAATCAAATTTGGGTTCGGTCCTAATCATGCTTTCGCGGCGCCTAGAACCATCAAACAACCAAATTCATGGTGTAATGTAACAACCCTAAAATATAGTATTATTAATTAAATAACATATATTTCATAACAAATATTATAATATGTTTTACAATAGAAGGAAATTAAATGAATTTTACATTTCATTACATATAATGAATTAATATTTCTGATTATAGATAGAAATAATATGGGGAGATAAAAGAAAAAACAAAAATGCACACTCTAATGTAAAACCCATAGGCTTGAATTCCCCAATGAAGCTTTTTTCTACTATAAAAATAGTAAAAAGAAATAAAATAGTTAGAAAAATTATAGACGTTATCAAGGGAAGTGTAGAACCTTTGTTAATGAAGTAGTGAATAATGAGGTATAAGAATGGTGGAGTATATATAGGGTATAAAGGGAAACGTGACCATTGGGATATGACTATTGGTAATTATGACCACTTTTCAATATAAACATTGGTAATTATGACCATTGTTAATAATTTTACCATTATAATTAGTGTATATAAAGGGTAATGAAAATAGATAATTGATGCATAATGGAGAAATAATGTCCTTATCCAATAGGATCATACCTTTTGAAGACCATTTATATTAATTTGGGTGGGAGGTAGTGTCTCTGGGGTTAACCCTTAACCAAGACCAAGCATATATTCAACAAGTAATGCTTGAGTGGAATCGAATATGAGGGAAGTTCTAGTTAATGGAGACCACCACTAGATCAATGTTAGTAGAGTCGCCCCATGAAAGGACCAACATCACACACCTTACCCTTACAACATATTTTTGGGTAATAAGGGCTTATGCATCTAGAACTTAGTATTATAATGTTGGAAATTTTTTCATTGAAATTAAATAAAGGTTTCTTTAATCCCATTTTATTTTTATTTTATTTAACAAAAAATCATGAATATAAGATGAATATGATAAATAAAAATTGGATATAAAGAAAACATAATTTTTTTATAAAATCTATAATTTCAATTAATATTTTAAATAAATTCTATTTTCCTAAAATAGGATTATAAAATACTATTTATTTAAATATAAATGATAATATAATTTTATAATTCCCCTGGTAATTTTTATATGGATACCATAAAACTATTATTTTTCAAAAAAAATAATGTTTTTTATTTAAAAATTAGAATTCCCATACTTTAAAAAAATTTATAAAATAAAAATTATATTTGTAATCAAAATTTCAAAATTATTTTTTGGAGAAATTTTACGAATTTTGTAAAATAATTAATTTTTAATGAATAGTAAAAACTGTTTTTTGATTTCAAAATTTTTTATGAATTCAAAAATATTTAATAACATTTTAATAATTGAAGTAAATTAATCCATTATCAATAATAATTTATTATATTAATATAATTTATTTTAATAAATTAAAATTATTTTTCAAACCAATTAATAACTTTCAAAATTCTAAAATGTAAATTAAGATTTTTAAAATAAAATTTTATTAAAATATTACTTTCTCATCTCCAAAGTAATTTTAAAAATTGTATTTAGGTTCTCTCATAAATTAATTTAAAGAATATTCCTTAAATTTCTAAAACCATGAGCTAAAACCATTAGTATGCAAATGGTTTTCCATTTTCCACAACTTAGAATTCTCAGGACTATATTTAGAAATTAATAAATAATTCTCCTCACTTTGCTATAAATACCCACCTATCCACCCTATTTAATTAACTTACAAGCCATTGATCATGAATTTACCCTCATTTTACCTCTCAATATCCTTTCCAAGGAGTTTTTATAGTTCTACGGAACTCTCATTAAGCTTTGATAAGTTATCTCTCGAGTTAAGGGATTCTCTTCCTCTCCCTTTTTATCCAAGTAATTCATTTTAAGTTAATCTTATAATATGAAATTTATTATGTTATCAGGTACTTATGATCATTATATTACAATCTAAATATTTTTATACTAATGATATAATTCCCTTCTCTCTCATTAATCTCATTCCACAAAACATTGTGCATTCCTATTTTGCTGCCAAAATCATCCTTTGATTTTCCATGCCTCTCTTTTTATGTTATAAGTACCCAAATCTATTTTTATTCAAGGGAATTCATATATATGTACGTATAATTCATTTATTATATATTTATATATATGAAAAACATATTCCCTTCTCATGGGTTAAAAAAGATGAAAAGTTATCAAGTCTTTAAACACTTATATACTCAATAAGTTTATATAAAACCCATTCTTTATTCTCTATGGGTTATTAGTGAAATGATTTATTATGATATATAATCTATATAGAACACATGAATTAATACATATAAATGGTTTTCCATGATATTTCTCTAATTCGTTGATTAAAGAAGTAGTTTCTAGAGATGACATGTTTTAAAATACCTTGGTAATATGTTTTATAACACCTTTGTATTGAACATTGGTGATATACTAATGAATGCCTCATTTTTATATTGTATACACATTTCAATGTTATGTATCACATACTTATTATTATGATATCATTTTACACCTCATGATTTATCCATGATAATAACTCATGTTACATTTCCATTGTTTATCCCTTAATGGGCTTTATACACCCATTCAATTAATTTATGTCCCCAGGTAATCACTTGGAATGAGGTGAAAAAGGAAAGAATCATAAAGGTATCTTTCAAGTTCATTAAATAATTTTTATGTTTATGATTTCCTTATATACTTTATGTACTATATACCCCATTAAAAATACACAAAACCTCAAAATGTCCTTTGAATTTATTAATGTGATGTTTAGTTAAGTAATTATATTAAAAAATTTGTATTAAAATGGTGAGTCTCCATAGTTGGTATAAAAGACAAGGTTTAGTCATTTATAGAAACTAGAACTATAAAACATTATTAAGAACCCTAGGGATAAGTCTTTGTATAAAAAAAATATCCTGAAATTTGGGTAAAGTATAGATCAACTAGTTTAAAAGAAATAAAATCCAGGTATGGATACTACAAATGGATATGGATGTCACACAAATGTACCTAGGGGTAATAACCCTCAAAGGGGTATTTGGGTATTAACTAAAACTATAATTGGTTCATGACAAAGAGTCCTTGTTACATACTTAGATTGATACTATTGGGGATATTATTTGGTTAATCAAATGATTTTTACAAACCAATATGAATAAAATATAGATAATGTTATTATTTTAAATATTAATGTACAACATCCTATATGAATGTTATTATAAAATTTTAAGATTAAAATTTCCTTTAAAATTGTTATTATAATATTTATAATAGTAACAACTTTCCCACTTAGGTTTTCTTATTCTATAGAAATAACAGTAAATATAAGGACTCGTATAAATAATGAATGAAACGATGTAATGAAGACCTCCCTAATATGGGGGGATTCAGAGTTGAAAACATCATAATGATATTTAATTTTTTATCTTATGTTGTGAATAATAACCTAAACCATGTTGAACATATGGATTCATAATGGAAGGAAAAAGTAGTATTTGAATCCTTCATGTGTCAACAACCACCTATTTTTAGTGAAACCTTCAATTTGATGATTAGAGAAAAATGGATAAACACTATAGAAAATATATTTTTGGTAATACATTATCTTGAGAATATAAAGTTATATAAGAAGTATACCACTTAGAGGGAGAAGCTGATCAGTTATGGAAACTGATCAAGAACATAAATCCAAAGGAAGAGGTGGGAGCTATAAAGTGAGAATACTTAAAAAAAATTCAACAAGTATTTTCCTTTTACCCTTCAAATAAAAATAGAAATGTAATTCCTTGAATTGTAAAAATATAAAATGAATTTTTTAGGAATTATGAGATGAAATTTACAAGTATTTCATAATAAGATTCAATATTTTTCATTTATTTTAATGAGAAGATCAATCGATTCTTTAGCAGGATAAGACCTCATCTATAGAAATCTTTTTTAATTAGAGACTTTGGTGTTATGAGTATACATTATAGTGCGCTATAAAATTTGAAATGGATTTTGGATATACATAGTAACCTCATGGAATAAATGATAAGAAGAGGAAAATGGAGCTAAATTTAGAAATGAATTTAAACCCTAAAGGTGAAGGAAAAAAATAATAATTAACTATGTGTAACAAGTGTGAGAAGACTTATTTTGGGGAAATTTATATAAGGAAGTGTAAATTGTTACAAGTATGGAAGATATGTCCATATAGATCTAAAATGTACTGGAGATTTAAATTCTCAATAACTAAATTTCAATGAAAATGGGAATATGGTGTAAGTATAACATACAATACAATGCTTTAAGTGTGGGGAGAATTGACATTTTTATATACAATCTCCAAATCAAAAGATAATGGAGGGAAAAACCATTAACCCCAATAGATCCCAAGGGATAAATGTAATTATTTTTCTACCATGGTGACTAAAGTTGAGGATCAAAATGATGTAGTGGTATATACACTCATCTTACACTGAAATATAGTAAGTGTGTTGTTTGATTTCATTTTCAATCATTTTTTTATTTTATTCAAGTTTTAAAATAACATCAAGTTAAACGCCAAAATACTAGTGGTAGAGATTTCGATTAAAACTCCTAGAGTAACTATTCAAGCATCAAAGATATATAGTGATAGTCCTATTAACTTTTTTTAGTTTAATATCTCTAAAAACATGGTGGTCATTCTAACAATTTAATTTTACATAACACTAAGGATGGATTTTCCATCATCGTATAATCCCAATATAAACTATCTAAGAAAGGAAACATTAGTTATTTTTAAGGGATAATATATGATTATAATTAAAGTAGATGTTTGCATCCCCTTTTTTGATGCTCACAAATCATTCTTAATTATGTTTTATTAAGTTACAACTTTTTTAACCATGTTTACATTTAATCTTAACCACTTTTTTTAGTGCATACATCCTAAGACATGTTACAAAAATTTGGATAAATATAAGTTACCAATATGGATAACTCACTGATGCTTGAACTACTGATAGATGAGACATCATTCCATCGAGTTACCAACAGATTCTCAAAAACTTCACAAAGGATGAGCCTTTAATTGAAGTCTAAGTTTCCGACGGCATGTTTCACTGACATCTTGACATACTGATAGAGAAACTGACTGATACTTAGAATTTTCACTAAGTATAAGCCACCAATAGTTTAACCTACTGACAAAGTGACTAACTGATACTCAGAATTTTTACAAAGTATAAGCTACTGATAGCTTGACCTACCGACAGAGTATCTACCGATATAGTACCTACCGACTGAGTACCTACCGATAGACCAACCTACTAAAAGTTTGAGGCACCGACAGACTCACCTAACGATCCTGAGACACCATCATTTCTTTCTTTTCCATTTTAATTCAAAATTACTTCAAACATTCATATTTATTAAACTTTTCATGGATTAGTATATTAATGAGATTTTATCTCTTTTTTAGACAACATTTAATGGATTTCAGAGACCAGTACAAGGTATGATTTACTAGAGAACGTACTATATGTCAGATACACTGTATAAAGGGAATATCAAGATAAAAAAGGTAGATGGAACCATCTATTAAAATATACTGAGTAGCTCGTGCATCCTAGAAAAATAAAATAACTACTCATTGTGCACACTATGCAATACTTTTGAGAGCCTAAAAGGAAGAACATTTTTGTTGCAAGGAGAAGACATCATCCACCAAGTCATACACCTAACTAGAAGTAGAAGACAGAAGCACTCATGACACTTTGTTTTGCTACCAGTTTCCAGAAGTTGACTCTAGCTTCACTTATGTCATCTCTAAGGAGTTTATAAGAAACAAATAACATCACATATATACTTATAAACCCTATTCTCATCATATTGATATCTTTGTGTGCATTATTTACATTTCAAGTAGTGTGTGTGTCTCTGTTTTATAAACATACATTGTCTCCTTTGCGTAACTAAAAGATAAATTGATATCTTCAAAAACCTATATTTTTAAACCTTACACTCCCACGTATAAGAGCGGAATAGGTCCATGTCTACACTGTTATAAGTTTCACTCGCACGAGAACTGTGGTAGAGGTATGTTGACCTTGAAAGTTTGTATACTATTTTTAAACTCTATCCAAGGTGTGGATCAAATTTATTTATATAAATTTCTTGGTGTAAGGTGATCACCAAGTGGAGAGGAAAAAGTATTATCTTTAGAATTAACTTCTTTTTTTATATCCGCTATATTTTTCAAACTTCTATTTTAATTATTTTACTGATTCGTTTAAAACATTTTTTCAATTTGATAGTTAAACTTAGATAGTTTTTATATTAGAATTTGGTTTAGTAGATTGATTTAAAAATATAAAGTAATAATCCATATTTTTTAAACTGATAAATAATCAATCATTAATAAATATTTCAAAATATCAAAACTCTTATAAATTTTCTACTTTGGTTAACTGGGCTATATTTGATTTTAAATTGGCGGTTTTTTAAATAAACATTTTAGATTGAAATTTTTATAGAAACTCAATTCACCCCCCTCCGGAGTGTCCTACTCTAACAAATAGCAAATATATTCAAGATAGATTCATATTATGAAGCACATCCTATTGAATTATTTATGGTAATGATTGTTTAATTAAGTTAATAAATTGAAAATAAAGAGATGTATAAATTGTTTTTGAATCCACTGTTTTATTTCAATAAGATTTATATGGAACTCCCTTATAAAGATAGGTTAAGTTATCAACTGCAATTGTACTTGGTTCCAAGACAATGTTGATTATCCCATATATAATGGAATATGTAGAGTTATAGGAATTAAAGAAGAAACTTTAAAATATTTTGGAGAGGGGTTTTATTCGATATAACATGTATCATGGGAGACCAACTATTCTATTGTTTAATAGTAGGTATAGATCAATGTGTTTATGAATTGAATATAGATAATTTCATGGGATCACAGTGAAGAATAAATACCCTCTTCCTATGATTGATGATTTGTTTGACTAGCTTTATGAGGCTTAATTATTCTCCAAGATTGACATCTGATCAGGGTATCATTAGCTGAGGGTGAAGAAAAATGATATCCCAAAGACTTTTTTCTAAATAAGATATGGGATTTACATGTTTTTTGTTAATCCCTTTATCTTAACTTATTCTATGACCATATTTATGTATTTGATAAATAGATTATTTAAGGGATACCTTGATAACTTTTTGGTGGTATTTATTGATTATATTATCATATATTTCAAAATTCATGTGGATTATGAGGATAATCTAAGAGTAATATTATGAACTTTAAGAAAAGTAAATATTTTTTTTTTAATTCAGAAAATAAGAGTTCTAGTTACAACAAGTGAAGTTATTGGGACATGTTATGACTAGTTAAGGAATCTCAATTAATACAGAAAATAAAAATTTCATTAAGAAGTATCATTAACCTAAAATTGTAATTTCGATTTCTAGTTTCCTTGGTATAATAGGAAATTATATACGTTTTGTGAAAAAAATCATGGTTTTATAATCCACTAAAAAAGTTAACATGAAAGGGGGTTAATTTTATCTTGAAAAGGGAGTGTAAAGAAATTTCCAAGAACCAAAGAAGATATTGGTTAGCATGCATGTGCAATATTTACCCTCTAATGGGGAAAGACTTTTCATTTTTAGTGATGTGTCCTTCAAAGTTCTTGTATGTATACTCATGAAAAATAAAAAAGTTGATTGACTATCCATCTCGATATATAAAGACTCATGAATAGAATTATATTAACCAAGATTTGAAATTAGATTTATTTATTATTGCATTAAATATATGGATGCACTGTCTATATGGGGATATGCGTGATATATGCACTGAACACCAGAGTCTAAAGCATATATTCACACAAAAGGAAATAAACATGAGAAAAAGGATATTTTTGGAGTTTCTTAGTGACAATTATTGTTCTATTCATAATCACCCTAGAAAATTAAACAAAATCATTGATGCATTGAGTAAGAAAGACCCCAGAGTTGTTTCAATGAGGAGGACTGAAAGAGATCCATTGATCAAGGCCTTGATAAATATAGATATTGAATTCATAAGGGAGGGGATATCATTAATACTATCCAAAATTATTTCTCAACCATCATTAATGGAGAAAATAAATAAATCACAGAGATGATCTTAAGCAAAAAAATTATATAAAATCAATGAAAAATAAAAAATCTCTTGAGTTCAATGTTGATTGAGATGGAGTATTAAGGTTTGGTATGAGGCTATGAATCCCAACTATTATAAAGTTAAAAAGATTTAATGGATAAATTTCATAACTCTATGTTCTCTATACATCCAAGAAGCACCAAAATGTATAAATATCTACAAGATCATTTATAACAACCCTGGTCTTTATTACATACGTAATATGATTTATTATATAAAACCTTAACTTGATACAACATAGAAGATCGAGAGGTCCAATGTACTTGGGGATTAAAAACATTACATAACAACTTAAAACATAAAACACAACATCTTATTGAAAACATATTTTACATGACCACTACATTCCCTCATAATTATCATTACATGGGATAACTTGAGGACATGAATAAGAAAAGGGTGAGTTATAAAGCTCAGTAAGGGAGTAAACAAGGTATAACAAGAATATTAAAATACATGTTAGTAAATAATCATATCAAGGGAGTGCAAGAGAAACATGAACATAAATTCATTATGTAGTATGATTATCATAATATAGAAATGTGGCAACAAAACTTAATAAGGAATTAGCATGAGCCATGGCTCATTGCACATGGAGAATAAGTAAACCCTAATTTCACATGAAGCATGAGTAAACCCTAGTTTCACTTGAATTAGAATGATTCAACACTCATTGCACAAGAAGTTTCATGATACTATACTTACCCAATGCATTGGAGCACTATCAGGGCACACCTTTATTAAACATTTCATTTCATGCATAAGTGTGCCACATGGATCATACAACATGGAATCATTCAACATCATAATTTATTCCATGATAAAGGAATGTGGAATACATACATGAAACACTATAATAAATAATTAGATGTGTTTAATGGTGAATACCCTTAATAGAGAAATGTGCATGGTATTCACTACACAATGACTTTGGCTTGAAAATCGCAGTGTAATTTCGGCAGCATAACTATGTAACATAGGAATTCATAAAAAAGGTTGATGAGAGAGAAATTGGTGTATCATAATATATACATTAAATGGAATGTAAGGGTTTCATATGGATACATGTCCCAACAAATGTAATGGAATTTAGGTTCATAATAAAAAATATTTTCTTGAATGTGAATGAGGAGAGAGAAAATCCTTACGGAATTTCGGTAATGTAACGGGTGTACATGGGAGGCATTTAATGTGAGATAAAGGGGTCTATAATCATTCAAAACTAAGTAGGGTAGTATGGTGGAGGTTTGAAAACATACCCAAAAATTTATAATTGAAAATAAAATGGAATTACAATATTAAGAAACTTGGATGAAAAGAGAAAGGTAGGAATCCCTTATTTGGAAGTGTGACCCCAAAGGCTTGGAAGGGGCTTGAAAGAGACTTCCTACGAGATTGGAGTGCCTTGGGAGGATTATAGAGAGAGGAGGGAAGATGTTGGACGAAATCCAAAGGCATTTAGTGAAGAGTAATTGGGATCTCGGGTGGGTTTATATAGGAAAGGAGAGAGAATTATTTATTATTTAGGTTTGGGACACCACACATTAAACTAATCAAAATCACAAACTAGACCATGGTTTTTACCCATGGTTTTTGCAAAAGGTGAGTGTTAAACAATATTTTATGAAGAAAATATCCTAAATTCTTAAAATAACAGGGTTTCCTATGTGGAGGTGAGTCACACTCTCAAGAAAATCAATTTAAAAAGCTAAAATGTTTTATAAGCATTGGAGGGCCCACTAAAGCTTTTTAAAATAAATCAAAAAAAAACCAAAATCATATTATTTTAATGGTAAAATATATATTGGCTGAACATAATATTTATAATATTTTATTACATCACTATTGGGTCATTATGATGTCATAAAACACATTATATGTTTAAACAGTATTTAATTTTTACCAAAAAATTCGACTGTCTCAGAAAATTATAAAAAATTCACCATTGGATAATTTCAAAATCCTAATTCCAAAAATAATATTCATTTTATCTAAATAATTTTCTATATATGTGAATTTTAAATTTTAAAATAAAAACCGACATTTAACAAAAATTCACGGGTTTTGAAAAAAAAAGCTTTCAAGCCTTAATAAAAATTACAATTGAATTCATAAAAATTATACGATCATTTATATTTAATAAAAAGTAATTTATTAATAATAATATTTTATTAAAATATTATTTAATTCAAAAATCCATTAATTCATCAAAATAGATTCCTTAGTTGAACATTAACTAAAAAAATATTATTCATGCTTTAAAAACTATTTACAAAGTAACAATAATAAAATGAAAGTATATTCTTTATTAAATACAAAAATAATGTAAATAATCATGATTCTAGTGTCTTGTTACATAAACCCTTAAAACACCCACATAAAACCTTAGGGTAAGGTGCACGAGGGTGACAGACTCTTGGGGTGGCTCGGATAACATCACTCAAGTGGTAATCTCTATCAACTTCCACTTCTCATATAGGTGGTTCTTCTTAAGATTAACGTATTCAAGATCTACTAGGGCTTTGACAAGATCAAAGATCAATGACGCCACCTCCTTTCTGAGCTCTGAAAAATGGTCTTCACATGGAGAAAGTCTACTAGATGTGGTCATTGCTTCCTTTGTCTGATTAAATTGGATTTGTTAAAGCCCTATATTTATATTAATCATGTGATCACTATTCAAAGGTTATATTAGCAACGGTCACAATTCTTAATGGTATTTTAAAATCCAAAACATAAAACCATAAGTTCATACATTTTCAATAACCATAAGAAAACATTTAAATGGACTAAGAGGAATTTTCATTAATGATTTTTTGGGTTGTTGCAATATTCCCCCCTTAAAAAAATTGTGTCCTCGTAATTTGATTATATACAAAAAGAACTCTTAAATTTAAACAAGAATTAATGGTTTCTTACCCACCACTATTAAGAATTCCTCAACCATTATTATGATGTCGATCATGGAGAGAAAGTGTCCACTCAGTGCAACAATACCTCAATGCACATTCAAATTCTTCTACTTCCTTAGTCCAGATGTAGTCCATGCAACTTGGATCGTACCGATTGAAAATATGATGCACTTTTTGAAAAAAAAAATGTTTCTAACGTATAGTTTCAAAACATCACCATATACCAGGTTTTTGAAAAATAGTCTGACAGGGTTATATTTGAAATTTTTGAAATGTGGTTCTTCTAATATATTGTCTAAGTTACCAATAAGACTGGAAGACAAGACTATATATATATATAGACTACTCGAAGGTATCCCTCTTTAGCCTCTATTTTGAAATCAAATAGTGCATCATACACTCTGGATAGGGTGAAATATTTGAAAATACCCTGATGGTCTCATCTTGAAAGGTGGTAGAGTTTGGAGATTAATATTTGATCATAAGTGACCCATGATCCCTGATGATTCTATGGTATGGAGGAGTTGTTTGATATGTTGTAGAGCGTCTTAAAAGAAATTTGGGCATTGGAAAAGTTTTTTATGCTATGAAAACTTGAATCCGCAATAATTATAGCTAGTAAGTCTGCGGAAAGGGACAAGAGTGTTGTATGAGGTTTCCCTCCTTGCATCTCGAAACTATCCATTATCCTACTGAAGAAACATATCAAATTTTGAGTTACCCTCTTGACATGATAAAATTGTGATATTAAACTACTTCAAGTATAATGATTTATTATTCCTTAATGAAAAGAAAATTATGTGTAACACATGAAGGGTAATATAAGGACAAAAACAAATGACTTATAAATAACTTTTATTTCCTTAACTTAGGAATCTATAAGCTTCAATCTGTGTTATCCATGATCTACTTTCTAACATATATTCCTACGACCATTTTTTTATTCCCTTAATAATGGTTCATACTAAGCTTGTTAATTTACCAAAGCATATCCCCCAAGAGTGTCATAACCAAGAGTGCAGCAAGGCCTATTGTCGTGTCCTAGGATACCTCGGTTCAAGCCTGAAACTCCTTGTCAGAGTTTTCACTCCTAATTACATCTGTGCCCGAGCCGCCTATACCTGATCGTATCCAAAATTGATATATTAGATTAATAAACCACTTACTCAATACTAACCAAAATATAGGGGTGTTTTTATTATACTTAGTCTTATCTATAAGGCTCTCACTAGGGTTTTCTAATCATAATCCCAAAAATAACTAAACTTATCCTCTAATACCAACTTTAAAAACCCTTCTCTTTATTACATACTAAAACATGATTTATTACATAGAACCTTCAATTTATAGAACATATAAGATCAAGAGGTATAGTGTATTTGGGGCTTAGTAACATTACAGAACAACTTAAAACATAGAACACAACATTTTATTGAAAACATCCTTTACATGACCACTACATTCCCTCGTACTTAGCATTGCATGGGATAACCTGAGGACTTGCATAAGAAAAGAGTGAGCTATAAAGCCCAGTAAGGGACTAAAAAAGGTATAACATGTAGATTACAATACATGTTTGGAAATAGGCATATCAATGGATCTCAAGAGAAAAATGAACATAAAGGCATAATATAGCATGATTATCGTAACATGGAAATGTGGAAACAACACTTAACATGGAATTAGCATGAGCTAAGGCTCATTGCATATGGAGCATGAGTAAACCCTCATTGCTCATGAATCATGAGTAAACCCCAGTTTCACATGAATTATAATGATTCAACACTCATTTCACATGACGTATCATGATACTATAGTTTACCCAATGCATTGGATCTCTATCAGGGACCACCTTTCTTAAACATTTCATTACATGCATAAGTGTGCCACATGAATCATACGACATAGAATCATTCAACATCATAATTTATTTCATGATAAATGAATGTGTAATACATACATGAAAATCTATAATCAATAAGTAGATGTGTGGAAATCGGAATACCCTTGATAGATAAATGGGCATGGTATTCACTACACAATGACTTTGGCTTGGAAAACCGCAGTTCAATTTCAGTAGCATAACTGTGTGACATAGGAATTAATAAAAAAATTTGTTGAGAGTGAAATGGGTGTCTCATCATATGTACCTAAAATGGACAGTAATGGGTTAATATGGTTACATGTCCCAACAAATGTAATAGAATTTAGATTCATGATACAAAATATTTTCTTGAATGTGAATGAAGAGAGAGAAATTCCTTACGGAATTTCACCATGGTAACAGGTGTACATGGGAGGAATTTAATGAGAGATAAAGGGGTCTATGATTATTCAAACATAAATAGGGAAGTATTTGGGAGGTTGAAGACCATAACCCAACATTTATCATTGAAAATAAAAGGGCATAACAATATTAAGAAACTTTGATAAAAAGAGAAAGGTAGGAATCCCTTACTTGGAAGTGTGATCCGAAAGGGTTTGGAGAGGCTTGAGAGACACTTCTTGGGATCTTGGGGCACCTTGGGAGGATTCTAGAGAGAGGAGGTCATAGGTTGGACAAACTCCAAAGACTTTAAGTGAAGAGGAAGTGCAATATTGGGTGGATTTTTATAGGAAAGGAGAGAAAATTCTTTATTATTTAGGTTTGGGACACCACACATTAAACTAATAAAAACCACAAACTAGTCCATGGTTATTGCCCATGGTTTTTTCCAAAGGGGAGAGGATAACAATATTTTATGAGTCTAATTTCATAACTTCTTAAAATAATCAGGTTGCGTATGTGGAGGTGAGTCACACTCTAAAGGAAATCAATTTAAAAAGCTAAAATGTTTTATAAGCTTTGGAGGGTCCACTAAAGCTTTGTAAAATAAATAAAAAAACCTAAAATAATATTATTTTAATGGTAAAACATATATTTTCCGAACATAATATTTATATTATTTTATTACATCACTATTGGGTCATTATGATGTCATAAAACACATTATATATTTAAAAAGTATTGAATTTTTACACAAAAAATTGAATGTCTCAGAAAATTATGAAAAATTCACAGTTGTATAATTTAGATGTCCTGATTCCAAAAATAATATTAAATTTATCTAAATAATTTTCAAAATATATGAATATTCACTTTTAATATAAAAACTGACATTTATTGAAAATTCATGGGTTTTGACAAAAATAGCTTTCAAACCTTAATAAAAATTACAATTGTATTTATAAAAATTATATGATCATAAATATTTAATAAAAAGTAATTAATTAATAATAATATTTTATTAATATATAATTTAATTCAAAAATACCTTAATTAATCAAAATATATTCCTTAGTTGAATATTAACTAAAAAAATGTTATTCATGCTTTAAAAACAATTTACAATGTAACAATAATAGAATGAAAGTGTATTATTTATTATATACAAAAATAATGTACATAATCCTGATTGTAGGGTCTTGTTACATAACCCCTTAAAACACATGCATAAGACCTTAGGGTAAGGTGGAAGATGGTGACAGACTCTTGGGGTGGCTCGGAAAACATCGCTCGAGTGGTAATCTCTATCAACATCTACTTCTCTCGTAGGTAGTTCCGCTCAAGCTTAACGTATTCAAGCTCAGATTGGGCTTGGTCAAGAGAGAATCAAAATGACACCACCTCCTTTATGAGCTCCGACAAATGGGCTTCGTACGGGGACAGTCTATTGGATGAGTTCATTGCTTCCTTTGTCTGAGTAAATTGGATTTGTTAAAGCCTTGTATTTATATTAATCACGTGATCATTGTTCGATGGCCATATTAGAAACGATCACAATTCTTAACGGTATTTTAAAATTCAAAACATAAAACCAAATAAGTGCATACATTTTACATAACCATAAGAAGACATTTAAATACACCAAGAATAATTTTCATTTATGAATTTTTGGGTTGTTACAAAATTCCCCCCTTAAAAAAATTGCATCCTCGCAATTTGATTACATACAAAAAGAACTCTAAAATTTGAACACGACTTCAGGGTTGATTACCCACCACCATTAAGAATTCCCCAACCATCATTATCATGTAGATCACTAGGAGAGAGGGTCCACTCAGTGCAACAATAACTCAATTCACTTTCCAACTCTTTTACTTCCTTAGTCTAGATGCAGTCCATGCAACTTGGATCGTACCGATGGAAAATATGATGCAATTTTTGAAAAAAATTGTTTCTAACTTATAGTTTCAAAACATCACCATGTACCAGGTTTTTTTAAAATAGTCTGACAAGGTCAGATTTGAAATTTTTCAAATATGTTCTTCTAATATATTTTATAATATTCTAAAAAGACTGGAAGACAAGACTATTTATATATAGGCTTCTCACAGGTCTCCCTCATCAGCCATTATTCTGAAATAAAATAGTGCATCATACTCTATGGATAGGGTGAAATATTTGAAAATACCCTGATGGTACCTCCCTAATATTTGAAGGTGGTAGATTTGGGAGATTAATATTTGATCATAGGTGATCCATGATCCCTGATGATTCTGTGGTATGGAGGAGGTGTTTGATATGTCATAGATCATCTTATAAGAAATTTGGACATTCGAAAATGTTTTAATGTTATGCGAGCTTGACTTCGCAATAATTATAGCTAGTAAGTCCCCAGGAAGGGACAAGAGTGTTGTATGAGCTTCTTCCCCTTCCATCTTGAAACTATCCTTTATCCTACTGATGAAACATATCAAATTTTGAGTTACACTCTAGATATGAAAAAATTGTGATATAAAACTACTTGAATTATAATGATTTACTATTCGTTAATGAAAGGAAAATTGTGTATAACACATAAAGGGTAATCCAAGGACAAAAATGCATGACATATAAATAACTTTTATTTTCTTAACTTAAGAATTTATACTCTTCAACGTATGTTATCCATGATCTACTTTCTAACATATATTCTTAGGGGCATTTTTTATTCCCTTAATAATGGTTCATAATAAGCTTGTTAATTTACCAAAGTATATCCTCCAGGAGTGTCATAACCAAGAGTGGAGTAAGGCCCATTCTCGTGTACCAGGATACCCCGGGTCAATCCCAAAACTCCTTGTCGGAGTTATCACTCCTAGGTACATCTGTGTCAGAGCCGCCTCTACCTGATCGTATCTAGACATGGATGTATTTTCTTAATAAACCACTTAATCAATACTCACCAATATCTAGGGATGGTTTTATTATACTTAGTCTTATCCCTAAGGATTTCACTAGGATTTTCTAATCCTAATCCCAAATATAACTATACCTATCCTCTAATATCAACTTTAACAAACCTGCTCTTTACTACATACTTAAACATGATTTATTACATAAAACCTTCACTTGATAAAACCTAGAAGATAGAGAGGTGTAGTGTCCTTGGGGCTTAGGAACATTACATAACAACTTAAAACATATAAGGCAACATCTTATTGAAAACTTCCTTTACCTGACCACTATATTCCCTCATACTTATCATTTCATGGGATAACATAAGGAAAAGCATAAAAAACGGTGATCTATAAATCCCAGTAAAGGAGTAAACAAGGTATAACATGAAGATTACAATACATGTTAGTAAATATTCATATCAATGGATCGTAAGAGAAACATGAAAAAAAATGAATAATATAGCATGATTATCATAACTTAGAAATGTGGCAACAACACTTAACATGGAATTACCATGAGCCACGGCTCATTGCACATGGATCATGAGTAAACCATCATTGCACATTAAGCACAAGTAAACCCTAATTTCACTAGAATTAGAATAATTCAACACTCATTGCACATGATGTTTCATGATACAATACTTCACCCAATGCATTGGAGTGCTATTAGGGAACACAATTCTTAAACATTTCATTTCATGCATAAGTGTGCCACATGGATCATACAACATGGAATCATTCAACATCATAATTTATTCCACGATAAAGGAATGTGGAATACATACACAAAACTCTATAATCAATATGTATATGTGTGTAAAGGTGAATACCCATGATAGAGAAATGGGAATGGTATTCACTACACAATGACTTTGGCTTGGAAAATCGCGGTACAATTTCGGCAGCATAACGGCGTGACATAGGAATTCATAAAAAAGGTTGATGAAAGAGAAATGGGTGTATCATCATATTTACATGAAATGGATAGTAATTCATTCATATGGATACAAGTCCCAATAAATGTAATGGAATTTATATTCATAATACAAAATATTTTCTTGAATGTGAATGAGGAGAGAGAAATTCCTTACAGAATTTTGGCATGGTAATGGGTGTACATGAGAGGTATTTAATGAGAGAGAATGGGGTATCTCATCATTAAAACATAAATAGGGTAGTATGGGGGAGTTTCTAATTCATACCCCAACATTTATAATTGAAAATAAAAGGGAATAACAATATTATGAAAATTGGATAAAAAGAGAAAGGTAGGGTTCCCTTACTTAGAAGTGTGATCTCAAAGGCTTGGGAGGGGCTTGAGAGAGGCGTCTTGGGAGATTCGGTCACCTTTTGAGGATTATAGAGAGTTGAGGTCAGAGTTATTATGAACCCCAAAGTCTTTGAGTGAAGATAAAGTGAGAGATTGGTGGGTTTATATAGGAACAGAGAGGGAATTATTTATTATTTAGGTTTGGGAAACCACACATTAAACTAATAAAAACCACAAACTAGTCCATGGTTTTTGCTAAAGGGGAGTGTAAAACTATATTATATGAGGACAATGTCAAAACTTCTTAAAATAATAGGGTTGCTTATGTGGAAGTGAGTCACACTCTCAAGGAAATCAATTTAAAAAGAAAAAATGTTTTATAAGCCTTGGAGGGTCCACTAAAGCTTTGTAAAATAAATATTACAAACCTAAAATCATATTATTTCAATGGTAAAACATATACTGGAAAAAAAAATATAGTATTTTATTACATCACTATTGTGTCATTATGATGTCATAAAACACATTATATATTTAAACAGTATTTAATTTTTACACAACAATTCGACTGTTCTAGAAAATTAGGAAAAATTCACTACTGGATAATTTTGATTTCATGATTCCAAAAATAATATTCATTTTATGTAAATAATTTTATAAATATGTGAATTTTCACTTTTAAAATAAAAAACTACATTTATTGAAAATTCATGGGTTTTGACAAAAACAGCTTACAAACCTTAATAAAAATCAAAATTGTATTCATAAAACTTATACGATCATTTACATTTAATAAAAAGTAATTTATCAATAAAATTATTTAATTAAAATATTATTTAATTAAAAAATCCATTAATTCATCAAAATAGATTCCTTAGTTGAACATTAACTAAAAAATACTATTCATTCTTTAAAAACTATTTACAAAGTAACAATAATAAAATGAAAGTATATTCTTTATTATATAAAAAAAATAATGTACATAATCATAATTCTAGGGTTTGGTTACATAACCCCTTAAAACACCGGTATAATACCTTGGGGTAAGGTGTGCGATGGTGATAAACTCTTGGGGTGGCTCGGGTAACATCGCTCGAGTGGTAATCTCTATCAACTTTCACTTCTCCCGTAAGTAGTTCCACTCAAGATTAACGTATTCAAGCTCGGCTTGGGCTTTGTCAAGAGAGAAGCCCAATGATTCCACCTCCTTTATGAGCTCTAACGAATGGGCTTTTTTATGGGGAAAGTCTACTAGATGAGGTCATCGCTTCCTTTTTCTGAGTAAATTGAATTTATTAAAGCCCTGTATTTATATTAATCATGTGATCATTGTTCAACAGCTATATTAGCAACGGTTGAAATTTTTAATGGTATTTTAAAATACAAAACATAAAACCAAATAAGTGAATGCGTTTTATATAACCATCAAAAGACATTTAAATAGACTAAGAGTAATTTTCATTAATGAATTTTTGGGTCGTTACATCATTATTAGTGGGAAAACATGAAAAGTGAGATCATTGATTATACTATAAGATGTATGTAGTATCAGAAAGATAAGGCAAGTAAATAATTACCCAAAGGAGTGTTTCAAACCTAACCCATACTTATATGGAAGTGTGACAAAATCACAATGTAATTTGTTACTAGACTTTCTAAGGAATCTATGTGGAAAATGACATATGGGTAATCATTGATAGATTAAAAAGGTATTCACATTTTATTATTATGTGAAATAATTTTTCCTTGAGTTCCTTACTCATATTTATATTCAAGAAGTGGTGAGACTTCATGGGGAACCACTATCAATTGTTTCAGACCATAAACCATGATTTAATTATGATTTCTGGAGGAGAATTTAAAAGGCTATGAATATTGAAGTAAACCTTAGAATAACCTATCATACTCAAACTAATGGGTTGTCTGATAAGAATATTCATATATTGAAAGATATTTTGTGGGATTACTTACTTTATTTTCAAGGGAGTTGGGATTAACATCTTCCAGTTATTGAATTCTACTATAAAATTTGTTTTCACTAGAGTATTCAAATGGATCCTTATAAAGAACTCTATGGGGATTTGTGTAGAAGTTCCACATGCTAGGGAAAAGTTGTAGAAGGAAAACTATTAGGACTATAAATTTTGAAATACACTATGGAGATGAACAAGTGATCCAAAAATATATAAAGGTTGTTGAGATTAAACAAAATTTTTATGATGATGATAGAATAAAAGACTTATAATTTCATTTTGGGGATCATGTATTCCTTAATATATCACCATTGAAATGGGTTATGAGATTTATAATAAAGGGTAAATTGAGTCCAAGGTACATTAGAAAATTTAATATTCTAGAGTGTATTGGGGAATTTTTCTATTTGTTAACACTACCTCTAAATCATTCCAATGTCCATGACATCTTCCATGTGTCCCTGTTAAAACAATATGTTTGAACCAATGCATATAATAGAAACAAATGCTATAGAATTGGAACCTGAGCTATCATATGAAAAATCACTGATATAGATTACTGATAAGGGAATAATTATTGTGGAATAAGACAACCTGACTTGTGAAAATCATATGGATAAATCATAAGTTTGAAGAAGATAACTGGGAACATGAAGAATCGATGAAAGATAAATTCATCCATTTATTTTAAATGACACAACATTCAAGGGAGAAATTCTTTTTGGGGGGATGTAACAACCCAAAAATTTCATTTTTATTAACAAAGAAACACACATTTCATATTGAATGTTTTTTTAGGTTTTACAATTAAAGAATGTAGAAAAAAATTACATTACTTTACATTACATGTCATGAATTAATATTGACTATAACAGCTGGGAATAATATATAGAGATAAATTAAAAAAGACAATGCACACACTAATGTGAACTCTATAGGCTTAAATTTTCCATTGAAGATTGATCCTTCTATAAAAATAGTAAACATAAATATAAGAGTTAGAAATTTGATAGACATTATCAAAAGAAATGTAGAACCCTTGTAGGAATTGTAGGGAATGTTGAGGTATAAGAATAGTAGAGTCTATATATGGTATAAAGGGAAAAATGACTGTTATAATATGACTATTGGGAATTATGACCACTGGGAATTATGAACATTGGGAATTATGACCTTTGGTAATAATGTTACTATTAGAATTAGTGTATATTAAGGGTAATGATAAGAGATAAATAATGCAGAAAAGAGAAATAATGGCCTCAACTAGTGTGATCATTCCTTTTAAAGCCCATTTATCAGAACTTGGGAGGAAGGTAGCTTTATTGGGTTTCACCCTTGACTAAGCCTAAGAATAGCCTCAATATGTAATTCTTGATCGGATTCGACTACATGATAAGTTCAAGTTAGAGGAGATTACCACTAGATCAATGTTAGTTGAGCCACCCTATTAAAGTAGCACCATCTCAAACCTTACCCTTGGGGAGTATGTTGGTGTAATAAGGGGTTATGTATCTAGACCTTATTACTATAAAGGTGAAATTTCCTTCTTATAAATTAAATAGAGTTTTATTCAATAATATTTTAATTATTATTTTATTTAACAAAATACACATGAATATGAGATAAATATGATAAATAGATTTTTAGATACCAAGAAAATATAATTATATTTTCTGAAAATATATAACTTCAATTAATATTTTAATGAAAGTTAATTTTCTTGAAATTTTCTTAAAAAACAAAATTTATTTAAATATAATTTATTATATAATTTTATAATGTCCTGGGAAATTTTTATAAGGGCCATAAAGTTGATTATGTCATAAAAACTATTATTTTTTAAAACATAAGTATTCTTATTTAAAAGTTAAAATTAGAAAATTATTAAATTATTTTGAAAATTTTAAAACTACATTTGAAATAAATACATTAAAATTTGGTTAGGGTGAAATTTTAATAGTTTTCTAAATACTTAATTTTTTAGTGAATAGTAAGAAATGAATTTTCAATTTTCTCTTTGTTTTATGTCTTCAAAAATATATAATAGTTATTTAGTAATTAAAATAACTAAATCCAAAAACAAAAATAAGTTATTTTATTAATATAATGCATTTTAATAAATTAAAATTATTTTTTAAACCATTAAATAACATTCCAAACTCTAAATTAGAAATTATGCTTTCTAATAATAAAGTTTTTTGGAAATACTACTTTATCATTTCCTAAAGTATTATAAAAATTGGATTTTAGTTATCCCATGGATAAAAGTAAAAAACCATTCCCTAAATGTCCTAAACCATGAGCTAAAACTTTGGGTAAGACAATGGTTTTACATTTCACACCACCTATAATTCAAAGGATAAAATTTGGAAATAAATAAACAATTCCCTTTATTTTTTCTATAAATTCCCACCTCTCCACCCCATTTCATTCACTCCCAATCAATTCATAATGAATTTTTTGGACCAATTTGGTCGGATTTTGTTTTTTGGCTTCTTTATGTTTGATTTTTTCAAGAATTTTTTGTTTATGTTCCCTTTATAAAGAATCACCATACTTTGTAAGACATTGTGATTGAATAAAGGAGTTCAAACACATATGATTGAACTCAATTTTATTAATAAATTCCATCATTTAAATTTCTCTATTATGAATTTTTTCTAGGTGTACTTGTTTGAAAAACATATCTTTCCAAAATGAAGCTTATTAGATGAACCAAGGAGGAGTACCAAAAATAGAATAATAAAATCGATGTTCAATAATAAATAAAAAGATACAATGAAGATCTAAATGTTATAAAAATCATGTAAAACCTCATGATTGTTAATTTTTTTAATGATAAGCTGAAGCTATTCGGATACAAGATTTCTATAAATATAGTTACAAACATAGAATTTTGAACATGGAATTTGGGACACAGGGTTTCAGATAGAGTTCATCTAAAAAATCTAGTGATTATTTGCTTCAATGAAGGTCTCAACATCAATATTATTCTAAAAACTCATGATACAGGTGTTTTTAAAGTAGGGTAATAACTTTTTCATGCATAAAATTTTTCTCTTAGAAGTTATGTGAAAGATCTACAGACACAAGACCAAACAGAGTGTTAACTAATTAATGTTGTTTACAAAGGTTAATAAGTATGTGAATTTGAGAAGTTTTGAAGTTGAGAAATTTTAGAAAGTTTTTGAATCTAGGAAGTGACTGAAGAATGAATTTTATAAATTTAAAATTATACAAATAATTTGGAAAAAAAATTCTATTAATTATAATATTATGAAAGACTATTTAGTTCTTCATTAAGTAACAATGGTACTAGTTTTCAGTCAGGCTGCTAGGGGAGAGATTCAATTTCTTTTTAATCATAAAAGTGATATAATAAAATTTATGACTCATATTTATAGAAATAGTGTTAATGATGATATTTAAAGTAGATAATAGAAATTTTTATGGATTAATAAGTTTGAAAAATAAAGAAGATCTCAGGTTTGCTATCGGACTATGTTTTTCGGACTAACAAGATCATACACACTTGAGTGGATACAATATCCAGAAAAAGAGATCTTATAAAGATTTACTGAAATATATTTTATCAAAAAAAAATTCAAATGAAAATAAAATTGAAGAATAAATTTGTGTTGAAGTATCATTATAGGATTTAGAAGAGCCCATAAAATCTAATAAGTTTTATGATGTTTTGATATGACAGAGACTATTGAATTGAAAATTTTCATTCATTGGGAAAATAAATTCAAGTTCCCACCTTTTTTTATTGAACCTATATAAATGGGTGAAAGTAAAACATACAAATAAACTATTCATGTGCACAAAAAGTGATAGCACTTGATTTTTGGTTTTGAATAGAGTTTATGAAAAGAAATTTTGGAAGAAAGTTTATGAACATAAGAATCGGTTAGACAAATTTCTGAATAGAATAATCATTCAATCTCATCAGATGAAATTCTATTGTCCTAGTTTTTAATAAAGTTATTTTTAACCAAGGAATCCCATGGTTAAGGTGAATAAGAAGTTTGAGCAAACATAGAAGTTAGGGTAAGGGATCACCGGATGCACTTTCCAAAAAATCTCATCAAACTAATAGAATTGGGTATAAAAATTCAACAGATAGTTTCAAGATAATATATATTTGAGGAAAAGATCAGGTTTTGGGTTTACCATAGAAAAATATAATATACTTGTTTCTAGACAAACTCATTTCTAGAAAAACAAAAATAATAGATTAATTTCATATAGTGATCATATTGAGTTTTGTAAAAAGTACAGAGAAGAAGTTATTTCTTATTTATGGGTAAGAATATGAATAACTGTTCTTAAATAAAAACAAAAGTGAATATTTTTGAAGAATTATAGTGAAAAAATTCTAAACCTGTTGGAAAAATTTTCTATTTTTTTTACAAAACATTACTTATATCAATTATACTAGAAGAATCACATGAACTATTTTTTTATCATTGTTCTATGGAAGTGTATGGATATTTCCTACTTGATATAACAATAAAAATTATTATTTTATAGTAGATTATTTGGAATTGGGTTATTTCAAAACCATGATAAGGTCTATCATATCTTATTGAGTAGTGAACCTTATAAATTATTTCATTCTTATGGATGTGTTTAAATGTTCAGTTTTTTGAAAGTGATAAATATTTAAAATTAGTTAAAGGTTTTTCATAAGAAATATAACATAAAATAAAAATATATCATTGATTCACCCCTCCCTCTCTCAGTTATTACATTGATCATGCATGGGCCTTTTCAATTAGTATCAAAGGGAGGGTTCCATTCATTTACTCTTTATTGAATTTTTAAGAGATGTTGTGATGGATAATTTGAATTTTGTGTACATTAAGGGTATTATAGTTTCTTATATAAATAACTATCACATCTGGAAAGATACAATGTTTCCATATCTTATGTCCCTCGGTTGTAAAGTTATGGAGGCGGTTACATATGGATTTATGGCTTTTACTAACAGTTTTACTCAGACAGAGATGATGAGAAATATCATTAGAATGACGGAAGGTATAAAAATGATTTACTTTTTTCACTCTCTAAAAGTTAATTTTGTAGATTAAAGGTAGTTTGAACTACCAAATGTATTTGAGAAAAGTTGAAAATTATCTATGACGACAATACAAAAGTGAAAAAGGTAAATTTAAAAATCTAGTGGATAAAAAATGAATACCTCAAGAATGGGTACCTATGAATATATTAGAGACTTCTTCACAGATTTGAATGATATTGTAATCACTATAGGATGTCTTGGTAAAAATATTAAAGATTCAACTATTATTGAGAAGATATTAAAAATTCTTCTTGAAATGTTAAATGCCAAAGTTTCATCTTTGCAAGATAGAGATTTTGAGCCTCTGATCAGCCTCTATCTCATTTCTCCCCAATATAGGGTTCCTTCAGTGGTGTTCTGGCAGGGGAGGCTTGCATGCCACTTCTCTGGAATTGTATCCCCCACCCCTCTTTCCTTCCTTTCTCCCCTCCCCTATTTCCCTCTATTTTTCTTCCTCCCATTTCTTTATTCCCCCACTCTCTCACTCTTCTGAACTCATTCTTGATTCCATGTTTAAGCCCATCAGTTTTTTCTCTTATCTTCCCTTCTTGTTATAACATTTCTAACCCCACTATAGTCTGGTGTACTGATTTTCTCAGGGAGGTTTTGGATGTGTATGTTCAATCGTACAGGTGTCCCAGGAGCTCAAGCCCATTCTCAAAGGACTTGATATTCAGGGTTGGTGGTTTTTTGCGATGACGAGCTTCTTTATGGAGACCCCACCACTTCAAACACTACTCTAGCTTCTTTCTCCCACATTGGTCTCCCTGTTGGTCTATTGTGGTGGCTTTAAGAGGCTTTTTGATGTGATGTTTATTCGATCGATGGTTTTTCAGGAGGTGTGGCCTTCTTCATCTTCGATCTATGTTGTTGTTGTTTCAGATGTTTTTTGTAGTTCATATAGATGTAATGGGTTTGTTCAATGCTGGTATTCTTTTTTTTTCGATTAGTTTAGGGATGTTGGGTCTATGAAGGTTATGGTGTTGCAGTTTTCTTGTCGATGGCTAGGGATTGTTTCATTTTGGTGCATAATGATTTTATTCTATGGTTTGATACTAAATGAGGTTAGAGTTAATGGATTTTGGTTCATTTAGAAAGTGAATTCTTGATTTTATGATGGTGAGTTTGTTCAGTTTCTCTTTGGTTTTCTGTTCATATTTGGTCTTCTATGACGATGAATCTGACACTACTCATGTTGGATATGATGAAGTCATTCTATATTTTTGTAAATTATGTTTATGTGATATCAAAACTTTCTAGTGTGGTGTTGTCAAGGTTAAAATATGACGGTGCGGGTGTTATCTCCAGTGGGTTTTTCATTAGTGTGGTGACCAAGGAGGCGATCGATCGATATTTGGTGAGGATGGTGGCGGCGTGATGATGATGATGGAGTTGTAATGATGTGATGGCACACGTTTCCTAGGAGGAACTGTAATTTACAGGATTTTCCTATTTTTTCATTTTGAATATGGAACCTAGTTTAAATTTTGTATTTATAATTTGTGATCAGTTTTGTACAGTTCCAACATTTCCTTGAAAGTGGATTTTTCATGAAAATAAAAAAAAGATTTCTATCAAGATATATATTCTAAAACTCTATATTTGTATGAATTATATATTACTATTATTACAAATAAAATTATCATATATAAAGTTATGAAAATCAAATAAAAACACGATTGAGAAATTTCCTTCAAATCTTTCAAGAAAGGAAAATATAAGAAAATTCTCAAACATTAAGAATTTTGTTATTATAACACTCAAGATGAGGTTAGTAATAATTTTGATAAATTTTTGTCCTTTTCTCATAAAAATGTAAAAATAGGTATAGGAAATTAAAAAATGGTTGTTACCACTAAAATTATTTGGTTATGGTTCCATTGGATATTTTGATTCAAATTACCCTCAGAGAGAGAATGAAGAAAAAAGTGATAAAGATAATAGAATTTCAAGAATATACTTTAAGAAACAAGATTAAAATACAAATATTATTAAAATTAAAGGACAAAACATTATTTAAATTCAAATGGTTAATTTTTTTGTATAAATATGATGAAGATTATGATAGTGAAGTTTAAACAGATAATTTCAATGAAGTTTCAATAGAAAACACATTTATTTTAAAAGTAAATGATGAAGAGTTTTTTGGTTACAAAATATGTTGTTCTGAATAATATAATAAGTAGAATATGAGCTCAAAATATAATATAAATAATGTATTCAAAATATTGTAATAATTAAAATAGAAGTCAAGAAACTGGAAAAGGAATGTTCTACATCAAATAGTCAAGAATGTTTTCTTAAATAAAAATCTATAATGTTGGAAGAAATTGATCATTTGAAAAAATATCTTGAAAAAAAATAATATAAATCAAAATCTTGAATTAAATATAAAATTTAAGGATAAAAAAGTAAGAACTTGTTCCACAAAAGTTTTCTATTTCTTAGTAGGGAGTTACGAGCATCAAAAACTCTGTTTTTCGAAACTAGGGAATGTTCTCAGAAGTGTGAACCTAAGAAAGATAAAAAAAAGTTATCTTAAAAGTTTGATAAGAAAAATGAAGATGTTATTAATATTAATAAATTTTAGAAAATCATGTATGTATCCTAAATAGATAAAGTTAAAAATTATGATGTTTCAAAAAGTTTGAGGTCTGAATCAAATTTTTCCACTACTAGAGATTCTATTGATGATGAAAAGAAATCCAAGTTTAATAAGAATATTTCAGAATATAGAAAAGATTAAGGGGATCACAAAATTCTAATATGTAAAGTTAAAAATTTATAAAAAATAAATTTTACAACTCCATACGGTATGGAAGTTATAGAGGAAAATATTATTTTATGGTTACTATTGGTTTTATGGTGGATTTTTTCATACATAAAATATTTGTTGGTTCAATCAACAAAAATTCAATAATACCATGAGTAACTAGAATAAAAGTTTGAGGGGGGACAATCCACTCAAATAAGTAACCTTGATAAAGCTGGTATAGAGATTGAAAATAGATTCCAACCTTTGGAAATTATTGTTGAAGGATTTGAACATCCAGTAAATCTTAAAAAATTATGTCTTGTTTTGTTACTAACACAACAAAATTTTTATAACAACTCTCAAAATCCATGTGTGAAGAAATATAAAGGAAAAGAAAAATCTCTTTCCATAGAAACTGATCTTAAATTTATAAAAGTAGAATGGTCCAATATTTTGAATAGTAGATTCTATTCACATATGAAAAGTGATTTTTAGCATTTGAAGAATGTGAAAGATTTTAAATAATAAATAATGACTTTTTTCAATGATGAATCAATCAGGATTAATGGTATTGGATCTTCTATTATTGGGAAAAAATGAAATCCAAAAAGTTCATATTTGTTGATGGGATAAAAAAACATGTTAAGTGTTTAATAGCTTTTTGATAAAGTTAATGAGGTTGTTTTCAGAACATATGGTTTTATCATAAAAATTGTGGAACATGGAAAAGTTTTTATGATAGGCCAACGTACAAAGGGGAACTTTTTTCAAATTGGTGATGTAAAAAATTCATGTTATCTAATAATAATAGAAGAAAATAAATTATGTCATAATAGTTTGGGATATATGAGTTAGAGTAAAATGAGAAAGTGAACAAAAAAAGATATTGTATGTGATATTCCTGGTAAGAAAGGAAGAAGAGATTTGTGTTGTTCCATTTTTCAAAACAATAAAATTAAAAACACAGTGCATTAGAAAGTTTAAATTCATTCAACTCAACCCCTTGAGCTTATTCATTTTGATATTTGTGGGCTAATGAGAAAACAATAAACTTTCATAGATAATTACTTCATTTATTTCATTAATGATTTTACTCACATTACTTGTATTATTTATTTAAAACATTAATCCAATGCTTTGAAAATGTTTAAGACTTTCAAGATAAGAGAATATAAGTAATGTGAATTTTATTTGAATAATTTTCAAACTAATAATGGTTTTGAATACAAAAAAGGAAGAATTCAGAGATTATTTTGAAGAACATGGAATTCTTCATGAGTTCATTGAACCTTATATAGTAAAGAAAAATATTTTTTCTGAATGAAATAATATAATTTTGTTGGTTAAGGGACGTAAAATGTTGATCGAGCATGGTATTTATCACTATTTCTAGTGATAAGAAATGATTATAATAGTTTATATTCATAATCTGTGTTTATATATATTGATTTATGATATTAATAATTATGAAACATTATACATTGAAACTCATATTTTGAAACACTTAAGTTTTTTTGGTAGTCCCTGCATCATCAAAATAAAAATTGGAAATCTTGGTACATTTGATCAAATAGGAGAATATTGAATTTTTCATGGATATGATATTAATGGTAGAGTATATAAATGATTCAATAAGATATTTGATTCTAAAAATGTAAAAGTTCTTTAAAAACCTAAATATGAAGTTTAAAAAACACATGAAAATAAGGAATATGGGAGATATTAGATAGTTTTTGTTGAGAAACATGAAAAATGTTCCAACAATGGTAATTCCACGCAAATAGAAGATTATGAATTAACTATTTCTAGTGATGAGGAAGAACTTCGTATATCTCATCATAGCCTGAGGAAGTAGGTGGAAGTACAAAACATCATTGGAGATAAAAGGCCAAAATTTTAAATGATAAAAACCTCAATGTTTTTTTAAAAAAAATCACAGTATTAAAAAGTTTAACCAAAAGATATTAATTAATCATTTGAGAATCAGGATGGGATTTATGCAATTAATTAAGAGTTTGACCAAATTGTAAAGAATGGTGCTAGGGAAATTATTCCCAAACCAAATCATAAAAATCTCATTATAATAAAATGGATATTTTGAAACAATTTAAATGAATATGGTGAAGTGAAAAGAAACAAATAACTATTGGTTTGAAAAGGTTAATCACAAATTGATGGAATTTATTTGGATGAGGCTTTTAAACTAATATTAAGGTCATAAAAAATTTGAATCATTCTTCCTATTGCTGAAAAATGAGTTTATAAATTTTTTCATGTGGATATAAAGTCATCTTTTCTTAATAGAGACCTTGAAAATGAAATTAATATTGAAAAAACATGTGGATTTTTTATTGTAAAATATAAAATCTATGTGTAAAATTTGAAGAAATCATTGTATGTGTTAAACAAAGCTCCGAGGGCTTGGTATTCCAAATTGGATTCCCAATTAAATAATATGAAATTTAAGAAAGTAAGAGTTCAGAATAATATATGTATAAAAGAAAATATGATCTCTCTTGTAATTTTTATGTTGATGATATTATTTTTTCTAGAAATGATGAATAAATTTTTGAAAAGTTTACTTAAGTGATTAAGAAGTTATTTAAAAAAGTCAACTCTTGTTGAAATGAGATATTTTCATGGAATAAAAATCTCATAAAAGAACAAATATATTTTTCTATATCAAGAAAATTATGCTAAGGAACTTCATAATAAATTTGGCACAGAATATTTAAAACCATTTTCCACACCAATTTCTATGGGAACCAAGTTTTAAAAAGATGTAGAATGAAAGGAATTGGATTTTAAGGAATTAAGTAAGCTAATTAGAAGTTTCTTATATCAGACTGCTTCAAGAATATATATTGTATATGTCATTACTTTGTGTGGAATATTTCAAAGTGATCCAAAATAATCTTATCCTTTGGAAGGAAATAAATTCTTAGATATATCAAAGGCATAACAAATTTTAGTATAAAATATGATAACTTGGGAAATAATGATTTTTTTGGTTATATATATGATGATTGGGAAGTAATTATGAATGATATATGATCCATATCTATTGTAGGTTTCTTTATATAGGAAAGTTTTGTAAGTTGTCATACTAAAAACGAAAATATTGTAACCCTTAGCATGGAAAAATATGAATATGTTATTTCCATTACAGCTACAACACAACTTATGTGGATGAAAACTTAGTTGGAATATTTTCTCGTTAAAGTAAATTTACCCCTTATCTTGGGTTTTTATAATAAAAGTGTAATAAATATCACTAAAAATCTAGTGCAACATTCTTTTTTAGATAATTTTGACCTCAAATATCACTTCATCAAGGTGCATGTGGAGGATAATGAAATTTGGTTAGAATATGTTCCAACAAAAGAACAAGTTGTAGATATATTCACAAAATATTTACCAAAGGAATATTTTTATAAATCAAGGTTGAACATTGGCATTAAACCTCCTACTCTCCAAGATTGAGTAATGTGTGTCTTTCCCATCTCTCAACTTGTATTTAGGTAGTGTTTTCAAGGAAGAGAAAAATGATGTCTCAAAAATCTATCCATTATTATATACTGAAACTTTTAATGAAATAATGTATTTCAGTGGAGTTTTTATAATGGTTAAGTTTCTATCCAAGTGTGTGAATGTATGAACTATTTTAACACTTTGTTAAAGTTCATGTAGGAAACTTTTTTCTTGAAGTAAAGTTGAAATGTTGAAGTTGAAATGTTTTAAATAAATGGAAAGTGTGTTGTTTAAGAAAATGTTTCCAAAGTCACTACTTATTGATAGTTTAGATTTTGTGTTCAATAATTATTGTTTCTTACATTGATTTCTGTCTACAGGATTTTAATTTTTGATAAGTGAACCATATCTAGAGTTAAAAAGTTTCAGTGATTTTTGATTCTGGGTCGACAAAAAAATCCAAAGGGAGAGCTTGTTGGGACCAAGTTAGTTGAAGTTTTAGATGCTTGATCATTTCTGGATTTTTTTTCCTTTTTTGACTTTATTAAAAATCACTTTAATTTGTAAAACCTAGAGATATGACAAAGGAGTTTAGCTAAACTTCTTTATTCTGAATGGTTTTTTCTGGATATACCTGTTTCTAGACATATCTTTTTACAGTGAAGCTTACTGGATGGAATAGGGAGGAGTTAAAAACACATAATATCAAAATAAATGTTTAATAATCAATTATATAATGATATGGGGATACCAATGTTCTAAACATCATGAAAAACCTCATGGAATTTACTTTCTATTAATTTTAAGTTGAAGCTATATGGACACAAGATTTCAAAACATAGAGTTCTAGACAAAGAATAATAGACCCAAATTTTTGGACATAGGGTTTTGGATATATTTCATCAAACAAATCTAGTGATACTTTTATTATGTAAAGATCTTGATATCAATATACTTCTAAAACTCATGATACAAGCATTTTTTTAAGAATTGGGGGAACTTTTTTGGGTATACAAATTTTTATCTTAGAATTTATGTGACGATATATGAACACAATAACAGATAGAGTGTTAGCTGAGGAATACTATTTACAAAGTTTAACAAGTCTGTGAAGTTGATAAATGGTGAAGTTTCAATAGATTATAAATTTTAATGAGGTTTGGAAGTTTATAAATAATTAATTTGATAATGTTCGGGTTAGGAAAATTCTTCGAACAAATATTTTTTATCAATTATAAGATTGTGAAATATTGTTGGTTTTTTCATTAAATTACAATGGTATTGGTTTTTCAGGAGGCCTCTAATGGATATATTAAATTTTATTGCAATATTAAAAGTGATATAATCAAAGTTATGGACTGATATTTCCATACTGACTGTCAATGTTGATATTTTAAGTAGCAAAAAGAAATTTATATGGCTATAGAAGTTATTTCAAGATATAATAGATCAATTTTATTGTGGACTATGTTTTTCATACTAAAATTATTAAACAAAGTTGATTGGATAGAGTATACATACAATGAAATATTATGAAGGTTTACTAAAATATATTTTACCATAAAAAAATTGATGAAAATAAATTTCAAGAACAATTTTTTGCTGAAAATATATTGAAGGATTTAGAATAACCTAGAATATTTAAGAATATTTTGGAATTTTTTATTTTATTAAGAGTTTATAATTGAGAATTTTCATTGAGTAGAAAAATAAATTTGAGTTCCCACCTTTTTTGTTTTGAGAGGACCAATATAAATGCATGCAATTATAATGTACAGAATCACTATTCATGTCAAAAAAAGGTGAGAGCACTAGAGTTTTGGTTTTGAAAAGAGTTTCTAGATAGAACTTCTGGATTAATGTTTCTGAATAAGAGAATTAGTCAAATAAATTTTGATATAGAAATATTTTTCCAGTCTTATCAGATGATCTTCTGATGGCTTGAGTTTTGAGGAAGTTATTTCTAACCAATGAATATCTTAGTTGATGTAAAGAAGAAAATTTTCGGGAACCAAGAATTTGTGGTTAGGGTTTAGTGGAAAAACTTTTTGGATTATCTCATCATATTGATAGGATTGGACAGAATAATCAGACAGGCAATTTTTAGATAATGGAAGTATAGGAAAAAAGTAGGTTTATTTTTAACTATAGAAAAACTGGATAGAGCCATTTCTAGAAATACTCATTTCTAGACAGAAAAAATTGATAGAGGAATCAAACTGAGTTTTTTACAACATCTATAGATGAATTTTTGGTCTTTTTATAGGTAAAAATGTGAAGAACTACTCTTAAATAATAATAAAAATTAAATTTTGTTGAAGTAACATAGTAAAAAGGTTCATAACCTATTAGTTAAGGTTTATAAACTTTTAAAAAAATATTATTAACATATATCATGCTATAAGAAACACATGCTCTATTGTTTTGATCATTGTTCTATTTAAGTGTAAGGATATTTACTACTTGTTGTAACCATATAAAAATGATTTTTTTTCTAGTGGATTGTGTGGTATTGGATTATTTCCAAACCATTCCAAGGACTAGTTACTCTTGTTGAGTAGTGAACCTATTAAATTATTGTGTTCCTATAGATGTGTTCAAATTTTTGGTTTTTAGAAAAGTGATAAATTTATAATAGGAGGTGAATTATATTTCATAAGAAATATAACATAAAAGAAAACGATATCACTGATTCACCCCCTCCACTTCTCAGTGATTACATTGATCTTGCAAGGTACTTTTCATAATTTACCCTAAATTTCTTACTATATATCCTTCAAAGTAGTTTTCAAGGTCATAAGGAACTCTCCTAGTTCTTTAAGAAGCTATCTCACAAGGTAAGGGATTCTCTTCATCTATTTTTTATTTAAGTACAACATTTGTAGTTAGTATTATAATTTAAAGGTTAGTATGTTCTCATGAACTTATGATCATTACATTACTATCAAAATTTAAATCTATTAATTATATTCTTCTATTCTCTCTCATTAATATCATTCTATAAACCACTTCATATACCCATTATTCTGCTAAAATTATCCTTTGATTTTCAATGAATATTTTTTTATGTTATGAATAACCAACCTAATTATCATTAAACGGTATTCATATATTGTAATTATACATCATTTATTGGGAATTTCCATTTATAAAACCAATATTCCCCTCTCATGGGTTAAAAATGATGAAAATTTCAAGTTCTTAAAAACATTCATACTCAAGGATTTTATATTAAACTCATTCATTACTCTACATGGGTTACTGATGAAATTATGTATTCTGATATATGATCTGTGAGGAATACATAAATTAAATCATATGAAGGGTTCACACTAATAGATATCAAATTCATTAGGTAATGAATTTATCTCTATAAATGACATGTTTTATGATACCTTGGTGAATAACCTTGGTAATATGTTTTATGACACCATGGTATTAAACCTTAGTTATATTCTTATAAATGTATCATTTTTGCATTTTTGCCATATTTCAATGTTATGTATCGCATACTTATGATTATTCTCTTCTGTTATTCCACATGATTTATCCATGATAAGCGATCATGTTCCATTTCCATTGTTTATCCCTTACTAGGCTTTATTCTCTCCATTTTCTATTGATGTATGTCCCAAGAAAATCACTTGAATTGTGGTGAATTAGGATGGAATAGTAAAGGATTCATTCAAGGGGACTAAATAAAGTTTATTATTATGTTTACCTTATATACATCATATATTATGTACCTATTTTCCAAGACACTAAACCACAAAAGGTCCTTAAAATTTATTAATGTAATATTTTGTTAATGAATTTTATTAAAAAACATATATTAAAAAGGAGAGTCACCATAATAAACACCACAACACTAAGATATCAATGAAGAATAAGAATAACACCATGAAATAGTAATATACAATCAAAATCTATTTGATTAAAATGAATTAAATGTATAAATATTCCCTAAATCATCCTCAATGGATCTAAGAATTATGGGGAAATCACTAAGCTCAAACATAAAAAATATTGGGCCTAGTATCATTTGAATGACTCCCTCTAGAGGTCCTCTAAGAGAAACCAAAACATCTCCATTAAACACCCCTTAGAGTCATCAAGTATAGTATAAACCCATAGGAGGGCATAACTTTCCTAGGTCACGAGACTGTCTACACACACTAAGCTAGTGTAAAACATATATAGAAACTCTACTTAGCTACTTAGGCTTCCAATGACATCAATAAAAAATGGTTCAACAACAAAACAATCACAAGATCAGCACAAAAATAAACCTTTAAAGAAAAATAAATAAACATCATCTCACCTCTAATATCCTCACACAAAACATCCCCTTTCACATCTATGTATAAGCATCAATAACAAACATCCCCCATGAGGTCACAATCCATAATGAATGTCACATAAAAAGGGGGCTTAGTAATGAGGTTAATAATAATTTCAAATCAAATTTTTTATAAACATTCCAAGATGTAATTAAAAAACACTCTTGGGATTGAAATATACTTATATCATGGTAAATTAACCATTTAAACATTCTTTTAAAATCATTATAAAAACCACATGTTACTATGAAAACATTTCAAAATTAAAAAAACACCCATAAATCTCAAAAAAATTAAAATAAGAGATAATTACCCATTTTCTTTTATAAAATTGTTTTTTACATTACCAAACATCTCGTTTATAATACTTTAATTCCTTTAAAATATCCACTCTTCCATTTTCACAAATACCTAGAATATCCAAATGTAAAAACCCATTTCAAACCCCTCATGGGTAATTCATATAAATATAATTTTTAACTGAAATTATTTTAAACATTTAATCATCCAATGGAATGTGATATTAAGAAATGACATTAAAACACCTACCTTGTTCAAGTGAAAATAGATAGAAAGATGTCACCTTCAATGTAGGATGCACAAAAAAGGATGGAAGCATCCTCAACACTCCTTAAAAAACATAATACCTATCATTAGACTCATCCTAAACAGAAATCCCAACCCATATAGTAGTTAGATTTCATGAGAGGATGAAAATAAAGTGGAGAAAGCAAGCGAGAAGAGAAGAAGAGGAACATGGGATATTGTATTCTAAAACCAATTTTAAATTTATGAAAAGTGAAAACAAGATCAATATGAATGGAAGTTATAATTCCCTAGGACATTCCATAGGTTTATCTGAATGAAAATAGGGAGAGGTATGACCAATAATCTTGTTATACCTGTAGGAGAAATACTAGAAGTAAAAGTTTTTATAAAATTTGGTAGCTCCTATGGTTTGGCCACAGGGACTGGAAAGTTGTGTACCAATTTTCCAAGTCACCCTTAAGAATATGATGGGTCACATGGTCACCTATAATATCCTTCACATCTTGGAGAATTATTCACCAACTTTAAAAAATCACATTGTATAGAATTACAGAATCATCGCATAGTTACTGTATGGTTCCATTTAATCGTACACGAGTCATTCACCAATACTTCAAGTATAAAATTGTCCTACATAGTTTACTCTAAATTTCCCATGGTTTGGACTAAACCATCCACAACATATACACCTTAACCATGCAAGAATAAAATGAACTAAAAAGTTCTATTTTCTTAGTATTCTTCATAATTTCCTCTAAACTATGTATATTAACTGTGAAATAGAGGAAAATTTATAGATTTTACAAATTTTGAATTGAATTATTAGAGATATAAAATAATCCAAAATAATATAAAATTAAATAATGTGACTATGGAATGTGGGTGTTACAATTCTACCCACCGTGTCAATTTTTTCACATAGAAATCCATTGACAAAGGTAGAAACAATGAAAAGTAAAAAAAAACTCTACACCCAAAAGTGATAGGTTGGAAGGTAGGGGAAACTAGAGACCGATCCACAGAGATGGAAGGACCACAAAAACTACTATTCCTTGAATCCCATTGAAATGATCCTAAATAATTAATAAAAAACCTCTAACACAAATTAAAAACATCAAACAGAGTCTAGATCACAACCATCCAACCTGAAGGTCTTTAAAAACAAAGACCTAGAAAAGGTATCCCCAATATTTATAATTCGTCTAAAATAGTGAAATACCTAATATGCACACTAAATAGAATGAACGTTATAAATACATTAATTCTTTCACTGATCATCAAAGTAAATGAGAAATTTACACAAACCATAGTAAACCAAAAATAAAACCCACTAGAATCATTCCAAGAGAAAGCAACCCATAAAGGGACCTTCAAAATATCATAAAATGAATTTTACAACCCAACACATCCCAAAGAAATGGAATAGGAGAAACTAATCATGAAAATGAATCAAAATGGAATAACATTGTTATGTCATGGGGTAATGAAACTACATGGAGGGTAACTTAAGGTACAACTCGTAGAAAACCGACTCATGGAAACCCCAATATAAAATACTAACCTAGTAGTAGTTTTGTTCTAACTGAAAACCAAATGGTCATCTTTTTTTCCCTAAGAGAATAACCAAGGCATCACCATTCTCAATCCATCAAAAAAACCTCAAACCATGATCTAAACCATGCAAAGAAAAAAAGATCATCGTCAAAAAATGTGGCATGATAATTCCAAGAAAACCACCACCCACATGGAAGAAACCCAAATAGAACCCAAGGGATACACCAAAAAAAGGTAACATAAAAACATAAACCATTAAAATAGCCTTAATAAATAATCCAAAAACAAATCATAACACAAATATAACCATATTGAAAAAAAAAATCATTCCATATTATCTTCACATTAAACCACTAACATTGGCCTGGATGACAACCAAAAACAAGAACCAAGAGCTCACAACCAACATGGATTTAATTCCTAGAGGTTCTATATTAGAACACACAACAGGTCTGTAGTATTACCAGGAAAATTATCTAAAGAACTGAGAAATAAGTTCCATAAACCCTCACCACACTCTCACCAAAATAGGAATAAAAGATTCCCTAGATTTTCCACCTACATGGTCTTGGGATGATTCCACTGAAAAAACACCATTTTGAATAATTATCTATACTTCTATGGTACACAGTAATAGGAAACAGTTGTAGCTTTCACTCAATCTAGAGTCTGGGAAGTTTCAGGCACTAAGAGGTCCACACACAAGGAATAAGAGGAATCACCCCAAAAAAGGGTTATCCTAAGAGACAACCCATAAATATTTTTCTCAATACCTTTCTAGGAGGCATACTTTAAATATCATGAGGCATGGTTCTAACTGATTCATTCCTCACATCATCAAATCAACATCCCATTTAAAACCAAGGGGTTAGACTGAAAATTTAAATTTACCAAGGAAAGAAAATTTTCTAAAAATCTCATCCCTTGATTTAAAAATTAACCACATTCTATAAGGAATCAAAATTCATTTTCTATAAATACTTGTGATCAAGAAAATTCCAAACCATTTAAAAACATCATGATTCATTTAAAAATCCCAACTCCCCAGATAAATTTCAGAACATTTAATCCTACTTAGAAAAACACAAACATCTCTTTAAAATAAAAAAAATCCACTCAAGATTCATAAATATATACATTTTTTTTAGAATAATTTATTAAAAATAAACTTTCCATTTCAAAAAACTTCAACATTTTCAAGATTTAAAAACCACCACCTCATGAAAACACACCCCCAAGGGGGTAAAACCCTTTATAAAAAACCCACCAAATAGGTTTTAAAACTAAAAAACTTTTTAGATTCAATCATAAAATCTACCATTTCCAAAAAAAATTCATAAAATAAAAATCATTTTTAAAAAAAAAATCCCAAGGCCTAATTTTAATTTCAAAAACAATTCTATGAAATTTCCCATATTACAAAAAAACTAGTTTCCACAACAACCGCATAGGGAAAACATACTATAAATTATAAAAAAAATAAAATCCACAAAAACAACGTATCAAAATATTCCCTTGAATTCACTACCATTACTGGAAATCATACATGGGAATCCTAAATATAAATCCAAAAAAGATACATAACTAGGCATTACTTGACCACCCACTTTGATGGGATGTGTTCCAATCATGCAAATGCATGAGAAAAAATTCCAAAATTATATGAAAAATCTCTATATGGTTGTTGACAGTGTGATCTAACAATGATATAGTGGTTATTATTATTATTCTCATCCTAAACCCAATCAAAACCCCTAAGGAAACTCAAACAATTATAATGAGGGTTAAAATCTCTCATTTTAAACCATAATCCAATAAAAATCAAAACAGAATACAAATCTTAACTACTCATGATAACTCAAGTATCATTAAGAAAGGTTATGATCATGAAACTAATCATAACCAAACTATTGATTCACAACATTAAGTATTATTATTCATTCTACTAGAATTCCCTAAAAACAAGAGTCCATTTCAAAAATCGAGGCCCTTTAGGGAACCCTATTCCCTTATACTGTTTGTTATGAATCGGCTTGGGATGACCCGACAAGTCACTCAACCTGGCTCAACATAGGTAATGAAGGGAGTTTCTAATCCATATGACCTGGAAAATAATTTTGGTGTATTAAGAATACATGTATGGTAACTATTTAACCCTCATAAAATAATATAGAGTAGTGGAAACTACCAATAATAAGGAATGACATGTCGAAATATTGGACATCCATGTATATCAAATAAACAAAAATAACATATAAACAAGTAAATAGGGCATGATAATGAAAAATATACATACAAAAAATCATATAGACAACCAAATAAATGTATAGTATAAGAAGATACAATAATAAAAAAATACACCAAACAGAATTGGAAGATATGACAGCCTAAAAATAAAATGGAACCTGAACAGCTCCAAGGAAACCTCTATGTGAACCACTACCACTCATCATAACCCAACTCTTTCATCCATAGACCCATAAAATAACTAATAAATGAAAAAACATATTAGTAACCTGAGAGAAAACATAATAGTTTCATACACACATACACATACTGATGTATATATAGGGTGAGATCCAAACATTCTCAATTGGATTTCACCAAATATTCTATGAAATCACTTTTATATTATAATCCATAAACTATAGTTTTAATATAACTAATAAAATATATTTTCACATAAATAAGCATAATAAAACAAGTATCGTTCTTTATATTTTTTTTTTCAAAATTAGGGATAACCTTTTTAAGAATAAACATGGCTCATTCAGCCTAAAACCATAACATTAAAACCAATCAATAAAACTAATCTTTCTTTTGAAATATCTTTAAAATAACAAAATATGAATTTTAAACTTAAAAAACCAACCATTTCTTCTTTATTTCCTAAAAACATTTCTCAAATGATTTTTTAAAACAAAAATAACCTTCCCTTTTAAAAACATGTTCTCCAAACCATTATTAAATAATTCTAAAATAAAACTAAAATAACAACCAAATACAAGTCATGAACACCACAACACCATGATATTAATGAATCGTAATAAGAATAACATCACAACATTATTCTATAATTTAAATCTTGTAGATACAAATGATATATATAAATAGATATTTTATAAATGATTGTCAATGGATCTAATAATCATGGGAAATCACAAGGGTATAACATGAATGATACTAGACCTAGTTTCCTAAAAACCCCTCTATCTAGTGTCCCAATAATCGAAATCAGAACATCCCCATTTGATGCCCCTTCAGGTCACCAGGTACCGTATAAAGTTCTAGGATAGTGTAACTTTCATAGGGAACTACCCAACCTGTGCACACTAATTTAGTGTAACACACATCCAAAACTTATACTTAGCTACCTGGGGTTCCGATGACATTAGTAAAATGATTTTATCAATAAATGAATCACAAGTCCATTACACAAATAAACCATTAATAAAAACTAAATAGACCTCATCCCACATCAAAAAATATATCCTAAAACATCCCCTTTCACATACATCCATAAGATTCAATAATAAATAACCACCAAGAGGCCATAATCCATTAAAAATAAAACATAAAAAAAGGTGATCAACAATGAGTCTAATCGTAATTTCAAATCAACTATTTTAACACAGTACCAAAATGACATTTAAAAACATACTTGGAATGACAAGCCACTTATATCATGGAAAACCAAGCATTTAAACCATCCTATAAAAATCACTATGAAACCCACACATTCTAATAAATATATTTCAAAATTAAACCAAGGCCCAATATTCTGAAAAAAATCGAAACAATAGAAAATTAAATTTTTTTATTTCATAAAACACTCTTTTAAATCACCAAATAATACCTTTATAAAACTTTCATTCCTTTGAAAGATCCACTTTCTCATTTTTTACAAACACTTTTAATGCACAAAAACCATGCCAAATGTGAAAAACCCATTTGAAACACATTTCAAACCCCTATTGGGTAATACATATAAATATAATTTATAAAGAAAATAATTTTAATCTTTCAAGAATATCATGGAATGAAATATGAAGGAATAACATAAAAACACCAACCTCATTCACGTGGAAACTAATGAAAACATGTTTCCTTTAATAGAGGATGTACAACCAAGGATGGAAATGACATCTAAACACCCAAAACAACTAAATATTTAATTGTAAAATCATCCATAATCCTAATCCCAACCTGAAAAATGGTTAGGGTTCATGAGAGGATGAAAATAAATGTAATAAATAAAGGTATAAGAGAATAAGAATAACATAGGATATTTCTTCGTAAAACCTACTTGAAATTGATGAAAAGAGGAAATAAATCATGAGAAAGGGAGGACGGACCTCCTTTTGATGTTTCATTGGGTCAATCAAATAAAAATGGGGAGAAGGAGGTCCAATAATCAAGTCGTACCTAACTGGTAAAAAATAATACTTCAAGTTTTAATAAAACTAGTTATCTCATTTGGTTTTTTTGTATGGTTTGTGTGCATGTTTTGTTAAACTGTACAATAACTATATAGCTAGAATTTTAAAATCATTGGTCACCAACACAGTTTGGTTTCATAATTACTCTTAACTGTGTACCAACTATAAAAGTCACCCCCATGAACTAAATGAGTTTCATGGTCACCTAGAAGACCTTTTACATCTTCTTAAACCATATGCCAATTGTGAAAAATCACACTATCAATAATTCCAATTATATCACATGATCACCACACTACTACTACTAACTGTCTCAAAGTCATGTGCTGACACTCCCAGTAAAGTGTCATGCATAGTTTACTATAGTTAACACACAGTTTGGACTTAATGTTTTTGTTGATGAACCTTTCTCTTATAAGAAAAAAATGAAATGAAATGTTTTATTCACCAAGTATTTCTCATGGTTTCCTCCAAACCATGTGTAAAAACTGTAAAATAGAGTAAAATTTTCATATTTTAAAATTTTTAAACCTAACTATCATAGTTTAAAAGGACCAAAAATAAAATAAAAATAAAAATGTAACAATCACTTGTGAGTGTCAAAAAGGAAATCTTTTTTCCTCCTATTTTGAGGTTACTTGTAGTAGGATTTTTTGGGTTACAATAAAGATTATTTCTTTGGAGTGAGGTTATGACATAGATTTTTAGTTGTTTCATGGAATCCTAGGGTCGGGGTTCATTCATTATTCCAAATTAGGGGTATTTTTGGAATTGCCTTTTGAGGTATGTCTTATATTTGTTCTAGGATTTATCATATTTTAAGGAAGGATGACGACCTATGTCATGGTCCTAATTGTTGTGGTGTGTACCTTGGAGGGGAGATCTTGTTATATCTTCCATTTTGGGTGATTTTGAGCCATGGTGTTTGAGTTACGTCATGTTTTGTTTGGTAGTTGGAATTATACATCATGGAGGTATGTACCCTTTCATCATAACCTTGGTGAAAACCCAATATGTTTTTATGTGGTATATATACTTTCACTAGGGCCTTTTGTTTTCTATCCTTGATATAAATTTGAATACCCCTTTGAAACTAATTACCCTTTATTTGATTATCTCAACCCATGGGTGACCACATGTGTGATTTTGGGAGACTTATCAACTCCTCTTTATTAGAATTGATCCTTTAATTCAGGAGATTGATTATTAGTGATCCAATTTTAGTTATCCCTATTTTATTCTTATTTTCTACCCTCTTATTCTTTAGGGGGGTAATATTGGTGGTTTCGGTTTGATTTTGGCGATATTTGGGCCAAAATTTTGATAAGAAGTTTTTATAATAAAGGTTTATTTGGGTTTTCATTGTATAGGATAGGTCTTGTGATCATTTATTCCCTTATTCCTTATGTAAAAGTTCTAAAATTATCAGTTCATGTAGTGGATTTGAGAACTCACTTTTTTCTTAAATTTTGGAAATAACATGCTCTAATTTCTTTAGATGAGTAGTATGGATTGACTTAATAAATATATTGAACTAGGTATAATGAAACTGATGGTAAAAGGGGTTTTTCTCAAGTGTTAATCTACTCACATGGTTTTTCTTTACTACTTTATACTTGATTCTAATATTACTAAAAATAATTGATTTTATTGAGGCTTGTGTGCGAATGACATGATTTTTTGTTGGATCCACCCTCTATAAAAGACTAATACCAAAATATGGTAATGATACTATTTTGTAATAAATGGGAATTGACATGAAAGCATTTTCGAATATGCAACAATGTGAGAATATTGATTTTGAACCTATTTATATGTGTTTTTAAACTTCTTGTTAGATATGGATGTGATTTTTTAGGTTTTGGGCGGTCAGTTATCTGGTAAATGTGATGGTTGGTTTGGTGGTGTTCCATGGATGGTGGGGCTATGATGGTTGACATGTGTTAGTTAGAAGATGTTTTAGTGGATTCCATGGAGGTGTAGTGTGGGCGGTTGAGGATTTGTATCATATAGTGGATTAATGGTTGCCTTTTAAAAAATTATGGGGGAAGGTGTAGGTTTTTATTGGTGATGTCATGGTTGGTTTGTAAGGAATTATTTTTTAGTCACTAGGAAATAGTTAAATATGACTAGTAAGGATGGAATTGTAAATGGGTATGTATATAATCAAATTAACCAATAGAATTAAATGAAATATTAATAAATGAAATGAATGGGTAATATTTGGAATTAATGTAGGAGGTTCATAAGAATGGTTTTTTACTAAATATAGAAATTAAATGACATAATGAACATATATTTTTTGTTAAATGGGTGATCTATAAATTCTATAGTGTTATGAATAAATGGTTACTTATAAATGATTTTTCATATTGTTTTTTATGGGAAAGTGGAACGGTCATGGTGTGGTGGTTGGAAGCAGTGGTGGTGCATGGAGATGTTTCTGAGGTGATAACGGTGGGTGATGATAGTGGTGTTTTCATTTGAACCTTCTAGGTTGGGATAACGTGTGTATATACATATTTATATATATATGATTTATTTACCTTGTGATTTATACTTGCACCCTACCCGAGCTGGATATCCTTATCGATGCCCAACATGTTTTGGGATCAAAGTGTTTCCCCCTAAAATTGAGGATAGATAGGGAACGAATGGATGACTACTCCCTCTTCCCCGCTCTCCATTTCGAGTGTAATACAAGTTTTAATGGATTGATTTGGGTAAGATCGTACTATAACTATATGATATGTATTTAAAACCCCTATAGGGTATTGATAGGTGAAGTATCTAATGCTCTGGTAAAACCTATGGGTATTGGTGATGATGACATGATAAGTGCGCTTGTAGACTATACGGGGTATTGGTAACAGGATATATGATAGGTTCACTGGTTGAACCTATGGAATATTGATAGGATGTGATGAGGTGATGTTGATGCGAGGATATATGGTGGGGTCATGTAACACCAAAAAATTCTAGAGTATGAAAATTTTATTTGATAGTATGTATGGCATGCGATGCCAAGCGCATATGGTAATATACCCTAATACAATAAAATATATTTACAATTTTAAATAGATTTGATATATTCTACATTTGTTAATAAAATGTAACACCAAGTTTAAAATGGAATATATTAACCCAATACATTAAAATATTAAATAAATATGACTTATTTTATTACTTTTAATGCATGCAACACTAAGTTAGCTCACATCACATGCAAGACTGACCTTCCTCAATATCTTGTGTCACACACAAGACCGAGTTTCACCAAATAACAATGTATTATTGAAATGTTATTATTTAATATAATATGATATAAAATAGACTTTAAATTATTTATTATGAAAAAGGTAACTAATTTATGAAAATCTATAGATTACAAAAATTTAAAATGAATTCATCGGTGATAAATTAATTAGTAATGAATATGAAAACTGATTGAATATAAAAGAAAATATTATTATTTTCACAAAGATATTTTACCCTAATATATTTACTTAATAACAATTATTGAATTATTTTAATGAAATATATATGTTGTATATTCAACCAAAATTTTTTTATATTTATCCAATTTGTTTTATAGGTATAAGATAAGAACAAGCTCTATTTTACACATAAAACTCTATATTTTTATAAAGGAAATTTTACTGCCATTTAATAGACAAACCATTTTAAATTTTAATTTTGAAACATTAATTAATTTAATATGTAAAAATAAACATTATATTTGAATTGAAAAATAATACTTAGGTTAGGGTTAATTTTGTTAATTTTTTTGAAACATTTCATTTTCAATGAATTGTTAAAAATACGGAATTTTAGTTCAAAACTACTTTTTCATCTAATTTATTTATAAGGATAAATTATAATTTTAATTGGATTTAAAGTTTAATTAGACTATATTTTTATAAATTAATACAATTTATGTCATTTGAATTAATTTTAATTTGAAATTTATGATAAAACCATAGCAATCGTTCCATCATTTTTACTTTAAAAATTTGAATTATTGTCCCACCTATGGGATGAATTTTAAATTAAAATCAACCACTTGTGTTATTAGAATTTGGAAAAATGGATTCCATATTTGGAATAATAATAAATTATAATTTATTATAAGACTAATTTTTTTTTCAAAAATACTAATGAAAGTAATTACAATTAATTACAATAATTAAGGTAAAATTAAGATTAATAAAAAACTAATCCTTAATATTAAGGACCCAAATGACCTATACACTTCCCCAAAACCCATTTTATGGATAACATTTAGCCAAGAACCTTAAATTATTTATTTTAGTTTGTTTTTGAATACTATTTTTAGGTAAAAACATTGGTACACCTAACTTCTTTTCAAAAATACAAAGTGAATCTTTTTCCTCCACTATAAAAGGCCACCACCTCTCCCCATTGCTAACATATCTCATACCACCTTGTTTTGGATAATATCTTCCCATATATCTTCCCAAATTCCCTCCCCTAGACCTCAAATCCTCCCTTTGGTATAATTTCGTCCAAGTAAGCCTTTTGGTACAAACCAAAAGTATTTACCTGATTAAGAGTTAACGTTTTCTCTTAAGATTTTTAATTTTATTTCCATTATCAAACACCTCATATATTATTATTATATTATTTTATAAATAAACTATACTGGAAATAATAGGATTTTTTATTATAATGTTTTGAACTACACTTACACAAACTTCCATATAATGGGTAACGAACGTATTGTTTATGTGTCCAGTGAACTACTGCCTTATGAAACAATAATTGTTAATTTTTCCTTTACCAACTTTCATGGTTGGACATTATGATTTAAAATATATTTATATATTTTATATATATAATTTATAATATGTGTACGATTTTTTAATTTTTATTTAGAACATTCCTTTATGCTTTCCATCTTGTGTAAATATGATAATTCTGTTTAGGGAAGTGTGGACTACCGCCCCCTCAAAGTGATATGACTCATTCATCCCATTCATAGAACATATAAATGATGGTTTTAATAGACCTATGTAACATAAATAACATAGATATAAAAATATAATTATAATATACATATGTATAATTTAGTTTTTAATATTTTAATACAACAATGAAATCAAAGTAGTGTTCGTGCACACATACAGCCTACCCTCTCTATGAACAATGCACTTCATTTATTGTCTACAAATATAATATGATAATATAAATACATATATATTGATTTAATATGAAAATTAAGCCACGGTTTACATTCTTGAGATGATTAAACCATGATATAATTAATGATTACAATAAATAACAAGTTAAAACTTACTCGATCAAACTACATATTTAACACCTGAAATAGTGAAATTAATAAAAGAGTGTTAAAAATAGGTAATGAAATATTATAATTAATTAATATATGTTATTATAAACATGATTATGGTTTTTGAAGAAGTTAGTAACATATTTTAAACCATTATATAGGAGGATAAAGACTAAACAACAAAAGTAAGGTTAAGGTAAGGGAATTTCATCTCAAATTACATTCCATTGAGACTTATTTGTTATTATACAGAAATTCAAATTTATTGGGTGTATATACTACCTTTTTAATGTTATATAATGAATCACATTATTGTTTGGATATTATATGTTTTTTTAATGTCACACATTATAGATATTATGATTCAAATGTTTCAAAATCGTATGGGATACTTTGGAATGTTTAAAGATTATTCTCATAAAGAATGTTCTTAATGATAATCTTTATAATACAACTTCCTTTTGTAATAATTTTTCATTGTAAATTTTCTTTAATATCCATATTTTAATATGATGGATATTATTATTTACTAAACCATATATCAGTTCACATACGGTGTTAACTTTGACAGTTCTTTGATTAACTAGGCAATTATTGAAAAATCTGTATCTTTTATTCAATATGGATATTTGATCAGGCATATTTTATGTTGATAAAATTGATTATTTGATATGAGGAATTATTTTTACATTCAATTATAGGTGGATACTTTAATTTATATAGCTTCTTTATGGATCGACAGGTTATCATGTGATGATTAAGTTGGCCAAATTAAACAAGTTTCTACCTATAGTTTTAAACTGTCTGGATGATAGATCTTGACAGTATAGGTCCGCATGTGCATAAGTCATAACCTCAATAATTAAGAATTTATTTTTTATATATTTTAGTTATTATTCATCAATGATATTTTTCATCAACATATCTATGGATACATTTCATTTCTGTTCATTGATTAAATGGTATGTGTATCATTTTCTAACCTTTCCATATTAAATTTTTTTTATCAAGTTATTTGAATGGAATGTGTTAAAAATTATTTACCTTTCGAAATTTATTTATTACTATTTATTTATTATTGGTTATGTTTTACTTACCCTTAATGAGAATTTTATCTCACCCTTATTATGATTCCTTTCTCTAGGTAATGAAGAATAAATCTTTGAATAAGCTTTCAATGATGCACTTTATTTTATTTTATTATGTATCATGTTTATAATTTATATTTCCCAATGTTTTATGGGTATCATGTATGTATTATGTCTTTAAAAGACTTCTAAACTGATGGATTCTTTAGCATTTTATTCCTTGTAATCATACCAATGTATTAAAGTAATGTACAAGCTCTGAGCTTCTATGGTAAGGGAGTTATAGTTGGTATGAGAGGATGTTTTGTAATATCCTTGGAAACTATATTTAGATAACTTAGATTAGGGAATATAACCCAAATATAGATATTGAGGATGACTATATAAAAACATCCAAGAATTTTGGTAAGGTATATATTATGTCAGTATTTCTAGAAATACATCCCTCTCTAGATACTACAAGTAGATGTGGTTTAGGAACAGATGTACGTAGGAGTATTAACACTAAAAATTTGTTCCAAGACTAACTCAGGGTAACATGGTACACAACAATGAGCCTTACTATGCACATGGTTTGACACTCTTGGGGGATATTATTTGGATAGTTAAAATTTTCTTTACCTTCCATTGGGAAGGATTTGAAATTAAGTATTTCCAAAAAGTAACCAAAGTTTATGATTCTAGGATTTATGATTCATGAATTTATGTTATGTGTTATACCGTATTTAGAGTTATACAAAGTTTATAATTTTAGAATCTAATATAGTATGTTTCATTGATTATAAATGGAACATGGAAGGAATAATGGTATCAATAATCATGGACAATTTAGAGGTTTCCCTATTCATAAAGTCAATGTAGGTGGTATTAGAACTGAGGAAGTTATGGATATATTGGGGCAGCTTAGTTAGGTTATGATGAATAACCTTTCCTGAATGAAGCAACCTATTCCATAGAGAAAATATCTTATGTTGGATCACTTTATGTGGTATAATCCCACATTGTTTAGTGGGACAAATAATCCAATTGTAGTTAATTAATGGATTATGTCACTAGAGAAGATATTTACGGTCATGCAGTACAGTAAAAAGGGAGAGGTTACACTTGCAGTCTATTGCCTCTAAGGTGAGGCTGATCAATGGTGGTCCTTGATCTAGAATATTAGGGATGAAAAAGAAATAGAACTCATGGAACGGAGAGAATCTAGGGATACATTCTTTGATAAATACTTTCTTCATGATCAGAAAATTGAGATGAAGAGAAAGTTTCTTAACTAAAAGAAAAAGGAAGAAGAGAGTGTTGAAGATTATAAAGAAACCTTTACAAGGTTATCCAAGTATTCCATGGATTATATACACAACACGGAGTGAAAGATAGGCTACTTCTTTGAACTTCTTAAGCTAAATATTATAAGGACACCAGTTTCTCAAAAAAATCATCATACGAAGAGATAGTTTTATGTTCCATCAAAACAGAGAAGGAATTCTATAGATCCTATGTATTCAAGGGAAACTAAGAGAATAATATGTCTTCATAACACCATGAAAAATAGAATGAGTCAAAAAAGTTAAAGGGAAAGAATTATTTTCAAAATTATGATAACTTTGGAAAGAATCACCCTGGTAAATGCTTCAAATGATTGGGAGTTTTTTATAAGTGCAGAAAAAGGGTCTCTATGAAAAATAATGAAAAGGGAAGAATGAAAATTCTGATATTCAGTGTAACAATTACAAAGAGATGGGTCACTATGAAATTTAATTCTCTAAACATTGGAAGAATATACCTCAAAATAAGATAAGGGATCAAGTTCAAGCATATGTTATTGACACAATTGATTTGGAATGATTAATGTACATCTATATTTAGATCTATTAAATATGTTTTAAAAGTATTTTTTATGATATTATCATCATATGATTTATGACATATGTAAGGATTGTAATGTAGTACTTTTTTGTTAAGGATTTGAGATCATATGTTGAATGGTATTAGGAAATGTTATTTAGTAGAAAGTTAAACTTTTTAGAAAACACATGATTAAGGGGAATAAAACACTTAATATATTCCTAATGTTGAGATAATTATGAAGCAATAATTGATTTAGACAAGTTCGGACTAGCTTGGAATTGATTAATGACTTTTTGATAAGTGTTATATGATATTATTGATAGAGTTTACAACACTTTTGGATTTAAGGAATATATCCAATAACATGTGTCTTACTTAAGGAATAAGGAATAATGCATGTTTCCAATAAGGTTTTATGGTAATTCAAGTTGTTACCATATTTTAAAAGGATACATGGTAAAGGTGTTCACATATTAGGTTTGTGATACTTCATATTAATTTAAGGATAATGATGAGTTCATTATTGGAAATTTAGTGACTTTTCTTCAAAATTTATTGGACCATAATATATTGGAAAATTAGCAGCTTATAAAATTTTTAAAGATGATCATTGGCCGAGATTTTTGGGATTGATGCATTACTTCACTATATGATGCATCATGTTCTAATAGATAAAGTATAAATAGTTCAAGTCATAATCAAATGAAAATATTATGTTTACTTATATAATTATAAAGCGAAATAACTCCTTAATTATAGAAAAAAATGGTTTTGAATCAAAAAAATTCTCCTATAATTTTCCCTTTTTATGATTTTAATGACCTTTATTCACACCTCTAGTTTACGGTTTTGTGGTCAACAACATTCATTTAAACATGTTCTCTATAACTCTCCATCAGAAGCTCATTGTTGTATTTTTCTTCTATATCCATGTTTCTATCTTCCATTTATGTTCTCCTACTAGGTAACCTAGTTACGTGACTATTTTACTTTCCTTTCTCTATTATTAATTAGATGTTTTATTAAATCTATTCATGATGTTAGTTTTTCAACAATAGTTATCTTAAAATATCAATCCCCTAATTAACAAGATAAATTTTAAATTGTGAGGATGAAATTTAATTAAGGTGGGGAGAATATAACACACCAAAATTCTAGAGTATGAAGATTTTATTTGATGTCATGTATGAAATATGACACCAAGAGCATAAGGGAATATAATACTCTGATACTTTAAAATATATTTACTTTTTTAAATAAATTTTATATATTCTAGGTTTGTTTATAACATGAAACACCAAGTTTAAAAAGGGAATATATTAACCCAATAAATTACAATATTAAATAAATATGATATATTCTATATCTTTTATTGAACACAACACTAAGTTAACTTGCATTGCATGCATGAGCGACCATCCTTGATAGCTTGCGTAACACACAAGACCGAGTTTCACTAAATAATAATGATTTATTGAAATTTTATTATTTAACATAATATGATATAAACTAGACATTAAATTAGTATTTATGGAAAGGGTTAATTGATTTATGAAAATCTATGTGTTAGAAATATTAAATGAATTCATTGGTTATAAATTAATTAAAAATGAATATGAAAACCAATTGAATATAAAGGAAAATATTATTATTTTGAAAAAGATATTTTACCCAAATAAATTTAATTAATAACAATTATTGAATTATTTTAATGAAATATATATGTTATATATTCAATAAAATATTTTTGATATTCATCTATTAGGTTTTTTAGTCATAAATAAGAATAAACTCTATTTTAAACATAAAATCCTATATTTTTATAAAGGCAATTTTATCACCTTTTAATGGTGAACCCATTTTAAATTTGAATTTTGATATTTTAATTTATTTAATATGTCACAATAACCTACATATTTTAAATATAAACATAATAATTAGGTTAGGGTGAATTTTTGATATTTTTCTAAAATAATTCATTTTTAGTGAATAGTTAAAACTACGAAATTTTAGTTTAAAAATTCTTTTTATCCAAATTTATTTATAAGTTTAAATTATAATTTTAATTATTTTGTAAAGTTTAATTATATAATTTTTATATAAATTAATATAATTTATGTCATTTTAATCAATTTCACTTGGATTTGTTTATAAAAACGTAGTAAACTTTCAGGCTTTTTTACTTTTAAAATATGCATTGTCATCCCGCTTGCAGGATGAATTTTAAATTAATTTATACCACTTCTATTATTATAATTTATAAAAATTAATTCCATATTGGGAAAATCATAATTTAAAATGTATAAAATGAGAAACTTTGTGTTTTACCAAAAATATCAGTTAAGGTAATTAAAATTAATTACAATTATTAAGGGAAAATTAAGCTTAATAAAAGACTAAAACTTTAACTTAAGGACCTAAATGACCAATAAACTTGTACAACACCTATTGGATAGAAATAATTCTTCCATGAACATTCAATTATGGATTTGGGTTTGTTTTTGAAGACTTTGGTTATGTGAAAACATGGTTCCACCTAACTTCTTTACAAAAATACTAAGTGAGTCTTTTTCCTCCACTATAAAAGGTCCCCACATCTCCCCATTCCTCACACCACTCATACAACCTTGTTTCAGCCAAGATATTCCCATATAGCTTCTAAAAATATGTCCCATATACCTTTAATCCTCCCTTTGGCCAAAAAACCTTCCAAATAAGCATTTTGTTACAAATCAAAAGTAGTTACTTGATTAAGAGGTAATGTATTCTCTCATGCTTTTCAGTTTTATTTCCATTCTCCAAAACCTCATATATTATTATTCTATTATTGTATAATAACACCAGTATCCTCAATATACTCTTATATTGTTATACTAATTTTTCTACCAACACTTTCGCACACTTCCACCAAATGGGTAACGAACATATTGTTTCTGTGTACGGTGAACTATTGCCTCACGAAATTATAATTGTTTATTTTTCCTTTACCAACTTTCATAGTTGGACATTATTATAGAAAATATGTTTATATATGTTATATAGGATATTTATAATGTCCTGATGATTTTTTAATTTTTATTTATAACATACTTGTAAACTTTCCATCTTGTGTAAATACGCTAATTTCGTTTGAGGAAGTATGGACTACCGACCCCTTTAAGCGATATGAATCATTTATACCATACATGGAACGTATAAAGGATGGTTTTAATAAACCTATGTAACATATATAACAAAGATATGATACTATAATTATAATATATATATATATGTATGTATGTATGTATGTATGTATGTATGTATGTATGTATGTATCATTTAGTTTTCATTCTTTTCATACAATAATGGAATGAAAGTAGTGTTCATGCGTAAGTACGACCTAGCGTCTCCATGAACGGTGCACTTAATTTATAATCTAAAAATATAATAGACCAATATAAATACATATATACTTATTATATATGATAATTAAGCCATTTTTTACATTATGGATATTATTCAACTATGATTTACCTAATGATAACAAAAAATAACAAGTTAAAACTTACTCGAGAAAACTATGAAATTAACACCCAAAATTGTAACATTAATAAAAAAAGTGTTAACAAATGGGTAATAAAATATCATAAGGAATTAATATATGATATTATAAAAAATATTATGGTTCTGTTATAATTTATTAAAATATTTTAAACCTCTATATAGTAGGATAAATACCACACAATAAAAGGAATGTTAATGTAATAGAATTTCGTCTAAATTTACATTCCACTAAGACTTATTTGTTATTATGAGCTAATTCACTTTTATTTGGTGTATATACTGAATATTTAATATTATATCATGAATCAAATTATTCTGATGATATTCTAAGTTTCATTTAATTTCAAGCATTCTGGATATTATGATTCAAATATTTCAAAGTGGCATGGGACACTTTAGAATGTTTTAATATGATTCTCATTAATAATTTTCTTAATGATAATATTTGAAATATCACTTCCTTTTGTAATCAGTTTTAAATTTAAATTCCCTTGAATATTCAAATTTTTATATGATATGTATTATTATTTTTTAAACCATATATCATTTCACATACAGTGTTTACTCTGATAGTTATTCAATTAACGGGGGAATTATTGAAAATGTTGTATCTTTTATTCAATACAGATATTTGATAAGTCACATTGTATGTTGATAAAATTGATCATTAGATATGATTAATTACTTAGACATGAAATAAAGAGTGGTTCTCAGAATTTATATAGCTTATCTATGCATCGACAGGTTCTCATGAGACGATTAATTTGGCCAAATTAAATAGATTTCTACCTGTAGTTTTAAACTATACATATGATGGATTTTGAAAGTATAGGTCCTCATGTGCCATTGAAATTATGTCCAATAATTAAGAATTTACATCAAAGATATTTTAGTTATTATTCATGCATGATATTTTGTGCCAACATATATATGGATATATTTCATTTTTGTTCATTGATAAAATGGAACGGGTGTCATTTTATTACCTTTCCATATTGAATTTTCTATATATAGTTAATTGAATGGAATTTGTTAGTGGTTATTTACATTTATATGTTAATTTATTCATATTTATTCATTATTGTTTCTGCTTTACTTACCCTTACCTAACATTTGGGATCACCCTTATTAGGATTCATTTCTCAAGGTAATGAAGAAGAACTCTTTGAATACGATTTTAAGAATATAGTTTATTCCATTTTATTATGTATCATGTTGGTAATTTATATTTCCTAATGTATTATGGGTATCGTGTATGTAATCTAGATTTCCAAAACTACTAAACTTATTGGCCCTTTGGGATTTGATTGCTTGTGGTCATGATAGTATATTAAAGTAATGCACCAGCTCCGGGCTTCTGGGGTCGAGGCATTATAGTTGGTATTAGAGGATGTTTATCAATAACCATGCCAATGATATTTAGAAAACTTAGATTAGTGGAAATATCCCTAAGATATACTTTTAGGATGAGTATAGAATAGCATCCTAGAATTTTTGTAAGGTATATGTTATGTGGGTATTCCTAAAAATACATCCATGTCTTGATACTACAAGTGGAAGTGGTTCTAGAATAGACGTACATAGGAGTAATAACTCCAAAAATGTGTTTTGGGCCTGACTCAAGGTAACCTAGTATATGAAAATGGGTCATACGGCGCACCGATTTTGACACTCCTGGGGGATATGCTTATGATAGTTCACATTTTATTTACCTTCCATTATAAAGGATTTGAAATTAAATAGTTCCCCAATGTAAACAATCTTTATGATTCAGGAATTTATGATGCATAAATTTATGTTATTTTATCTACTATATTTATAGTTATAAAAAGTTTATAATTTTCGGAGATAATTCAGTATGTGTTGTTGTTTAGAAATGGCATCTGGAAGGAAGAATGGTATCAATACTCATGGACAATGTAGAGGTTTCCCTATTGAGAAATTCAATATAACTTGTATTTGAACAAAAGAAGTTATGGATATGTTAGGTTATCTTAGTCAGGTTATGATGAATAACCTTTCTTGAATGGAGAAACCAATTCCACATAGAGAATATCCTATTATCGATCTCTTTATGTGGCAGAATCCCCCATCGTTTAGTGGGACTACTAATCCAATTGTAGAAGAGTAATGGATTAAGTCTCTGGAGAATATATTTACAACCATAGAATAGAGGGAAAATGAAAAGGTTACACTTGGGATCTATTGTCTCTAAGGTGATTTTGATCATTGGTGGTCCTATATCAAGAATAATAGGTTTGAAAAGGAAATATAACTCATGGAAAAGAGATCGTTTAAGTATACATTCTTTGATAAATACTTCCCTTGTTATTATAAAATTGAGATGAGGAGAAAGTTTCTTAGCTTAAAGAAAAAAGGAAGAGGGGATTTTTTCGGATTATAAAGCTACCTTTACAAGGTTATTCAGGTTTCTAGGGATTATATACACAACACAGAGTAAAATATCGACCACTTATTTCAAGGCCTTAATCCAAATATTCAAAGGGCAATGGTTTCTCATAATTTCCCATTATATGAATAGATGGTTATATGTTCCATCAAAACAGAGAAATAATTATCAAGATCCTATGTAATCAAGGTAAATAAAGAGAATAAGAGATCCTTTGAACATTATTAAAAATAGAATGGTTCAAAGAAGATTAAGGGAAATAAGGATTTTCCAACTTGTGATAACTGTGGAAAGAATCACTCTAATAAATTATTAAAAGGATTGTGAGTTTTTTATATGTGTGGAAAAGAGGTTCACTAGGAAAAATAATGAAAATGGAAGAAAGAAAATGATGATATTTGGTGTTATAACTGAAAGAAGATGGGTCACTATGGAAATGAATGCCCCAAACATCATTAGAATATACCACTAAATAATATAAGATATCAAGGTCAAGCATATTTTATTGACCCTACATAAGTGTAATGATTGATGTACTTCTATATTTGGATCTATAAAATATGTTGTAAAAGTATTTTTCATGATTTTCTCTTAATATGATTAATGAAATATGAAAGGATTGTATTGTAGTACTTTTTTGTTAAGGATTTTAGATAATAGGTGGAATGGTACTAAGAAATGTTATTCAGAATAAATTTATACATTTTGGAAAACACGTGATTAAGGTAAATAAAACACATAATATTTTCTTGATGTTGAGATAATTATGATGAAATTATTAATTTGGACAAGTGATGACTACCATGGAATTTATTAATGACTTGTCGACAAGTGGTCTATGCTTTTAATGATATAGTTTACAACACTTTGATTTTAAGTAATATATCTAATAACATGCGTCTTACTTAAGAAATAATGAATAATTCATGTTTCCAATAAGGTTTTATGTAATTCAAGTTATTACCATATTTCAAAAGGATACATGGTGATGGTGTTCCCATATTCATTATTTGATAAATCATATTTATTGAAGTCTAATGATCAGTTCATTATTGTAAATTTAGTTACTTTTCTTCAAAAGTGATTAGATCGTAATCTTTTAGAAAAGTTAAATTCTTATAAAATGGTTAGATATTATCATTGGATGAGATTTTAGGGATTGATGCATTACTTCACTATATGATGCATCATATTCTAAAAGATAAATTAGAAATAGTTCATGGCATAATCAAAGGAAATGGCTAAATTTACTTATATTTTATAAACTGAAAGAACTCCTCAACTATAGAAAAAAAATGGTTTTGAATCAAAACAATTGTCTTATAATCAACAATTTTTATGATATAAATGACCTTTATTCACACCTATGGTTTATGTTTTCGTGGTCAATAACTTTCATCTAAACATGTTCTCTATCACTATCCATCATAACCAAATTGTCGTATTTTTATTCCATATCCATGTTTAAATTTATCACCTATGTTCTCCTACTAGGTAAAATAGTTACATGGCCATTTTACTTTCTATTCTCTCTTATTAAGAATATATTTTATTAAACCTATTAAATATGTGGCTTTTTCAACAATAGTTATTTTCAAATATCAATCCCCTAATTACCAAGAAAAATTTTAAATTATGAGGGGGAAATTTAATTAAGTTGGTGAGAATTTAAAAACCTAAAATTATATAGTATGAATATAGTATTTGATGACATGTATGATATGCAGCACCAAACATATAAGGTAATATAATATCATTATACTTTAAAATATATTTGGTATTTTAAATAGATTTGATATATTCTATATTTGTTTATAACATGAAACACCAAGTGTAAAAAAGGGAATATATTAACCCAATACATTAAAATATTAAATAAATACGATATATTATATATCTTTTAATGCACACAATACTAATTTAGCTTGCATCACACGTAATAGTTTCCTTCCTCGATATCTTGTGTCATGTACAAGATCGAGTTTCACCAAATAACAATGTATTATTGAAATATTATTATTTAATATAATATTATATAAACTAGCCATTAAATTACAATTTATGAAATGGGGTAGATAATTTATGAAAATATATGGTTTAGACAAATTTAAAATGAATTCATTGGTTATAAATTAATTTGAAATGAATATGAAAACTGGTTGAATATAAAAGAAAATATTACTATTCTCACAAATCTGTTTTAACAAAATAGATTTAATTAATGAAAATTATTGAATGATTTTAATGAAATATATATTTCATATATTCAATAAAATATTTTTGATATTCATCTATTAGGTTTTATAGACATTAGATAAGAACAAACCCTATTTTACACATAAGAACCTATATTTTTATAAAAGAAATTTTAACACCTTTTAATGGAGAACCAATTTTAAATTTGAATTATGAAACTTTAATTGATTAAATATTTCAAAATAAAATTAATATTTGAAATAGAAGCATAATAATTACTTTGGGGTGAATTTTTTATATTTTTCTGAAACATTTCATTTTTAATGAATGGTTAAAAATACGGAATTTTAGTTCAAAACTTCTTTTTCATATAATTTATTTATAAGGTCAAACTATACTTTTAATTTGTTTTAAAGATTTATTAGATGATATTTTTATCAATTAATAAAATTGATGTCATTTTAATCAATTTCACATGGAAATTGATTGTAAAAATATAGAAAACTTTCAGACATTTTTACTTTAAAAACATGCATTGTCATCTTGTCTATGGGATGAATTTTAAATTAATTTCTACAACTTCTATTCTTAGAATTTGAAAAAATGTATTAAATATTTGGAATAATAATAATTTATAATTTATAATAAGAAAATCTTTATTTTTTAACAAAATATATTAGGTAAAGTAATTAAAATTAATTACAATTATTAGGGTAAAAAATAAGCTTAATAAAGGAATAAACCTTTAACTTGCAGACCCTAATGACCTATCCACTTATTAAAAACCCATTATCTAGCCATAATTCGTCCATGAACCTTATATTATTGTGTATTGTTGGTTTTATAGGACTTTTTCTATGTAAAAACGTGGGTACACCTAACTTCTTTTCAAAAATACAAATTGAGTCATTTTCCTCCACTATAAAAGGCCGCCACCTCTCCCCATTCCTCACAACTCTTATAACACATTTTTTAGGCCAATATACACCCATATAGCTTCCAAAATTACTTCCCCATGACCTTGAATCCTACATTTGTGCATAAATACTTCCAAATAATCCTTTTGGTACAATCCAAAAGTAATTACCTGATTAAGAGGTAACGTCTTCTCTCAATATTTTTAATTTTATTTCCATTCTATAACCCCTAATATCTTATTATTATATTATTTCATAAAAAAAATAGTATCCTCAATATACTATTATATTATTATGCTATTTTTTCTACCTACACTTATACACACTTCCATCTAATGGGTGACGAACATACTATTTCTGGGTTCGACGAACTACTGCCTCACGAAACGATGATTGTTCATTTCTCTTTTACCAACTTTCATAGTTGGCCGTTATGATGTAAAATAAATTTATATATTTTATATATTATATTTTTAATTTCTTTATGATTATGTAATTTTTAATTTTAACATACCTTTATTCTTTGTACCTTGTGCAAATACTATAATTTCGTTTGAGGAAGTGTGGACTACCGCCCTCTCATAACGATATGACTCATTCATACCATACATGGAACATATAAGGGGGTTTTTAACAAAACTATGTAACATATATGACATTTATATGATACTATAATTATAATATACATATTTCTCATTTATTTTTCATTCTTTTAATACAATAATAAAATTAAAGTAGAGTTCATGCGTACATACGGCCTTCTGTCTCCATGAACAGTGCACTTCATTTTTAATATCCAAATATAATGTAATAATATAAATACACATATAATTATTATATATGATAATTAATACATGTTTTACATTTTTTATATTACTAAACCATGATCTAATTAATGATAACAAAAAAACAAGTTAAAGATTACTCGAGCAAACTAGGTAATGAACACCCGAAATTGTAAAATTAATCAAAGAGTGTTAAAAAATGGGTAATAAAATATTATAATGAATTAATATATGATATTATAATAATTATTACGGTTTTTTTATAAGTTATTAACATATTTTAAACCACTATACAAGAGGGTAAAACCATACAACAAAATGATGGTTAACCGAAGGGAATTTCATCTCAAATTACATTCCATTGAGACTTATTTGTTATTATACGCCAATTCACTTTTATTTAGTGTATATTCTGACTTTTTAATGTTCTATCATAAATCACATTATTCTCATGATATTATAATTTTTATTTAATTACATTCTGGATATTATTATTCAAATGTTTCAAAATGGTATGGGACACTTTATAATGTTTAAATATTATTCTCATCAAGAATGTTCTTAATGATAATATTCACAATCAAACTTCCTTTTGTAATAATTTTTTATTTTAAATTCCCTTTAATATCCATATTTTTATAGGATTGATATTATTATTTCATAAACCATATATCATTTCATGCATGGTGTTTACTTTGAGAGTTATTTGATTAAATGGGGAATTAATGAAAAATATATATCTTTTATTCAATATGGATATTCAACAATCCATATTATATATTTATAAAATAGATTTTCTATATGAGTAATTAATTAGAAAAGAAATTAAGGGTGGATACCTAACTTTATATAGCTCCTTGATGCATCTACAGGTTCTCGTGAGAATATTAAGTTGGCCAAATTAAACAGATTTCTACCTATAGTTTTAAACTATCCAGAGGATAGATATTGAAAATATAGGTTCTTATGTGTCTAAGTAATGAAGTACAATAATTAATAATTTAATTCATTGATATTTTTGTTATTATTCATCCATGAGATTTTTCATCTAAATATCTATGGATACATTTCATTTCTGTTCATTGATTACATGGAATGTGTATTACCATCTTAGCTTTCTATATTGAGTTTTCCTTATCAAGTTATTTAAATGGAACATGTTAATAGTTATTTAACTTTCCATGTTAATTTATTCCCATTGATTCATTATTTATTCCTCTATACTTACCCTTACTGAGCATTTGAGCTCACCCTTATTATGATTCATTTCTACTTGTATTGAAGAATAAATATTTGAATAATATTTCAAGGATGTAGTTGATTTCATTTTATTATGTATCATTTTTTTAATTACTAGTTTCTTATGTATTATGGGAATCATGAATGTAATATAGATTTCTAATATAGCTAAATTGATTGGTCCTTTGGGATTTGATTCCTTTAATCATTCAAATGTAATAAAATAATGTACTAGCTCCAGGCTTATAAGGTTGGGGTGTTGCAGGTCATTTATGGTAAGAGGGTTCATAAGGTTGGTGTATTTCATACTAATAATACCCTATTATACTGTATATGAGACTTGGTGTGTTGCAGAAGATATTAGGGGAACAAGATATTTGATGTTGAGGAGTGAGAGAGACAAATCAATGGGTAAGTTCTTGTAGGGAACCAATCTAATATATTTATTTACCTTATTTTATTATAGTTTACTATGATATTAGGTGAGTTAGATTGGGTGATAGTTAACATGATAAGTTTTTATTTGTTTTATTCTTTTTTTACTAATGAATCAGTACGATCCTTCCACATTTGCATGAGAATTATTTAGTATGATCCTATAGTGTTTACATGTTATTACCATACCTATATATATAAACTACTTTTCAAGTTTCTAGGGAAATTTTTGGGATAGATATAGAAAGTAATATCATGGATCTTGGAATTGGTTGTGGAGTCACTTCCTAGGACTTTTCCTTGGTATTTTTATTATAATATTTTTATTTGTATGAGATCATCATGCATTGTGGGATTATTGTACACATTGGTTTATTTATAATATGGTATTTATTGGTGGTTTTATTTATGCATTCTGATGATATATAAGGGTAATTCCCCTCATTTGTATGTTTTCACCATCTGTTTTAGTCGCCAACCTGGGGACTATTAGAAGTAAGATTTGGGGGGTAACTCTCATCTTAACTGTAGTTATAGGAGGAGTACTCAGTGGGGGTGGGTCATGATAAAGTGGAATAAAAGATTTTAGTTAAGAGATAGGATGGATACATGAGTTATACACTAATGAGGATTTTATGGATTGGTAGGGCAACAGTACTGGTGGAACATACAACATCACATAGGCTAGGGATACTGGATACGATATTGGATTTTAGAGGGGCATGTGAATCAATATAAGGACCTTTAGTTTACTAAATAACCAACTAAAATGGTGTTTCTTACAATTTAGAGGCTATGGAGAGGTATATACATCTGGCTTGTTTTTAATTAGGTTTTAATTTCATGTGATTATGAAAAATTAAATAATATGAATTAAATTAAAATGATTAAAAAAACTTCATTCAATCGAGCTCAGTATATTCTCATTATATTTTTAGAGATGTCATTTGTTCTTTATATGCATAATAATTTCAATGGTGAGGATCAACATGTTGATCTGATAGACTATAGGAGGGATGATCTAGCTAAGGAGGATGTGACTTGGAGGAACACATTGTGTGAGTTTTATCATCATGTGTTAGTGAAGTATGAGGGGAGTGTCTTAGATTTGGAGATAAAGTGTTTTATAGAGAAGATAAACATTTCCTTTAGTCTAATCTAATCTAGGGATGAGTATCGAGTTCTACTAGTAGTTAGTCAGATGTAGGGAGCGGCGCAATAATAGTAGATTTTATATCTTAGGGAGCGAGAGGAGGAAAATTTCTATTGCGATGATTTATATAAGTACTTTTGTATTGAGCTTCTATCTTTGATGATGAGTCCAGTGAAGTGGAAAGATCTTATCTCTCTCCAACAGTGGAATTTGAGTGTGCAGAAGCTCAGGATTGATTTTATGGACCTTCTTCACTATAATAAACAATTTTGTTACAGTTTAATAAAATTAGGATAAATTTGATTTTTTTCATAAGTGGTACTAAAGGGATGGTAATTTATCTTATTATAGGATATTGGAAAAAATTTATGAATTCTTTGTTGGTACAAGAATGGGGTGTTCACATTAGGGTAAAATTTTTGTGGAATTATTAATCGTTCATATTTTAACAAAAAAATAATATTTAATTAATTAAATATTAATTAATCTTGTGTGTGAAAACGGAGATATATTATAAACATAGACTTGAATTAGAATCATAACTTAGTGGTTGAGTTCAGATTCGTGGGTTTTTCCTATGTGAGTTGTAAAATTATCCTCAGAATCAAGGGACAGCAGGGGCTACTTTTTTCTTTTCTATTTCTTTTTCATTTCTTTACTTTCTTCTTTTCCTTTTATTTTCCTCATTACTTTTTAGATTCTCATTCACATGGTCTCCCACTTGTGGGTGTCACATGTCCTACAGATAATAGGGGAATAGATAAGTAGGTTTCATCGTAGATGTAACACCCCAGGTAAATAAAGAATATGACATTTTTATATTTATCCATATTTGTGAATAAAATATTAATATTACTTTAAAGGGGATTCTATGCTCGATGGCGTACCCAATACACAACAACGAGTTTCTTGGGAATCATACGTTGCACTCTAATAATAAAATAATATTATTTTAAATGGTAGTTAACGCCTAGCCGTTGTAATGGTGGGAATGAACATAACTAACTACAAAATGATTATATATGTTTGTCAAATATTTTTACTCTTTACAATAAATGTTAGAGGATAAAAAATGCGAATGAATCCAATTTTAAGCGTAAACATTCAAATATTCTTTAAAAGGTCGATTAACCGCCTTTTGATGGCGAACCTCTTTTAAATACACTTATTGAAAATTTTATGTCTTATATTTGACAAAATAAAATTCTTATTTAGAATCGGGACATCAAAATTTACTTTGTGTAAATTTTTGGTATCTTTCCGATAAAGTTCATTTTTTAATGAATAGTGGAAAATGTTGTATTTTAATTCAAAACCACTTTTTAATCTAATTTATTTATATGATTAGATTATATTTTGAATTGGTTTTAAAGTGAAATTAGAATATATTTTTACCATTTAATCCAATAGTTGTCGTTGGAATTAATTTCACTTTGAAATCGGACTTAAACTAGTGTCAATCTTTTGATACATTTTGTTTCATAAAAACACGCTATTTGTTTTGGAAGTGGGAATTAATTATTAAATTAATTAATGAAACTTATATGTTTTGAATTTTTTAAAATAGACATCATTTTTGAATTCGGAATATCAAATATAGCTTAGGGTGAATTTCTGCTAATTTTCTGAAAAACTTCAATTTTGATGAATAGTGAAACCACTAAGTGGTAATTATAAAAACTGATTTTCCGTTTAAATGAAATTTTTCCATCTTTGTGTTTTTGAATTTAAAAAATCCTACACACATGGTTGTAATTAAGAAGTAAAATGTGGTTCAATGGGATTAAAATAATTTTTTGGTGAATAGTAACTTATTAAGTTTTTAATCGCGATTAGAGGTAATTAGTGTAGTTTAAGGTAAAAATAATGTTTTAATAATATGAGATGAGTTTGACACATGTCCTACCCTCATTGGATGTGTCATTTCAGACCAATACAACCCATGGTACAACTTGGTGACCCCATGGAACCACTTTGGTTGGAAAATGACATAAATAACTTTTTATTTAATGTTAAAGTAAAAATGACACAAACATGAGTTGTTTTACTATAACAATTTTTAAATGGGGCAATACAAGTCAGATTTTTTACTATAAATATTCATTAGAAATATAAAACGATTTCTTACATCTTGATATTTTATTTATAATTTTTAGACATTAAATAAATTTAATTATATATGACATCATGATGATGCAACGATTACCTCATTATTTAAAATATTAAATAAAATGGAAAGATAATGTAAAATCTAAGACCTACACATGTCCAAAACCTATTGGATGGGTGGATTTAGAACCCTTATCACCTTCTCCTTGAAACAAATCAATGTGGGACCTTTAAAATCCGAAAATCATTTGAAAATAAAGTAACCTTTTATCACTTTCCAAGAGTGCCCCTCCTCTCCTCTTATAAAAGGCCCCCACATCTACCTCCTTACCCACACTTACAAAGCCTTTGTCTCGGCCAAACCCTACCCATTTTGTCTCTACAATTCCCTCTCTTACTCCTTGAAGACTCACTTTGGGCATAAGTATTCCCAAGGAAGCCTTTGAGCTCAAACCAAAGGGAGTTACCGGATTTTAAGGTAATGTCTTCACTTGAGTCCTTTTGTTTTATTTTACTTCTCCAACCCCATAAACTCTTTTTATTCATTTATTTTGTAACAAATACAGTATATTCAATATACTAGGATTTTTTTATAATAAGGATTCGAGCTACACTTACACACACCTACATCTAATGGTTAAATAACATACTGTTTCCGTGGATGGCGAATTTCTGCCTCCCGAAACGATGATTGTTCAACATTCTTTTAACACCTTCAAAGGTGGACATTAAGATGACACTATATTTATATATGATATATAATATGTTTATTTTTTTCCTTAAGCTTATATATTTTTCATTTTTGTCATACCTTTATGGTTTCCATTGTGGGTAAACACGATAATTTCATTTTAGGAAGTGCGGACTACCGCCCCCTCAAAGTGATTTGATTCGTTAATGCCATATGTGGGACGTATGAAGGATGGATTTAAAGTTATTATATATGATGTTATACTGGAATTATAATATACCTCTATATCATTATTGTTTCTTTCCATTAAAGTATGAGATAGAAATGAAAGTAGCGTTCATGCGTACGTACGGCTTACCGTCTCCATGAACGGTGCATTTCATTTATTATCCTCAAATGTAATGTACTATTATAAGTACATATAGTGGATATATATGATGTATGATACATCTAAAAGATGAATATAATTCTGGAATTAAAAATATACACATATCTCATTTAGTTTTAATTACATTAATATGTCATAGAAATGAAAGTAGCGTTCATGCGTACATACGGCTTACCGTCTCCATGAACGGTGCATTTCATTTCTTACCTCTAAATGATTATGTAATATTATAAATACATGTATATGCTGGATAAATATGATATATATGATATCCAAATCAGGAATGTCATTCTGTATATAAAGAACCTTTGACCACACAAACATCATGTAATTGTAAGAAGTCCACTTTTGACTTAAGAACCAAATATCGACAAAACAAACATTATTTACTTAAATGATTACATAATGTTTATAACATGTAAATAATTGATATAAAAGGAATAATTAACTTGAAAAAGGTTCTTAATCAAGTATAAATTAATTCAATTTTATTATTTAGGATATTAAAGAATGATCGAGTCAAGTGAGACCTGAGGTAAGGGATCCTACTCCTCCCTTTCTTTTTAAGTACACTCTTTTATGTCGTTCCTTTTAAGATCATATTTATTATGATTGTGATGTTCTTTTATATTAATCCTACGGTAAATTTTATGTTCATATGGTGAGAGACCCTATTTTCTCTCATCAATCCATTTTGGAAGTTTTGAGTGGCGCCGTTAGGCTGCCGAATTTTCGTAAGAGATCTGACCTCTCTCTTTTTTTTAAGTACTCTCATTTATGTCACTTATTTTAAGCTCCTATTTGTTATGATGGGGGATGTTCTTTTATATTCCACTTGATGTAAATTTTATTTTAATGTTATGAGATACTCTATTTGATCTCATCAATCCATTTTTTGGAAGTTTTAAGTGGCGTCGTTAGGCTGTCGAGTTTTCATAAGGAATTTTTCATCTCACTTTTTTTCCCGTGAGATTTATGCTACATTTTCCACCATTTCCTTTGAGAGGTGTATGTACTTCCCAATATTATACTCTTTGTGTAATATAATTTCATTTATGGGTACTCACATATTCATTTTATGACCCTTCCTTAATGGGGTGTACGTTTCGAAAGTTACCCAAGTCCGTAAGGGAACCTTTCACCCTCCTCTTTTTAAAAGACTTATTTTGTTATGTCTTTTAATTCACATACTATTATGTTGGGATATGTTCTTATATATCCTTATTAATGTAAATTTTATGTCCAAGTGATGAGATACCCTTTTTATCTCTCATAAACTCATTTTATAAGTTTTGAAGTGACGCCGTTAGGCTGTCGAATTTCTGTAAGGGAACTTCTTAACCCACTTTCAATTATTTGGGTTAAACCTCTAATTATTGATTTTATTATGCCAAGATTATGTGTGGAATATCTATGTTTTAGTTTCCACAAACCTTTGTGTGGATATACTATTTCTACACATAATCATCTCATTGATAAATTCTTATTTCATTTAGACGGACTTGTATCAAAAATCATAACTCAATCTCATTCCATTGAGTTAAATATCTATGTCATTGGTTTTGTTTTTCCATGATTATATGTGAATGACGTCTGATTTTTTTACACTTAATATCCACTTATATTTTGTGTATTCGTATTTTTCACACATAATCATATAATTGATTTATCCTTAATCTATGGATACCGACTTTGTAAGGGACTTCATCTCAATCTCCTGTCATTGAGGCATATTTAGTTTTACACACAACTTTCTTTTCTATGGTGTAAAACCCCTTTGACTTTTAATCTTATTGAAAAGGAATCTTTTTATACGAAGCGTTTTACTAAACGACAAAAATAAATGTTTCTTTTAACGTACGCGGTGACAACGACCTTTTCCGCCGCCGCGAGTATTATTTGGTCTTTGGCTTCCTCAACAAGCCGTAATGTTTTTTAAAATGAAATAAATACCATATACTCTTTTATGTATGTTGGTATTGAAAATGGTTTTTATAAAGGATTTGTTATGTCGATATATTTATGTTATATATTGTGATTTAAATGTGGAAATATTTTCTTTCCATTGTATTTGTTTAATATATTATGATTTTATAATGGTACTTGGACATTATGACGGGTGGTGCCGTGAATACCAGGACGGGTGGTTACGTTATAACCTCCAATGCATTGGGTATGGAAGTCGGCCGTATGGATATTCCATTAAGTATGTATGGAAGTTGGCCGTATAACTATTCCATTAAGTGATATGTGTGGAAGTCGACCGTATGGTTATTCCACTTAAGTATGTTTATGTCCCAAGTTACCTTTATATGTTATGTGTTCTTTATATGGGTTTTATGGTAATCCTTTGGTTACAAAAGGGTAATTAATGATATTTTATTCAGTGAAGAGTTTTTACTACTTCATGAAGGTGAAGGTATTACTTTGATAATGTATACATGGTTTACTTGATGTTTGAAAAACTAACAGTTTTCATTCTTTGTGTATTCCTTACTGAGCTTTTTATGCTCATCCCAAGTTTTTTTGAAATGTTTTTCATAGGACTTAACATGGAATAGGGTCAAGTATGGGATCATGGAAAAGTCATGCTACCTAAAACATGGAACTAGACATATTTCTTTTTAAGAGTTTTTTATTTTATGGAAATTTAGTAGAAGTGACTACTTTGTAATCTTTTGAGATGTAATAGCTATGATCTAATTCTCTAAAACTCTAAACCTGAAAAGATCCTCAATTTGAATTATTCATTTAATTCATTATTATGTAAGGTTTAAGGCCAGGGCCATATAGTTGGTATCAGAGGTCAGTTTAGATAACTTTAGAGGTTAGGGTATTCTTTAAGCATAAGTGACATTACCATAATGGTTAGGATTTCAGAAAGAGTCATAATTTTAGATAAAGTGAATGTGTAAGTATACCTTAGTGTTTATCTTCCTCATTATTACATGATGATTTTGTTTGTAGGAAATAATTATTTCAGAATAAGTTGGAAAGGAATGGTTAATGGATCATGAAGAATGTTGAGTGAGTAAGAAGTCAACATATAAGGACTTCAAGAGTTATGGTGAAATTTTTAAGAGTATTAAGTCTCTTTTGATGATGGGTTTACATTAGAAGAATTTTTATAGTATGTGTAACCCTGATGTTTAATATATGAAAATGTTATTCAAAGAATAGTTATCTGTTCTTTTGTGGACATAGTTATAAAGAACCATTTGGGTTTATATGATCCTTACTTTTGAGGTAATTATGGGTTACTATATGTTAGGATGTAAGTGAAAGGCATGAGATAAAATTGAGGTTAAATTATGTTATGGTTATTTTTGATGATTTTATCTCTTTTTTGGAATGATTTGAGAATTATATAGTTTTCGAAAAAGGACAACACGCAGACCGTGTGACAACCCGTCGCGTCGGACAAAGCTGCGGGAATCGAACCCACAACCAAAGTGTGACTGGTATTTATCGCCTACCACTGGACTACGTGAAGTCCCCAGTTAGTTTGACTTTTTTTTTTGTTAGATGATTTTAGGAATTAAGAGTAAGTTAATTTTGGGTTATCTATGTAAATGATTAACCTATCACGGATGATATGTGATTGGGTTAATTATTTTTCAATATGAGAATTTTAGAGCAACTGATGTTATTTGGAGATAAAAGTTAATTTGTAACTTGGAATACTTTGTGATTAAATCCATTAAATGTTTGGGTTTCAATCTTAATTTGGTTTACAAATTGTTTATCGAATGGTCCTTGTTGAACTTTGGGTGTTGTTGGACAAATTTTGGAGATTAAGAATATATTTTCTTTTTATAAAGGGTTATCCTTTTCTGGATTATCTGATCTTGTACTAAACTTTTTGGTTTTGGTTTTGGTTAAAGGCTAAAGACATGGGAAATATATAGTTATCTTTTGTGGATTAGGTGGTTCTCTATAAGTTGATTATAGTACTCTTAATGTGAACAAGTCTTCCAAAATACTCGTCTTCTGGAGAAAATATGAGTTTGATTAAGGAATCTAGTAAAAGTTGGAAGTCTACGTGACAAGTATGGTTCATTATGATTTAGTTAGGCTCAAAAATAAATTCCTCAATGAAGAGTAACTTAAAACAAAAATGTTGTCTGTTAACTTTTCCTACTGGGGAATCGAATACCGTTTAACCCATCACAAGTTTTTGATTTTCTTGTGGTTAAATTTCTCCTAAACATGTTTTCTATCACTCTCCACCAGAAAATGACCCTATGTTTTCTCCTACATGTCCATGTTTTCCTACATGGAATCCTAGTATGGGTTAACTCGGGTGACCTCTGTACTTATCTTTCTTTATTTTAAAGTGATTGTTTTACCGACTCTTGTTCTGATGTGGGACTTTCAAGGATGTTTCCAAGCTCAATTTTAAAATTGCGAGGACGCAATTCCCAAAAGGGGGGAAGGATGTAACACCCCAGGTAAATAAAGAATATGACATTTTTATATTTATCCATATTTGTGAATAAAATATTAATATTACTTTAAAGGGGATGCTATGCTCGATGGCGTACCCAATACACAACAACGAGTTTCTTGGGAATCTTACGTTGCACTCTAATAATAAAATAATATTATTTTAAATGGTAGTTAACGCCTAGCCGTTTTAATGGCGGGAATGAACAGAACTAACTACAAAATGATTATATATGTTTTTCAAATATTTTTACTCTTTACAATAAATTTTAGAGGATTAAAAATGTGAATGAATCCAATTTTAAGCGTAAACATTCAAATATTCTTTAAAAGGTCAATTAACCGCCTTTTGATGGAGAACCTCTTTTAAATCCACTTTTTGAAAATTTTATGTGTTATATTTGACAAAATAAAATTCTTATTTATAATCGGGACATCAAAATTTACTTTGTGTAAATTTTTGGTATCTTTCCGATAAAGTTCATTTTTTAATGAATAGTGGAAAATGTTGTATTTTAATTCAAAACCACTTTTTAATCTAATTTAATTATATGATTAGATTAACTTTTGAATTGGTTTTAAAGTGAAATTAGAATATATTTTTACCATTTAATCCAATAGTGGTCATTGGAATTAATTTCACCTTGAAATCGGACTTAAACTAGTGTCAATCTTTTGATACATTTTGTTTCATAAAAACACGCTATTTGTTTTGGAAGCGGGAATTAATTATTAAATTAATTAATGCAACTTATATGTTTTGAATTTTGTAAAATAGACATCATTTTTGAATTCGGAATATCGAATATATCTTAGGGTGAATTTTTGGTAATTTTCTGAAAAAACTTCAATTTTTGATGAATAGTGAAACCACTAAGTGGTAATTATAAAAACTGATTTTCCGTTTAAATGAAATTTTTCCATCTTTGTGTTTTGAATTTCAAAAATCCGACATACATGGTTGTCATTAAGAAGTAAAATGTGGTTCAATGGGATTAAAATAATTTTTTGGTGAATAGTAACTTATTAAGTTTTTAATCGCGATTAGAGGTAATTAGTGTAGTTTAAGGTAAAAATAATGTTTTAATAATATGAGATGAGCTTTACACATGTCCTACCCTCATTGTATGTGTCATTTCCGACCAAGAAAACCCATGGGACAACTTGGGGACCCCATGGAGCCACTTTGGTTGGAAAATTACATAAATAATTTTTTATTTAATGTTAAAGTAAAAAATGACACAAACATGAGTTGTTTTACTATAACAATTTTTAAATAGGAATATAAAAGTCCGATTTTTGACTATAAATATTCATTAGAAATCTAACAAAATTTCCTACATCTTGATATTTTATTTATAATTTTTAGACATTAAATAAAGTTAATTATATATGACATCATGATGATGCAACGATTACCTCATTATTTAACGATTTAAATAAAATGGAAAGATAATGTAAAATCTAAAACCTACACATGTCCAAAACCTATTGGATGGGTGGATTTAGAACCCTTATCACCTTATCCTAGACAAAAATCAATGTGGGACCTTTAAAATCCGAAATTCATTTGAAAATAAAGTAACCTTTTATCACTTTCCAAGAGTGCCCCTCCTCTCCTCTTATAAAAGGCCCCCACATCTACCTCTTTACCCACACTTCCAAAGCCTTTGGCTTGACCAACCCCTGCCCATTTTGTCTCTACACTTCCCTATCTTACTCCTTGAAGCCTCACTTTGGGCAGAAGTCTTCCCAAGGAAGCCATTGAGCTCAAACCAAAGGGAGTTACCCGGTTTTAAGGTAATGTCTTCACTTGAGTCCTTTTGTTTTATTTTACTTCTCCAACCCCCTAAACTCTTTTTATTCATTTCTTTTGTAACAACTCCAGTATATTAAATATACTAGGATTTTTGTATAATAATTATTCGAGATAAACTTACACACACCTACATCTAATGGTTAAAAAACATACTTTTTCCGTGGATGGCGAATTTCTACCTCCCGAAATGATGATTGTTCAACATTCTTTTAACACATTAAAAGGTGGTCATTAAGATGACACTATATTTATATATGATATATAATTTTTTTATTTTTTCCTTAAGCTTCTGTATTTTTCATTTTGGGCATACCTTTATGGTTTCCATTGTGGGTAAACATGATAATTTCATTTTAGGAAGTGCGGACTACCGCCCCCTCAAAGTGATTTGATTTGTTAATGCCATATGTGGGACGTATAAAGGATGGATTTAAAGTTATTATATATGATGTTATACTGGAATTATAATATACCTCTATATCATTATTATTTCTTTCCATTAAAGTATGAGATAGAAATGAAAGTAGCGTTCATGCGTACGTATGGCTTACCGTCTCCATGAACGGTGCATTTCATTTATTATACTCAAATGTAATGTACTATTATAAGTACATATAATGGATATATATGATGTATGATACATCTAAAGGATGAATATAATTCTGGAATTAAAAATATACACATCTCTCATTTAGTTTTAATTACATTAATATGACATAGAAATGAAACTAGCGTTCATGCGTACGTACGGCTTACCGTCTCCATGAACGGTGCATTTCATTTATTACCTCTAAATGATTATGTAATATTATAAATACATGTATATTCTGGATATATATGATATATATGATATCCAAATCAGGAATTTCATTTTGGATATAAAGAACCTTTGACCACACGAACATCAAGTAATTGTAAGAAGTCCACTTTTGACTTAAGAACCAAATATCGAAAAAAATAAAAATTATTAACTTAAATGATTACATAATGTATATAACATTTCAATAATTGATATAAAATTAATAATGAACTTTAAAAAGGTTCTTAATCAAGTATAAATTAACTCAATTTTATTATTCAGGATATTAAAGAACGATCGAGTCAAGTCAGACCTGAGGTAAGGGATCCTACTCCTCTCTTTCTTTTTAAGTACACTCTTTTATGTCATTCATTTTAATATCGTCTTTATTATGATTGGGATGTTATTTTATATTACTAATACTGTACCTTTTATGTTCATATGGTGAGATACCCTATTTTCTCTCATCAATCCATTTTGGATGTTTTGAGTGGCGCTGTTAGGCTGCTGAATTTTTGTAAGAGATCTAACCTCTCTCTTTTTTTTAAGTACTCTCATTTATGTCACTTCTTTTAAGCTCCTATTTGTTATGATGGGGGTTGTTATTTTATATTTATCTTGCTGTAAATTTTATTTTAATATGATGAGATACTCTATTTGATCTCATCAATCCATTTTTGGATGTTTTAAGTGGCGTTGTTATGCTGCCGAGTTTTCATAAGGAATTTTTCATCTCACTTTTATTCCCGTGAGATTTATGCTACATTTTCCACCATTTCCTTTGATTGGTGTATGTACTTCCCATTATTATACTCTTTGTGTAATATAATTTCATTTATGGGTACTTACATATTCATTGTATGACCCTTCTTCAATGGGGTGTATGTTTCGAAAGTTACCCAAGTCGGTAAGGGAACCTTTCACCCTCCTCTTTTTAAAAGACTTATTTTGTTATATCTTTTAATTCACATACTATTATGTTGGTATATGTTCTTATATATCCTTATTAATGTAAATTTTATGTCCAAGTGATGAGATACCCTTTTTATCTCTCATAAACTCATTTTATAAGTTTTGAAGTGACGTTGTTAGGCTGTCGAATTTCTGTAAGGGAACTTCTTAACCCACTTTCAATTCTTTGGGTTAAACCTCTAATTCTTGATTTTATTATGCCAAGATTATTTGTGGAATCTCTATGTTTTAGTTTCCACAAACCTTTGTGTGGATATACTATTTCTACACATAATCATCTCATTGATATATTCTTATGTCATTTAGACGGACTTGTATTAGAAATCATAACTCAATTTCATTTCATTGAGTTAAATATCTATGCCATTGGTTTTGTTTTTCCACGATTATGTGTGAATGAAGTCTGATTGTTTTACACTTAATATCCACTTATATTTTTTGTATTCGTATTTTTCACACATAATCATATAATAGATTTATCTTTAATCTAAGGATACCGGCTTTATAAGGGACTTCGTCTCAATCTCATGTCATTGAGGCATATTTAGTTTTACACACAACTTTCTTTTTTATGGTGTAACACCCCTTTGAATTTTAATTTTATTCAAAAGGAATCTTTTTATATGAAGCATTTTACTAAACTAAAAAGAGGAATGTTTCTTTTAACGTACGCGGTGACAACGACCTTTTCCTCTGCCGCAAGTATTATTTGGTCTTTGGCTTCCTCAACAAGCCGTAATGTTTTTTAAAATGAAATAAATACCATATACTCTTTTATGTATGTTGGTATTGAAAATGGTTTTTATAAAGGATTTTTTATGTCGATATATTTATGTTATATATTGTGATTGAAATGTGGAAATGTTTTCTTTCCATTATATTTGTTTAATGTCTTATGATTTTATAATGGTACTTGGACATTATGACAGGTGGTGCCGTGAATACCAGGACGGGTGCTTACGTTATAACCTCCAATGCATTGGGTATGGAAGTAGGCCGTATGCCTATTCCATTAAGTATGTATAGAAGTTGGTCGTATGGTTATTCCATTAAGTGATATATGTGGAAGTCGACCGTATGGTTATTCCACTTAAGTATGTTTATGTCCCAAGTTACCTTTATATGTTATGTGTTCTTTATATGGGTTTTATGGTAATCCTTTGGTTACAAAAGGGTAAGTAATGATATTTTATTCAGTTAATAGTTTTTACTACTTCATGAAGGTGAAGGTATTACTTTGATAAAGTATACATGGTTTACTTGATGTTTGAAAAACTAACAGTTTTCATTCTTTGTGTATCCCTTACTGAGCTTTTTATGTTCATCCCAAGTTTTTTTGAAATGTTTTTCACCGGACTTAACGTGGAATAGGGTCAAGGATGGGATCATGGAAAAGTCATGCTACCTAAAACATGGAACTAGACATGTTTCTTTTTAAGAGTTTTTTATTTTATGTAAATTTAGTAGAAGTGAATACTTTGTAATCTTTTGAGATGTAATAGTTATGATCTAATTCTCTAAAACTCTAAACCTGAAAAGATCCTCAATGTGAATTATTCATTTAATTCATTATTATGTAAGGTTTAAGGCCAGGGCCTTATAGTAGAGGTGCTCATCGAGGCATGAATTGGAATTTGGTGGCTGCATATAGTGAATTTGGATTGAATCTTCAGTGTTTTACACTAAGAAGTAGGACTTTGTTTCATTTTTATCTGTTAATACCTATTTTAGTTGTTATAAATTTTTTATCTTATTTTCAGTTTTTGGTGGTCCCTTGAGGGTCATGTTTCAACATTTTTGGGAGATTCAAGGGTTTGATGGCTTTACAAGGGGTTTCTATTGGGGAAAACCCAATAACATGGAATATAGTTAAAGAAAACATGTCATGTGTTCTTCCTTTTTGGAGTTGGGTAGAGGATGATGGTTACATGATGTGTGTGTTTCACGAAATTCCATGTAGATACACTCAATTTGTGGTTGTCTACTCAACCAAACACTCCATGTATGGTAACTAGGTCTTGTAAAGTACATGACTAGACCCTATGTGTGGTATACATCCATAGGTGATATAGGGTACTTAGTTAGATATCATGTTGACTATACGATTGGGTACCCCATTTGTCTTACATGGCGTACATGGTAGGTGAAAATTGTTTACTTTGGGAATTACACACTAGGTTAGGTGGTGTTACATGGTTGGGGGGCTTGTTAGGGGTACACATTGTTCACTCCCTCCTTGGAATTGTTTTTTCTTATTTTCACCATGGAGATATAATTGGACTTATTATAAGTCTATTATGATCATTTTTACACATCTAATTCCATAGTGAGTACTTTATTGTGTTTATAGACAATTTGAGAGGCATTTTGGATGTTCTAAGATTTAATATGAGGATTCCTTTGAGGTTGTTTTTTCAGAATCCTCTTGAGGGTTGAGTGTGGACTGAGTATCGAGTAAGGGTTGTGCATTCATTAATGACCTTTTATTTGGAGAACTCAATGGGGTCTATTTTAAGGTTCTGTGGGAAAATTCTTAAAAGTATGGGTCAAGTTGTTTCTTGGATGGAATCATTTATTTTATTTCTTGAGGTTTAGAATATGTCTATCAATGTTTAGTTTGTTTAGAGACTCTATAATGGGTTGTCATGGTGAGGTTCTAGGTACATCTGGGTGTCTTTGAGTAGAGCTTGAGATAGGTCAAAGGGACCTTTTTCTGGATTCCCTTTTGGGTGTGGTGATGTTTGAGAGTTCCCATATAAGAGAGGTGTTTCTTGAAGATTGGATATGTGCAAGAGAATCGCACTGAGTTTTCTACCAACGAGATTTTATCAAGGATTTTAATTCACTATAGGATCCCCTTGTAGGGTTTCTTGTTCCTTAAATGTCTTAGGGGGCCATTGTGAGGACCACATGTTTTTATAACTGAATATCCTTTATGATGTTTTCATAAAAAAATATTTGTTGACAATATAATTTTTTAAGAATGTAGTTGTTAATAAGGGTAGAAGAGTTAATAAAAGTTGTTATGAAGTTTTTTATTTTGAGTATTATAAAGAGTTCTTGGTAGAGGTTATAAATTTTCCTAAACTTTTTGGAGAATATTTCTTGCAAAGTCAGACAATTCTAAGTCATTTATAAAAGTACCCAACATCGTGAAAAATATCATTATCCAATATTTTTTTAAAAGGGGGAGATCATGTCCACCAAACACAGATTATTAGACAAAAGGTAATCAAATAAAGATCTAGGAGAAAATAATACAAATTTACCAGATGGGGTGAGTGGATAAAGATACAGTAGAAATTCCAAAGAAGTAGTTGAAAATTGTTATCAGACAGACAATTCTCATATTACCAGGGGAACCAGAGATGAAGTTATAAAAAATATATTTATTTTCATTAAAAGTTTCATTAGTTATAAAAACGGTTCATAAAAGTATATCTTCAGTTGTGTAAGGATATAGGCCAATTTTTTAGAGATTTTTAAAGGTATAGGAATCTCACGTAAGGGTAAATCCCAAAATTTCTTGTGTAACGGTAGTATACGTATTACATAAAGGTAACTGATGTCAAATATCTAGAGATACTAGAAGAACATGCAATGTGTTATGGGATGAAGATTTATAAAAGTTAAAAAGGGGGAAAGAAGTATAGAAAATTGAGAAGTCAGATTTCTAGTGGTAGTGAAATTTTGAATCTACAAAAATAAACAAAGTATAGAAGTTGTAACCGGATAGGGAAAGAATTCTATGACTAGAGTTTTTATAATTTTTAAATTTATTAAAACCAATTAATGAATTGAGTGAAAAATATTAAGGTAGATGCAGTTTTCAGATAGAAAGTCATTATGAAGATTAAATTAAATTATTTTATTATTATTTTTATGAATTTTGATTTTGAAAATTCATGAAATGAACTGGTGAAGGAGAGACATCAGATCGATTCTATAAAATGTAGATCCATCAGATGAATATCCATTGGACAGATGAACATTAGACAAAAAACATGATGACATCAAATGAAATTTTCTAAAAAGTTTATTTTGAGAAGAGTTTGATATGAGAAATGATGATCTGATATAAGGAAGATAGAGAAGAGTTGGGTGGAATGTTTTTAATGAAGTCATCAAATAAAAAAATGGATAAAGTTTTCAAGGATATTTACAGAACTTTATAAATCCCCTTTACTTTTATGATTCAATGTTAATCTATCAATGTTTACTTATCTATATGACATAAGGAAGATTTAAAAAGTTACTTAACACTGAGGTAAAGAATGTTAGAGGAATGTTAGAGATGAAAATTTTTCAGGAAACTATAAGAATATTATATAATAATATATAATGATTGAGAAGTGTATATTTCATTTCATTTGAAAAGTAAAACCAATTTGGGTTTCTTCCTATTTTACATCAAGCGCACCTATAAAGAGGGGTTGCAAGTGAGACTGTACTAACATTGTTCATCCATGTGAAAAAGCAGACAAGTTAATGTTTTGATCAGTATGAGTTTCCAATTGAATTGGTTTAAAAGAAAGAAAATGGTCTGAGTAATGGGAAAAAGACTCAGAGCTAAGTTATCATAGACAGTTTCAGTTCATACATCAGGTAGAGGAGTCAGTCAGAGCTACTAGACAGAGTAAATTGGACATATTTTATGATTAGGTCTTAAGGCATAGTTTTTCTCTTTATCAGAAAAAAACTTAAGTTATAAAAACTAGAATGGTTTTAGTGATGCACACCGAATAGAGAATGCCAGATAAAGGAAATGTGAGACAAATAGGCAATTATAAAATGAAATAAATATATATATAACATCTAAATGAGATTTTAGTGTCATGTTTAGTAAAATTATAAATCATATTATAAATCAGAATCATAAGAAAAACATTTTCAATTGATGGGAGTCATTTTAATAATTCTTATGGGGAGTTATAAGAAGTTTAATAGTATTTGGTCATGGTTTTATTCACTTGTTATTAATAGGGGATTTCTATGGACCATAGAGAGTCTCCATGGAAAGGATATAGGTTCTCACATTGGGTCTAAACCATATAAATATCAAATTACTTATATACTTTATTATCATTTCTTAATTTTAATGTTTTTTCATAAAGTCGATAAGGATAATAACTCTAACATGTTGTACGGGTAAATTTATGAAAAATAAAAATTTTAATAGATTGTTATTGGTCCCCCCCCCCTAATTGGTTCTCATGATCCTAAGGAACTTCAATTGGTATCAAATAAAAGGTTCTCATGTCTTATACTTATCTTAGAACATCTTAACTCAATGAAAAATAGAGTTATTTCTAACTTTCATGGATAAAATTATCATGGTTAGAAAAATATAATGATACACTAGATTTTTTCAGTTATCTTGGAGTTAATTGATGTAACTATAGCTGGGTTTCCAACCATTGAGTAAAAGGCTCCTATTATGTTAGATGAAATAATAAATATTAAGGTTGATGGGATGGATAAAAATGATATTCTGATGTATTTATCATATAATTTTTCTATGAAGTTGAGGGGCCTCAAAATATCTAAAGAAACTTGGGAAAAACTTGAAATTATCTTCAAGGGGAACACTAAATTCAAAGAGAAAAAGCTACAAATTTGGTATAGAAAGTTTGAATATATCATAATATAAGATAAGGAAACTTTAGATTAGTAATTCACCAAATATAATGAAATTGTTAGTAACATTATAGGATTCATATATATCATAAAATATTATACCATTTTTAAAAAACTTGTGAGAAAATTATTTGATATGTTTGATTCCAAAATCTCCACTTTAGAAGATAAAGATAATTTATCTCCTAATTAATTACATAACATTATTTTTTCTTATGAGGTGAGGAAAGATCCATAATTTAAAAATAATACCAAGGATAAAATGGATTTGGAATAATTTAGAAATCTAAAAAATACATAATGCTGATCATAATATTGTTGACCTAGGTGTTTCATAAGATAATAAAGATGATGAAATAAATTAAAAAATATTTTCTCTCATCTCTAAAAGTTAATGAATAGGCAGAGGAAATTACAGAGGTAAACTCCCTATAAAATGTTTCAAATATGGAGGAATTGGGATTTTTTCTATAAATTTTCTAATAAGAAACATGGAAAATAAGAATATTATTGTGAAGAAAAATATTAGTGGAAGAAGTGGAGAAAAACTTCCAATGAAAATAATAAATATAATAGAAGTAAGAAAATTTTTGTTGGAAATAGAATAATTATGTTGAGAAAGAATGTTGAATATAACTCTACTAGAAAAAAAATATTTAAAAGATAAATATTTGGGAAAATTTAGAACATTATTTTCAAATGTTGAGAAAAAGTAGGATTACTCAAGTATTGAAGAATGAGGAGGATAATAAACTTACATATAATATCAGGTGAGATTATAACTTGTGGAATGTCTTGAGAAAAATAAAAAACTTAAGAAATAAATCATAATGATAAAGAAATAGGGTTTGAAAAATATTTTAATAAATGAAGATCTACTTAAAAATAAAGATGTGTATATTCAAGAAATTAAGAAACACAAACTAAATGTTTCCAAATATGGAAGCATGGTGTAAAATCTCAATAAGAAACTTTTCATTATGGATGATGAGGTTTGTAAAACTCAATAAAGATATATTGAGGTTTTAAGTAGCTTAAATAAAATGATTAAATATTTCAAAAAAGTTTCAGAGGTAAAATATTAAATATCTCAAGTTACTGACAATACTCTTTCCAATAATCTAGTGACATATTTACCCCTTGAAGATAAAAGTTCACCTAATATTTTTAACCATGCAGGTTTTGGAAACAACATTGGGAAATCTTGGTTTGAGAAAGGTTGTGAAAAATTCATCATATCAATAAAAGTTTAAAATTACCCCAATAAGAAAGATTTCTCACTCCATGGAGTTTCTCACACATAAATATATGTTAAACCTCAACAAATCGATCACATGGAAAGGTTGTTTTTATATAAAAGATTGAGATTCAGTGGATTTTGTTGGTGTAGTGGAATATATGGTCACATATCTTATAATTTTTGGCCCCACATTTAAATACCCAGAAATAGGAATAAATTAAGTAGGAGAAATGGTGGAAGAAAATAGAGTAACTTTCCTAAGTTTTAAGAAGAAAGAAACGAAAAATCATAAGATGCTATAAATTTTCCAAATAAAGTGTTCGGTTATCTTGAGATATTTTTGGAAAGATGTGACCAATCGAATCCCTTTGTTGAATAACTTTTGACACTATTCTAGGAAAATTTCCTTATTTTAGGAAATAAAATAAATTAGGAATGAAGAAAGTTGAAGAAATGCATTTTATTATAGAGATGTTTCTAAAATATAGAAAAAGGAACAAACCTTGGATTGTTGATAGTGGTTATTCCTCACACATGATATGTGAAATAAAAAACTTTAAAGTTATTGAAGAGTGTGAAGGAGGATTAGTTACTTTCAGAAATTAAATTTACTTTAAACTCATGGGAATAGGAACTTCTTAAATAGAAGCTTGAAAACTGAAATCAAAAGAAGTTTTATATGTTGACAGGCTAAAACACAATTTACTGACTATTATCCAAATTTTTAAGGATTTTATGCAAGTTAACTTCAAGAAATATTCTTATATAATCAGAAGATATAAATATGAAAAAAAAATTACTTATGGAGAAATAACCAGCAAAAATATTTTCTAGATTGGAGAACTAGAAATTCATGTTACTTAAGTGTTGATGATGAAAATAATTTATGGAATCGAATACTTGGGTATATTGGAAATAAAATTACAAAGAAACATTCCAAAGTATATTCTATAACAAACTTACCACCATTGAAAAGTAAAGAATATGACGTTTTTCCAACTTGTTGGAGAGGGAAGATGGATAGTGGAAGGCATAAGAAAGTTGAAATCCAATCACCATATAACGTGAGCTTATTCACTCTGATCGTTATGGGCTAATGATACATCAATCAAAAAAGTGTACTTCTAGTTTATCACTTTTATTGATGACTTCACTTGGGTGACCAATATAATTTTTGTGAAGTATAAATTATATGTTGTATAGATGTTTAGATTTTTTAGAATAGATGTTAAAAGAGATATGGTTGTTTATATACTGAAGCTAAAAACTAAAAAAGCAAAGTAGTAAACAAGTAATTATTTGGAACACTATATGAAGAAACATGGAATCGAAAAACCAATATACTGATTCATACACTCCACAAAAAATGGAGTGGTAGAAAATAAGAATATAACTTTAGTATAAATGGGAATATTTATGTTGGATAAATACAAAATTTCTGTGTTTTTTTAGATAGAATATGTTAGCATTTTTATTTATGTATAAAATAGATACTGGTTGTGGTTGAAATCTAAAATGAATTCCAATAATATATGGTATAATAAAAAAACCGGTGAAATATTTCAGGGGTTTTGAGAGTCCTTCCTTAATAATGATCAAAAATCCTGATCTTGGAAAGTTTGATAATAGAGATGAGGAAGAAATTATCCTAGGATATTTATCCAATGGAAGAAGCAATAAATGTTGGAATAAAATTATATATAAGTTGGTCAATTCCTATGATGTGAATGTTATTGAAAATCCAACCACCTTAATAAAATTTGTGGAAAATGTTACATAACATAAATAAAATACTTCTAATAAGAAAAATAAAATGAATATTAATGTTATCCAAAATAATTAAAATGTGATTCAAGTGAATCATGTGAAGAGGAAAGTGATATAGGAAGAAAATATCTTAATTTTTGTGCTTTACTAAAATAGTTTGAATCTAATAAAATCTAGAAATAGGTTGAATTTGAAAATATCATTTAAAATAAAAATGATCTAGTTCAAACCAAAAGGAATATGATGTTAGAAAATCATACATCATTTATCTCATGGGTTTAACTAAAATCGGTTTCAAAGGCAGTTGAATATAAAGAGTGGGAATAATCTATGACTGAAGAGTTAGATCAGATTGATAAAAATAACACCTGGGAACTTTTACAATGATTATTATGAAAGAGTATTATAGGAAAAAAATGGGTGTTTATAAGAAATATAAATTAACATGGAGAAATTTAAAGAAACAAAGATCAACTTATTTGTAAAGGTAACTAATAGGTGTAAGGTTTATATTTTTAAGAAACCTATGTGTCTCTTTTGAGATTAAAATCTATAAGAATGTTCTTGGTAGTTGTCGCACATCATTGTTAAAAAAATTATCATATGGATGTTAAGTTATATTTATTCAATATATAAATTTAATAATTTTATAATGAACAACCTTGTGGGTTTCTACTTGATAAAGATAGAACCATGGTGTGTAAGTTGAAGAAAAATTTTCATGGTTTAAAATAGGATCATCGGTCATGGTACTCCAAACCTGATAGTTTCATTAAGTGGTTGAGATTTTATTAAGGAAAAGTTTATAGAAGCATGTATGTTAATAAAATGATCATAGGTACCCTTACTGTCATTATTTATATTGATGATATAAATTTTCCAAGTGATAGGAGAAATACTTGTGAAGAGTTTTCTGAACAAATGAATAAAAACATTGAAATGTCAATGTGCATAGAATTAATTTTCTCTATAGGAAAAATAGTTCAGTTGAGAGAAATATATATATTTCAATCATAATAAAATTATACTAGAAAGTTACTATAAAATTATACCATGAAGAATTCTAAATATGTTTCTACTCCCACTTATATTGACATGAAGATAAGTAATGATGAATCTAGGAAAAGTATGAATTAGAAAGACTTTAGAAAATTAATAGGGTACTTTCTCTATCTTATAGAATAAATTATACATATTTTTTATGATATTAAATTATTTTTAAATATACATATTGAAATTTTTATGTTTGTTTTGTTGAAAAAGTGAATAAGTAAGATTTGAATAAAAGAGTTCATGTTGTAACCACCAGGACTACACCATAACTTAGTTGGTTGTGATATAAAAATACGACCAACCATGGATAGGAATCCATGTTGCCTGACCCCACATATGTGGGAACAAGATCAACCACGCAGAGGAACATTCTAATCTATCCATTCACAATGATGTTAAGGATGTAAATGAGAATTAATATAGTTCGAAATATTCTTGGAGTAGTGGTCTACACTGCAGGGGAGGCATTGTGAATGAAGTGGCCCATAGCATAGGGCGGCACCATGGAGGAGGCCATGAGTGGACCCTATTAATCGTATATGGCCAGTAAATATAATGAGTTAGATTATATACTACATAATTTTTGGATTCAAGTCTGATGTGGGACTCAAGGATTTTAGGATAATCCATAACTAAGGTCATATTAGCACAGAGTGGGTTCCAGAGGAATTTAGTTCCACAAGAGTTTTTGGGGTGTCCATGTCACAACTCATAGAGCTATATAATAGTCCCATGTAAGAATAATTTTTTCATTTCATATCTCAGTATTGCAACTTGGAGATTCCAAAATTGGTAGAAGCAAGGAATTTGGATATCTCATGGTTATATATGTCCATGCAGCAGATGGAAGGGTTACACCAAAGAATCATTGGACAAGAATTTTTCCATGCCACAGTTATGCCTTATGTCATGGAGTGTCTGAATTTGGATGAAGTGAAGCTTCAAGGGATCCCCTTCAATATAGAAGGCTACATCACAAAATTCATTTCAAAGTTGTAGCGGTTGTGTCTATTCCAATGTAGTTTTTTCCACGCTATAACCTGTTCGATGTGAAGTATGTTGTGCTTGAAATCATGCGGCAGAGTTATTAAAGGAGTTATAGGTGATAAAAGTGGATATGTTCAAATGGAAGTATCCATGATGTAGTACTGTTATCCACACCATATTAAAAATGGGTTCATCTCAGTGATAAGGTTCATGTTTTAGTATATGTGATATAATTTATATTATTCTATGGAATTCATGCCACCTCACAAGAAAGTTGATTCAAACTGCTGACTGTTTTAATTTAGGGGGTTATGATTTGAAACCCCTAGTGGTTAATTTAGATTTTATGGTTCATGATTACCCAAATAAAGACAAGGTACACTTGAAAAAATCTTTGAAACCACATAATAAATCCTAACCTTTATAATTACATCAAATGAGGAATAAAATTTGTTGTGAAAAATAGGGGGGTTACATAAAAAAACACTGACAGAGAAAGAGAATTTATATAGAATATATTTCCGTATGTATTGTTCCAAATATCTCATGTATGTTTTATGGATGAATAAGGATTTATTATAGGAGTCCCATCCTCAGTGGAAATTGATATCATTGTGATGAATAGAAACCCCAATGTAGGTGTATGTTCATATCATCCTTGTGTGAAGAATGAGGATTCAACAGACAGAGCAGTGAGTTCCTCATTAAAGGCGAGTAGTGAGTTCTCTAATTTTCCTAGGTAGTGAATCAATAGGGTCAATGAGAACACTTAAAATTTATAATTATAAATTATCGATATTTTAATGAATTTGGTGCATTGACACATTATTGTGCATTCTTCTTAGACATAGCCTAGTGTGGGTGAACCAACTAAAATCCATTATGTTGTTTTCTACTTTCTTCTCTCATCGAGAGGAAAGGTATAGATAAATAAAAGTTTTCCTCAATGTGGTATAACTATATTATTATCAAAGAAAAAAAATTACACCTTGATTCACTCTCCCCCCCTTAGGGCGTTATCATCTAAAGGATTATAACATACATTGTGTGCAACATATGAGAATGATCCAAAGGAATCACATATGCGGGTAGCTAATAGAATAATCAATTATATTATATAAATATATTCTTATGTCCTATTGCATAAAATAATTTATGACATGAAATTTTGTGGATACAATAATGTGGATTGGGTTGTAGAATGTAATGATAGAAATAAACATCAGGAAGAAATTTTCTCTTGGTATAATGTTGTGTGAGCTGGAATAGTAAGAAAAAAATCTCAATTACTTTTAGTAAAAAAGGAAATATAATATAAAACCATTTATTATTCTTATACACAATTTATTTGGATGAAGGTTCATCTAGAATATTTGAGAGTAGGTTTCAAAAAACTATTGAAGACCCTTTGTGATAATAAAAGTGACATTGATCTCTCAAAAAACCTTGTACAACATTTCAGATAAAAATGAATTGATATTAAGTATAACATCATAAAAGAGAAAGTTACTGGTGTAAATATTATATTTTGAGTAAATTTCTATAAAATATAAAATTTCTCATTTTTTCACCAAATTTATGCCAAGGGAAATATTTGTGGAATTTAGGTTGAAACTACATGTTCATCCTCGAGAAAAGACTTCATAAATTTCACAATAAAGGATTCCCCATCGTATTTTGGATTATTTTTTCAATGGGGAAGAGTAATTACAACATTTTAATATGTTTTACAACTCTTTATTGCCTAACTTTGAATCTCTAGTAATCATATGAATGGGGTGAGATATAGAGAAAGAAATAGAGGAGATAAAATTGAGTGGGATTTTATCTTAACATCATCATAAAATTTCTTGTTAATAAGGGATGTAATTATTTAAAATACATTAATTTATCCGATAGGGAGATGTTAGGAAATTATCTATGATAAATGTTGTGATTTGAAAAAGTTAAAAAATTGAGATAATCACTATTTAAAAAATTGATCTGTGAAAAAATTGAGTTTGAAAATTTTTGATGAATATTTCGAACAAATACAAATGGGGAGACTGAAGATCCTTTGTGATATTTTCATAAAAACAATTATTTGGTGACAATATACATTTATAGATAATGTTTATATTAAGAAGTTTATAAAGGGATGTTGAAATTTGTTGTGAAATTTTTACTTATAAGGGTTATGAAGAGTTTTTTTGTGGAGGGTAGAAATTTTCCTTAATGTTGTTAAGAAACTTTCTTATAAATTCGGACAATATTAATCTATTCATAAATGTTTCCAACATCATGAAAAAAAATTATACAAGATTTTGTTAAAGGTGAGATATCACAGACACCATATAGATATTACCAAATGGAAGGTGATCGGACAATGATCTGGGATAAAAGCACAGTAATTTATCGAATGGATGTGAGCAGATAGAGATGCAGAATAAAGTCCAAAGAAAAAGTTGTAAATTGTTACTCAAAAGAAAAATCTAAGATTACTAGATAGACCAGAGCTAAAGTTATAAGATAAATATTTTTTTATATTAAAAGTTCAATAGGTTGTACAAATGATGCATAAAGGTTTTTCTTTAGGTAAGTAATGGTACATTCCATGTTCTAAAGATTGCGCAAAGGTAGAGAAATCTCATGCAAGGGTAAATACCATAATTCCTTGCATAGGGGTATTATTGACATTGTGTAAAGTTGATTGATTTCTAGTATCTAGAGATACCAAATGGAACATGCATAGTTTTACTTAATGAAGATTTATAAAAGTGAAAAAAGGAAAATAAGTATTGATCCATGACAAGTTGAAGTTAAATTGGTAGTAAAATATTTAAATTCTAATATGGGATAGAGCTTGAAAGTTGTAGCTAAAAGGGGAAATTATTCAATGAGTAAAGTCTTTATAAGTTTCAACAATGTTGAAACACATCAACATATCGAGTGCAAAAGACTGAGATAGATGGAATTTTTTGTTAGACAGTCTGTACAAAGTTCAAATGAAAATATTTTATCACATGTTGTGTGAAATTTGAGGTTCAAAATTCATGAATATCACTACTAAATGTGGGACATCAGATCGATTCCATTGGAAGAAGATACAATGGATGGGAATCCATCAAATGGATGAACATTATATAAACATTCATAATGTCATCAAATATATGTTTCTAAGAAGTATTTTTTAAGAAGATTTTGATTTGAGGAAGGATGATTGGATAGAAGGAAGATGGATCATAGCCGAATAGAATATTCTTAAAAAATTCATTGAACAAACATATGATTGGTGGATTTTTTGAGGATCTTTACAAAATCTTGTGAATACCCTTAACTTTTATGATGTTATGATGATATAAAAATGTTTACTTATCAATATGGGATAAGAAAGTTTGAAAAATTACCTTAATACAGAGGTTAAGGAAGTTCAAGGAAGGTTGGAGATGTTAAGTTTTCACAAAGCTTCAAGAATACTACAGAAGTCTCTAAAATTATTGATAATTGTTCAGTGAATTTCATTTGAGTGGGAAACCCAACATGGTTTCCCACCTTTTCTACTTAGATTGAAACTATAAATAGGGGCGAAAGTAAAACTATACTAAAACTGTTCATCCATGTGAAAAATATCACTTGTTGAATTTTTAAAAAAAACGAGTTGCCAACCAAATTGGTCAAAGAGGAAATGGACTACTCTAATTAGTTAGATAGATATTCATATCATAGTTACCAAATAGAGTTTCAGTTTAGTCATTAGAAATATGATTCAGTTAGAGCTACCAGACATAGTATATCTAAAAGACTTTCTGAATAGGTCTTTATGTGAAATAGTTTTGTGCAACAGCCTGAAATCCAATAATAGATTTGGTACTAAAAAATGATGTGTATTTTTAAAAAAAAAATTGAAAAATTAACGGTCCATTATACAACTGAGAATCTTTTTTGATCTAGATTCTGGAGGATTAGGAAAATACCTTACATAAAATTAGACTTTAAATTATTATAATGAAATAACTAATTGGATTCATGTGTACTAACTCCTTAAATAAATTTATCCATCATAGAACTTCAAAAATACCAGTGCAAAACATTTTAAAAATGTGAGATGATCAGAAAATTCCCTAGTGATGGATTTTAAAACCAGTGAGAAATACTTTTAAATTTATTTGAAATCATTTTAAATCAAATACCAAATATTTGATATTATATATATAAATATATATATTAAAAATATTATGCTAGGGTTTTATGAAAATTCCATTAGAGAATACTTTTCAAAAAATTTAAAATACTTATCATTTTTGGAAAATCCATTTTAAACTAATATTTCAAAATAAAATGGATTTCTCTTTAAAAAAAATTTGAAAATAATAATTTTATTATGGATAAAAATGATTCTTTTCAGATCTCATGAAATCCATGTGGCCACTTAGTAGTATCCCTTACAAGAAAACATCCCATTAAGGTTATTGGTTCACTCCACATTCCTCATTATCTCATTTGATATGCAAGTGCCAAATTTTAAGAAAATATTTTTATACTATCTACTTTTCTCATTCATAATCCCTTAAAAACCTTTCTAGAATATTACATATATTATTTTTATAGAATAAAATAATTTTATAACATTAATCTTGGAAATACCACTTTTCAAAAAATCTGTTGGAGAAATCCTTATTTCCAAAGAAATTACTTACACGAGGAACATAAACATAATAAAATTAAAAAAACATGCATTAAAATTCATGAAATGTCATGAAAAATTATAGAATATGGAAATATCTACTAATATGCATGAAAATTACAAAAAATAAAAACCATGATACATATAAATGATAGATTTTATCATTATAAATTTATTTATAAAATATAATTACTTTTAAAACAAATTTTCTAAACAATAAAAAAAACAATGTTTTGTTATTTTTCTAAAATTATGAAATAAAACTTTGAATTTAAAAAAAATCAAGTATTATTTAAAATTAATAAATAACTTCCCTTACATAGAATGAGTTTTGAAATAAATCAATTTCAAGAAAAATAATTTTTTGAAAATAAAATACTTTTCTTTTAAAATATAAAATCTATTGAAATAATATTTTCAAAATAACTCTCTTACATTGATTTACATAATCATTGGTCGAAACTAGTTTTTCTTTCTCTTTGTATACTCTTTGGGCTCTCTCTCATTATCCCACTCTTCTATTTGTCTCACTAGATCTTGCATAGGATAAGTGCAACACAATGAATGGTATGTAGGAAAGGTTTCTTTTTTATAGTGATGAGGGTAAAATCAAGAGTGATCCTGATTTCTTAAAATATGTTGTCTGGGTTTAAGTCTTGTTGAGAAAGCTAATATGGATTATTTATATATATATATTCATAACTCAACTCAAATATTCTGATAGGATTCAAAACATTGACAAAATCTGAATGTAACAAGGGAGTTCGGTATTATTTAAGATACTTAAAATCACAATTGTCCGGTGTAATCCAAATGATGGAATTTGTGTGTGTGTGTGTGTATGTGTGGTTGTGTAACAGGAAAACTAGTCAAACCCGGACAAATCTATGAGTTTTTTGAAAATCATTCTTAGTTGAGATTGATGGAGAAATATATATATATATATATATATGTGTGTGTGTGTGTGTGTGTGTGTGTGTGTGTGTGTGTGTGTGTGTGTGTGTGTGTGTGTGTGTGTGTGTGTGTAATACCTATAAGTGGTCATCACCACTGGTGACTTGAGAAAGAAATGATGAAATCAGAGATCGACACTCTTTTTTTTATTTAGTTTTACTCAAAGATTTTTTAGGATGCTTCATTAAATCAAGACAAAGACTATATAATTTTTTGACAAAGGATAAAAAGATTGTTTTAATTTAAAATAAAAATTAAAAATAAAAATTTGTCAAATACAGATGTCAAGATGAAGAAAATGTAGAATATAAATGAATAGGGAGTCAAGATGTCGATCGAGGGAGAAAAATGAAGAGAATAATGGATAGGTAAATTAATAAACCAAAAATGAGGGATTTGGATACCTAAAATAAATAAATAAACACATAAAACATCAAATATATGCAAAATGTTTTGTATGAGGAACATGATGCACAGCTCACACCTATTTTCCACCATTCACATGTGAATCTCAGGCTCTGACAGTTGATCCATGTTTCCCTGCTTGAACCCTCAATTGCAGTCAAACATCCTTCGGTGTTCGACCTATACGTGCTGAATCTCCCAAAATCAATGCCATAGGGATTTATTTTCCCATTTTTCCACATGACCTAACCCTTCCTCCATGTTCAATTACTCCTGAGGAAGACCTCTATTGCACCTCTTAAAAAATAATCCCTCCAATTTTGAACTCCTAAAAATGAGTTCAACCCTCATTTTTAGAACAACCAAATATCTTAAATTTAAAAATGAATATTGATATTATAATTCCAATATTTATTTATTATCATAATTCATTTATGAATATATTTATAATTTCATATATTTTATAAAATCTATATTGTCTTTAATATTTTATTTATTTCAAATTATATTACCCCTAATTTTAACTTAAGTAAAAAAATTATATTAATAATTATCAAATAAATTATATTTATATAAAATTTTATAAATGTATAATAGTAATAAAATATATTTCCTTTAATATTATATATTATATTTAATATCAAAAAATATGTTAGTTTTATATTTCATTTATTTCATATATTTTTTAATAAATTATACTACATTTAATTATTCTTATCATTTCTATATTTTTAACATAACTTTATCATTTTTAGTAATTGTTATATATAAGTATAATATTTTAGTTACAAAAATAAATTTTTTATAAAACTAGTTGCTAAATTTACCTAGTAAAACTAATTTATTTAAATTTAAGTATTTATAATTATAAATCAATTTTTAAATCATTTAACTAATTTCATTAATGGTTAAATTATTATGCATAACCATTTTGTTTTTTAATTTTATCATTACTATCGGGTTAACATATATTTCAACTTATTTCAATTATAACATTATTTATAATTGAATTACTTGAACTAAAATTATATCCAAATTTTATTTTATTTAAATAAAACCATATAATAAAATATTAAAACTCATCTTAGTTTGTTTCAATTTATAAATTAATACATTGAATAAAATAATTATATATAAGGAAACTAAGCTTATAATTCTCAGGATGCTAAATTCTACACCCCCCCCCCCAATTGAATGGTTCCCATACAATTAATTTCATCATACATAAGAAATTATTAATTTCTATCTTTATAATTAACAAAAATTAAATTGACTAGACTTCTATAATTTTAAAGGTACATAATTACCTAGATGTTCAAAAGAAAATTTTATTGCCTAGATTTTCCCTCATATGATAACACCTAATCTCCAAAAAAATTTAGAACATTGGTTATAATACCAAATGTAACAGACCAAACCTACACTTCCATATTCAATACTAAAAATGAGTTGTGAAATTTTTTAAAAAATAAAAATTAGTTGAAAAACACACAGTCCATTAAACAATTGGTGATCTTTTACAGTCTAGGTTCTGAGGATTAGAAAAATACGTTACATAAAATTATAATTTACATTAATAAAATGAAATAACTAATTATATTCACATGTGATAATTATTTAAATTATTTCATTAGTCTTAAAAATTCTAAAATCCTGATGACAGACATTTAAAATATGTGAGGTGAGCAAAAAAATTCCCAGTAAAGGGTTTTAAAACTAGTGAAAAACAATTTAATAATCCTTCGAAAATGTTATAAATCAAATTCAAACTATTTTATATTATATATATAACTTCTCAAAATATTATTCTATGGTTCTTATGAAAAATCCATAAGAAAATAATTTTCCAAAACATTTAAAATAATTATCATTTTTGAAAATCCATTTTAAAATAATACTTTAAAATAAATTGTTTTTATCCTTAAAAATCATTTAAAAATAATAATTTCTTTATGGATGAAAATGATACTTGACAGATCAAATGAAACCCTTGTGGCTACTTAGCTATTTTACTTTTAGGAAAATATTCCATTGAGGTTATGGTTTCACTCCTCATTCCTCATTATCTAATTTGATATGAAAGTGCTGAATTTTAAGAAATTTTTTTATAAGATCCCATTTTATCATTCATAATTCATTAAAAATGTTTCCAAAATCTTACATAAATTATTTTCATAAAATAAAATAATTTTATAAATTTAATTTTGGAAAACCCACTTTTTAGAAATTCATTGGAGAAATTTGTATTTCTAAAATAATTACTTATGTCATGAATATAAACACATTAAAATTAAAATAATTTCTTATATTGAAATTCATGAAATTTCATGACAAATTATTGAATATGGCCATATATACTAATATGAATAATGACTATTGAAATTAAAAACTATGATACACATAAAATGATAGATTTTATCATTATAAATTTACATAGGGAAACAAATTACTTTAAGAAAAAAATTTAAACAATAAAAAAACAATGTTTTATTATTATTTTAAAATTATGAAATAAAACTTTGAGTTTAAAGAAAATAAATTTTTTGTTTAAAATTAATTAATAAATTCCCTTACACATAAATAGTTTTTAAATAAATAAATTTCAAGAAAAATAAATGTTTTACAATAAAATATTTTCTTTGAAAATATAAAATCTGCTGATATGATATTTTCAAAATAATCCCCTTACATTGATTTGAAGTATCATTGAAGGAAAGTGGGTTTTTTTCTAGTATACTCTTCAAACTCTATCTTATTCTTCCTATCTTATATTTTTCTCGCTGCCTCTTGCACAAGATAAGTGCAACACAATGAATGGTTGGTAGGAAAGGCTTCTTATTTAGAGTGATGAGGGAAAAATCAAGGGTGATATTGATTTCCTAAAATATGTAGTCTCAGTTTAAGCCTTATTAAGAAAGATAATATGGAGTGGTTTTATATATATATATTTATTATTCATCATTGGAACTCATCCAAAGAGGATTAAAAACATTGAAAACATCAGAATGCAATAAGGGTGTTCATTAGTATTTATGATACTCAAAATCACATTGTTCTAGTGTAATCTGAATGATATAAAATATGTGTGTGTGTGTGTGAGTGTGTGTATGGTTGTGTAATAAGAAAACCAACTGAACCCAAATAGATCTACGTGGTATTTTTGAATCTTACTAAGTTAATATTGGTGGTAAAATTTATATATATATATATATATATAACCTATAACTAGTCATTTTCACTAGTGACTTGAGAAAAAAAAGATGAAACCGGAGATCAGTGATCTTTGTTTTGATTGATTTTTACTCATATATTATATTTTAATCTTCATTAAATCGATAAAAAGCCTACAAAAATTGTTGAAAATGATACATGGATCATTTTCATTTTAAATAAGCATTAAAAATAAAATAATCTCAAAAAAAGACATCAGGATGAAGAAAATCTAGAATAATGATGACTAATGACTGTAGAAATCCACTGACTAAGAAAATTTAAGAGACCAAAGATAAATAAAATTAATACACTGAAAATGATGGATTAAGATACCTAAAAAAATAAATACACTCACTTACCTTCAAAAATCTACAAATCATTTTGTATAAGGAAGATGATGGATAGCTGGCACCCAATTTCCCCCATTCACGTATGAATCTCCCTCTTTGACAGTTAATCTCCATTTTTGTGCTCGAACCCCCAACTGCAGTTAGAAATCCTTTGGTGTTTGACCCATAAACGCTAAAACTCCCAAAATTGAAGCCTTCGATTTCGATTTCGCCCTTCTTCACAAGACCTGACCCTCTTACCGTGTTTGGTTCCTCCCAAGGAAGACCTCTATTTCACCTCTTGAAAAAGAACCCTCTGATTTTGATCTTCCAAAAATGAGGTCGACCCTTATTTTCATAACGACCGAATATCTTAAATTTAAAAATGAATATTCATATTACAATTCCTATATTAATTAATAATCATAATTCATTTATTAATATATTTATAATTTTTTATATTTTATAAAAACTATTTTTAATTTAAAATTTTATTCATTTGAGATTATATTACCCTTAATTTTAACTTAGGCACACAAGTATATTTATAATTATCATAATTTTAATATTTTAGTATAATTTTATAAATTTATAATTGTTATAAAATATATTTCCTTGAATATTATCTAACATATTTAATAATAAAAAATATTATTATTTCATAATTCATTTATTTCATATATTTTATAATAAAATATATTACGTTTAATTATTCTTATCATTTATATATTTTTAACATAACTTTAACATTTTTCTTAAATTTAATATATGAATATAAAATTTTGTTACAAATACAAATGTTGTATAAAACTAATTACTAAATCTAATTAGTAAAATAAATTTATATAAAATTAAGTATTCATAATTATAAATCAAATTTTAAAGCGTTTAAATTATTTCCTTAATTATTAAACTATTATGCATAACCATTTTGTTTATTAATTTTATCATTACTATCGGGTTAACATATGTTTAAACTTGAATATATTATAACATTTTTTATAATTAAATTATTTGAACTTAAATTATATCCGAAGTTTATTTTTTTAACAAAAATCATATGATAAAATATTAAAACCCGTCTTAGTTTGTTTCAATATATAAATTAAAACATTTAATAAAATATTTATATAGAAATAAACCAAGCTTATAATTATTAGGATGTTACATTCCACCCCCTCCCCCTAATTGAATTGTTCTCATATAATTTGTTTCTTTATACCTAAGAAATTATAGATTTTTATCTTCAGAATTAAGAATAATTAGAATAATTAGAATTCGGTATTTTTGAAGGTATTTAATTACCTAGAAGTTAAAAAGTAAATTTAATTTCTTAGATTTTTTCTCAAATGACAACACCTAATCTCCCAAATATTCTAGACTGTTGGCTCTGATACCAAATGTAACAACTAGAACCTGCACTTCCAAATTCAGTTCTAAAAATGTGATGTGTACTTTTTAAAAAATTAAAAGTAATTGAAAACCACATAGTTCATTATCCAACTAATGAACTTTTATAGTATAGGATCTGAGGAATTAGGAAAATACCTTACATAAAATCAGAAATTACATCAATAAAATGAAATAACTAATTGGATTCACGTGTGATAATTTTTAAAAAAATCATCAGTCTTAGAACTTCTAAAATCCCCATGAAAAATATTTTAAAGATGTGAGATGAGCATAAAATTACCTAGAAAGGGGTTTTAAAACTAATAAAAATACTTTGAAAATCCTTTGAAAACGTTTTAAATCAAATGTAAAAAAAAATTATATTATATATATAACTTTTCAAAATATTATTCTAGGGTTTTTATGGAAAATCTATAAGAAAATAATTTCCCAAAACTTTTACCATTTTTGAAAATCAATTTTAAAATAATCTATGAAAATCAATTGGTTTTATCCTTAAAAATAATTTGAAAATAATAATTCTTTTATGGATAAAAATGATACTTGGGAGATCTCATGAATCCCATGTGGCTACTTAGTAGAATCACTTGAAGGAAAACATCCTTTTGAGGTCATGGGTTCACTGCTCATTCATCATTAACTCATTAGATATACAAGTGCTGAATTTTAATAAAACATTTTTATAAAATCATATTTTATCATACATAATCCATTAAAAACGCTTCCAAAATCTTATATATATTATTTTCATAGAAGAAAATAATTTTATTAATTTAATCTTCAAAAAATAATTCAGAAATCTATTGGATAAATCTGTATTTCTAAAATAATTACATACATCATAAATATAAACACATTAAAATTAAAAAAAAATTGTTAAAATTCATGAAATTTCATGAGAAATTATAAAATATGGTAAAAAATACTAATATGAATGAAAATTATAGAAATTAAAAATCATGATACACATAAATGATATATTTTTTCATTATAAATTTATATATATAATTAAATTACTCTAAAAAAGTTTTTGAATAATAATAAAATAATGTTTTGTTATTATTTTAAAATTAAAAAATAAAACATTGATTTTGAAAAAAAAAGTTTTTTTAAAATTAATTAATAACTTCCCTTACACAAAAGAAGTTTTTAAATAAATCAATTTCAAGAAAAGTAAATTTTTTACAATAAAATATTTTTCTTGAAAATATAAAATCAATTCAATTTTTTTAAAATAATTCATATACCTTGATTAGAAGAATCATTGAAGGAAACTGGTTTTATTTTTTCTGGTATACTCTTCAGACTCTATCCTATTCTCTCTCTCTTCTATTTTTCTCACTGCCTCTTGCACATGATAAGTGTATCACAATGAAGGGTAAGTATGAAAGGCTTCTTATTTATAGTGTTGAGGGAAGAATTGAGGGTGATCTTGATTTCTTAAAATACGTGGTCTCAGTTTAAAGATTGTTAAGAAATATAATACAGTGTGTTTATATGTATATATATTATTTATTACTGTAACTAATATTATCCAAAGAGGATTTGAAATATTGAAAAATCATAATTTAATAAGGGTGTTCATTAGTATTTATGATACTCTAAATTACATCGGTCAAGTGTAATCTGAATGATATAAAATATATGTCTATGTGCATGTGTGTATGGTTGCATTATAGGAAAACAAACAAAACCTAGACAGATATACATTGTATTTCAAAAATATTTCTAAGTTAATAATTATGGTGAAATTTATATATATTTTATACCAATAACTAGTCATCGCTGCTGGTGGTGTGAGAAAGAAGTGATAAAACTGGAGATCAGTGATCTTTTTTTTATTCAATTTTACTCAAATCTTATTTTTTAAGCTTCATTGAATTAAGAAAAATCCTGTATAAATTATTGAAAAATGATATATGGATTTTTTTTCCTTTAAAAAGATCGTTAAAAAAATTGTTTCAAACAAATACATAGAGATGAAGAAAATCTAGAATAATGATGAATATGAACTGTAGACACCGACTGAGTAAGAAAAATGAAGAGAGGAAAGGAAAATTAAATTAATATGCTAAAATGATGGATTTAGATACCTAAAAAAATAAAGACACTCACCTACCTTTGAAAATATGAAAATCATTTTTACAAGAAGAACATGATGGATAGTTCGCACCTATTTTTCCCCATTCACGTATGAATCTCTTTCTTTCAAATTCAATCTCCATTTTCACGATTGAGCCTCCAACCGCAATTGAACCTCCTTCAGTGTTAGATCCATACACACTAAATCTCTCAAAATCTAATCCATTGGGTTTGATTTCTCCTTTCTTCACATTCCCTAACCCTCATGTCGTGTTTGGTTCCCCCCAAGTAATATCGCCATTGCACCTCTCGAAAAAATAATCCCTCTGATTTTGATCTCCCAAAAATGAGGTTGACCCTCGTTTTCATAATGACTGAATATCTTAAATTTAAAAATGAATATTCATATTATAATTCCTATCTTGATTATTTATCATAATTTATTTATTAATATATTTATAATTTTATATATTTTATAAAAATTATATTTCCTTTAAATTTTTATTTATTTCATATTATATTGCCCTTAATTTTAACTTAGAAACACATGTATATTAATAATTATCATAATTTTCATATTTTAATATAATTTAATAAATGTATAATAGTTATAAAATATATTTCCATGAATATTATATAACATATTTAATATTCAAAAATATGATTATTTCATATTTCATTTATTTCAAATATTTTATAATAAATTATATTACGTTTAATTATTTTTATCATTTATATATTTTAAACATAACTTTATCATTTTTCTTAAATGTTACGTATAAATATAAAATTTTAGTTACAAATATAAATTTTGTATGAAACTCATTACGAAAGTTAATTAGTAAAATAAATTTATATAAATTTAATTATTTATAATTATAAATCAATTTTTAAATCATTTAACTTATTTCCTTATTGATTAAATTATTATGAATAACCATTTTGTTTATTAATTTTATCATTACTATCAGCTTAAAATATATTTCAACTTATTTAAACTATAAAATTTATTTAAAATTATATTATTTATACTTAAATAATATCCAAAGTTCATTTTCTTAAATAAAATCATATGATAAAATATTATAACTCAACTTAGTTTGTCTCAATTTATAAATTAATACATTTAAGAAAATATTTATATTAAAAGAAACTATGCTTAAAATTTTTAGGATATTAAATTTTTTTATTGGATAAAACTCAATTAATAAATACAACCATAGTTACAGTTAGGTGTATAGAATATAATACTAGATGAAGGTAGGGCGCACAAGATAGACTATTATTGGATAGAAGAAAATGAACGAGAAAATTCAAGATAAGCTTTTAGTGTAATGTGTGGAAAATTATTCAATCTTGTTTTATATTTGAATCATAAGAAAAACTTTTGTAACTAATGGGATTCGGTATAATCTTTCCCATCCAAAGATAGAAATATTCTAACAGGGGTTGGATCAAGTTTTATTCACTTCTTATTAATAGTGAATTTCTATGGTCTGATGGGAGTCTCTATAGAAAGGATGTAGGTTCTCACAGTAAGGAAAATCCTTGTAAATATTTCATTAATTTTTTACTTTATTATCATTACATTCTTGTGAGTTTGTTTTATAAATTTGATAAGGATAATAACTATAAAAATTTATAGAAGCTGATTTCTAAATAATTGAGATTGTAAAAGATCACCACTAATTCAACCCCCCCCCCTAATGGTTCTCATGGTCTTAATTAAATTCAATGACTTTGATAAGTATAGTTATAGTTTATGAAGCTTTGGATAAAAGGTTTTTACAATGTTTGACTCGTGAGTTTCGAGGGCCAGTGTCTTGGGTTGTTTGAGTTTGTTCTTACTTAGGTTTTAGATATGAGTCGAGACCTGTAAAACATTATTATACTAGGATTTTCTCTATGTTTGATTTGGTTTCTCTCATATATTGGTCAGTTGTGTTAGGAATCTATAGGAAGATAATGGATAATACGAATGAGTGCACACTTAACCCTAGTTTAGTGTCATTCTTTAGATTTGTTGGGGTGAACTGGATACAGTGGAACTCCCAGGATGGATTTTATATGTGTCCATGTACATAGACTGAGTTTGAGCCTAGTTAGATAGTGCATGATAACGATTCATTTATATCATGGTTAGTTCTTTGGGACTCCTAGGACTTTGATAGGTTATCTAGTTATATTGAATTTGAGACCCCTTTCACTATTTCATATCATACTATCTGATTCTTTGAGTTCAATTGTGTGTTCTGTTTTTTTAGATTCCTAGGATGAGATCCTAGGTTTATAATTTCTTACATGTCAGTATGATAGACACCTTAGAGCTCCTTTTTAGTCTGGCATATGTGTCTGACAGTTTGTGTGGATTAGTGAGAAACATGTTCTAATTCATAAGGCTTAGTCTAAAGTTGGGGTAGACCTATCTTCAGATTCAACATAGAATTTTAGGTTCACTGATTTCTTTTATTTATTTTTGTTTATCCCTTTTTATTTATTTAAGTCTTCTATTTTATTTTTATTCTACTGATTATTCAACTAGGTTGGTCATATCACGTGTTATATGAACTTTTTATGATATCATATGTTAGGGCCACTATTTCAGGTGGGCTAGTAGGATTTATTTCACACCCCCTGCATGGGTACCATGGGGATTTTCTAGACCTTATGTATTATTTTAGCTTGATTACATGATGGATTAAAGATCGATAAAAGGCCAGGTGTTTCATGATCGAGCAGGACCGCTCACATGGAGTCAGAGGATTGTCATAGATTAGCTCAGTAGAATGTTAGAGATCATGTATGTGGTTTGGCTGGGGGTGGTGGTAGTTCCTTTTGTATTTTATTTTATTTTATTGATTTCATATATATGACCGGACTAGTGATTGATCAGTTATTGTGTATATCATGATCATGAGTTTGTATATTGCATTTTATTTATTGGATCATGTTGTTGTTTTGTTTATTTATTTATTCATACTCTGATATTCAAAAATGTTTATGTGTTTGGTTTTTTTCTATTATTACACTATGATATGAGGGTATGTCTTCCAATTTTACATATTTATACCCTCTTCCCTAGTCGGTAGCCTCTAGAGTATGAGGAGGCATGCTTTAGTTCTTGCCGTGAGTTGGGTCGAGTAACGGTTCAGGTCAACCTGATCCAGTTTGTGACCAAATCATATAAGAGAATCTTCATTTTCTTTGTCTTACTATTTGGGGAGATTTTATATAGAAGATATAAGAATGATTCGAAGCTTATGGTTAACATCATACTGGAGTTTCATGAACACCTATTTCGATAGGAAGTCTAGGATACCAGGGTATGAGATTGTAGTTCATGGTGATTGATGTTACAGTTGTATGATTTCAACTCATGTGGTGAACTTGAGTTTTTGGGATTTATGATTTATTTTGGTTTTTTTACCTTAGTCCGATAATAAGTGTCCAGTTTATATGCAAAATACTAGTCACATAGGATTCATATGACACATACCGATCTACATGTAATCTTACAAACAGTGTAATTTTGGTTGTTTAAAGTGTAAACAACATCCTATATGGTGTTATCCCATATAATTTCTTGGTGGTGTTCTACTTAATTGAACCGCGGATATTTTCTTCAAATGATAGATCGTGTAGATATTTCATAATGATTTTACCTGATGGTGGAAATTTATTCCCTTCATTGAGGGATGTGTGGAGACCCTTATGGGTCGTTGTGGTCTTTTGGAACCTTATGGTTGGCTTGATGGGGTCAAGGAAACCTAAAACGTGATTATTATTGGGATAAAGTTTCCCTAAGGTTGTGGTTTCTCTAAGAGTTTTTGTGGTTATGCTTTAGGTTTCCTTGGGCTTGAGAGGTAGAGCATTGGGATTGAACTTGTTTTTATGGCTAGGTTAAGAGGGAAAGTTTGGTTTTATGAATGGCCTGGTTGTTTTTTTTTTGTTCTTTAGTAGGTGCAGTGGGAGCCAGGTTAGGTGCTTGTGGTTTTGGAACAATGATCAGGTGGTGGGTGGTCATGTGGTTAGTATTATAATAAGGTAGATTTCTTGTTATTAAAGAGTAGCACCAAGGGTTCTTAGACATATTAGAATTGACCTACATGAAGAGTATGGTCTGTGGTTTAGTTGTTTTATCCTAGGTTTGATATTGATTGCCTTGAGTGAATCTGATTCTGGTAGTGTGTTCAGGTTGAACTAGAGTGTGTAACTATTAAGATCAATTAAGAGTTGTTCAGTTCTTGGTGAATCCTGAGAATTGTAGCCATGGTGGACCTATTGAGGTTGGAACACGAGGAGAATTTTGAGGGAATCAGTGTGGTGGGGAGTTCATCATTGTTTTTTGGGGGGTTTGATCCTCATTTTAAGTGGTTCTCGAGCATATAGGGTGTTGTTCCTAGTGATCTAGAAATGGGTGGCAGTTATAATTTCATGTTGAGTCAACCATTTCCAATTATTATGTTCATTAGTGGATACAACATGGGCCATTGAGTTTGGAATTCATTAAGAAGAGATGATAAGGATACTCTTATATAAAAGAGTACCTATTCGGTCATGGATAAAAGACCCTTATATAGGAAGAGTTGTGGGTGTTGTGAGACCAGTCGGTGGATGGTCATGGTGTTGCTAGTTTCATTGGTGCACTGGACATAGCATAACAGCAAGTTGATCACTATGGTTTATCGGATATAAGAATTGTTATGGTGGGGAGGGTAATGAGCATTGTTGTTATTGGTTTAGAAAATTGTGGGGAAATTTAATTTTTTTTTCTATAGTTGTTCTAAGGGGGGAATGGTAAATTATCCTATCATAGGATCTCAGAAAAAATTTCCAATAACTTTTTTCTTCCAGGCTCAGATGTTTACTCTAGTGCATGAGTTTGGTGAAATATCAAACCATTTATATTTTCATGGAATATTTAATATTTAATTAAATAAATAATAATTAATCATTCTTGTTTGAAAAATACATCATCTAAATGGAGCCTTGGATTATAATTTTTACTTCACAGTTGAGTCTGAATCAGGGGGTTTCCTAGGCGAGGTGTAAACTAATCCTGAGCACTAGGGCCAGGCTCGTACCCCCTTTTTCCTTTTTTTCATTTTCTTTTCTTTATTTTCTCCTTTTATTTTTCTTTTCCTCCTTAAATTTTTGATTTTCTCATAAATAGTCTCCCCATGTGGGTGTCTCATGGAAAAGAGTGAAGAGGGAGAGGGAGAGGGAGGAGGTATCATCAAGAAGCTCATTTGAAGTCTAGTTCGAGATGCGATGACTTCTTTGGATGGTAGAACTAGACCAATGCTTCAGTTTTTTACACCAAAATGTAAGAATTTGTATTATTTTTAGTCGTAAATCCTTTTAGTGAAGTTGTTTTTATTTTTTTATCTTATTTTTTGTGTTTCTGGTGATCCCTTGAGGGTCATGTTTAATAGTTTTTGGGAGATTCAGGGGTTTAGGGATTCGTAAGGGGTTTTCTATTTCAGAAAATCTAATCACACAATATGTAGTTTAAGAACACACACTATGTATTCTTCATTTTTTGAATAGGATAGAATATGAGGGTTATATAGTGTGTGTCTGTGTGTGTGTGTGTGTGTGTTTGGGACACACCATGTAGACACTCGTGGTGTGGTCAGCTGCTCGTCCAGACACCCCATTTGGGGGAACTTAGTCATGTAACATACATGGAAAAACCTTGTGTGCGGTACAAGACCAAAATTCATGTTGGGTACTTAGCCAGACCCGTGTGGGGTACATGGTCGGGTACCCCATGTGTCTTACATGCATGTCTAGGTAAGGTTCACACTATTTACTTTTGGAAGTACATTCTAGGTAGGGTAGTGGTGTATGTCTACAAAGGCTTCTTAAGGGTACACATCATGTACTTGAGAAATACACAGTGCACTCCATCAATGAGGGTGTTTTGCTTATTTTTTACCCTATATGTGGGATTGGACTTTTGATTAGTCCATTATAAGAATATTTCCATGTATAATTCTATGGTGAGGACCTCATGGAGTTCAGAGTCTATTAAAGAGTCAGTTTGGATGTTTTCTATTTTAGTTTTAGGATTTCATTGAGGTTGTTGTTCCATAATCCCCTTAAGGGTTGATTCTGGCCTGAGGCTCGGGTAATGGTTGTGTAATCATTAATCACATTATCTTTGGATCACCAAGTGTGGTTTAGTTTAAGTTTATTTCATATTATTTCTTAGAAGACAGGATTATGATATTTCTTGTATCGGATCACTAGTCCAGTTGCTTGAGGTTTAGAATCTATTTCCCAAGGTTTAATTCACTTAGAGCCTTTAGGTTGGGTTGGCACTGTGGGATGCCAAGTATAGTTGGATACCATTGAGTATAAATTAGAATAGGTCTGAGTAAACTTTTTAGGATGACCTTGTGGGTTTTGTGATACTTAATAGAACCCTTGCGGATAAGTTGTTTCTTAAGGATAGTCATGGTGTCAAAGAGGTGCGATGAAATTATTTATGACGGTCTTCGATTAAGGATTTTCTTATTTTTGAGGATCCCATTATAGGGTGTCATATTCTTATTTTGTATCAAGGGAACCTTTTAAGTGTCCAATTTTTTGTTGAATCTGAGAGGATTGTTGCTGGTTTATAAGGCTTTGGATGATGGGTTCGGTCATTGGCCAACCTGTCAGTTTAGGTGGTTGGTAGATTGGTTTGTTTACTATATGAGTTCTAGATGTGAGAGAATGTTATTGGTATGTTATTTGATTAGGAATTGTACTTGATTTTTATTTGTTTTCTCTCCTCTATTGGTTTCCCAGTGTTAGGAGGGTCTAGAGATCTAATGGAAAATATAGATGAGTACAGACTTACACACTGGTTTAGTATTATTCTCTATCTAGGTTGGGGTCCACTAGATGCGGTGGTTCTCCCTTGTTGGATTTTATATGTTTCTATGCACATGGACTGAGTTTGGTCCCTATCAATAAATGCATGCTAATGGGTCGTTTATATCCAATCTAATTTTGCAGGACTCTCAGACTTTGAAAGGTTCTCTAGTTGTGTCTACCGAGAAGTTCCTTTCATCTATTAAAAACATATTATTGTATTCCTAGATCTTCGTAGTATGTTTTGTTGTTTTAGAATCTTATAATGAGATCCTAGGGTTCAAATTTCATGTTTTTTGGTTTTATAGACACCTTGGATCTCCCTTTTAGTATGGAGGAGGTTCTAGAAAATCCATGTGTCTTGATGAACAGCATGTTTTAAATATTCTATCTTAAGTTCAAGTGGTGGGTTGATATATCTTAGTTGTTACCTTAGAACCTAAGGTTTTTTGTTTTCTTTTACTTATTTGTATACATACGTTTTTATTTTTTTAGGATTTTGTTTATTTTTATATCAGATATTATTAAAGTATCTCAGTAATATCATGTTTTTCATGCACTTGTTATAATAATATATGTTATGAACACTATTAAGGGTGGTCTACTGAGATTTATTTATTACCCCATGTATGAGTACATCAACACTCATTCTGAAATTATTTCAACTTTTAGGTTGAGCACATTATGTACAATGGATCTGGAAGAGGCTTAGTGTTTCATGATTGAGCGAGACTACTTACTTGGAGTCTACAGATTGGGCTAGAAGAACTTTGTAGTATATTAGAGACTGGGTTTGTGGTTTGGATTGTGGGTAGTGGTGGAGCTATGTATATTATTGGACCCTCTATGATTTTTTAGTTTTCATAATCACAAATAATGTCAATATACTGATACTACTCTTTTATTTCATTTTAATATCTCTAAGTAAATCAATTATGTCGTACTGAAAAATATAACTAAATAAGTCAATAACCTATATTCATGAATAAATATGATTGCAAGTGTATTTATACATGAACTTTTCGATAACACTTAGTCTTGTAATGATTTGTGTAAGAAAGACACTTCATAAACTTTTTAGATTCCCTGACACCGATGTTCGACACACCGATGTTCGACACACCGAAGATTGATAGACCGAAGATTGACAGACCGAAGTTGACACACCGAAGATGACACACTAAATATGACACACCGAAGCCAACACACCAAAGATGACACACTGAAGATGACACACCAAAGATGACACACCTAAGATGACAGACCAAAGTTGATAGAACGGTATTCAACACATCGAATATTGACAGACTGAATATTGACAGACCGAAGTCAACACACTGAAGATGACACACCGAAGATGACAGACTGATGTTACCAAACTGAGATCGACACACCAAAGTCGACACACCGAAGATGACACACCAAATATGATAGACTAATGTTATCAAACTGAAGAAAATAGATCGAAGATGACTCATCGATAGTCATAAATAACTGTTTCGATTTTATTAATTCAAATTTATTTTTAACGGTCATATTTAGACAAATTAATTTTTTTGACATTATTTAATGTTGTCTATAGGAATTTCTATAGACAGTACGATGTACATGCACGTGCGGAGATCTTAATGCCTAGTGGATCTTGACGAATAAAATGACTTCAATTAGATCTCAAAAAATATAAGGGATAGACAGAGATATATGAGATATACAGATACACATAGAGCTTGAAGAACGCTGAAATATAGACTGTGCAAACTCAGAATATTGAAAAACAAAGATGCTCGAAGCTTGAGCTCACCTATCCTCTACCTACTGAAGCTTGTTGAAACTCCTCAAAAAGAAGATCTGAGCACTTTCACAAGAAACGGCAACACTCTATTCTGATTCCAACTTTTAGAAGAGGACTCAAATATATTTTCTTCAACATCTATTGAATCCAGAGTGTTTCTACACAACACAAAGATAATTCTAAACCCTATTATCTTTCATAACTCTGTTGTGTTATAACTATTTGAGTAGTGTATATATCTGTTTGAATCCCACACACTGTATCCTGATCTAAACTGGAGGATAACAAAATATCCTCACTCTCAATCCCGTCTTACACTTGTATCCCATGTAGAACTATGGAAGAGATCCTATGAGATCTGTTTATTTTTTTTTTCACACGAATAACTGTGGTAGAGGTCAAGTGTGACCCGGACAGCCTGTGTGCTATTATGAACCTTGATCGAGGGTGTGGATCAAAAGTTTATTAATATAAACTGCTTAGTGGCAGGTGATCACCAATTATAGATGACTAAGTCTCTACTTGAGACTGAACCTCTTGTTTTATTCGTTGTGTTGTTTATCTTATATTTTTATCTATTTTGTATTTCAGGCATTAAGATAAACTGAACTTTGATAGTTAGTTTATCAAGTGTTTACATCTATTTTGAATCATTAGTTTTGTTTCAAAAGCTTTACTAATCTTTATATTGGTAAATCTGAGAACTAATCAATCTTCTGAGAACAAAATTGAACTTCAAGACTGTTATAAATTCATTACAAACTAAAATTGTTTTTATTTTCATAGGGGGTATTATTTTGTAAAGAACCCTTTTAAAAAAAAATTTATAGATACTCAATTAACCCCTCTCTTGAGTCATCTACTCTGACCAACATTTGGTATCAGAGGTGTTGAATGTTACTATTAGTTTTTCAAATTGTGTCAACTGTGATTATAGTTGTGTTTCAAAGATCTTAAAATTTCTGTTATTTCTAAATTTTTATCTCTTTGAAATTATTTTACAAACTTTATCCTGGAAAATAGATTAGAAGCAGCGGCTACTAATCGACCACCTTTCATTAATGGAACTAACTATGCTCTGTGGAAGCTTAAAATGAAAATACATCTAGAAAGTATGGTATTTGAAATCTGGACTGCTATTGAAAGTAAATATGTTATTCCTGAAACTGCTAGAAACACTTGGGATGAACCTACCAAGACTGCCTATAACAATAATTGTAAAGCAATGAATGCTATGTATTGTGCACTAGGAGATGAAGAGTGTAACTATATTTTTTCTTTTAAAACTGCACATGAAATTTGGGATACTCTCTTTGTTTCTCATGAAGGAACGTCTAATGTTAAAGAAATGTGATTGAATACTTATACTAACAAATATGATAAATTTATAATGAATCCTGATGATTTAATTGCTAATATGTGTCTCAAGTTCAATGAAATTGTGAATACCGTGATTTCTTAGGAAGAGAAGTAAATTCCAAAGAGCAGATCATGCAGATTCTGTGATGCTTACCAGAAAGATAGAGTGAAACATTTGTGTCTATTAGAGAATCGTGTGATATTGATAAAATGCTAGTGAAGGAATTGATTGGAAAATTAATGATGTATGAAGAAGAATTGAAGGTAAATCAAGAGGAGGATGAACTAAAATGAAATTTTATAGCTTTCAAGAAAATTGCATCCAAAAATAAATATAAAGAGACAGTTCAAGTTGTTGTCAAAAACTCAAGTAGTGATGAAGTCACTTCAGAAAGTGATGAAGAAATGTCTAGGTTGGCTAGAAGATTCAAGAAATTCTATAAGAAAATAATTTCTTCAAAAATCCCAATTACAAAGGAAAGTATGATGATAGGGGAAATTGGAAAAAGGATTGGAATAAAAATGGTAAATCATAAGAGATAATATATTATGAATGTAAAAGGAAAGGATATGTCAAGGATTACTGCCCAAAGATGAAATATAAAAAAAGTATGAAAATAAGGATAGAAAGTAAAATAAATCAATGAAGGACACCTGGAGTACCTCTGAGGATAGCTCAAGTGAATTTGGATCTTCTCAAAATGATAAAGATGTGGCTAGTATGTGTTTCATGACAAACACAACTAAGGTAACCTCAGACTCTCCTGCACATAACTCTTATTATTCTAAAAGTGAGTATGTAAATATGACTAATGATGAACTATTCGAATATTGAAACATGTTAGATGAAACCTATAATGAGTTGAAAGATAAGTATAAATCTTTGAAGAAATAGCATGCTCTTACTGTGACTTCGAAATTTGAACTTACAACTGAAAAGGAGAAAAATGCTCAACTTCTCAAAGAGAACAATGAGTTAAAAATATATAATGAACAATTAAAGAAATACTTAGAAAATTTTACTAATGGAAAAAATACTCTTACTCAAATTCTTGGTAAACAAATAGCTTCTACGTATGCTTCTGGGATAGGATATCAACTAGGTCAAAGGAATTTATCCAAATCACATTTTGTACCCAAATCAGGTAAATCTGCTACCTATTTCAAAAACCTGAGTTGTACTGCAAGTTCCAGTTGCACAAATTCATTTACTATATCCAATTATTCAGGACTGAATAGAGTTTATTTTTGAAACACTATATATTCTTCATATAGGAAACCCATAAGACATTTGTGGGTTCCTAAGGATTATATCACTAATGTATGTGGACCTAGACAAATATGGGTACCAAAGTCATTTCTTGGTTAAAATGTTTTGTTGGTAAACTACGTCAAGTGTTCCTGTAAAAAGCTGTAGTACTTGGTCATTGGGTGTTCAAGACATATGACAGGGAATTTTTTAATCTTTAAAATTATTATCAAGATTTATGGAGTACATGTCACATTTGGTGACAATGGTAAAGGAAAAATCATCGGCCTAGGAAAGATTGGTAACCCTAACTCTATTTCAATTTCTAAAGTATTGTATGTTGATGGACTAAAGTATAACCTACTCAGCATATCTCAATTGTGTGATGATGGATTTAATGTTAAATTCAAAAATGATTCATGTCATGTGTTTGATTCCAAAAAATGATTTAGTATTTACTATTTTTAGAAATGATAATTTATATTCTATAAATCTAGACACACTAGCCACACAGAATGTCTCTTGTCTAAATGCATTTCACAAAGAGTCCTGGCTCTATCATAGAAGACTAGGACATTGTAATATAAACTCTCTTAATAAGTTAACTAGAAAAGGCTTAGTTAGATACTTACCCAAATTATAGTTTCCAAACAACAAAGTATGTAATCCTTGTCAAAAAGGAAAGCAATATAAAATCTCTTTCAAACAAAAGAAAGAAGTAACTACTTCTCAACCTCTCAAGTTGGTTCACATGGACTTGTTTGGACCATCTAGTGTTTCAAGTCTCAATGGGAAGCACTATTTTTATTTTCTTGTAGATGATTTCTCTAGGTATACCTGGACCTTTTTCTGGCTCATAAAAGTGAAGCATGTTCACACTTTACCAAGTATACTAGGATGGTATAAAATCTTAGTGGATTTAAGATTAAATACTTAAGAAGTGATCATGTTCGTGAGTTTGAGAATCGAGATTTTGAAGATTTTTTCTCAAAGAATGACTATAATCATAACTTATCTGCACCTAGGACACCTTAACAGAATGGTGTGGAAGAAAGAAGAAATAGAACCATACAAAAAATTGCTAAAATTATGCTCAATGAATATGATCTACCCATTTATTATTGGGTTGAAGCTGTTAATACAGCTTGCTGCATAATAAACAGAGTATTAATTAGACCCATTATTAAGAAAACTCCTTATGAGTAGAGGAATAATAGGAAACCCAAAGTAGGTTATTTTAAAGTGTTTGGATGTAAAGTTTATATTCTGAACACTAAATAATAATTTAGATAAATTTTCTTATAAAAGTGATGAAGGAATATTTATTGGATATTATACATCAAGCAAAGCCTATAGAGTCTTTAATAAAAATTCCAAATGTGTGGAGGAATCTGTGCACATCAAGTTTGATGAAGCAGATCCACATGAGCCCAAGACCTCACTAGAAAATATTGAAGAGGATATGTCTAATCTGGACATTAATGATACAACCTCAAATCATCATGTGAAGGAATCTGTGAAAATTTCCAGTTCTGGTAATTCTCTACATCCTAACCGTAGTGAACCAGATCAACCAGACCAACCTGAAATATCAAGTCCTACTTTCTCTAGACCAACTAGAACTTTTATGAATCATCACTTATATGTTGTTGTTGTAGATTCAGATAGAGGAACACCAACCAGATCATCCTTGAGAAACTAGGTTAAACATCAAGCCTTCTTGTCACAACTTGAACCTAAAAATATTAATGATGCAATCAATGATGAATTTTGGGTAATGTCCACGCAAGAAGAACTTAATCAGTTTGAGAGAACAAAAGTTTGGAAACTTGTAGATATACATAAGGATACTTTGACCAAAATAACCAAATGGGTGTTTATAAATAAAGTAGATGAAGCTGAAAATATAGTTAGAAGTAAATCTAGATTAGTTTCACAAGGATATAATCAAGAACAGGGAATTGATTATGAAGAGACTTTTGAACCAGTAGCTAGACTTGAGGCAATTAGGATCTTACTTGACTATGCAGCACACTAGAATTTTAAAATTTATCAAATGGATGTCAAAATTGCATTCATGAATGGTTATATAATTGAGGATATTTTTGTTGAACAACCCCCAAATTTTACAAATCCACATTTTCCAAATCATGTGTTCAAATTATCAAAAGCTTTATATGGTTTGAAACAAGCTCCAAGAGCTTGGTATGAAAGGTTAAGTAATTTTCTTATTTCTAATGGTTTTACAAAATGACTTGCAGATCCTACTTTATTTATAAAAAGAGTTTCGAAATAAGTTTTAATGGCCCAAATATGTGTAGATGATATTATCTTTGGATCTTCTAAAAAGTCTTTTTGTAATGATTTTTCAAACATAATGAAAAGTGAGTTTGAAATGAGTTTAATGGGTGAACTTAAATATTTTCTTGGATTTAAATTATTTCGAAATATAGAAGGTATTATCTTAAATCAAAGTAAGTACACAAAATACCTTTTGAAAAGATATGTCTTCAATAGCATTAAGAGTAGTGAATCCCCTATGAGTTATACATGTAAGTTAGATCTTGATGAAAGTGGAAAATCAGTTGATCAAACTTCTTATAGAGGAATGATTGGGAGTTTGTTATACTTAACTTCTAATAGTCCAGATATTATGTTCAGTGTGCGTATGTGTGTGAGATTTCAATCAAACACAAAATAGTCACATTTAAATTCTTTTAAAATAATTTTCAAATACCTCAAATATACAACTAATTTAGGATTGTTCTATCCAAAAGGACAACCTTTTGATTTAGTTAGATATTCAGATGCTGATTTTTGTGGATGTAAGTTATATAGAAAGAGTACCTCTGGAACATGTCACTTTTTAGGAAAGTCATTGATATCATGGTTTATTAAAAAAGAAAAATTCAGTTGCATTGTTAACAGTAGAAGCAGAGTATATTTCTACTGGTAGTTGTTGTGCACAAATTTTGTGAATAAAACACACCTTAATAGACTATGGGTTTCAATTTAAACATATCCCCATAAACTATGAAAACACAAGTGCTATTAACATTTCTAAAAATCCAATTTCTCATTCTAGAACAAATCATATTGATGTAAGACATCACTTTTTGAGAGATCATTATCAAAAAGGTGATATAACTCTTGAGTTTATTAGGACTGAACATTATCTTGCTGATATATTCACTAAACCATTAAATTATGAGAGAATGAATTACATCAGACATGAACTAGGAATGATAAATCAGTAGGACCTTCTTGAAACCGATATCTTGAAATCGATCCCTTGAAACTAATCCCTTGAAACTGATCTCTTGAAACCAATCTTCTTGAAACCAATCTTCTCGAAACTGATCTTATTGAAAATGATCTTCTTGAAACCGATCTCTTGAAACTGATCCCTTGAAATTGATCCCTTGAAACTGATCTTCTTGAAACCGATCTTCTTGAAACCGATCTCTTGAAACTGATCTCTTGAAATCGATCTTCCTGAAACCGATCTCTTGAAACTGATCTTCTTGAAACTAATCTTCTTAAAACCAATCTCTTGAAACCAATCTTCTTGAAACCGATATTCTTGAAACTGATCTCCTTAAAACTAATCTTCTTGAAACCGATCTCTTGAAACAGATCTTCTTGAAACCAATCTTCTTGAAACTGATCTTCTTGAAATCGAACTTCTTGAAACCGATCTTCTTGAAACCTATCTTCTTGAAACTGATCTTCTTGAAACTGATCTTCCTGAAACCGATCTTCTTGAAACCGATATTCTTGAAACTGATCTTCTTCAAACTCATCCCTTAAAACTGATCCCTTGAAACTGATCCCTTGAAACCAATCTTATGAAACCGATCCCAGAAACTGATTCGTTGACACCGATGTATTTAAGGATTGTTCTGTAAATTCTGTCTGTTTTAAATAAAACGACACTGTTTTACTCTCATTTTTTGACGTTTAAATTTTATGTTTTATGATTTACAATCCCTAAATGATATATCTAGTTTAATACATCCCGACCTTTCACCTTCTCCACTATCGTAAATCCTTCTACCTTTTGTCACTCTTCCTCTTGACTCTCGACCTCTCAACACTGTTAGAATCCGAAGTCTTGTCATGGTGAGGACCAAGCATGAAATGGAAGAACCTAGAAAATATCCTTTTTATAAATGTCAGAAAGGTAAGTCCAGTGGGACTACGAAACTGATCTTGAACATCCGAGTGGTTAGGGCTGAAAAAGAGGTGTCTGCTGAGTGGCTTCTGTCAAGAAAATATTTTTTGTTAAAAGTGTTTGAATCTCAAGGATGGATCAGTTGGTTCACCAAAAATGAAAGACCTTATTATCCCCAACTAGTTCATGAGTTATATCAACATTTGAAGATATCCCAAGATGAAGCTGAGGCATCCAAGATAAAGTCTGTGGTAAAGGGAAAGAAGATAGATTTTTCATCTAAAGAATGGGTTGAATGCTTAGAAATGCCTCATGAAGGTGTCTATGATGACTATCTGGGTAATATTCCACAATCCTAAAATTTGTTCTCTTATGAAGATTCTCTGAAGGAGATAACTGGAAATGGAGAATCTATGAGGACTGTTGTAAATGAATTCAAAGGAGAAGTAAGACTGCTTTTTAAGTTCATACAACATCAAATCTGCCCAAGGAAGGAAGATTTCTCTACTGTGAAGTATCAGGATGTTTTCTTGATATTTTTGTTGAAACATGGGATAAAAGTGAACCTGTGTCAGTATCTAATGGTGCATATATCTGATTTGATTAAGCCATCCAAGAAGGAAACCTGCTTGTACTGTCTGAGGATGATTTCTGCCATATTGAAAAGGGTAGGTTGTGTGGAAGATAGAGATGAAATGATAAATTCCTGTAGTTATTTTTTTCTTCAAAAATACATTTTTAAGAGGTTGAAATTTTTCTAGAACCCATGGAAGAGATGTTGGGTAGGAGATGAGGAGAGTCTATATGAGGATTTCAATCCAGTTGACCACCCTTCTAGACCAATGGACCAAGTTAATCCAGGTCTCAAACTAGGAGAGGTTCCAGTTTATTCTGATGAGGAAGTTGAGGCTGAAGTTCCAAGGGAAGAAGGATCTTCTTTTGATGATAGGAGTGATACTGATATTGCTAGAATTCCCAAATATATGTCTTATGGACCTTCAAGTCCACCTTTGTACTTACCCTCAAGAGAATCAGTGTTAAGTGATGAGGATGAAGAAGAGACCATGGTTACTGGAGTTGAAGGCTATGTTAGTAAATCTGATGAGGAATCAGATGATGATGATGATGATGAAAATGTTTTTCCTGAGCCTTAGAGAAGAAGGATCAGAATTGATACTATTCATCCAAGAGATTGGACCTTTACTAGAGAATGGAATAATGATCTAGGATACATTCTCTTTGGTTTAGAGTATGACTCAGATGAGGATAGGGTACCTCCTCCTTCTGCTCCACAAGCCCAGGATGAACCAGAACATATTGCACTTGTTCCACCAGCTACACCTCCACTAGTAGAACTTGTAGATCAATCAGTTCCCAGTGACTATGACACTAAGGATATTTTTGAGAAATTCAAAAATGATATATGTGAGTCTGTAATAGCTTCAGTGGGATCCAGAAATGAATCCTCTACTTCATCAGGTATCTTATATGTTGATGCAGCAAATATTTCAATAACAGTGATCCAGGAGATTCAACCGAATCTCATTACCACAGCAGAAACCATTATTAGACATAATAACTTGCTGAGATAAGAAGTAAGAAATATGATAAATGAGTTAAACTCTTTAACCTCTGACCTCAAGACCTAATTTAGTGGTATTCTAGAAGTTTTTAGGAACTTGTTGACTCATCTCCTTAGTGTGAATCTAAAAAAATTGAAAGAAGAGCTTGGAAAAATGTTGATTGTCCCATCCATTTCCAGGAGTGGGAAAAGTGTTGTTGCTGATTTGGATTCTCTCAAGGTTGTGATGAGAGCATAACTTTAAAAACTTTATAGTGTTTCAAACAATGATACTCTTGAAAAAATACATCGAAAAATAGACCTTCTCTAAAATATGCCCAGGCAGTGCACAAATGATGCCTCTGCAGCTCAGAAATAAATTCAGGAAAAGGTGGATAATTATTTCACTAAGATTTATATCAAGCATGATCTCATCAATAGTCTCAATTTTCTCTTATAAAATCTTATAATTCCTCCAGTCAAAAAATAATTCAAGAAGAAAGTCCTTCAATTGAAAGTGTTTACCCCTTTTCTGAGTAAATTCATGGAAAATAAGGATGATTTTGAGAAATCCATGCAATATGGTGGTGAAATCATTAACGAATTCATCAACCTTCTCAAAACTTATCTGCATGTTCAGGCCGAGGCTATTGTGGTCCATCAAGCTACTTCAATTGGTACTACCTCTCGGCCTCCTGCTCTAATGACTATCTCTTAATCTCTTTCCCATATTCAACAGATCATCACAGAGAAACCTCCCAGTCGCGTGTTGTCAGAAAGGCGGTCTACCCTTGCATCCACTGTTCCTACAGGTGATGCCCTGACTGGTGTTATCCTCAGACCACCTCTTCCCTCTGACACTCCCAAACCTTATCCTTATCCTTTGTATCCTTCAAATAAATGCAAACCCCCACAACAGCCAAACCCTTAGTGGTGGATTGTTTTTCTTTTATAGGGATTTGATTTTTTCTGTTTCACTTGTACTCCTATGCCTCTTCATGAAAATATTTATGGATTCCTTCTTTTCTGTTATTTATCCTTGCTGTTTGTTTTTTCCTTCCTTTTTTTTCTAATCCCAAAAGGGGGAGAAAATAAGGCATACATTATTTATCTAAGGGGGGTATTTTCTAGTTTAGGACACATGGAATGTACTCACCTTAATCCATTTACTGAGGGGGAGCTTTGGCATGTACTCACCTTAATCCATTTACTGAGGGGGAGATTTGTTTTAAAACTTCAAGCAAAGAAAAACTTTAGTTATATTGGATAATTACATTCAGTGTAGTATTCTATGTCAAGCTATATTTATTCTCAATATTTTCATGTATGCCATAATTTTTTATTATCAAAAAGGGGGAGATTGATGGACCCTCTATGATTTTATAGTTTTTATAATCACAAATAATTTAAATATACAGATTCTACTCTTTCATGACATTTTAATATCTCTAATTAAATCAATTATGTCATACAGAAAAATATACTTAAATAAGTCAATAACCTATATTCATGAATAAATATGTTTACAAGTGTATTTATACATGTACTTTTGGAAACACTTAGTCTTGTAATGATATGTGTAAGACAGACACTTCGTAACCTTTTTAGATTCCTTGAAACCGATGTTTGACATGCCGATGTTCGACACACCGAAGATGACACACTGAATATGACACACCAAATATGACACACTGAAGATGACACACCTAAGATGATAGACCAAAGTTGATAGACCGATGTTCGACACACTGAATATTGACAGACCGAAAACTGAAAGACCGAAGTCGACACACTGAAGTCAACACACTGAAGATGACACACCAAATATGATAGACCGATATTACCAAATTGTGGTCGACACACCGAATTCGACACACCAAAGATGACAGACCGATGTTACCAAACTGAAGACAACAGACCGAAGATGACTCACTGATAGTCATAAATAACTATTTCGATTTTATTAATTTAAATTTATTTTTAACAGTCATATTTTGACAAATTAATGTTTCTAACAATATTTAATGTTGTCTATAAGACTATCCGTAGATAGTACGAGGTACATGCATGTGTGGAGATCTTCATGCCAAGTGAATCTTGATGTATAAAAGGACTTCAATTAGAGCTCAAAAAATAAAAGGGATAAATAGAGATATACGAGAGATACAGATACACATAGAGCTTGAAGAACGCTGAAATATAGAATGTGCAAACTTAGAATATTAAAAATGATAGATTCTTGAAGATTGAGCTCACCTATCCTCTACCCACTGAAACTTGTTGAACCTCCTAAAAAAAGAGCTGAGCACTTTCACAAGAAACTACAACACTCTGTTCTAAAACAACTTTAAGAATAGGACTCAAATATCATTTCTTAAACTTCCATTGAATCCAGAGTGTTGCTGCACAACACATAGATAATTCTAAACCCTATTCTCTTTCATAAAACTGCTATGTTCTAACTATTTGAGAAGTGTGTATATCTATTTGAATATCACACACTATCACCTGAGCTAAACCGGAGGATAAAAAAATATCCTCACCCTCAATCCCTTCTTACACTTGTAGACCATGTAGAACTGTAGAAGAGATCATGTGAGATTTGTTTATTTTTATTCCCCATAAATAATTGTGGTAGAGTTCAAGTGTGATCTGGATAGCCTGTGTACTTTTGTGAACCCCGATCCAGGGTGTGGATCAAAAGTTTATTAATTTAAATTTCTTGGTGGTGGGTGATCACCAAGTGGAGAAAACTAAGTCTCTGCTTGAGACTGAACCTCCTGTTTTATCCATTGTGCTGTTTATCTTATATTTTTATCTATTTTGTATTTCTTGCATTAAGATAAACTGAACTTTGATAGTTAGTTTAGCAAGTGTTTACATCTTTTTTGAATTAGTAAGTTTTTTTCAAAAGTTTTATTAATATTTAGATTGGTAAATTTGAGAACTAATAAATATTATAAGAACTAGATTGAACCTTCTAGACTTTTATAAATTCAATACAAACTGAATATGTGATTATTTTCATAGGGGATATTATTTTGTAAATAAACCTTTTAACAGAAATTTTTATAGATATTCAATTCACCCCCCTCTTGATTCATCTACTCCGACCAACATATATTTTATTTATTTTATTTATTTTGTGTATGTGATCATACTTGTGTGAGGTCAGTTATTTTATATAGCATGACCATGAGTTTTTATGCCGCATTCAATTTATTATAGAATTTTTATGTTTTGTTTAATTATTTATGTGTCCTATGATGTTTATAGATGTTTATGATTTTTGTTATTTTCCACTTTTATTACACTATGATCTGAGGTAATAGTCTCCCCATTGTACCTTTTTAGACCCTTTCTAAAAGTCTTAAACCTATAACATATAGAGAGGTGTGATTGAGGCCTTATTGTGAGTTCGATTGGGTGAAAAATCAAGTCAACTTGGGACTATTTGTGACATTAACTTTTCCTTTGATCTCTATCCTAGTGAGGATTCAATAATGAATTGGTTTGAAGAGGCGTTGTGTCCTTTGATTCAATATATATTCACCCCATTTATGTTTCCTATATACATAGAGGTATAGAATAAGGTTGAGTTCATTGAGAGGATCCATGAATAGTTGAGTTCATCTCAAGAGGGGATCCATATAGGTTATTTAAGGATTAGGGTTGTTGCTGGTGGAACACAGGTGTTAGGATTGTTGAGGTTTCTATAGGCAAGGAGTCATCCACAATAGTTTCTTCTTCATTTTTCTTAGTCCAATAATAATCATGCACTTACTGAGGGATCAGGTCCAGTGTGATTTTCTTGTGGCAGATATGTAAATTGAAAATTTTAGTTCCCAACCATCCTTGAGGATTAGTGTGTTGTGGGTGGTCAGTTTCTATTATAGCCATAGCAGTGGTTTCCTCATAGTTCATATCAGTAACCGGGTCTGCAAGCTTATATCCCACAAAGAAGATATGGAGCAGGTGGAGGAAAAATATGTCATGTCTCTTTCCGTCAGGTCCATAGTGCTGAACATGATCATGGATGTGGTATTCAATAGTGAGATAGAGGTTCCAAATAAGGGAAGCTTCATGTTATGGATGTACCAGATTCAAATATACCAAAGATCATATGAGGTACCATCAATTTATCATCTACCATATATTTTTCTTTTTTTGATTTTGGGGTGTCACACATCTTTATTTCACCTTCCTTAGTCCATTTCATGGGGATCAAGGTGAATAGGATTCTAGTTCCCCTAGTGTTGACTATTCTAGTTAGAGGTTAGATAATTTTTACTTGATGTATACTGGGGTTATGAGCTAATGATGGGGTGTCACCAATGATCTAGCTATTTATTATTGATTTAGATAAAACTATAAAATTTCATTCTCCAAATAGAATGGTTGAATTATATTGATGTAGTTATTTATTGATTATATAGTAGAGTTGCGTTCTTTAATGAGGAAGGTAAGTGTGTGATACTCATCGGTGAGCAGGATCAATGGATGGGTCGTAAATGATTATATTTGTTGTTATCTTACCTTTCAATCTTATTATTCGATTTAGTTGAGGTATAGGCAGTGGAATTTCCTATATTCATGGAGAAGTTTCTGAATTTTTTTCCAAGGAGGTTTCGAATTTACCCCCTTGATGTAATATCTAGTTTGGGATACGATTTCCTCTCAATTACTCTATGATTTCAATGGATCTTTATTATATGGAACATTCAGATCTATGAAATTTGTTGATTTAGATTTATTATATAATGTATAAGGGTTTTATCTATCCTAGTGTGCCATTATGGGGTGCTCCTGTGTTGTTCTCCATGAAGGTGAATTATGTTATGAGGTTTTTTATAAGCTATTGGTGATTGAATTAGGTCACGGTCAAGAAGTATTAACCTCTTATGAGGATTAATGACGTGTTCGACTAGTTTAAGGGTTCTAGTTTGTTTTTAAATATTTATTTGAGGTATAGATATCATCAGAAGATGATGAAGGAGGAGTATAGTCATAATATTTCTTCTTGGTGTCTTTATAGGCACTTTTAGTTTTTAGTAATATTATTCGGTGTCATGGACACCCCATGTTTTTTCATGGGACTCATGAACTCAATGTTCTGTGAGTTCCTGGATCGGTTTTTAGTAGTGTTCATTGAAAAACATCTCATGTAGACAAGTTCAAATAAGGATATTTTTAAGCACCATAGGGATATTTTACAAATCCTTCATCATAGTCATCTTTATGGGAATGTTTCCAAGTGTAATTTTTGGACACATAAGGTTCATTTCCCTAAACATGTGTTGTCTTAGTAGGGAGTAGTAATGGGTCCATAAAATGTTAAGGTCATTGTATCATGATTATAACCCAAGAATTTTTTATTGTTCCATAGTTTCCTTGATATTTCATGCTATTTTCATAGTTTCATGTCTAACTTATCTCGGTTCATGACCCCATTGAAAACCTTGACCAAAAAGATCTCAGATTTCTTATGGACTAATCAATGTTAGGTAACTTTCAACTAACTAAATGGGAGGTTGATAAGTTATCTTTTTATTTATATTATAGATGATGGATTGATATTTTGAGGTATTATGTGATACTTATAATCTTATTCTAGGTGGTTTCTTAATGTAGAAGATGGAAATTGTCTCATATGGCTCCAAAAAGTTACATCCCCACAAGCGTAACTATGCCACCCACTATCTCAAATTAGATATGACATTTTTTTCTCTAAATATATAGAGAAATTAACTCATCAGAGAGATATTTGTAGTCTATATAGATCACAAGATATTGTGGTATGTTTTCTCTCAGTGGGATTTAAATCTCTCACAACGGCGGTGGATGGAATTTCTCCAAGACTAATAATTTCATATATACTATACCCTAAGAAATGGTAATGTGGTTACTAATATATTGGGTATAAATTCATGAGAAGATGTTTTGTAATAGTCTATAGATTCTTGTATGGTGATCTAGGAGCTGGAAACGAAGCATCTTGAATCAAATGGGGCTGATGGTACAGGTTGTTTGTTTTATATAGTAATGAAACGCACGTGGATGTTATGGGTGGAGAAGTCTCAGTGGTGAGACTCATAGGTAAAAATGATACTAGACTATATAATCCATGTTTATGTAATAGAGGGGCGTTTATAGTATTACTGACATCATATGGAAGTTTAGGTGAGCTTGTTAATTCATTTGGCAGTCCATGAGGAGGCTCTCTGGGAGTTTCATCACTCGGTAGTGGCATTGCATCCAAGTGTATCCAAGATGTCTCATTCCACGAAGGGTCAGATTTGGTAGTGTAACACCCCAATATTTAATGATAAATTTAATATACTAAATATATTTCATAACATGAAACACTAAATTTATCTTACATTAAACGCAACACTCATTTTAGCTTGTGTTACAAACAACACCGAGCTTAAATGAAATGTGAAATATTATTGAAATATTATTATTTAATATATTAGTTATAAACTAGATTTTAAACTGGTGGGTATTAATAATAATAACTAAATTAATAAAAATATGGTTATATATTTATTATTAATAAAATAATAATCATTTAGATGAAAAAGAAATGTTTTCTGAAAAATTGTACCTTTTCTAAAAGATGGATTAGTTGTGCTTTTTGTAAAAAATTTAAAACAAGTTTTTAGCACTTTTAGAAAATTTATTTGAAAAAATAAAATTCATTTTTTAAATCAGAATACAAAAAATAGCATAGGGTTATTTTTTGGGATTTGTTTTGGAAAGTTTTATTTTTTGAGGAATAGTGAAAAATACTAAGATTTAATTGAAAAATTCCTTTTTGTTTAAATAATTTATTATGTTAAATTATATATTTAATTGTTTTTAAAGTAAAATTAACTAAATTATATATCAATTAATTCAATTTAGGTCATTAGAATAATTTTTATATTCAATTTTGATATAAAAACATTGTAAACTTTAAAACATTTTCACTTTAAAAACCCGCTTTCTCATCACGTCTATGGGATTAATTTTAAATTAAACTTTTACATTTATATAAAGGGAATTTTGAAAATAGATTCCACATTTTTAATCATAATAATTTCTAATTTCTAATAATTTAAACTTAATTTTTTAAGATAATTTATAGTGAATGCAGTAAAAATTAATTAATGTGGTTAAGGTAAAAATGGGTTTACTATGTTGTTAAACTCAAAAGATAAGGGTAAAAATGACTTACAAACTTGTATAAAAACCCTTTTTTGGACATATATTGACCGTTAAACATCTAGGGTTCGATAATGGTCCATTGTATACCATTTTTACATATGAAAAATGTGGGATCACTCAATTCTTTTCAAAAATACCAAGTGTGTCCTCTCACACACTTATAAAAGGCCACCCACTCTCCCCCGTTATTCACAATTTCAAACCACTTTGTTTAGGAAAATCCATGCCAAAATCACTTCCAAAACTCCCTTATCTCATCTTAGAATCCTTATTTTTTTATAAAGCCTACCTAGTAATGCCTTAGGTGGAAACTTAAAGAGGATACCCAAAGTAGAGATAAACTTATTCAATGAGCATCTTTATTTTATTTCTTTCTCTACCTCCTAAAATTATTCTTAAATCATGCTTATATAATAACATAAGTATCTTACATAAATTAATATGTTATTATTTAAATTGTATAACCTAAATCATATCTATAACATCCTGTTACTTTATTCAAGTATTCTTAAACCCCCACTTTCTGAACTTACTTTGGTTGGGTTTCATTTGGCATTGAATCGGGTGGAATTATCAAATTTTTGGAAGTTTCTGGGCTAGTTCATGGTTGTTTCATAGCTGGAACACGGTTTTCAAAACTATGCACCCTGTTACAGCAAATTGGAAAAATTGGATAGTGGGATTCGCACGTCTTATGCACGGTTTTATAAAACATGCTCCCTTTTTTAGAAAACTCTGCGGACCATAAAAAAACAAGTGCATAGCTTGCGCACAGTTTGAAAAAAAAAACATGTGCATCTGCATAGGAAACAATACAAATTAGATGAAATTGATTGGTTTTCATTAAATGGATTCCAATTTTTTTGTTTCAAAAACCCAATTTATTTGAATTGGGGTTTTGAATAAAATGGGTTTTTGGTAAGAAATTGGAAAAAACCCCAAATCCATTGAATTGGGGTGTGTTTATGGAAGTTGTGAAAATTTTAAAAGTTTAATTAAAATTTTGTATTTGATGGAAATTGATTCAATTAAATTGTTAAATTTAATTGTAGAAATTATTTTGATAAAAAATTCTGAAAACCCCCAATTCTATTGAATTGGGGGTTTATTATGAAATTGATAGGATATGTTTGAAAATTAAGTTGTTGAATTTAATTTGTGAAAGTGGATTGTGAAATTTCATGAATTGGTTTCAAATCCTTATTTATGAAAAATGGATTAAAAATATTTTGATGTAAACCTTAGGGTTTCATCTTTGGGAAAAGGAATGTTTTTTATAAAAAACCAATTATGGTTTTTAAAGGGAAAATTGGCATATTTTAAATGGAGAATGGGATTAATTTTATTTTAAGTAATTTTGAAATAAATTTCCCATTGTTGTTTTTTACTATATCACATGAAAGCCTTAGGAAGTTGGTGAGTTATTTTGGTAGGCACTTTACGAATTACAACGTTCTAAAACATCATATCAGCACATCACATCCCTTATGAAATGGTGATGAGTCCTCTTTGACCTTAGGCCTAAAGGGGAGTATGTAAATATTTTTTGATTCCCAGTTTAGGGTCCCAATAGCCTCAAACAAACATACCTAATTGGGAATATGACCATGTCACTCACTTGTTTATACTTCAAATGTATATATTCCATTTTTTTTAATTCTTTTATATTCATTGTGAATTAATATAAATTTTTTTATATAAAACTGTTTATTTAATCCATTTTGTGAAACATGCCATTTGTGTAAAGAACACTTTGATTAAAGTTAAATCCCATCATTTTAAATATATTTCCATAATTTGAAATGTGAAGAATGAATTGCTAAATTATTTCCATATTTTTAATTGTAAAGAATTATATGTTTAAATATGATTTTGTTTTCAAAACCTATTTTTTAAAAAAATTGAAAGCACATTCTTGGTTAATTTGACATTAGAATCTTGTTGTGGAACCACTGGTGAAATACTATTTGGCTTTGTCTCACACCATACTTGTGCCTTAAGGTGATTGTAGATTATCTCCATCTATGTTCAAGTAAGGGAAATGGATCTCTTAAGGTGGTTCTAGTTGTTAGACCATGGACTTGGTGAGTTTCATCTGAGTTGGGACTTGGGAAGTTTTTTCCTTTTCTTCTGGCACTTTTTTGTTGCACTTGGGCTGGTTTTTTCATGTTTGACTTTTGGTACATTACTCCTAGTGTAATTTCCTTTGATATTCATAAAGTATTATTTATTTTTCTTCCATATTGATAGTGGAAAAATCCTTCCCACTTCCATTTTGTATGATGACAAGTGCTAGTCGTCAACAGGTTGGGGTTGGGAACACCCCTTATGATATTTTAGGAGCATCTCGGTTATTAGGTTACCAAGATACCTCGGTTGGTTCATGAAAAAGTGGTATTAGAGGGAGTTTCAGGTTGAACTTCTTATCTTGAGGTCAGTATGCATTGTGAAATCTTGTCATAACTTAAGAGGTAGTTGCGATTAAGTATGTAACCAACTCTCATCTCAATGAACCTTAAGATTCCAAGAGTTGTAAAGGAAAGACTTCTTGTGGATTAGTTATAGTATTTTCCCTATTTTTATTTGGATATATTGAAATACAAATATTTTTTGTTCAATATATTAGGATTGATTTCTCTTTTTTATCTATTTGAGTGTAACCTAATGTATTCCTTGTTGTCTGATGATGTTGTGTAGAATCATGCCTCCAAGAAGAAGTTTGAATCAGATCTAGGAGGAAGATTATTTTGAACCTTGGTGATTTAATCCTATTGTAGATCCAAATATGGTTGTAGTTATTATGCTCATTTTCCAAGCTCTAGGATAGGCACCACCTCCGGTCCCCATTCAGGATCTAGCTATTGAACCTCATAGGGATGTTCTCAAGATTTGTTCTCAAGAGTTACATCACATAAAGTTGGAACCCTTTAAAGGAACAAATGATCCTCAAGAGGATAAGGAGTGGTTGAGAAGAATGGATAATTTGTTTGGGTTCTTGGACACACCCGAAAAAATCAATGTGAAGTGGTCCACCTTCGTGTTTGAAGGAATGAGCAGGAGATGGAGGGTCATGATGATGAAGATGAAGAAACATGAGGAACTAGAGTGGAAAGACTTCAAAGTTATTATCACCGACCAGTTCTATCCTGAGTTGATATTTTTGGACAATTCCACTATGTTTTTAAACTTCATTAGGTTGACAGGACCATGATAGAATATGAAAACCATTTTGGTGAGCTCGTGCACTTTGCACCTGAGATAGTATCGAATGAGATGATGAAGGCTCACAGGTTCAAGTTGGGACTTATTTATGATATTTTTTCTTAGGTTTTATTTATGAAGATTTCTTCTTATGTTAATGTTTTGGATAGAGTATTGATGGTAGATATGGACTTGGATGTAAAGTCAGGGTTATCATGAGTTTCAATCACCCCTAGTGGTAGTGTGCATTCCTATAAGGGAAATAGGAAGCATGATGATTCTCATTGTGGTTCATGACAGCATGGTTTTTCTAAACCTCCTCCAGTGCCTAGAATATTTCCTTTGGTTTGTTACTAGTGTGGCATGCTAGGTAATTCAAGAGGGTTAGCACTGAGGAACCCAAGAACTATGGCACATATGGATGCTCGAGTCACTTGTAGAGATTATATCATGTTTATTCCACTCAATGTAGTGGCATGATATCATCTACACCTTCTAAAAATATAGCACAATCATATGCTTCATGTGTAAAAGGGTTCCAGCCACAGGTATTCTAAACATATATTCTTCATGCAGTGGAATAGTCTCCAGAGGAAGTAGATATGGATCCAGAGACTATGAGAGGTACCATTACTATAGCTCTGTCATTAATGACTACTCTATTTGATACGGGTGCATCTAATTCATTTATTTCAACTTGTATTGTTAATATGATTAATATTTATATGGATATTTTATCTTGTTTAATGGATATTACTATACCCCTTGGTACGAAGAGAGAGTAGAGTCTCTATGGTATCTTTTTTGTTTTCTCTCTATCAGATGTTGAGATTTCATGGAGTTTTTTTATTCTCAACATGAAATATCTTGACGTCATTTTTGGTAGGGATTGGCTCATTTCAAATTAAAAACAAATTTATTTTTATCTTCGACAGGTCTTCTTTAATACACCTATTGGTGTGTTCCATGTCTTCCAAGGAGAATGGGACCCAAGATCGATTAGAGTAGGAACTTATTATCTAGAATTGTGGAAAGTAATATTTGTGTTTTCATTTAACCTGGAGTGGGAATCTTTGAGTGGTGATCTCCCTCTAGTGCTCGTCAAGTTTCTTGACATGTTTCTTTATGAATTATCTGGTTTTTCACTCATAATGTAAGTTGAATTTTCTATTGAATTAATACCTGGTACTCAACTGGTTTCTATTCCCTCTTACCACATGGAACCTACTGAACTAAAAGAGGTAAAGTCCCAGTTTGAATATCTTCTTGATAAAGGATTTATATGCACGAGTGTGTCACCTTGGGCAGTGCCTATTTTATTATATAATAAGGTTGATGGTTCACTTCACCTATGTGTTGATTACCGAAATCTCAATCAATTTATGGTAAAGAAAAAATATATGTTACTACAGGTTGATGGTTTGTTTGATCAATTGAAAGGGGTGAAGAGGTTCTTGAAGATTGATCTTCAATTTGGTTACCATCAATTGAGGATAAAAGAATCTAACATTCTAAAAACCACCTTTCAGAGTAGGTATGGCCATTATGAGTACCTTGTCATGCCCTTTGGTCTAACCAATTCTTCTTCAGTTTTCATGTCTTTAATGAATAGTATTTTCTGTGAGTATCTAGATATTTTTGTGGTTGTGTTTTTGGATGAAGTCCTTGTTTAATATAAGTAAAAGTAAGATCATGTGAATCATCTAAGAAAAGTTCGGAGTTTGATAAGAAATCTCCATATTTATGCCAAACTTTAAAAATGTAATTTATGGATTCGGTAAGTGAAGTTCTTGTGGTGCGTGGTGTCAGAACAAGGGATATCAGTCGATTCTGAGAAGGTAAAGGCTATTATGAATTGGTAGAAACCACAAAATGTATTTGAGATCTAATTCTTCTTAGTATTATTTGTATATTATCACTGGTTTGTTAAGGAATTATTGAAGTTGGTTTCTCTGATGACTACTCTCACTCAGAAGGAACTAAAGTTTTCTTAGGATAAAAAATGACAGAATTGTTTATTTGATCTGAAATTTCTTTTGAATACTGCACCAGTGTTGACTCTTTCAAAGGATGGGTAGAGATATGTGGTCTTTTTTGATGCATCGGGTTAAGGCTTGGGCTGCATTCTTATGTAGGGTGATCATATTATTGCTTATGGATTTCATTATCTTAGGCCACACAAGAAGAATTATCCAACCCATGACCTAAAACATGCAGTTGTGATGTATGTGCTTAAGAGTTAATAGAATTACCTTTATAGAGAAATGTTCTCAATGTTTTCAAACCACAAGAGCTTGAGTTGTATCTTATCTCAAAAATATTTGAATCTCTTCCTGAGGTGTTGGTTAGAATACCTGTAATCTTTCGATTTCGACATTTCCTATACCCCGGGGAAAGGGAATTTCATTGTAGATGCTTTGAGCATGAAACTTCCAACCCAAGAAGTAAAATAATCTATGGAGAATATTAGAATTTGATGGATCTTTTCTCATAGTATCATATTAGAGTTCAGGAAAAATTGGTCGATGTTTCCTTGGCTAGCATTCAATTGAGATCCGCTCTTCTCAAATTGATTCTTTAAGAACAACATATTGATGATGAATTCTATAGAATTAGAGACTCTATTAATGGTGGGGAGACCATGATTGATTGTTTTTTCCCTATAGATGAAATTATATGATTTTAGAACAATTTTTTTGTACCATCCTTGATAAGTAAACCTACAATGGTGGATTTCCATAGATCTCAGTAGGAAGTGCACCTAGGATCCACAAAGATGTTCTATGGCATGTTGTGGTAGTTCTGGTGGATAGGTATGAAATAGGAAATTTTTGAGTTTTTTTCTCATTATTATACACGCTAGAAGTTTATGGTTGAGCACCAGAAACCTTTGGGTTTGCTTCAACAACTTTTAGTCCCTAGTTGGAAATGGGATGGGATCTCTATGGACTTCGTGGGTGGGTTTCCACATACCTAGAGAAAGAAGAATGTGATATGGGTCATGATTCATAGGATGACTAAATGGGAATACTTTATACCCATATGTAATATAACCAAAGTTGATTAGATTATAAATATCTATTTAAAATAGATTATTCAGTTTCACATAGTTCCTTCAGCTTTAGTTCTTGATAGGGATCCTTGTTTCACTTCTCACTTTTGGAGAGGCCTTTAAAAGGCATTGGGATCCTACATCCATTTGAGAACGACATGACAACCATAGTAAAATGTCTTGATAGAAATATGTATATATATTCTTTGGGATATTCTTCGTGATTCTGTTATAGACTTTGATGGGGCTTGGGATGATCACATGGGTCTGGTTTAGATTTCTTATAACAACGGTTACTTGTCTGAAATTAGGATGTCTCCTTTTAAGGCCTTATATGGTCGACATTGTAAATCTCTATTGAGATGGTCAGAGATTGTTGAAAGTTCCTTGGTTGGACTTATCTTAGTCCAAGAGATGATAGAAAAGATCTAGTTGATTCATCAGATAATTTTGATTGTACATAGTAGATATAAGTATTATGTTGGTCATTTCTATTGACCTTTGGAATTATCAGTAAGTGACTGGGTTTTCTTGATTATTTCACCTCGGATGGGTCATCGACATCTTGGGAGGAAAGGTAAGCTTTATTCAAGTTTTGTGGGACCTTATGAGGTTGTTGAGAATGTGGGGAAAGTTTTATATCATTTATTACTACCACCACATTTGACATCGATACATAACATGTTTAATGTATCTCATCTTTGAAAGTATCTATCTCATCCATATCAAGTTATGAGCTAGAGTGATCTTGAAGTTGAACCTGATTTAATAGTGGGATTCACATGGCTTGTTCAAGGTTTTAAAAATTGTGTGCCGTTTTTGTGGAAAATATGTATTCCATATAAAATAGGCACACAGCTTGCACACAATTTGACTAAACTATGTGCCTCTTCCCACGAAACCATGTAGATAGGTTTTTCTTTAATCCATTTTTTTATTAAAAATTTATGAAACCTCCATTTTGGTCCTTCACAACCTCATTCGACCCAAAACATTTTCTACCTTTCTTGGAGCTCCCAAAAAGTCTTTTCATTCTATCAGATTCCTCCCAAAAGTAATTCGAAGGTTGAGGAATGTCCTTCAATCTATAATAGGTAGGTTACTTTTCCTGTTCTCATCCTCCCACAATCTTTATTATTATATCTAAGTTTCTATAGATCCCCATATTTATTTATGGATCTAATACCCACTTTTTTGGATCTAAACCTAGTTTTGATTCATAGATCATTATTTCCATCATTCCCTATTTGAGTTTTCCTATTACGGCATTGTGATTCGAGATCTGTTGATCACAAGGTAGGTGGTTCCATTACGATGCTCAATTTTTATTAACCCTATATTTTTTTAATTTCAATGTTTTGAATTAAATATAATTTCTTGGTTTTGATTAAATGAATTTCAATTGTTTTTTTAGAAAAAAAAATCAATTCCTTTGAATTGGGGTTTTGATGAAAAATGGGTTTTTGGCTTGAAATTGGAAAACCCCCTAGTTCCATTGAATTGGGGTGTGTTTATAGAAACTTTAAAAATTTAAATTATGGATTTGATGTAAATTGATTCAATTAGATTGTTGGTTTTAATTGTGGAAATGGTTTTGATGGAAAATTGTGAAAAAACCTTATTCTATTTCATTGAGGGTTTGTTATGAAATTGATGGAATTTATTTGAAAATTAAATTATTGAACTTAATTTGTGTGAGTGGATTGTTAAATTGAATGAATTAGTTTAAAATCCTTATTTATGAAAAATGGATTAAAATTTTTTTGATGGAAACCTCAGGGTTTCATCTTTATGAAAAGGCATGTTTTTTATTAAAACCCTATTATGGGTTTTAAAGGAAAAATTGGCATATTTGAAATAGATAATGGGAGAAATCTTGAAATACATTTCCCGTCATTATTTTATAAATAGAACATTCAATACTTAGGTAGTAATTGAGTTATTTTCGGTGTAACTTTATGAATTATAATGTTCTAAAACATCATATAATCACATCACATCCCTTATGTGATGGTGATGAGTCCTCTTTGGCCTTAAGACCAAAGGGGCATATGCACATATTTGTCATTTCAGAGTGTCGGGTCCCTATAGCCTGGAACTATCATACCTAATTTTTTATATGGCCATATTTATCTCTTATTTTTATTTCAAATATATATATTCCATTATTGTAAACTCTTTTACATGCATTATGAATTTATATAAACTATTTTATATAAAAGCGTTTATTTAAGACATTTTTTGAAATGTTCTATTTGTGTAAAGAACTATTAATTAGAGGTAAATTCCATCATTTGAAATTTGAATCATGAACTGCTAAAGTATTTGCATCTTTTGAATTGTAAATCATGATTTTCTTAAATATGTGTTTATTATACCAAACCTGTTTATTTAAAAATTGAAAGAACATTCTTGGTTAATTTGACATTAGAATCTTGTTATGGAACCTTTAGTAAAATATTAATAGTATTTTTCCCACACCCTACTTGGGCCTTCAGTTGTTTGTATATTATCTACTTCTAGGTTTGAGCAAGGGAAATGGATATCTTAGAGGTGGTTTTAGAAATTAAACCTTGGACTTGGTGAGTTGCATCTGAGTTGGGACTTGGGTATTTTTTTCCTCTTTTTTGGTACTTGGTTGTAATACTTGGGCTTGTTTAGGCCTATTTTACTTCTGTACATTACTCCCAATGGAGTTTATTTGGATATTCATACTATCTTGTTTCTTTTTATACCACATTGTTTATGGTAAAATCATTCCCACTTCAATTTTGTAAGATGTCAGGTGTTAGTTAATGACCCATGGAGATCAGGAATGACCCTTGTTCTATGTTAGGACCAGATCGTTTATCAGGTTACCAGGGTAACTGATCTGGTTTATTAAAACAAACATATTCCATCAAATGGGTTACAAAATCATCATTTGTGTGTATGGCGGAATGCCGCCTCACGAACCGATGTCGTTCATTTTTCCATTACCACCTCCCATGGTTTAGTATGATGATTTATATAAAGTATATATATGATATTTATATCATAATTATACCTTTTGATTAATTATATCATATATACCATCTTAAATTCCATTCTATAGGGGATATGATAATGTCGCTCATGTGTGTGGTAGATTACAGCCTCATGGAGCATTGTGATTTGTTTTTCACTAACGTGTTACATGGAAGGTAATAAGGGTAACAGAAATAAACACATGTGATATTAATTATATAATTATTTTATTTATGACATATTTATCATTCTATAAATATAATATATCATTTTTTCTAACCTTTTTACTCACATAAAAAGTATAACATTGTTCATGTACATGTGGACTAATGCCTTTACGAAGGGATGTGACTCTATTTTCATCACCACACCACATGGATGATAAATATAAGTATATAATATGGTATATATGATATTAGTATCATTATTTAAATATAATATATTACTTAACATATTTCTAAAATTATCATTGGAAAATTAAATTGTTACTCATGTGTATGTACGTCCTACCGTCTCCATGATTGTAACATAGTTCATTTTTCTTAATAATATTTATTTATTTGTTTTAAAAGTATAATTTATGTATAAATATGATGATTATTTCATGATTATTATTATTAATATGTTTTAATAATTATCCCGTTTCCCATATTCAACCTACCAAATTAGATTTTGACAGATAAACCAAATATGGTCAAATATCTAACATAAACTTAATTGATTAAATAATTGTATACACCATTATAATAGTAAAATAAAAGTAATAATAAAATTTAATAAGGTTCTAAATCAATTTACTAATTAAAATAAGTTTATTATTTAGGAAGATAAAGACACACATGATGAATCAGACTCAAGGTAGGGGACTTCTTCTCAATTTCCTTTTGTTGAGGCATATTTTGAGGTTATACACCTTTATTCTTTTATAAGGTGTATATACAACCCCTTTTAAATGTTATATAATTAATTTATCTATTTTCATGATATTTAATTTGTTTTTAAATTATTATTCTTTCATGGGGATAGGATTCAAGTGTTTCCCATGTGATAAGGGGATTTTCTTTTAAAAAGTCATCTTTTAAAGTTTTCTTTCATTCCCTTCATGTTCCATGACCATGATTTTAAAATGATTTTATTAATGTTTTATATGGGAATAAAATATTTATAAATTCAATTTTATTTCACTTTTACTTCATTTTAATGTTTTTAAAAAAGGAATCTTTTTTACATGATTTATATGTAATGTTTTGAAAAACAACAAAAGGAATGTTCTACACGGCGATAATGAATTTTCAACCACCCTAACCATTTTTAATTTCCACATTCCTTTTAAAGTATTAATGTTTTCTTCAAATAAAATCATCTTCATCTATTTTGGGTATTTTGGCATTGAAAATGGGTTTTTAAAGAAAAGGGTGTTTTGGTATTGAAAATGGTTTTTCAAAGAAAATGGTGTTTTGGTATTGAAAATAGGTTTTTAAAAGAAAAGGGTATTTTAATCCAAAAGTATTTTTAATGTGGGTTTAAATGTCCTTTTAAAGGAATTTATGATGAAAGTGTTTTATTCAAGATATGTTACTTGAGAATTATATAAAATGGGTGAACCTGATATAGCTTATACGGAGGTTTAAGCCCCATTATAGATCACAGGTGAGCCCAATATTGCTAATACAAAGGGTTGAGCCCCACTATAGCTCAGGAAAACTGGGTGAGGCCAATATAGCTTATATAAAGGGTGATCCCCCTTATATCTATCCAATGAATTTGGTAATGATTATATTGGAAGTTTGTCATATGGTTATTCCAATTAAAAAGGTTTTGAAAGGGTTTTATGGATATGACTCTCTAAGTCACTGAAAAGGGGTTCTAATTGATTAATATATATTTTTAAAGTGTTTATAAAGAAAAATGTGTGTGTGTTTGTTTCATGTGAAAAGTTTTTATTTCATGAACTCAAATAAAATTGATGGTAAAGGAAAAAATTATATGAGTTTTCCTATTTTACACTGATCTAATGATTTTATTTCTTTTCATGTACCTTACTGAGCTTTTTGTGCTCATCCCATGTTTTAAAATATTTTTCACAGGGTTTAAGGATGGGTAAGGGAAAGGGGGAAGTCAATTTTAAATTCATGGAGTTTTCCATGAAAAGAAATAATGATTTATTTTAAAAACAAATAAATATTATAGGAAAACCTGGATATTAATCGAATTTGTACACTTCATATTTTATAGTTTCATTATGTATAATTCATGGCATAATTCTCTAAAACTCCAAACCTTAAAAGGTAATCAAATTTCATAGAATTAATTATTAGCTTAAAACTCAATATTATGTAATGTTTATGGTAGTGTCTTCATAGTTGTCATCATAGGATAGTTTATAAAACTTTAAAGGTTAGGATAGTGTAAATGGCATGCCCTTGGAATATTTTACTTTATGTTTAAGATGAAATGATATAGAATTTTAGGACTAAGATGTTTCTTAAAATAAGATATGTCTATTCAGAATGGTTTTATGTAGTGGAAATATAAATATATAGTGGGAAGGCACATAGAAGAAAATATCCATCCAAATAAGTATCCTTATATGGTTGTAATTAGAACATAATAGTTTTTTGTAGTGATGGATTGCTTAAAAATGATATAAATGGTTGTGTTATCCATGAGATATAGGAACTTGATCTACTATGAAGGAACATATTAATAGTGGATAATTTTATGAGACAATATCCCCCATATTTTAGTGGATCATCTTACACCATGATAGCTAAAGGATGGATCAATGATCTAGAAAATATATTTTAAGTCATGGGATGTTCAGACTATCAAAAGGCAACTCTTTACATTTATCATTTTAATGGTGAAGCTGGTACAAGGTGATTTTTGGTTAAGAATACCAAGAAGAAATATGATCTTGATGACATGGAATGGGAAACATTTAAGAATATTTTCCTTGAAAAATATTTCCCTAAGGTTATTCAACTTAGGTTGGAGAAACAAATCTTGGAAATGAGGCAAAAGGATAAAGATTTGGTGTGCTTATATGAACTAAATTTTACATGGTTGTCCAAATACGTACTAGATTTTGTTTGAGACATTGATATTAAAATTAATATAATTTACTGAGGATTAAAACCAAGTTATAAAAATATTTGAATGCATTATAATATAAAAGCTATTATAAAGTTTTGAGTTATTTTAAGAAAGTTGAGATGGAGTTTTCGACATTTATTTTCCATGAGATAAAAAGAGTAAGAAATAGTCAAAGTGGGAGGAAATTGAGAATAAGTTAACTAATAAATTTGGAGATAATATCAATACATGTTCCAAGTATAGTAAAATACATATCGGGGAATTTATTTCATTATCTGGAAAGTTTTATAGGTGTGGTATGTTTAGTCACAGGTGTAATGACCTGAACTCTTATAAATAAAATTACCCATTCAATTTAATTAAATGTCTTATTATGTATTATGGTTATAGAAAAAAAATCACTAATTTAGTTTGATTATATCCTAGTAGTTTTAAAATACCATTAAGAATCATTACCATTGGTAATATAGTAGTTCAATATTGATCCCATGATTAGTATAAATATAGGGTTTTAACAAATCTAACTGATACAAAGGAAGTGATGGCCTTAACCAATAGGATCATACCTTATAAATCCCATTTATCGGAGCTTAAAAGGGGTGTAGAATCATTTAGATTTTCCATTAACTAATCCCAAGCTGAAATACAATAACTTAAGCATGAACGAAACTATTTAAGGGAATAGTTCAAACTCATCGAGATCACGGACCAAACAATGTATGCCGAACTACCCCCATGAAAGTCTCACCATCGCATACCTTACTCTTAGGGAATTTTCTAGTATATTAAAGTGATATGTATCAATACACTATCTATATGAGTATGTATATTATTTTGAATAAAATAATGGATATATTTTCATCCTATTATTATTACTTTATAAATATTTTTTATTTTGATATAATAAAACCAAAATAGTGTTTTGGGTCAATTAAGGAATTTATTTTGATGAATTAATAGATTTTTTAAATAAATAATATTTTAATAAAATATTATTATTAAATAATTTTTATTAAATATAAATGATCATAAATTTTTTTTGAAGTAAAATGTAATTTTTATAAGGGTTTGAAAACTATTATATTTAAAAAACCTAGCATTTCTTTATAAATGTTGATTTTATTTGAAAAGTTAAAACTCACATATTTAGAAAATTATTTATATAAAATAAATATTATTTTGGGAATCATATTTTTCAAATTTTCTAATGGATAATTTTTCATAATTTTCTGAGATGGTCGAATTTTCAGGTAAAAATTAAATACTGTATAAATATAATTGGTGTATTATGACACCATAATGACCTAAAGATGATGTGATAAATACTATAAAATCTATCCACAACCAAATATATGTTTTATATTTACAATAATTATATTTTAAGTTTATTTTATTAATTTTATAAATCCATTGTGAATCCTCCAAATCCATTAATATATTTTAAGGATTTAAACTCATTTTTTTAAGAGTATGACTCACCTCCACATAAACAAGTGAATTATTTTATTAATTTTGGAACTTTTCCTCATAGAATAAATAAAAACACTCCCATTTGGTAGAAACCATGGGAAAAAAACCACTGTAAGGTTTTTGTTTTTGGTTATTTTATTATATATAATCCAAAACCTAAGCTTGAGAAATAATAAATAAATACCCATTCTTTTCCTATATAAACCCACACAAGATCCCATTTCTCTAAACTCAAAATACTTAGATCACATCCTTATTCTTCCCTCCCCTCCCTATAGGCATCTAAAGGTTCCCCCAAACTCTCAAGAAGTGCCTCCCAAGCATTTGGAGTCACACACTCAAGTAAGGGATCCTCGCCTTCTCTTCTTTATTCTAGTTTATTTATTAACTTATGCCTTCCATTTCAAATTCCTAATGCTTGTACGTGTATTTTCATGTACCTATTATTTACCATTTTATTTTTATACCCCTTTTTCTCTCATAAAACCTTTTTATTAATTTTTAAGTGACGTTGTTTTGCTTCCAAAATTTCACCGTGATTTTCCATGCCAAAATAATTTTGTAGTAAATAAATTACCGAATTTATATCAAGGGTTTTCACCTTTATACACTTATAATTCATTAAATTGGGACTTACATGTATTTATTTCACACTCATTAATATTTTATTAAAATATTAATATGAATGAATCCATGTTGTATGATCTATGTGGCACACTTAAAAATGAGAATGAAATGAAATTGGTGGGTGTGCCCGGAATTATATAGTGCTCCAATGCATTGGGTAATGTTTACACTCATGATATTTAATTTTGGGGTTGTTATTTAACCTAATTAAATTATTTTAATTTTTTCATCATGATTTATCCAAATTTATCCTTGACTATGCTGTGATATAGTGTTTTTAAGTTGTTTCCACATTTCCCATGTTATGATTATCATGCTATATCATGCTTTATTATTCATATTCCTTTTATTCCAAATACATATAAATATTTTATAACATGTATTCCCTTATTTAATTCTTATTCTATTACTTTTATTTATAGATCACCCCTTTCATATGTATGTCCCCAGGTTGTCCCATGCATTTTTAATTATGAGAATCTTAAGGAAGTTTTCAATAAAGTTGATGTTTTTTCAGTTTTAAATTGTTATTTAATGTACCTAATTCTAAAAAACACTAGAATTATAAATATTATATGTTATATTAAGTGTAATATTATGTAATAAATATGTATTAATGTGAAATAATTATTAGTGTTGTTATGGTTGGTATCAATGGAAAAGTTTAGTTATTTTTGGGATTAGGATTAGAAAACTCTAACGAAAGACTTAGGGATAAGACTAAGTTTAAGAAAATATCTATAAATTTTGCTAAGTATAGAGTAATTTTATTATAAATAAAATACATCCCTATTTTGATACTAAAAGTGGATGTGTTTTTGGAATAGTGTATCTAGGGGCAACAACTCTGACAAGGTCTGTCGGGCCTGACTCGGCATAACCAGGTACACAACAACGAGTTGTACTGTGCACCTGGTTTTACACTCACAGGGGATGTGCTTTGGTAAATTAATAATCTAATTAATAACAATTATTAAGAAAACAAAAAAATCCCATAAGATTATATGTTATGAAATAGATCATGGATATCATAGATTGAATCCTAGAAATTCATAAGTTAAGGAAATAAATTTAATTTATAAGTTATTGCTTTAATGTCATTGGACTCCCCCATTATGTGTTTAATAGTTTAAAAATACTATCTCTAATTTTACTTTTATTCTATCCAATTTCTATAAATAGGATAAATCAGGTGAACAATCAATGTGATGAGAAATTTCATGATTTCTCCAATGAGATACCCAGCCCAATGGGATCAGGAATCGTAAAATTTGTGACAATACTCTCCCAGATGACTCAGGTTTTGTATAGAAACATAGATCAGGAGGAGTTACCAAATCCCCCTAAGAAATAACAAGTTGTGATTAATTTCTTTATGTGACAAAGGCCTCCGAATTTCAATGGATCATCTAATCCCTTAATTGCGGAACAACAGATCAACTCCATTTAGAAGATAGTATTCATCATTCAATGTTCCAGATAAGAGAAGGTTATGTCGGATGTTTATCATATGGAGGGAGAAGTAGATCAGTGGTGGAGATTAATCAATAATACTAAGATTGAGGAAGTTATCAAAGCAATGGGTGGAAGGAATTCTAGAAAAAAAATTAAATAAATATTATCCTCACATTCTCCAACTTAAAATAGAAAGGGATCTCCTTGCCCTCAAGAAGAAAGGCCATGAATATATTAGGGAAAATGAGGAAAAATTCACAATACTTTCACAATATGCCTCTATATTTTTTTTTACCCCCAAAATGTAAGGTATTCCATTTCTTTGGTGGGATAAAACCTAGTACAAAAAAATCCCTAGTGATCTGATACTTTGATATATATGAGTAAATTTTCTTATGTTCCCTCAAAGTTGAGATGGAGATTGGAAAAACATAAGGTTATCATAGGGATAATAAGCGAAAACTATATTTTAAATCTGGTGGTCTAATGAAGAAATCTAATGGTGCCAATAAATTTCAACATCCCACTTTCTAAAGGTGCGGAAAGAAGAACCCTATAAATTTCCTAATAGGGATGAGGAAATGATTTAGGTATGTGAAGGAAGGTCACCTAGCTAATGATTTCTGAAAGATGAAACCCACTAATGCGATGGAGGAATAGAATTCCCCAGTAAAACCTCAACACATTTTTCATTGCTTAAAATTCAAGGAACTATGACACTTTTCAAAGCAGTTCCCTAATCCAAAGGATTTTTGGAGACAACCAACAACCTCTAAGGTAGCAAGGGTGAGATTTTTCCATTATAACTACTAAGGTACATCCCAAAAATGAAGTGGTGACAGGTACACTAATAATTCATTCAATAATAGAGAATGAACTTTTTGGTTTTGGTTCTAAAGTTCCTTCATGTCATGGAATTTTAGTAGAACTATTCAAACACCACCACAAATTATAGAAGCATAGTTATTGGTGAAAAAGAAAAATGAGGAAATTATTTCATCCCGAGTATATAACTCCCCTCTGCCAAAATTCATGGGTTGAACTTCCTATTGACCCTTTTCATACATTCTTTGGTCTAATTTGATAGAATTTTGGGTATGTATTGGATTTCTCTATATAGAGAAAACATAAATTGTCAAGATAAGTAAATCACTCTTCATATTGTGAATCAACCACGGATTCTGTACAAGTGCAAGGAGGATAATGAATATTATATCACCAACATCTCAAGAATGGATATTATTTCCCTACTAACGAGTGTATCTAGCTAAAATGATCGATTATAAGGAAATATCCATCCTCAATGACATGCCTATTGTGAGGGAATACAATAATGTGTTTCCTGAGGAATTTCCCGGACTTCCCATAGCTTAGAAGTTTAAGTTTCAATTGGTCTTAAACCTGGGGTGTTACCATTATCCAATATTTCATATAGAATGGATGTTTTGAAACTTGAGGAAATAAATAAACAAATATAAGAGAATCTGGATAAAGGGTTCATATGCCCAAGTGCTTCACCATGGGGTACACCATTTCTCTTTATCAAGAATAATAATAGTTCAATGTGCCTTTTCATTGATTATCATGAGCTCAAAAAGATCATAATAAAGAAAAATTATATTCTTTAAAAGATTTATGACATGTTTGATTAGTTACATAGAGCACAATACTTCTCCAAGGTGGATCTTCAATAATGATATTACCAATTTAGGGTGAAGAAAAAGGATATCCCCAAGACTTCTTTCCATAATATGTACATGCACTATGAATTCATAGTAATTCCATTCGGTCTCACTAATTCCACAAAAATATTCATGTAATTTATGAATAGAGTCTTTATAGATTACCTTGAAAAATATTTGGTATTCTTTATATATGATATTTTAATATACTTCAAAACAAAGGAGGAACATAAGGACCATTTGAGAACTATGCTAAAGACCTTGTAGAAGGAGAAGATTTATGCCATGTAAAGAAAATGTGAGTTATAGTTGGAGGAAGACTCATTATATGGGAATATAATCATAAGAAATGATATATATGTAGACCCTTCAAAAAATAATTAATTGAAGGATGATAGAGTCCAACATTGTGATAGATATCTATAGTTTCATAGTGTTCAGCGATGCTTCAAAGAAGGGTTTGGGTTATGTATTAATTCATAATGAAAATTTCATAGCCTATTCTTCAAGGTAGTTGAAATTTAAAGAACATAAATACCCAACACATGATCTAGAGTTGGCTACAGTGATCTTTGCTTTGAAATTATGGCGGCATTATATCTTTATATAGAATTGTGAAATATATAAAGATTACAAAATCCTCACATATATATTCACACAAAAAGAACTAAATATGCACCAATGAATATGGTTATATATGATCAAGGAATATGACTTATCAATCCACTATTATCTTAGGAAATTGAATAAAGTGTAGTATGCTCTCTGAGTATAAATAATCTAACAATTCTATCATTGATGAGTATTGAGATTGATATGATCTTCTTATATTTGAAAAGGATGAACATGGGAATAATAAAGGAAGGAACATCATCAAAACTTTCAAAAATGATTGTTAAATCATCCCTTCTACAAAAGATGAAGGACGCTCATAGAAATGATGTGTAAATTTAGAAGAAAGTTGAAACTATAGTAAAATGCAAATCCTCGGAGTTCAATGTTAATGAATAAGGAGTTTTGATATTTGGGTCAAGAATATTTTTATCATCAAATCCTGAGTTAAATAATGATTTGTTGGATAATGCACATAGATCAGCCTTCTCCATCCCCCTAGGTATCACAAAGATGTATCAATATCTTCGAGAAAACTATTGGTGGGAAAATATAAATAGTAATATCACATAATATACATCAATATGTATTTTGTGTCAATAAGTGAAGTTGGAAATGCAGAAATCCAAGGGGATGATGCAACCATTACCCATACCTAGATAGAAATGGGAAAACATAACAATGGACTTTGCCACTGGTCTTTTCAAGACATCAAGTGGGAATAATGCTATATGGGTTGTGGTGGATCGTCTTATAAATACTTCACACTTCATTCTGATTCGAGAGGAATTATCACTGGATCAACTTTCACAGATATACATCAAATAAATGGTAAGGTTGTATGGAGTACCACTATTGATTATATCTAATAGAGATTTGATATTCACCTCTAAGTTCTAGAAAAGTATCCAACATGCTCAAAAAATAGATATGAACTTTATTACGGTCTATCATCCTCAAACTGATGGTTAATCTAAGTAGACTATTTATACACTGAAAGACATTTTTTGAGTAAGTTATATGGACTTAAAAGGTGGATGGGATCAACATCTACCTCTGGTCGAGTTCTCTTACAACAATAGTTTTTACTTGAGCATCCAAATGGATCTTTATGAAGCCCTTTATGTGAATAGTTGTATAACACCTACATGTTGGGATGAATTTGGGGAACGAAAATTACTAGGTCCTAAAATGGTTGAGGAAATGGTGGAAAAGGTTAAGACCATTCAGTAGCATATCAAGGATTCTCAGAGTCGAAAAAAGAGCTATGTTGAAAATCATTAATGTGAACTAGAGTTTGATGTTAGAGACATGGTATTTCTCTATATATATCCAAGAAATAAAGTGATGATATTTGGGAATAATGGAAATCTTAGTCCAAGATACATCGGCCCCTGTGAGATCTTGGATAGCATCAGAGTGGTGGCCTACCGACTAGTACTCCCACCTAACCTATCTCAAGTAAATGATGTATTCTATGTATCCCTCTGGAGGAAGCACATACCATAACCCTCACATGTAATAAATTTAGATGTGGTACCATTAGAGAATGATCTTTCCTATGAGGTGCAGCCGGTGAAGATTATAGATCATAGAGATAAAGTTCTACGAAATAACACAATACACCTTGTCAAAGTGTTAAAGAGAAACTAAAAGTTTGAAGAAGTGATGTGGGAACCAAAGGAAGTGATGAAACATATTTATCATCATATATTTTATTGTGGGAAAATAAATTTTTGAGGGTGAAATTTCTTAAGGGAGAGATTATAACAACCAGAATTGTTATAAATAAAATTCCCCTTTCAATTTAATTAAATGTCTTATTATGTATTATGGTTATAGAAAACACAAGAACTTATTTGGTTTTATAATATCCTATCAGTTTTAAAATACCTATAATAATCATTATCATTGTTAATATATCCATTGGATAGGGATCACATTATTAGTATAAATATAGGGTTTTAACAAATCCAATTGACATAGACAAATGAAGTGATTGCATCAACCAGTAGGATCATACCCTATGAAGCTCATTTATCATAGCTTCCAAGGGAGATAGTATCATTGGACTTTTCCCTTTACCAATCCCAATATGAGATCTAAAAAATTAATAATGAGATAAATTGTTTACGAGATAAGTTCAAGCTCAATGAGATCACGGTCCAAACCATGTATGTTAAACCACTCCATGAAATTCTCACCATCGTGCACCTTACTCTTAGGGAATTTAAGGGTGTATTAAATGGATATGTATCAAGACCCTAGAGATATGATTATGTACATTATTTTTTATATAATAATGGATATATTTTCTTCCTATTATTGTTACTTTATAAATGATTTTAATTTTGATATAATAAAACACAAATAATATTTTTGGGTAATATTCAAATTCAATTAAGGGATTTATTTTGATGAATTAATGTGTTTTTTAAATAAATAATTTTTTAATAAATATTATTATTACATAATTTTAATTAAATATAGATGATCATATATTTTTTATAAAGTCAAATGTAATTTTTATAAGGGTTCAAAAACTATTATTGTCAAAAAAAACCCATACTTATTAATAAATGTTTATTTTATTTTAAAAGTGAAAATTCACATATTAAGAATATTATTTAGATAAAATGAATATTATTTTTTTAATAATAATTTTAAAATTATCCAATGGTGAATTTTTCATAATTTTCTGAGAGAGTTTAATTTTCAGGCAAAAATTTAATAACATATAAATATACTTTGTGTATTATGACATCATAATGACTCAAAAGTGATGTAATAAATACTGTAAAAGGTATCCATGACCAAATATATATTTTATCTTTAAAATAAAGATATTTTAAGTTTATTTTATTAATTTTATAAATCCATTATAAATCCTCCAAACCCATTAATATATTTTAATTTTTTAAAATCATTTCTTTAAGAGTATGACTCAATTATACATAATCAAGGGAATGAATTTATTAATTTTGGAAATTTAAATTATAAAATAATTAAAACCACTCTTATTTGGGAAAAAATATGGTCAAAAACCATTATAAGGTTTTTGGATTTGGTTATTTTATTATATTGAGTCCAAAACCTAAGTTTGAGAAATAATTAAGAAATATCCACTATATTCCTATATATACCCACCCAAGATACCATTTATATTTACTCTAAATCATTAGATAACATCATTACTCTTACCAAAACTCTATATAGTCCTCCAAAGAAACCCCCAAAATCTCAAGAAGATCCTCCAAAGCAATTGGATTCATACACTCAAATAAGGGATTCTCACCTTCTCTTGTTTATTCAAGATTCTTTATTATATTATGACTTAAATTTCCAATTAATAATGTTGGTACATGTATTTTCATGTCCCTATCACTACCCATTTCATTTACAAATGATTAGATACCCATTTTCCTCTCATAAACCCATTTTATGAATTTTTAAGTGACATTGTTATGTTTCTAAAATTTCACAACGATTTTCCATGCCAAAATAATAATACAGTGAATAAATTACCCCATTCCTATCAAGGGTGGTCAACTTCATAAACTTATACTTATTTGAATTGGGACTTAAATTTATTTATTCCACACTCCTTAATCATGGAATAAATATGATGATGAATGAATCCATGTTGTATGATCTATGTCGCACACTTATGCATGAGAATGAAATGAAAGTGATGGATGCACCCAGAATTATATAGTGCTCCAACACATTGGGTGATATTTAGTCTCATGAGAAGTAATTTTGGGATAGGGAGTGAACCTAATACCTTTATGGGACTTTTTATATAATTATGTCTTGGTAGTTAACCATGACCTATGTTCATGATGCAGTGTTTTAAATTGTTTCCACAGATCATGTGTTATGATTATCATGTTATATCATGCCTTATTATTCATATTCCTTTTATTCCTCATTAATATGCCTAATGTATAACATTTATTACCTTATTACATGATTATTCCCTTACTATGATTTATATCTCACCCATTTTTTATGTATTCCCCCATGTTATCTCATGCAGTTTTAAGTGCGATCATGTTAAGGAATTTTTCAATAAAGTTGATGTTTTTCTAGATTTAAATTTCTATGTATTGTACCTATTTCCCAAATACACTATAATTATCGATTTTTTGGGTTTTATTAAGTGTAATATTATGTAATAAATCATTTTTTAATGTCAAATAAAGGTAAGGGTTGTTATAGTTGTTATGAAATTAAAATTTAAGTTATTTTTGGGATTAAGATTAGAAAACTATAGAAAAATACTTAAGGATGAGAATAAGTATAAGAAAAAATCTCTAAATTTTGGTAAGTATATACTAAGTGGGTTATCAATAAAATAAATCCATTTCTGATACTACAAGTGGACATGGTTTTGGCATAGATGTTTCTAGGGGTAACAACTCTGACAATGTGTGTCGGGCCTAAATCAGCGTAACCTGGAACACAAAAATAGGCTTTACTGTGCACCTGGTTTGTAACTCTTAGGGGATATGCTTTGGTAAATTCATAATATCATTAAAAATCATTATTAATGGAATAAAAAACTTCCCATAAGTGTATATGTTAGGAAATAGATCATGGATAACATAGATTGAAGCCTAGAAATTCATAAGTTAATAAAATTAATATAAGTTATAAGTTATCACTTTAATGACACTGGATCCCCCCCCCCCTTTATGTGTTTAATAGTTTAAAAATACTCATCCCTAATTTTCCTTTTATTCTAGCTAATGGGAAAAAATAGGAGGAATCGGGTAAAAAATCAATGTAATGGGAAATGTGATGACTTTATCAATGAGATACCCAACCTAATGGGAGAAGTAATTGCAAACTTTGTGATGATACTCTCTCAGCTGAATAAGGTTTTCAATAGAAACCAAGATCAGGAGGAGCAGCTAAATACCAATAATAAATAACAAGATATGATTGATTCCTTTATCTGAAAAAGGCCTCTTAATTTTAATGGATCAACTAATCCCTTAATCGCAAAACAATGTATATAATCTATTGATAAGATCTTATCTATCCTTCAATGTTATGGAAAAGAGAAGTTTTTACTAGTTTTTTATCGTATGGAGGGATAATTTGATCAGTGGTTGACATTGATCAAGAATATGAATCATAAGAAAGATATCTAATTGATAGGGTGGATGTAATTCTGGAAAAAAAATTGATAAATATTCTCCTCTCAGTCTCCAACTTAAAATGGAAAGGGATTTACTTACCCTTAAGAAAAAAGATGAAGAATCTATCAGGGAATATGAGGAAAACTTCACAATACTTGCATGGTATGTCTCCGGCTTTTTCATTACCCCCAAATTCATGGTTGACCATTTCTTTGTTGGAAAAAATCCTAGTAAACTAAAAGACCTAGAGATAAGATAATTTGATATCTATGAGTAAATTATCTGATATGCCCTCAAAGTTGAGATGGAGATTAGAAAATCTCAAGGGTATCACAGGGATAAGAAGATAAAAGTACATTTTAACTCTAGTGGTCTGATGGAGAAATATAATGGTGATAAGAAATTTTAACATCCCACTTGTCAAAGGTGTGGAAAGAAGAACCTCGGAATTTTCCTAATGGGGGTAAGGAAATGATTTAGGTACGGAGAGGAAGAGCACTTAGCTAGTTATTTCTGACAGGAGAAACCCATTAATGCAATAGAGGGAAGGAATTCATTAGTCAACCCTTATAACATTTTTAATTAATTCAACTATAAGGAACAAGGGAACTTTGCAAGCCAATGCCACAATCCAAGGGTTTTTGGAGATAACCACAACCTCCAACGTAGAAAGGGTGATCTTTTTCCATTACAACCATTGAGGTGGATCCAAAAAACAAAGTGGTGATAGGTACTCTATTTATTCACTCAAGAATACAGAACATACTTTTTTATTATGGTTTTATGAATACCTTCATATCACAAAAGTTTAGTATAACTATTCAAACCCCACCACAAATCATGGAAGTAGAGCAGTCGGTGAAAATGGAAAATGGTGAAATTATTTCATCTCAAGTAAATAACTCCTACCCTATCAAAATTTGTGGGATGAACTTCCCAGTGAACCTTATCATACTCCCTTTGGTGGAATTTGATACAATATTGTGTGTATATTTTCTCTCTATATATAGAGCCAACTTAAATTTCGGTGAGAAGGAAAACACTCTCTGTATTGATAATTGACCCTAGATTATTTACAAGTGAAAGGAGGAGGATGAATATTATTTATCACCAAAATATCAATCATGGATATTATTTCCCCATGTACAAGTGTATCTAGCTCAAATGATTGATTCTAATTAATATACCATCCCTGAATACATGATTATTGTGAGGGAACATGGTGATGTGTTTCCTGAGTAATTTTCTGGTCTTCCTCCGAGTTGAGAGGTTGAATTTTCAATCAAGATTATACCTAGGGTGTTTCCCTTATCCAAAACTCCATATATAATAGATGTTTTGAAACTTAAGGAAATTAAGAAACAAATATATGAGAATCTAGATAAAGGGTTCATATGCCTAAGTGATTCACCATGGGGTACACCGGTCCTCTTATTCAAGAAGAAGGATGGTTCAATGTGCCTTTTCATTGATTATCATGAGTTCAACAAGATCACAATTAATAAAAAGTAGTATATTCCATAGATTGATGACTTTTTTGATCATCTACATGGATAAAAATACTTCTTCAAGGTGGATCTGTGATCAAGAAATTACTAATTTGGGGTGAGGAAGTAGAATAACTCCAATACTAATTTTTGTATAAGGTACGGGCACTTTGCATTTATTTTAATTCCATTCAAACTCACTAATACTCCAGAAATCTTCATGGACTTGATGAATATAGTATTTAGATATTAGTTTGAAAAAAATTTGGTAGTCTTTATAAATGATATTCTAATATAATCCAAAACCAAGGAGGATCATGAGGAGAATATGAGTACAGTTATAAAGACCTTATGAAAGGAGAAGATTTATTCCAAGTAAAGTAATTGTGAGTTCTGATTGAAGGAATTACCATTCCTGGGGAATATCATCACAATAAATGGGATATCTTTGGACCCTTCAAAAACAAAAGCAATTGAAGGATGGTCAAGTCCAACATCCATTATAAATATCCATATTTTCCTTGGGTTTTCTCGGTATTATCATCGATTTGTGAAAACTTTATCCTGATTTTCAAATCCTCTAACCAAGATAACTCAAAAGGGGGTAAAGTTTTCTTGGAGTGATGAATGTGAAGAGATATTCAAGGATATGAAAATAAGACTTATCACTACACTTGTGCTCACACTACCCAGAAGTGGATAGATTTTCATAGTGTTCCATGATGCTTCAAAGAAGGGCGTGGGCTGTGTGTTAATGTAGGATGAAAAAGTCATATCCTATTATTCAAGGCTATTGAAAGTCCATGAACAGAACTACCCAACACATGATCTGGAGTAGGATGCAGTGATATTATATTTGAAAAATATGACAGCATTATCTCTTTGGTGAAAAATTTGCAATATATATGTGTGATGTCCCATACCTGGATGCAACTTAAGAGGTTCCCTGAACCCAGTTGTTAACATGGCCTCAAGTTCATCTCCCAGAATTCTAGAGGCTACTAACTAGTAGTAAGGTCCTTGGGTGTGTCTGTGGGGAGACTATTCCCTCACTAACAGAGTATAGTAGAGTGTATAAGTAATAAAATATAAGTAAATAGTGGAAGTAATATAAGTAATCATATGGTAGCAGAAACAGACAAGAAAAGAAATAACTAAAAAACTAGAATAACTGATATAAATATACAATAGCTAATGATGTCATATTTCATGTATCTATAAAAATGGAAAAAATTTATACAAGAAGAACACAAGAATACTATACAAAAGTAGAAAAAAGGAATCAAAAACGATCCCAATCATACTAAGCTCCAACTCATTCATCTACTACCAAATCTATCCTAATACATCAATAAATCTAGTGTATGAAGCTACCCACTTCCCTTTGATAACACTTGCATCCATATAGTCTTCTTGTGTACCAGATTCTCCCATATATGATATGATATAAACCTTATTAGGCCACCCCAATAGTGTCTATAACATACTATCTATGTAATATAAACTAAATCAATACAAGAATGCATATATAAAAGTAAAGCAGTGTAGTAATGTAAATACCCAAGTACTTGCTTCATCTCTTGGCTAGTTTTTGAACATGTAACCCATTCATTAATTTATTAAGTTCCAGTTTATATAGATAGGTCACATGAGGCATATCCAGCACTGATATCACCTTGTTATTGTAATAGTATAGGTTCCATTATGTAACAAGTAAACCATGATGATAATAATAATGAAAGGGTTCCAAGGTAGTAACCAAGTAAACCAAGACCTCAAGGGTCTCCAACTTAATAGTTATTATAACCTGGATATAGGGGTAAGACTATAATCCAAGGATAATCAACCAAGGAATTCTACAATAGTATGATCTAAACAAGTCCAATGAATACATCCAAGGTAAAATGGGATAATCTATGGCTAGGACCAAGGATATAAACAAGTATCCTTATATGGGTAGAAACCATGTTGGATCTAAGATTTGTATCCAAGGAATCCTATAATAGTAAATAATGGATAATACATTATCATATCAGGAATCCACTGATAGATGAGGATCAGGTTCCAAGGTGGGTCACAAGCAAGGAAATTGATATCATTAAATCAGAATGGCATCCATGAGTGATCAAGGCATTCCCTTGGGAATCCAAGAACTACCTCAAGTTTGACCACTCCTATAGATATATCAAGGTTCAAATGTAACTAGGCACATTATATGTAATTAATTTAATAAATTAGGCCAAGTGAGATTCATATCATTTAATAAAATTAATGTTAAAGCCTTGTATTTCATTAGCATGACAAGGCCATGGGCATGAAACCAATTATTTAATCTATTTAAGTTGTGACTGTTTAACTTGGTTAAATTCACTACCTTCCACTATGAGTGGAAAGGGGTGTTACAGAATGAAACCAACATTCAATTTGATTAGTCTAATTCATATAAATACCATATACTTTCCATTTTACTTGAGAATGATTTATCAATTTATAGAACTTACCTTAGGTGGGTCAAGTGTTAGCCAACCATGGTACTATATTTGTCCAATTAAATATCCATTTAACATAAGGAGTCTTACAATTTGATTGGTCAAGCTCAAACACACTAGAACGGTGGATCAAAGGTGTCAAAACACTAAAGAACCCAAATATGGTACCTCACCCTACATGGGGTGGTTGAAGTTGTGGACGTAACCACCAACAATGAAGCACATATATGGAAACGGTTATAGAACATGGTCATAACGACTATGAGAAAGACATATAAATTTAACAAATGGAACCCAACTAAATTGGCTCGATGACATGACAATTTCTAAAACAATATAAATTGAGGAATGAGTTATATACCACTTACCTCGTACTCCTACAACTCTCCTCATCTAGTATCAACCTATTACTCATCTTGGATTTGAGTAGATCAGAATAATGGATCAATGCCCTGAAATTGGGGCATATATCATGCATTTAAATAGCATCATTGATATAAATAGTAATTATGTAACATTAAAAATAAATTAAGAACGTATCAGAACAGATCCAATGAGATGAATGGTGGTCGATTTAGACTCCATAAGGATGATTGATATCAATTCCTAGAATATTACTAAAAGATATTCAAAAGAGAATAAATGGGAGGGTTCATTCGCTAGATTAAAAGGGAGAAAGAAGGGTTAATGTTTATTAATATTTTAAGGGGGAAACTATAAATTCACAAATTTTTACCCTTCACATGGTTTGGACACACGGTTAGCCAAACTATGTTCCAACCGTGCAGGAGAAACTATAGGAAGGGGCATACCGCATGGTTATGCCACATGGTTCGGGAGACCTATGCCAATCATGTAAAACAACTCTACAATTTTTCTGTAGTTTTTTCACATGGATGTGTAGCCCAAATCGCATGGTTAGATAAAATCGTTTACCCTATTACATACCACATTCCAACCTCAAATGGTTCAAAATAACCATAAAAGGTCTATTTTCTCCCAAAATGATCGGCTTCAGGCTTCGATCAAGCCTCGAACACCCTTAAACCCTCCACTAACTCATTAGGCATCCATTTTTTTCCATAAAATCAAATTTGGCCTAAATTTAAAGGATTCATACCTGAGTGAAAAAATGGGTTCTTACAGTTATCACTATTTAAAGGAACTCATCCCCAAGTTCACCTTCCAAGGGTGGTGAAACACTATCTAAGAACAAATATGGACATTGGGCATGTACATCAGCTCCCCATTCGCAAGTCTCATCATGTACACGGTCGTTCTACCATATCACCCATACTAGAGGGATAGAATAGCCTCAGAGGTCCATCATGCTCCATTCAATGATTCTTGTAGGATACTCCTCAAAGGTATCATCGACATATAGCTCAACTTCCTTGGGATAAAAAGTATGAGATGGGTTGGCAGGATATTAGTGAAGCTATGAAACTTGGAAGATGTCATGCATGTCATAGTACCTCTGAGGTATTAGAAACTGATAGGCTACCGTCCTGACTCTCTAGAATCTCAAACATCCTGAAAAAGTGCGGTGCCAACTTCCCTTGCCTATGTATCCATATATTTCCTAGCTTGGGATATACCCACAGCAAAACACGATCCTCAGCCTCAGACTCTAGAGGTCATCAACAGTGATCGAAATATGATTTTTGTCTAGACTGAGTAGTAGACGTGTGCTTCTTGATCAGCTAAACCTAGTTTGAAGTCTCCTGCGTGAGAAGAGGACCAAGTAGGGCTACCTCACTTACCTCTATCCATCATAGAGGTGAATAGAATGACCTACCATACAAGGCATCAAAAGGATCCATTTGAATTTTTTTCTAAAATATATTATAATAGGATAACATGATGAGGGGGATATTCTTCTCCTAAGAATTTCCAAAGTCAAGGACACATCCTCAAATAATGTCCTATAAAACCTATATTGTCTTTTCTGACTATCCATCGATCTAAATTTAAAAAGATGTTCTCAGAAGAACCTATGTACCCATATCCTTCTTCAACCCCTTCCAGAATCATGATGTGAAACAATTTTCCCTATCTAAAATGGTAGTACAAGGGACACTGTGTAGTTTAATGATCACACAAATGTAAAATATTCTCATCTTAGTCTCGCCCAAATTTACCCAAGTTTTTAGAGTTAAGCTATTGCTTGTAGTTTATCTTGGGCTGTCGAATCCTCAAACACCTAAGAAGAAACCTATAGACACGTACATTATATTGACTATTTTTTATATGAAGTGGCCAAATTTGGGTTGATTTTAGGAGGATTTAAACAAAGTAAAATAGATCCATGTGATTTCAATTTATGAGAAAGGGTTGATCCTAGGTTATTACAAGGGATGGATTGGATGAAATTCCTTTTTTTAACAATTTCAATTTCATTAACATGTGAAGGATTCATTCAATGAATTCAAACTAACCTCATAACATACTAGTTAAACACCTTAAAAAACACATTCTAATCACCTATACACTTGTAGGATAATTTTCATGAGCACTCCGAGGTAAAGGATATTATTATCACATAAAAGTGGGGTGATTAAATTCAATAAGGAAGAGGAATAGAGAAAACTGTAGAATAAAATTACTCAAATAAAAGAAATTAATAAATATTTAGATATTGAGAAATAAAATACAATATAACCTCATTAAACTCCATTGTAGCAACCCATAAAATAGTTATCCCTCCATTAATTTCATGTTCTTAATGGAATAAGGAAGTAGAATTATGTTTGTGGAATTAAATAAGTAAAAACAACAAAAAAACGATCACTCCATCATTGTGTGGTAAACTTCACAAGGTTTGGTGTCAATAAATTAAAACCTTGAAGAAATGGTATCAAAATTATATGAATAATAATAGAATAAAATTAAAGGAATAACTTTTATTAAGAAACTAAGGTTAATTGAACAACTTGCATGAGGAGAAATACGATTATAAACACAAAGTAGCATCATAACATTAAAATGAAGAAAAGCACTAAATATGATCAACTCCTCCACCACCACTACCTTAAATAGGAATTTTGGAATCCTTGGTTTGATCCCCCATCTATAAAAGTCTCATAAATTAATTGTGTTAAGCCAAGGTGGTTGGAAAGTTAATGGAGAGGAGACTTTTCCACCCTTGACCCGAAATGGAAGCCATCTTGCATCCACCAAACAGAGGGACAAAAATGTCCTTCTATATGACTGAATTCCAGTGGAACATAGATGAAGAAAATGGATTCCCAAATTTATCCTAACAGACTACAAAATTTAATCTCAAAAGAGTTTTTTTTTTATATATGATTAAATTGGTGGGCTGTTTTTCGGGGCCGCAGAATCTGGCTCAGAATTTCATCTTCAACTTGGGCCACCTAAAACTTCATTGAAACATCCTAATTATCTTTGTAAAATATTGAATAAAATTTTTCCCATTATTTTCTAAATCATAATTTCAATTTTTAGAATCATTGGGCTTGAATCTTGGCCAATACAGTACTTTTATTGGGTTGTTATCTAGTTCACTTTGCCCAGAATGTTGTTGGTTCAAGGACCACTTTGGTGGTCTTAAAATGTGAATCTTCAAGTGCTCCAAAATCATGAATTGTTCATTATAGAATGGGAGACCTGAAAATAAAATATAAAAATAAAATCAAGACTATTTTCTATTTTATGAGGTGTTCAAGAATATACCATGTAATAGTGCATTTTAAGAAGGAATTGAAATCATAATGTGAAATAATGTTCAAAGTGTAAAATGCACTAAAAATGTTGTTTATGAATAATGAATAACATGAATATTATAATATAAAATATTAATATTAGCTTCTTATATTGTCTAATCACACCCACCAAATTGAGTTTTTCTAGTCCTGATAAAAATATATCTCAAAAATATGAAATTTGAATACCCTTTTCCAAAAACATTTAAATACACATTGATCACCCAAAGACCTCATACCAAAAAATTATGAAACCCATCAAAATCATTTAAAATAAGATAGTTCCTGAGGTATATCCCAATCCCAAGCTCATTCCTTTGTTCAAATTCATCGCCTCATTTCATCCAATTTCAATTAAGCATGATGAAGTGTTGTGTGTCACAATAGACATGGGGGGTTCATATTTATTCAAGATAGAAAAGATAAAAGTGGTAGGTGGAATCAAATTTTAATATTAAGATGCGTATTCATTTTTTCTATTTTTTTGTGTGTTTTTTTGTTTCAATTTTTCTATGGTAATTAAAATTGAACTCAATCTAGTCAATCCTTATAGAAATACTTTTCTGATGACTCTCAGGCTCAAAGACCTTAGGGAACCAAGTGAATCTCACATACTCGGGCATCAACTCGAGTTTACTCAATCAAAAAAAATAAAATTACCAAAAATAGAGATAAAATGATCAAATGTTGTCCATAAAACTTTGGAGTCATGATCCCCAAGTGTTGAAATCCACACATTAGGTTAACCCATTTCTCTACGTGAAATTGATTTTTTTCTTTTTTTTGGCTTGATTTTTTTATTTATTTTTTTGAATACTCATGTTAAAATTAAAATTATCACCAAAACTATTCTATTTATTATGGGTCCCCAAGAACTCAAACAAATACCCCACAATCCAGATGGCATGTATTGTTTTTTTTTTGTTATTAAATGGATGAAAATATAAATAGTGAAAAATCACTTCAGACAACCGCACTTTCCAAAATATATGCACATGAACTTAAACTTGCATTAAAATCAGAATCAAGGCATTCAAAATTATTTTATATTCAATTTCAAAGTGTGAAATGTATATTATCATGTTCAAGGTTAAAGAAAATTTTCCTTCCACACATTTTTTTATCCACACAAAAGCAATTTTTTTAATTCATCTCCCCCAACATAAAATAACATTGTCCCTAGTGGTTAAAGAAAAGAAAAATTAGATGGTGGTAGAGGTAGAGGAGATTATTTCTAAAAGGAATTTAAAATAAGAAACACAGAACAAAGTCACATAGTTTTTTAAGTTAAAGTTCATGACACTCTTGATTACTCCTCTGATCTCTATATCACTTGGATAAGCCTCGTTAATGATGACAGTTTGTGTTTTTACACCTAGAGGAAATATGAATTGCCTAAAAATCCATCAATATCAGTATCCCTTGAATCTTACACACCAATACAATTAGAAAAAAATGGTAACCCCTTTAGGTTTTCTTAAGTAAAAATAAACAAAAAGGGAAAGGGAAAAACATACCTTTTTACTTGGAAAATACACCCTCGAGTAAATGTAAAGGTAAAGGTCGGGTTGCCTCCCAAAAAGTGCTTTTTTTAACTTCATTAGCTCGACATAGAATCTAAATATATCAGCTTTTTTCTGGTTTATAGGTTGTCTCAGTTAACTCCTCCTTTGTATCTTGTTTATTGAATAATTCAATGAATGGTTTTAACCTATGACTATTGACTTTGAAGACATGACCAATAGTGGGATCTAGAATTTCTACTTCCCTATAAGGGTATACATGATGCACTATGTATGGACCTAACCATATTTACCTTAACTTTCCCAGGTGTAAATGAAGTTTTGAACTATACAAGTGCATGAATTTTCCTGGTCAAAGTGTTTAACTTTGACATTCCTAGATTTTTAGGCTTGAACTCTAGCTTTATTTATCCTTGAATTTTCATAAGCCTCCATCCTAATTTCCTCATGTTCATTAAGATTTAATTTACTCATCTCTTCGGCCAAAGAAATGTCAAAGTTCATTTTTTGAATTCCTAAAAGGCCTTATGCTCAATTTCAATAGGTAAATGACTTGATTTTCTATAAAATAACTTATATTGTGAAATTACTAGGATAGTTTTGAATGCAGTACGATATTCCCAAAGGGAATCCAAGAGTTTATCAGACCAATATTTCCTAAAGGGATTGACAGTTTTTTCAAGAATTTGCTTAATCTCCCAATTTGGTAACTCATCTTGACCATTGGTTTGAGGATGGTAGGTAGTAGAAACTTTATGAGAAATCCCATACTTAGACCTAAATTAAGAGAATGGGTGGTTGTAGAAATGAGTTCCTTGATCACTGATTATATCCCTAGGAATTCCAAATCGATAAAATGTGTGATCTTTTATAAATTAGATCACAACATGATGGTTGTTGGAATTGGTGGGAATATCCTCAACCCATTTATAGATATAATAAATGGATAAGAGGATGTAGAGGTATCCCCTAGAGTTTGGGAAGGGTCCCATGAAATAAATTCCCCAAAAATCAATGATTTCGAAGACCAAAATGGGAGGGAGGGTAATTTGATTTCTTTTGGTAATGGATCCTAACTGTTGACATTGAAGAAGACTTTTGCAGAATTAGTAGGAATCCTTAGTGATGATAGTCTAGTAGAAACCACTTTGGAGTAATTTTGAAGTGGTTTTATTTGTGGAAAAGTGGCTACCACATGCCTCTCCATGACAGAATTTTAGAACGGACTCTTGCTCGGACTCGGGAACACATCCCCTAATGATTTTATTATGGTAGAACTTGAAGAGGTAAGCATCATCAAACACATAGTGTTTGACATCATAAAGGAATTTCCACTTATCTTGGGTCCCTAGGAATTTTTGAATGTCACCCATAACCAAATGATTTTCTATGTCAGCATACCATGGGCAATCACTCCCATAATAGAGGTGCTCATCAGGAAATGAATCAGACACAAAAAGGTGATGTCAGTTGTCTTTGAATTCCATCCTAGAGAGATGATTAGCTATAACATTTTCAACACCCTTTTTATCCTTAATGGTTAAATCAAACTCTTGAATAATAAGGACCCAAAAAATCAATCTATCCTTGGAATCTTGTTTTTGTAAAAGGTATTTCAAGGCTGAATGGTCGATGAAGATAATGATGTGTGATCCTAAGAGATAGAACCTAAATTTATATAAGGAAAAGTCAATAACAAGAAACTATTTCTCAGTGGTGGTTTAGTTTATTTGTGAATAATTTAAATATTTCTCACATAATCAATGACACATGAAGCTTTCTTTCACCATTTTCCTAAGAATTCTCCTACAGTAAAGTCACTCGCATCACACATGAGCTCGAACCTAAGTTTCCAATTAGAAGATTGCATGATAGGTGGACTGGTAAAATCTTAATTGAGTGTATATAATGATTCATCATAAATTTATATCCATAAAAATGGAAAATCTTTCACCAATAGGTCAAAAAGTATAGATGAAATTCCTAAGGGACCTTCTATATAAACCAGCATGTCCTAATAAGGACCTCACTTTCTTGATAATTTTAGAAGAGGGAAGGTAATGAATGATATCAACCTTAGCTTTATCAACTTTAATCCCTCTACCAGAGACCATATGGCCGAAAACTAGTCCCTCATTTACCATGAAATGGAATTTTTTCCAGTTTAGGATGAGATTACTATCCTCACATCTTGAAAAAACCATTTCAACATTCAGAATGCATCCCTCAAAATTATCCACAAATATGGATATTTCATCAAATAAGACCTCTAAATGATCCTCCACCATGTTAGAGTATATTACCATCATACACAACTGTAAAGTACCAGGGGCATTACATAACCCAAAGGGCATGATCTTGAAGGAAAAAGTGTTGAATAGACAAGTGAAGGTTGTTTTTACTTGATCCTCTAAAGATACATCGATTTGATTATGCCCTGAGAATCCATCTAGGAAGCATTAGAATTGATGACATGTCACTCGCTCGAGGACTTGATCAATAAAGGGAAAGGGTAAATTGTGTTTCTTAGTACATGAGTTGAGCTTCCTATAGTCAATACAGAATCTCCATCCACTACTGATCCTTGTGGGGAGAAGGTCACCATCCTCATTGGTGATCACAGTGATTCCAGCTTTCATTGGGATAACTTGAATTGGGATTACCCATTCACTCTCATTAGTGGGGTAGATAATACCTGCTTTCAAAAAATTAATAAGTTATTTCCTTACCATGTCCATTAGATTGGGATTGATTCTCTATTGAGGCTGACGACATGGTTTGGATTCAGATTCAAGAACAATTCTATGTGTTCCAATGAGTGGGCTAATCCCATGAATATCAAAAAGGGTCCATCCAATTTCTTTCTTATGATTTTCTAGGACATACAGAAGCATCCTCTCTTGATTGTAATCAAGAGAGGAAGAAATGACAACTGTAAAGGCTCAATTATCCCCTAAGAAAGCATACTTGAGTGATGAAGGTAAGAACATAAATTCAAGATCTGATTGGTTAACACTTTTGAAAGAAGGATGGGGCTTTGTATCAATCTTGGTCTCTTTTTCAAATTTTTTTTGTCAAAATTGGTTCCTTTTGAACAAAAAAAATTAGCCAAAAAATTCGCCAATTTAGTGTCATGAATGGGTATGGACTCAATGTTTTTCATTTAAAAAATGGTATCATTGATTGGTGATTTGATAAAATCATCAAAAGAGCATTCTGAAATAGATTTAAGCTAAGGAGACAAATTTCCATTATGTGAACAAATGAAATCAATCTCTTCTTGACTTAAACATCCTTCAATAATTCCTTAATGTTACTCTAGTTCACTATCAACACTACCAATCCAATTAAACTCATGGATCTCTTCATCATCTCCAATTTTAGATTTTTCATTGTAGATATTCATATCCAAGCTCATTTTTCCAAAGGTTATTGTCATGTTTCTATTCCTAACTTGGATGACTATATAGATTGTTTCTAAGAAGGGAAGATCAATAATGATGGTGGTTTTCTCCCAAAGACCTAATATTGGGTGACTGTCAAGGACAATGAAGTCATTAGGTTAAATAAAATTTCTAATTTTCACCAAAACCTCCTTTAAGATTCCCATAGGAACTCGAAAACTACAATCAGCAGGTTGAAGTGTGATATATGTGGGTTGGATTTATTCAAGACATAACTGAAAATAAAAGGAATATGGAATGATGTTTTCACTATATTCTATATTAGAAAGGAATTTTACAATTGTGTTCTCTTCTAACTCAAAATTTATGTATGGACATCCTAGATCTTTCAGCTTTGGAGTAATGGTCCCTTGAATAGTGGTACTAACATTAGCAGCTAAAAGGACTTGTTTTTTATGTGAAAATTTCTTTTTAAAAGTACAGAAGTCCTTAAGGTACTTTGAGTAGGAAGTAATTTTTTGGATTTAATAGAGAATTGGAATGTTCAACTTAACCTAAGAGAATATTTCCCTTAAGTTTTTATTTAGTTCTGGTTTAGATTTTCCTCTCATGCGTTGAGGCAAGGGAGCGGGTTGTTTGAGTGTTTGGTGTGGTTGTGGTTCCTTCTCATTATCATTGGGTTTTTCAGAATTAGTGGGTGGTTCTTCATTATTTTCATGTGTATTTTAAGACTTTAATGGTTCTTGAATGGTTTGTTCAGGTTTCTCAATGGATTCCCCACTTATTAAAATAGTAACTAATTTTAGTTGTTTATGAGAGGTTTATGTGTAATTGGATTCTCCCCTCAAGGTTGAGGATGGTACCGCCTGAGTAAGCATGGGTGCCTTCCTAGTTTTTATGGTTTATATTTCAAGTTTAATGTATGAGACTTCAAATTTCATTTTATCCATTTATATACACAATTTTTCAAGTATTGGAAGAGGGGTGGACTGGGTAGGGGTTTGTGCTAGTTGGTTTATCCCAAGAGGATACTATGGTTGTTGGATTGGTTGTTGGATGGGTTGTTGGTATTGGATAGGAGGATGTTGGTATTAGACTAGTTGTTGTTGTAAATGGTTATGATGTTGAATATTTTGTGGAGGGTAGGGGTTTGGTCCTTGTGGCTGACTTGGTTTTTGGTTGGGTTGTCAGTTATCTTTCCAACGGAATCCTAGATGATCATTGTACCTTGGATTGAAATTGTTTTGGTACTGTTTCTTCTGAAAGTTTAAAGCATTGACCTCTTCTAATGGTCCTCCTAAAATAAAATATTTAATAGAAGGTATTTTTGGGTATTTTTCAGTCTTGTGGTCATTGTTGTCACAAATTTTTCAAACAGGGTCAGCAATTTGAATTTCATGGACCTTCATAAGATCGATCTCCTCGAGATTTCTCATGAGTGAAGCAAGTTTTTTCCTGAGAATTTCTTCCTCCCTGAGTGTGTGAATTCCACCATATTTTGGTGGATTCTCATATTATGTTGATGTTCCCCATGTTTGGTTTTGTTTGGTCAGTCTCTCTAGATTCACGTAAGCGTCATTTGGGGCTTTGTTTTTTAAGGTTCTATTACACATCATGTCAATGAATTGTTTGTTTCTCAGACCTAACCCTTCATAGAAAATTTGAACTTGTTCTGGGATTGAAAATCCATGGTGAGGTACCATGTTGAGTGTGCCTTTGAACCTTTCCCATGTTTCATAAAATGAATCTTCTTTTTTCAAAAAGTTTTGGATGCTCTTTTTAAGTGCAATTGTTTTGTGATAGGGGAATTATTTTTTTAGAATTCTCTTTGCAATTGTTCCTAGGAGTGGATTGATGTAGGTATCAGATTTTTTAACCAATTATTTGTGCAATAATTTATTGAGAAAAGAAAGAGACTCATCTTAGCTAACTAAAGTTGATGTGGTGGGCACATGGTTTCAACAATGTCGTTGAACTCTTTGACATGAAGGTATGGAATTTCTGACTCCATACCGTGGAAGGTTGGAAGGTGGTTTAGCATATGAGGTTTAAATACATAGTGGGATTCTCTTAGGGAAGAATGCCTAATTCAAGAGGGTGCATTGGTCCAAGTAGGTGTGAGGTAGTCATTCATGGTTTGCGCGCCTTCATTCCCCATGTTTGGGGCTACCTCATTTGGATTTCCATTTTGCTCCCCTCCTGGGTTTATGATTTAGCTTTTTGAAGACATTTCATTGATATGGGATCAATTTTAGACTCTATAGTATTATAAATATTAGGATCTAATGGAAATATTTCTCTTGGTGTACTTTACTCCCCAATCCTAAGACTATCTACCCTAATTAGATGGTTTGATTGGTCATGGGTGTAAGGGTTGGTGTCTTCAGAACCAACTTTTTTGTACTTTGATTACATGAATGTTCACTTATTATATATTGTTCATTGTTCTGCATGACTATAATATAATAATGTCCTGGAATATTTGTTGCATTAATAAGGTCATAGCAGATCCCCGCTATGATGAGAACCTTGAAATGCTATAACGATATTCTTAAATAAAGTTCTACGGTTGGATGACATACTATGATAGGACACATAGTATACAGACCGTCATGTGCGAGCACTCATAAGAAGACGAGACTCTCTCTCATTGAGTTCGCACTTGGTAATCTCCAAGATGGGAGATTATGAGAACAGACCCGCCAGTAGTAATTCTGCATGTCTTGGTGTCATCGGATATTGCTATCTGCGAGCATGTGTAATGGTCCTTAGACTGGAAGATTATCATTAACTCATGTCATGACTCACGCACTTAGATTTACTGACGAAAACTGTCACGCAGACAGTTGGCGGGAAGTAGGGTAAGTTGGGTGCGTCACGAGTGACATGTTGTTAATGGATAAGTCGAGGAAGGATTTTTCCCTTCCATTTATGGAAGTTGATATCTCATCCCTTTGATTGAAATAGAACTGTCGCATTAAATTCCATGGACATGGTGTAAACGACAAGTTTATTTCAGGTAGTCAAAGAACGACGGATCAAGAATATAGGTTTATGACACTTACATGAAACCTGCTTGATGATATATTGAGACAAAGGGATTAAATTACACAGTAAGCGTTCGTATGAGGTGATACGTCAATGCGGCGTCAACTTCTTTCTCTTGGGTTCCTTGACCCGTTGCTAGACAGTAATCTTGGACTTTAGGCAAGCCTGCCTAATGCCAATGAGAAAGAGGCCTAGAGGGTCACACACTAAGTGTATCCAAGTATCTCAAGTTGAATAAAGATTATTCCCGTACGTGGTTTAATAATTATTCAAGGAAGCCTAAGTTGTTTTAAATGATGGAGGAAAAATAAAATAAAACAAGTACACGCCGTGTATTATTAAATGTACACGTCATGTAGTTTTATTTTGGAAAGGAAATTAATAAATGAAAACAAGATATACATATTGTGTACATCTAATGTACATGCCGTGTAGTTTTCAAAGAAAAACAAGTACACGCCGTGTATTTATTATTACACACCGTGTAGTTTTTTCAGTCGGGTTTTTGAGGATATAATATTGTTTTATTAAATTATATTTATTATAATCAGCGTGGGCGCATGTCAAGGAATTATCTATTCGACATGGGGGTTTTAAATAAGAGTCAATGAAATAAATAAAACACGTAACGCGTTTATTTATTGTCATAACTCTATAACCCCACACACCCGATTATAAATATCCTCACAACCCCAACTCTTTTCCGACAGACAAGAGAATCGTTGTGCACAACATCTCTGGAGAATTATTTCAAGACTGAAAGAACCTCTTCCTCCAAGAACGCTCTCAATACCAAGAGAGATCTTCTTCCATCAGATCAAGACGATCTAAGGCGGACAACGCAAGAAAAGGCTTCTCCACGCTAGCACCCGGAGAATCCTTTGTCAACGTCTAGAGATACAAGGTACACGTGTGGATCACCGCTAGAGGGAGTCTACACTTGGCTTCTACAACACAACGATGGATCACATCGACAACGTGATCGAGAACATCAATGAAGAAAGAACACCCAAAAGGTATTTCTTTATAATTAATCAAATTAACTATAATCAACCTATAACGATCCTTGTTTGTGGTTCTGGGACAAACCATATTCTTTGTCTTTTTCTGTGATTCGATCCGTGGAGACTGGCGTTTATCGTCGTATTGATCCCGGATTGATCATTGCTAATGACGAAAATACAAGTGGTCACATCCACCCACGCGCTTCTGCTACGCTCGGAAACTTCAAATGGTATCAGAGGGAGGTTACAACGTTGATTATAGTTATTTAATTTTCATTTATAATTTACTCATTCATATTTGATTCAATTCGAAATAAATCATTCTATAAATCTGAATTAACGAGATCTATTCTTCCTCCTTCGTTTCTCGATTCATATCACAGAAACGACCTTATAATTTTAATTTTGATTAAAATAAAAATGAGGAACTCATCCGGAGGATCCTCTCTTTCTTTCTGTACAACACGGGATTACACGGCGTCTAATTAAAACTACACGTCGTGTACTTAGGTTAAACTAATCGGCACTGGTCCACCAAACCACGCCGTGTGAATTGATTATGCCAAAGTTTTAATCACTCTGTGTTGACCAGAATTGAACGGCGTGTGGAAACTGGAATACACGGCGTGTATGTTGGAGCAACAGGTCGTGTAGTCCGTTCCAACCCAGGTGAAACCGTGTACAAAGATAAGTCGTGTACCGCGTACACGGGATCTCCAGGCCAGTTACCGCATAACAAGGAAGTACACGCCGTGTATGATTCATCTACATGTTGTGTACTCTAAAATTTCCAAAGTACAGAAAACACGCCAAAGCCCCGGCGTGTACTTTGGATAAAGGGTGAAAAGAAAAATACACGCCATGTAATTATAAACTACACGCCGTGTACTTTCCAAAAATGGAATTTCACCAGGTTTCCTTCAATGTACAAATACCCGTACAAGGAATATGGTGAGAAGAATCTCAAAGAAATTCAGAAAGGAATTTAAGATAAAGAATTGATTAATTATAAGATCATAATTAATTGAATTCGAGCTCGTCTTATCTTAAATAAAAGAACGATTAAAAGAATTTGAATTCTAAATATGCGTAAATGTCGTTGCATAATATGGATGATCATGAGCTAGACCAAATACCCTTTGTATGTGTATGGTTTCATTTAAATTTATTTAATTTAAATTTGTTGGCCTGCGAGCCTTCTTCCAATAAAATGTAGGGCCTGCGTGCCCATGGTTTCTTTAATGTAAACCCATGTAATGGAGGATCTCCCAAGCCAAAGGAGATGGTTCAAATCCTGAAGCCAAGGCGAAACCGATGCAAGAAGATACAAAGGTGGACAGGTGGGAGCTGCAAAACACAAACCAATAGGTTCAAGTTGTTTTCCCTAGGTCAGGGTTAGCTTATCAAAACTGCTAGATAAGCTAACCAATAGAAGATCATGATCATGCCATTTTATTTTATTTCTGTCTGATTGCATGGTTTATTTATTATGTATGTGTTGTCGCGATCACATAATTAATAAAATGAACAAGCATGTAAAGATGGAATAAAATAAAAACTGGACTATGCGTAAACATTATCGGAACATGGTTAATCACTTAATAAAGCATCACTTAATATTAACAAGCATGTGATAATGCAAAAATACGCATAAAGAATAAAATCCCTCAAATACCATATTAAGTCAGACCAAGCCTTCCGTTACTTGATTAAGGGAAAGACTCAATAAAACTATGTGTTTGACCAACCCTTGTTGGGACACTTACATTTATAAAAAAGCCCTTATGAAAGGTTTCGGGTTGACTTAACCATATTACCTCAAGAGAAGTAGCCCTTGCTAGAATTGATGTAATATTGGAGGCAAGAGTTGAGAAAATCCAAGTCAGGATTTCAGGATTGGGGAGTCCACTCAACAGATCAAGGAACTATAAGATCACAGTTGGCAAAGACCCGCCTACCTAAATACCTTCAAATAGCTTGACCAACCCTTGTTAGGGTTATGCGAAGGGGAATATGGATCCTTGCCACTAGAATTTCAAAGCAACTGAAAATTCCGAGATCAATGGTGAGGGCCATTGAGACTTGATAAAATAGTGGGAGACTTAATTAATTTATTATTATTTCTCAAAAAATTGTAATCAAGAAAGTACTAATAAATCTACTCTTTTAAAATTGTAGAATCAAGATGAAAAACTCGTCAACCACATTTTCTCTGCGATCAATACTGGATAAAGACAATATCCTCACTGGCAGTAACTTTCAGGAATGGTTTAGGCGCCTTCGGGTTATCCTACGCCATGAACGGAAGTTTTACGTGCTGGAGTCCTCACTTCCTGATTCTTCTGCCCCAGGGGCGAGTGATGAAGATTTTCTGGTCTATGATCAACATTTTAACGACGCTATCGACGTTCAATGTTTGATGATGTCATCTATATCTAGTGAGCTCATGAAGTCTCATGAAGACATGGATTCCTACAGCATGATCGAGCACCTCTGTGGTCTATACCAGGAGAGAGTAAGACAGGAGAGGTTTGAGATCTCCAAGGCTCTATTTCAGAGCAAGCTTGGAGAGGGTGCCCTACATAGGCCTTATGTAGTCAAGCTCGTTGGCTACATTGAGTGCTTGGAGGTTCTAGGGTTTAAACTCCCTGAAGAACTGGGCACCGATTTCATTCTTGCATCACTCCCCCAGAGATTCTCGAAATTTGTTTTGAACTTCAATATGAACAACATTGAGAAGTCTTTGTCTAATCTTATCATCCTCATTCACCAAGTGGACACTGACATGAAGTGTGAAAATCCTTCTGTCCTCATGGTGAATAAAAGGAAAGGGAAGGCAAAGAGCTTTAATCCCAAAGCTTCTTCAAGGACTTCCAAGAAAAGAAAGATCAAAGGGGAGGCAAAGGAACAGGATGTTGTTTGTTTCGCATGTGGCAAGAAGGGCCACTGGAAGAAAAACTGCACCCAGCCAAGGAAGCAAGGGGAAGCTTCAGGTGAATTTGTTATCGAATTAAATCTATTTTTTTCTACTAATTGGGTATTAGATATTACTTGTGGTGCTCACATCTGTATCCAAATACAGGAACCAAGTAGATTCAGGAAGATTGATCGATGGGAGGTAGATCTACGAGCAGCCAATGGAGCCAGACTCGCTGTTGTAGCTGTCGGAGACTACCACCTCACATTGCCTACCGGTATGGTCTTGGTTTTGAAAGGTTTTTATTATGTGCCTTCTATTACTAAAAACATTATTTCAGTATCCAGATTAGATACTGATGGATTCATATTCATGTTTGGAAATGAATGATGCTACTTTTTTAAAGATAGCATTTGTTTTGGTAGGACACATTTATATAACGGCCTTTATGTGTTAGACTACACAAACCAAGTGATGGAAATCGATAACAAAGTTAATTCACATGACTCATACCACACCCAACTTTGGCATCACCGGCTAGGTCATGTCAATGAGAAATGTTTTACAAAATTACATCAAGATGGGTATTTAGATTCTTTCGAACTAAAACCACTTGGTATATGTCATGCGTGTCTACAAGGAAAAATGACCAAAGACCCATTTAGTGGGAAAGGTGAAAGATCTAAATAGCTTCTAGAATTAGTTCACAGAGATGTGTGTGGACCATTTCCAGTTTAAGCAAGGGGTGGGTTCTCATACTTCATAACTTTTACTGATGATTTTAGTAGATATGTATATATCTACTTAATGAGGTATAAGTCAGATTCTTTTCATCGGTTCAAAGAATACAAGAATGAAGTTGAGAACCAGATTGGTAAGAAGATTAAGAAACTCCGCTCAGACAGAGGAGGAGAATATCTTAATCAGGACTTCATTGATTTCTTACGGGAGTTTGGGATTCTATCTCAACTCACTCCTCCTTACACACCTCAGTGGAATGGTGTAAGTGAAAGGAGGAACCGCACCCTGTTGGACATGGTGAGATCAATGATGAGTCATGCGAGTCTTCCATTATCCTTTTGGGGATATGCATTACAAACAGCAGTGCACATACTAAACCAAGTACCAACTAAATCGATAAATGGTATTCCATACGAATTATGGAGTAGACGCAAAGCCATGTTATCGAATTTACATGTGTGGGGTAGCGAAGCATTTGTTAAGGCCTCTTCAGGTAACAAACTTGCACCCCGAGGCACAAAGTGTATCTTTATAGGATATCCCAAGGAAACAAGAGTATATTACCTATACAACCCCTCAGAAAAAAAGGTTACAGTGGCAAGACACGCCATATTCCTTGAGATGGAGCACATATCCAAAAGAGATAGTGGGAGCGAGATAGACTTCAATGAAGTCAAGGCTCAAGATACACAGAATTTGGTACAAGAACAGATTCCACAAAGCCCCTTGGAAGAACAATCTGTTCCAGAGACACAAGAACTACGTAGGAGCACGAGAGAGGTGAGAGAACCAGAATGATATGGTTTTCTTGTCACCGAGGATGGTGACTCATTATTGGTTGACAATGATGATCCTCTTACCTATAAGGAAGCAGTTGAAGGCACAGACATTTCCAAGTGGCAAGAAGCCATGAATTATGAAATGGATTCCATGTACCAAAACCAAGTCTGGATTTTGGTAGATCCTCCAGTTGATGTAAATCCTATTTGTAATAAATGGGTATTCAAGAAGAAACTGGACATGGAGGGGCAAGTCAGCACCTACAAGGCATGACTGGTTGCAAAAGGTTTTTGACAGCGTCAAGGAATTGACTATGATGAAACCTTTTCATCGGTTGCAATGCTGAAGTCCATCAGAATCCAATTGGCCATTACTGCTTACCATGACTATGAAATTTGGCAAATGGATGTCAAAACAGCTTTCCCTAACAGGAACCTCCAGGAAGATGTCTACATGACACAACCTGAAGGGTTTGTGACTCTAAAGGATTCCAACAAGGTATGCAAGTTTCAGAAATCCATTTATGGATTAAAGCAAGCATCAAGGTCATGGAACATTCATTTTGATGAAGTTATTACAGAATTTGGATTTGTTAAGAATGAATGTGAGCCTTGTGTCTACAAAAGGTTTAGTGGAAGTGCAGTCATTTTCCTAATAGTATATGTTGATGACATATTGCTAATTGGAAACGAAGTACCTATCTTACAGTCAGTTAAGGAATGGTTTCATAAATGCTTCTCCATGAAAGACTTGGGTGAGGCGGCATATATTCTTGGGATCAAGATCCATCGTGATAGATACAAGATAATACTGGGCCTGAGTCAAAGTACATACATTGATAAGATACTAAAGACATTCAGTATGGAACAGTCCAAGAGGGGATTGTTGCCAGTGTCACATGGCATTCATCTTTCCAAGAAAATGTGTCCTCAGACACATGAGGAAAGAAAGATAATGGAAAGGATCCCTTACGCATCAGCGATTGGGTCAGTCATGTATGATATGCTATGTACGAGGCTATATGTTTCTTAGGCATTAAATGTGGTAGGCATATATCAAGCTGATCCAGGAGACCGCCATTGGATGGCAGTCAAGACTATCCTTAAGTATATGAGGCGTACTAAGGATATGTTCCTGGTTTATGGAGGAGATGAGTAACTAGTCATAAGAGGACATGTAGATGCTAGTTTCCAGACTGATCAAGATGACATGAAGTCGCAGACTGGATACATATTCAGTTTGAATGGAGGTTCAGTGAGCTGGAAGAGCTCAAAACAAAGTGTGGTGACAGATTCTACAGCGGAGTCCGAGTATATCGCAGCTTTTGAGGAAGATAAAGAAGCAGTATGGATGTGAAGCATCATCTAAGAGCTGGATGTTGTACCGAGCAGTAAAGATCCTATCACACTCTATTGTGATAACACTGCAGTGGTGGCCCTTGCAAAAGATCCAAGGTCACATAAACGGACAAAGCACATACTTCGGAAGTATCATCTCTTGAGTGATTTTTCTCAGAGAGGTGAAGTTTCACTGAGCAGTATTTCCACAGAAGACAACGTGGCAGACCCATTAACTAAATCCTTGACTCAGCAGAAACATGATAATCATGTGAGGTCTAGCGGACTAAAAGTCGTAGGCAGTTGGCTCTAGTCCAAGTGGGAGTTTGTAAGGGTTGGTTTCTTCAGAACCAACTGTTTTGTACTTTGATTACATGAATGTTCACTTAGTATATATTGTTCATTATTATGCATGACTATAATATAATAATGTCTTGGAATATTTGTTGCATTAATAAGGTCATAGAAGATACCCGCTATGATGATAACCTTGAAATGCTATAACAATATTCTTAAATAAAGTTCTATGGTTGGATGACATACTATGATAGGACACATAGTATACAGACCGTCATGTGTGGGTACTCGTAATAAGATGAGACTCTCTCTCATTGAGTTTGCACTTGGTAATCTCTAAGATGGGAGATTATGAGAATAGGCCCACCAGTAGTAATTCTGCATGTCTTGGTGTCATCGGATATTGCTATCTGCGAGCGTGTGTAATGGTCCTTAGACTGGAAGATTATCATTACCTCATGTCATGACTCGCGCACTTAGATTTACTGACGAAAACCGTCACGCAGACAGTTGGCGGGAAGTAGGGTACGTTGGCTGCATCACGAGTGACATGTTGTTAATGGATAAGTCGAGGAAGGATTTGTCTCTTCCATTTATGGAAGTTGATATCTCGGCCATTTGATTGAAATAGAACTGTCGCATTAAATTCCATGGCCATGGTGTAAACGACGAGTTTATTTCAGGTAGTCAAAGAACGACGGATCAAGAATATAGGTTTATGACACTTCCATGAAACCTGCTTGATGAGATATTGAGACAAAGGTATTAAATTACACAGTAAGCGTTCGTATGAGGTGATACATCAATGCGGTGTCAACTTCTTTCTCTTGGGTGCCTTGACCCGTTGCTAGACAGTAATCTTGGACTTTAGGCAAGCCTGCCTAATGCCAACGAGAAAGAGGCCTAGAGGGTCACACACTAAGTGTATCCAAGTATCTCAAGTTGAATAAATATTATTCCCGTACGTGGTTTAATAATTATTCAAGTAAGCCTAAGTTGTTTTAAATGATGGAGGAAAAATAAAATAAAACAAGTACACGCCGTGTATTATTAAATGTACTGGTCGTGTAGTTTTATTTTGGAAAGGAAATGAATAAATGAAAACAAGATATACACACCGTGTACATCTAATGTACACGCTGTGTAGTTTTCAAAGAAAAACAAGTACACGCCGTGTATTTATTATTACATGCCATGTATTTTTTTCAGTCGGGTTTTTGAGGATATAATATCATTTTATTAAATGATATTTATTATAATCAGTGTGGGCGCATGTCAAGGAATTATCTATTCGACAAGGGGGTTTTAAATAAGAGTCAATGAAATAAATAAAACGTGTAACGCGTTTATTTATTGTCATAACTCTATAACCTCACACATTCGATTATAAATATCCTCACAACCCCAACTCTTTTCCGACAGACAAGAGAATCGTTGTGCACAACATCTCTGAAGAATTCTTTCAAGACCGAAAGAACCCCTTCCTCCAAGAACGCTCTCAAGACCGAGAGAGATCTTCTTCCATCGGATAAAGACGATCTAAGGTGGACAACGCCAGCAAAGTCTTCTCCACGCTAGCACCCGTAGAATCCTTTGGTGACGTCCAGAGATACAAGGTACACGTGTGGATCACCGCTAGAGGGAGTCTACACTTGGCTTCTATGACACAACTACGGATCACATCGACAAGGTGATCAAGAACATCAATGAATAAAGAAGACCCAAAAGGTATTTCTTTATAATTAATTAAATTAACTATAATCAACCAGTAACGATCCTTGTCTGTGGTTCCAGGACAAACCATCTTATTTGTCTTTTTCTGTGATTCGATCCGTGGAGACTGGCGTTTATCATCATATTTATCCCGGATTGATCATTGCTAATGACAAAAATCCAAGTGGGAACATCCACCCACGCGCTTCCGCTGCACCCGGAACCTTCAATGGGTATAGGAGGACATGTGCCAAGAAAAGTGAAAAACAAAATAAAGGGGAAAAGATAATAGAATTTGAGGTGAGAAAATAAAAATTGGGGAGAATAAAATGGGTGTTGAGATGACTTAATTGGGTCCCCATAAATGGCACCAAAATTTGGTCTCGTCAAAATTTACCCATGTTTTTATGGTTAAACAATCTATTGTAGTGTATCTTAGGTTGTCGAACCCTCAGATACCTAAAAAGAAACCTATAAATATGAACATTTTATGGATTGTTTTTTTCTCTGAAGTGGAACCTTAGGGTTGATTTTAGGTGGGTTTAAATGAGAACAAACAGATCTATATGATATCAATTTATTAGAAAGGTTTGATCTGAGGTTATTACAAGGGATGGATTGGATGATATTCCTTTTTTAACGAATTCAATTTCATTAAATCAAGAAGGATTCATTCGATAAATTCCAACTAAACTCATCACTTACTAGTTAAACACATTCAAAAACACATGATAATCACCTATACACTTGTAGGATCATTTTTATGAGCACTCCAAGGTAAAGTATCTTATTAGCACATAAAATTGGGGCGATTAAATTCAATAAAGAAGAGTAAGAGAGAAAATAATTGAGTAAAAAAACTCAAATAAAATAAACTAATAAATATTTAAATAGTGGGAAAAAAAATCCAATCCATCCCCTTGATACTCCCTTGGATCAACCCATAAAATGGTTATCCCTCCATTGATGGCATTTTCTCAACGGAAGTGGTAAGTAGACTTATGAGGTTGGAATTGAAGAAGTAAAAACAATGAAATAACAATCACTCCACCGTTGTGTGATAAATTTCACAAAGTTTGGTGTTAATAAATTTACACCTCAAGGTAATGGTAACAATGTGATATGATAAATAATATAATAAGATAAAATGAAGAACTTTTTTTACGAAACTAAGGTGAATTGAACAACTTACATTAGAAGAAATGTGATTACAAACATAAAGCAGCAGCATAACATTAAAATGAAACAAATCCCCAAAGATGATCAACTCCTACACCACCATTACCTTAAATAGTAATTTTGTAAGACTTGGGTTAATCCCCCATCTGTACAAGTCTCCTAAATTAATGGTGGTAGGCCTATGTGGGTGGAAAGTTAATGGAGAGCATACTTTTCCACCCTCGACCTGAAATGGAAGCCAGCCTCCATCCAACAAAAAGAGGCACCGAAATAAACTTTTAGATGGCAGAATTTGAGTGGTCCATAGATGAAGAAAATGGATCCCAGGATGTGTCCTAAAGTCCTGTAAAATTTCAGTCCAAAATAGTTTTTATTTTTGTGATATTATTAAATTAGTGGGCTATTTTTCTGGGATGCAGAATCTGGACCATAATTTAATCTTAAACTTGGGACACAGAGAACTCCATTAAAACATCTAAATTAGATTGGGAAACTGTTGAATAAAATATTTCCCATGCTTTCCTCTATATTTAGTTCAATTTTTATAATCATTAGGCTTGAATCTTGTCTTCTGTAGTACTTTTATTAGGATACTTTCCAGTTCACTTCACCCAGAATGTTGTTGGTTCAAGGCCCACTTTGGTGGTCTTCCAATGTGAATCTTCAAGTGATCCAAAATCATGAATTGTTCCTTATAGCATGGAAGACCTGAAAATAAAATATGAAAATAAAATAAATACCATTTTTTTATGTGGTGTTCAAGAATGTACCATGAAATAGTGCATTTTAAGAAGGAATTACAATCATAATGTGAAATAATGTTCAAAGTGTAAAATTCACTAAAATTGATGTTTATGAATAATGAAGCACATGGATATTATAATATAAACAATTAATATTATCCACTTCAAGTGTCTAATAACATCTCATCAACTGAGTAAATCTCCTAGATAGGAATGAAGTGGGATACCTTCATCAGTCTGTCAATGAAAACCCATATAGCATCGCTAACTCTAGATGACCTAGGTAAATTAACTATGAAATCCATGGAATCATCTTCCCATTTACTTTCTGGGACTGAAAGTGGTTGTAACAAGCCTAAATTCCTCTGGTTCTTCGCTTTCACCTAATGAAAAGTGTAACATGTAGTGATAATCCTTTATTCAAAAAAATGTAGTGATAAATCCTGTTATATGGAATTTTATCCCAGGAAACCAATACCGGCATCGCATAACTCTATACATTTTGGACAAGTCTGGATAAACTGTCCACTAAGAAGCATGGTACTATCATATCAAATCCTCTCTCATGTATTTAGTAATCCAAACACATCCATATATACACATGATTTCTTATTTTTTTCATAGACTAATCTGGAGTCGGGTCACCTCTTATAAAACTCTCATGGAGAACCAAGCCATCATAATCTGAAGTTTTCTACTTTTCACCTTCTCAAAAAGGGAAGATGTAACTGTGAAGGATAAGAGATGAGACTTAAAATGACTATTATGAAACTAAAAATGTAGATCAAAAAATAGGTCCATCAAATTCCATTTATCACTGTCTTCCCATACAGATTGTGCCTGAGTTTTCTGACTCAGCACATCTGCAATTGCATTGCCATTTTCAGGCGTATGGGAAATCTCATAATTGAAGGACTCAAAATATTCAACTCATCTTAACTATCTAAGATTCAAGTCATGCTATTTAAAGATATATTTGAGGATCTTTTTTTTATATACACCAAAAAGTGCTCACCACTATTTAAAACCTAACTTAATCCAATGGTTGTAAACTGTTGAGAAAGCCTCAGAAACTGTTGGGATATGGTATCCCAACGGTTGGAACAACCGTTGGAAGGTTTGTCGTCGGGATAACCCTATACCAATGATTTAGAGGAAACCATTGGTATAGGATGGGTAGAATATCAATTAACCAATGGTTCAATTTGAACCATAGGAATAGGGTTATACCAAGGGTTACATAACTGTTGATATATAGGGTGCCAAAATTTATTTATTTTACCAACGGTTACATAACCATTGGTATATGGGATGCTGGAATTTATTTATTTTACCAACCGTTCAGATGGAATCATTGGTATCGGATGTTGCAGTGGTATTTTACCAACTATTCAAGCTAAACCATTGTAATAGATAGATACCAATGGTTTTAGAACCATTGGAATAGACCCCTCTATCTTAACAGCAATCTGCATCCCCTTGCCTGCACTTGCAACTTCAAAATTGAATCACATAATACCCCACTGCATCTCCCTACCCTACACTAGTAAATTCAGAATTGAATAACCTAATACCACACTTCATCCCTAACTGCATCCAACAAATAGAATATGTATCAATCACAATTCCCGGATCCCTCACTGTATATGCATTCCCCACTGCCCACTCTGTAACGATCCAATGTTTTTCAATGGAAATTCCATTCTTACAAATATGTCATAAAATCACATGAAAAACACAAAATAAGGAACTACTAAGTGCTAAGTGAACTTTAAACAAAAGTTTTTCACTTCTTTGTATGGAATTTTGAAAATATGACATACACGGTTGCAATCAGTAAGTTATTTGGAGTCTAATAAGAAAAACTTAATTTTTTGTGAATAGTAACTCACCCTTATGAATAGTGACATACCCTAATGAATAATTACATACCCTAATGAATATTAAACTTAACTATGATAATATATAAATAATATTCAAGTTGAAATTACGATATACCTATATTTTAAAATAAGTAAATGAGTGTTTTAAAACTGGTTTTTGATAATAAATTATGATTTTAATTAAATATTAATATAATAATATTTAGAAAATTATTTTTGAAAAATGGACTTCCGTTTTGGATTCTACATGTCGAAAAATGGTTAGGGTGGATTTTTGGGATTTTTCTGAAATACTTGAATTTTTTTATGAATAGTAAAATGCCATAATTTACAAAATAAGCTAAATAAGATAATTATAGAGTCATGCATGATGATCTGACGATGTAAGCCCAATTGTTTCGGGATCACATGATAAAATTACTATTATTGGTCTTGGAAGACTCACTATTCCTTGTCCTTTGTGGTAATAATAAACTGATGAATTTTATATTGAGAAAACCCCTCTCCCCTCCACTATAAAAACCACCCTTCACACCCTCATTTCCTCACACCTATCAAGCTTCAATCCTTGTCTAAAATCTTCCCAAGAATCTTTCCTAGCCCCATCCCCATGTCCAAGAGCTTATAGTTTCATCAAAAGATCAATCCTATGTCCTCTAAGGAGGATCTCAAGAGGAGGATTCAAGAGGTAATTTCCCTTCCTCTTTCCTTTAATTTCCTTTCAATTTCAAGTTCTTTTCTTATTCTATCCCCACCTATATTCATCCACATGGTATGGTAAGTCCAGTATAATACATATACTTTAATTTTATGATACTAATGGGACATTATACCATCCAACCCCCTTCCCTACATCCTTTTATTTTATAAAAGAAAACATTGTTCTTGAGCTATAAATCCATCACCTTCAAGAACGACATGTTTTCTTTTTCCATTTATACATTAAGATCTGGTCAAGAAACAATTTTTATGGTTGAAACATAATATTTTATATTTATTATATCCTATTTAAAGTTCTGGAACTAACTTATGTACATATTACTAAATGATTAATCAAAACAAGTTTGTTGTGGTCAAAAAATCACAAAATTGACTCAAACAATCATCATTTAATTATTATCTAATGATTCATCCAAATGGTATATAATATAATCAATTATAAGATCATTTAAACTTCTTGAAGATAATTAATAATATTTTATATCATTTCTGTATGTTTACCCATGTTCTACCCGAACTTCAATTTATGAATTCAAGCGAACCGCTCAAGAAAAAATCATAAAAACAAACATTCCCAAACAATGTTTTTAAACACTATAACTCATCCAAATGCACGTAAAATAACTTAATGAAACCATAATAAACCATATTCATGTACACTAGGTTCTTTAATTGTTAATTAATGAATATAATGTGGTTATACAGGACATTAAAGTGAAGGAAGCATTCCGATATAAGGTAAGGGGAAAATCTCGAACCCAATTTTCTTTCTTTGGGTTCTCTATCTTTCACTACATATTTGGTATGGTCACTCATTAAAAATAATTTGTTCATAATTATCTTAAATTTTTCTGGGATATAAATTTTTTCTACTGAATCTTATTTCAAACAAATTTTTTTCCAAAACTCTTCTTTTAAGAACACACCTTTTACTTCTCATTCCAGGTTGACGGTTCTTGTAACATGTATGTTATTCCCTCTTTCTTTTTGGAACCAAATGTTTATGAATGTATTCTTATGAGATAAAACCAATTACTTTTCATGGGATAGTTATTTTCATTTTTGATATATTCTCATTGTGGCATGCATGATAAATGATAATGTTATGATGTGACGAGTGACCCTAGAATTATATAGCGCAATATGAATGTTTCAATGTGACGGGTGCACCTGGAATTATATAGCGCTCCAATGCATTGGTTAAAGTGATGAATCTCATTAGTTAATGTGAAATTATGTTTGAACAAGATGCTATCTTTTTTCACAAGTATGTGTGGTAGTTAACCACTAAGACGTGATGTTTCATTTTTATGCATTGCCACATTTCAAGTCTCTTATAAATGTTTCCTCTCATGTTCATGAATCTTTACCTATGTTATGATTATGCTCACCCATTTTTATATTTTTCTTATTTATCCAATTACTGGGATTTTATCTCAATCCTTTTGATGTATATCCTCAGGATACTACATGTACTAAGGAGAGTTCAAGTGCCAATAAGAATCTAGAGAATAAGGAATTAAATAAATGTCTATGCTTGATGTTGTAATTGTTATGTATGGTCCTAGTTTGACCAAGACACTAAACCTTTGGATCCTCTATGTGTAATAATATTATTTTGTTTATATTTAAAATTATTTAATAACAATATAAGAAAATGTTGGTTCGCTGTAGTTGGTATCATAGGTAAGGTTTAGTTAATTTGGGAATTAGGATTAGTGAACCCTAGAGAAAACCTCTAGCGTGAGACTAAGTACAAATATGAAAGCAATAATCTTTAAATAGGGATCCCATATGTTATTATTTTAGTATAAATTGTTCAAAATAATAAGTTATTCATGAATTTTTTACTTATGTTTTGTTCTAACCTTTTCTATTTTAGAAAATGGTGGGAAATAGGAGAAACCAGTCCAACAACTCATATAAGGGCCAATGCAATGATTGCCTAAATGACATCCCCAATGATTTGGGAGGTGGAGTTCAGAACTTCATGACGATGCTTACCCAACTATCTCAGGTTATGAACAATAACCATAATAATGGGGAACTTCCTTATTCACCAAATAGGGAGCAACTGGCTATATAGTGTTTTATGCGGCAATGAACACCAACGTTTACTGGATATTTCGATCCACTAGTTGCGGAACAATGGGTCAACTCCATGGAGAAAATAATTTCTATGCTTCATTTTTCTAAGATAGAAAAGGTGAGTCTATCTTTTTATCATCTAGATGGAGAGGCATATCAAAGGTGGTCTTTGATTAAGAACATCAATCCAAGGGAGGAATTTGAAGAGATGGAATGGGATGACTTTAAGATAATGTTTCTTAACAAGTATTTCTCAAGAAATATTCTCAAAAATATGAAGAGAGAATTCATAGATCTCAAGAAAAAAGAAGAAGAATTGGTCACAACCTACAAAGAGAATTTTACAAGGATTTCAAGGTACGCTTCAGGTTTTTTTATCAATAATTATAGCAAAATTGATAGATTCTTTAGTGGATTAAAACCATGCCTTCTAAAGGCTCTTGAAATTAGAGACTTTGGGGGTTATGAAGAAGTTGATCGATGTGCTCTCAAAGTGGAGATGGAGTTTAGAGAATGGTCTCATGGATATGGTGATAAGAAATGAAAGATGGAGTTTTAAGATAGTGGATCTAATGAAAAAGGTGGGAAGAAAACTCAATGACCCACATGCCAAAATGTGGGAAGTTTCACCATGGAAACTACCTTAAAGGGATGGGGAACTACTTAAAGTGTGGGAAAGAAGGACACCATGATCAAGAGTGTCTAAAATACATGAAAATTAAGGATAATGTAGTCGAAGAAAGGAGATAACCACCCATGGTTCAATGCTACAACTGTAGGGAGCTAGGTCACTATGCAAGCCAGTGCACTAAACCTCAAGTTCCCGAGGGTAATTGGCATCAGCATCCACAAAATCCAAAGGAACAAGGGAAGGCTTATGCCATCACTACTGCGGAAGTAAATAAATATAATGAATTCGTACAAGGTACACTTCCTATTCAGTCAAGAATGGAAAAAGTCTTATTTGATTCTGGTTCTACGCATTCCTTTATATCTTGAAAGTTTTCTAGAACTATATAATCGAAGCCCCAAAACCTTGAAGTAGATATATCTGTAAAAAAACAAGTGGTGAAATCATTACAACCCAAGTTCTTAACTCTTCTCCTATTGGTGTATTTGAGAATATTTCTCCAATGAATCTTGTAATACTTCCTTTTGTGGAATTTGATGCTATAATGGGAATGGATTGGCTCTCGTTATATAGAGAATGTATCAACTGTCGGGAAAAAGAAATATCTTTTCATATTATGAACCATCCCATGATCCTCTAAAAAATCAAGGAAGATCATGAATTTCCTTTGAAAAATCCTTCAATGGTGCGGGTGTTGATTCCTTGTGAAGAAGAATACCTCAAACAAATGGTTGATTCAAAGTAAGGTTCTAACCTTGAGTAAATTCCCATCATTAGGGAATACGGTGATGTATTTCCCAGAGAGTTACCTAGTCTACCCCTCGGATCGTGAGGTATTGTTTTCAATAGAACTCATACCCGAAGCTACACCTATCTCAAAGTGTCCCTATAGGATGGCTCCTATTGATCTGGAAGAGTTAAAGAAGCAACTGCAAGAGCATATTGACAAAGGGTTCATATGCCCTAGTGCATCACCTTGGGGTTCACTAGTGCTCTTTGTGAAGAAGAAGGATGGAACAATGCGTTTGTGTATCGATTATCGAGAACTCAACAAGATCACCATAAAGAACAAGTATCTTATTACAAGGATTGATGACTTGTTTGATCAGTTAAGAGGAGATCAATACTTCTCAAAGGTGGATCTTTATTCTGGATTTCATCATCTAAAGGTGAAGAAGGAAAATATTCAGAAGACCGCCTTCTGTACAAGTTATGGGCACTATGAGCTTCTGGTGATGCCCTTAGGACTTACTAATTCCCATTCAATCTTCATGGATTTGATTAATAGAGTCTTTAGACATTACCTCAACAAATTTTTGGTAGTGTTTATTGATTATATTCTCATATACTTTAAGAGAAAGGAGGAACATGAAGAACATCTAAGACTTGTTTTGGTGAGATTGATAAAGGAGAATTTGTACGCTTCGTTCAGCAAGTGTGACTTTTGGATGAATCAAGTCATGTTCTTGGGACATGTGATCACAAGTGAGAGAATTTCTATGGACCCTTCAAAAAAAAAGGTGATTGAGGAATGGCCCAGGCCCTCTAGTGTCACATAAATCTGTAGTTTCCTTAGATTATATGAGTACTACTGACATTTTGTGAGAAATTTCTCACGATTGTCAAGCCTGCTAACTAAGTTAATAAGGAAAGGGGTAAAGTATGTCTGGACGGAAGAATGTGAGGAAAGCTTCAAGGAGATAAAGAGAAGGTTGATAACTGAACCAGTACTCACATTACCGAAAAGTGGAGAATGTTTTGTGATATATAGTGTTGCTTCAAAGAAAGGCTTGGGTTGCATACTCATGAAAAATGATAATGTGATAGACTACACCTCATCGCAGATGAAGATCCATGATCAGAACTACCCATTGCATGATCTAGAGATGGAAGCCATGATTTTTGCCTTGAAAATCTGGCGACACTACCTTTATGGAGAGAAGTGTGACATATACACCGACCACAAGAGCCTAAATTATATATTGACACAAAATGAGCTCAACATGCATCAAAGGATATGGTTAGAGCTAATAAAGGATTGTGATTTCTCTATTCACTATCATCCTGGAAAGGAGAACAAGGTAGTTGATACTCTAAGCAGAAAAGAACCTGCTATCTATCCATGTTATGGATTGAGAAAGACCCTATCTTCTAGGATATTCAAAGGATGGATTTAGAAACCATAAGGGCAGGGGATACATCCTACCTTTCCCAAATGATTGCACAACCATCCATCCAAGAGAAGATTGAGAAAGCACAAAAGGATGATCAAGAGATACAAAAGTGGGTGAATGCAGTAAAGGAAGAGAAGTTGCAATAGTTCCATATCAAAGATGGCGGTGTGATTCGGTTTGGAATACGGCTTTGTTTGCCTTCGTCACATGGGATAAAGAAGGAGATATTGGAAAATGTACATAGCTCAACATTCTCTATCCATCCTGGGAGCAACAAGATGTACCATGATCTCCGAGAACACTTCTGGTAGGATAACATGAAAAAGGATATCACGGAATATATCTTAAGGTGCTTGGTATGTTAGAAAGTTAAAGTATAGAGAAAAGGTCCAAAGGGATGATGAAACCATTGCCTATACCCATGTGGAAATGGGAGAATGTTACTATGGACTTTGTCACAGGTCTCCTGAAGATGTCAAAGGTAAATAATGTGATATGGGTTATGGTTGATCGACTCACCAAGACTGCTCATTTTATCTCTATTTGGAAAGATCTCTCACTTCAACAACTTTAAAAAATATATGTGAAGGAATTGGTGAGACCGCATGGCATTCCACTATCAATTGTCTCTAATTGTGATCCAAGGTTCACATCTAAATTCTGTAGGAGTCTTCAACAAACTTTGAGTACTGAATTAAATTTCAGCATGGCCTATCACCCCCAAACTGATTTCCAATCTGAAAGGACTATTCAGATGCTTGAAGATATATTAAGAGCCTACTCTCCTGAATTCAAATGTGGATGGGATCAGCATCTCCCATTGGTTGAGTTTTCATACAACAATAGCTTCCACTCTAGTATTCAAATGGTTCCATATAAATATTTGTATGGAAAGCGATGTAGAGCTCCAACCTTTTGGGATGAAGTTGGAGAAAGAAATCTACTGGGAACCGATCTTGTGCAAGAGATGACAGAGAAGGTTCAAGTCATACAAAAACACATCAAAGTTTCCCAGAGTCGGAAAAAGAGTTATGCTGACAACCGTTGAAGGGACTTGGAGTTTGATGTTGGAGATAAATTCTTCCTTCGAATATCACCATGGAAGAGAGTCATGCAGTTTGGAAATAAAGGGAAGCTAATCCCAAGGTATGTTAGCCCCTTTAAGATTCTTGACCGCATAGGAGTCATGGCCTATCGGATTGCACTTTAACTGAATATGGCTCAAGTTCATGATGTGTTTCATGTATCATTCCTGAGGAAGTACAAACCATATCCCACACATATACTGAACTCATAGGTGGTATAACATGAAAATGATCTCTCCTATGAGGAGCAGCCAGTAAAGATTTTGGACCAGAGAGATAAGGTTCTACGCAACAAGAAAACCCACCTTTTCAAAGTGTTGTGGAGGAACTATAAGATTAAAGAAGCTACTTGGGAACCAGAAGAGGTGATTAAAGAGAAGTACCCTCACCTATTTTTTGTAAAGTGAAATTTTGAGGGCGAAATTCCATAAGGGGGGAAGAATGTAAAGACCCAGTGTTTTCAAAGAAAAATCCCTTCTTATAAATATTTCATAAAATCACATGAAAACACAATATAATGAACTACTAAGTGCTAAGTGACCTTTAAACATAATTTTGTCACATCTATGTTTGGAATTTCGAAAATCTGACATACGGTTGCAATCAGTAAGTTATTTGGATTCCAATAAGGAAAACTTAATTTTTGGTGAATAGTAACCAACCCTTATGAATAGTAACATAAACTTATGAATAGTGATATACCCTAATGAATATTAACCATACCTATGATAATATATAAATAATATTCAAGTTGAAAGTACGATATACCTATATTTTGGAATAAGTAAATCAATATTTTAAAACTGGTTTTTGATAATAAATTATGATTTTAATTAAATATTAAAATAATAATATAAAGAAAATTATTTTAAAAAAATGGACTTCATTTTTGGATTCTACACATCAAAAAATGGTTAGGCTTAATTTTTGGGATTTTTCTGAAATACTTGATTTTTTTTAGGAATAGTGAAATACCATAATTTACAAAATAAGCTAAATAAGCTAATTACAGAGTCATGCATGATGTTTTGTTGATGTAAGCCCAATTGGTTCAGGATCACATGATAAAATTACTATTATTTTTTCTTGGAATACTAATTATTCCTTGTATTGTGTGGAAAAAATAAGCTAATGAATTTTATATTGAGAAAACCCCTCTCCCCTCCACTATAAAAACCACCCTTCACACCCTCATTTCCTCATACCTATAAAGCTTCAATACTTGTCTAAAATTTGCCCAATAATCTTCCCTAGACCCTTCCCCATGTCCAAGATCTTCTTTTATCATCAAAAGACCAAGCCTAGGTCCTCTAAGGAGGATCTCAAGAGGAGGATTCAAGAGGTAATTTCCCTTCCTATTTCCTTTAATTTCCTTTCAATTTCAAGTTCTTTTCTTATTCTCTCCCCACCTATCATCATCCAAATGGTAAGGTAACTCCAGTATCATAAATATAATGGAATTTTATGATATTAATGGTATATTATACCATTCAAACCCCTTCCCCACATCCTTTTATTTTATAAAAGAAAATGTTGTTCATGAGGTGTTAATCTATCACCCTCAAGAATGACATGTTTTCATTTTATATTTCCACATTCAGATCTAGTCATGAAACCATTTTTATTGTTGAAACGGAATATTTTATATGTATTATTTCCTATTTAAAGTTCTGGAACTAACTTATGTACATATTTCTAAATGATTAATCAAAACAAGTTCGTTGTGGTCGAAAAATCGCCCAAATTAACTCAAACAATCATCATTTAATTATTATCTAATGATTCATTCACATGGTATATAAAATAATAAATTATAAGATCATTTAAACTCCTAAATATAATTAATAATATGTAATATTAGTTCTGTATGTTTAATCATATTCTACATGAACTTCAATTTATTAATACAAGTGAACCGCTCAAGAAAAAACCATAAAAACAAACATTCCCGAACAATGTTTTTAAACACTATAACTCATCCAAAGGAACATAAATTAACTTAATGAAACCATAATAAACCATATTAATGTACACAAGGTTCTTTAATTGTCAATTAATGAATCTAATGTGGTTATAAAGGACATTAAAGCGAAGGAAGCATTCGGATATAAGGTAAGGGGAAAATCTCGAACTCAATTTTCTTTTTTCGTGTTCTCCCTCTTTCACTCTATATTTGGTATGGTCACTCCTTAAAAACAATTTGTTCATCATTATATTACCTTTTCTAGAATATAAATGTTTGTTACTGAAGTTTATGTCAAACAAAAGTTTTTCCAAAAGAACTCTTCTTTTAAGAACACACCTTTTACTTCTAATTCAAGGTTGACGGTTCTTGTAACATGTATGTTATTCCCTCTTTATTTTGGGAACCCAATGTTTATGAATGTTTTCTTATGAGATTAAACCCATTCCTTTTCATGGGTTAGTTATGTTCATTTTTTATATATGTTCATTTTGGCATGCATGATAAATGATAATGTTATTATGTGACGGGTGCACCTGGAATTATATAGTGCAATATGAATGTTTCAATGTGATGGGTGCAATCGGAATTATACAGTGCTCCAATGAATTGGGTAAAGTGATGAATCTCATGAGTTAATGTTAAATTTTTTTTGAACAAGATTCTATCTTTTTTCACAAGAATGTGTAGTAGTTAACCACTAAAACGTGATGTTTCATTTTTATGCATTGCCACATTTCAAGTCTCTTATAAATGTTTCCTCTCATGTTTATGAATCTTTGCCTATGTTATGTTTATGCTCATTCATTGTTATATTGTTCTTATATATCCTCTTACTGGGCTTTTAGCTCACCCCTTTTGATGTATATCCTCAGGTGACTACATGTACTAAAGAGAGGTCAAGTGCCAATAAGAAGCTAGATAAGAAGGAATTAAATAAATGTCTATGCTTGATGTTGTAGTTATTATGTATAGTCTTAGTTTTCCTAAGACACTAAACCTTTGGATCCTCTATGTGTAATACTATTATGTTTTTTATCTTTAAAATGATGTAATAGTAATATAAGAAAAGTTTGGGTCGCTATACACTCACTGCATATGCATCCAACACACAAAACATAATATATGCATCCCCCACTGCCCACTAAATGCATATGCATCCAACATATGCATCCCCCACGCCATAAGTATTTTATTGAGCAGTATAAGTTCAGGAATTTTGAGTGAAGTTGGAAATAATACGTACACATAGAAGTCGAACACCACCTAAAAACTTGCACATAACACACAACAATGCAATAACACTATAAAATTCCCAAATACACTATAGAAAAACACTTACATGAACCTAGAATCCCACTACAACTTGCAATGCCTAGAAAACACAGAACAGTTACACAGAACACTTGAAAATAAACACTTGAACCTGCAACTTTCCATTCCTAGACAACACAAAACACTAATCAATCCTATAAAGTTAAATAAATAATGGTTTGATCCATATACTCTATCTTGATATCTAATTTATCTAGGTCAATTATGATATTGTTAAAAAAATTATTATGATACTGAACTGTAGTTATCGGGGCCTTAGAAGTGTGGGAAAACAGAGAAGGCATGACCGGGACATGCTGGGATGTGTTGGATGTCCTATAGGCCAGGCCCTTAATGAATATGAATGTATTCGGTTACTAAAATGAAGATGATTATGCTTGTTTACTAATATTAAATGATGAATAAACACCTCCTGCTCATATTTAATTCTTATTACTAGGAAACAAGTGGTTTTGATGAATAAAAAGATGCTTTATTCCTCCCTCTATTGAATTTAAGTCCTAGATCATTGAACTAGAGACTCCACAAAAGTTATCTACCATTATTTCTAATTCAGTTGGTCATGTAATATAATGTGCAGAAGTGATATACACAGGTCAAGTAGTGTGTATTTTGATATATGTACACATGGAATTTAAGTGTGTACTAGAAGTGTGGAATGTGACATATACAGGATTGACGAGCGCTACTCGGAAGAGCTGTTGATCTTGGTTAGTGAGTCAAATGAATCTCATGTTGAGAAAATTTCTAATTTTTCAAAAGTGGGAATAGATATTTGATGAAAATAATATAGGATCATTCTTTTAAAAGTAAGTAAAAGAGTTTTATACAAATTCCCAGTTTAATTTTTCACAAGGGGGAGATGTTGGACACTCAAAACCCCAGTTTCATTTTTTTCAAGAATGATATAGATGGTGAATACTAAAAGTGACCTACTTAGGAATCATCATCCTGTTCAAATAAATGATTTTATATAAGTGTTGGAGGAATTAATATCTTTTATATATTAGTTAAAACAGTTGAAGTAAAATTCTATTTCTAAAGTAGATAATCATTTGCTGAAGAGAATGATTGACTCTTAATTTGAATTCATCAAACATTTTCCTCCTTCCCAATGAAATATTTTCTCCAATTCTAGTTTTTATGAGATAAAAGGATTTGTGGAGGCTCAATAATCACTATTTATATCTATACAACCAATTCAATTAGGTATTTTAAATGAAATATTGTAAGAAACTACTTTTATGAGAGATAAATTAAAAATTGTTTCATATTATTTTAGTATGGTAAGTAAAAGTGTGAAATAATTACAATTTGATTTGGTTTTTATTAAATCCATTCAAAATTTTACATGATTTATCTTCCAGTAGCCTTCCTTCCAGCACACACAACACACACAACAAGCTTCCTTCTATCCAGTAGCAAGAAGGGAAGCATAAGAAAAAATAAGGAATCACACAGCAGGCTTCAATTAGGGAATCATATGAAGCAGCACATAACACACAGGGAAGCCAGTAGCAAGCAGCAGATGGGTACCATAATGAAATAAAAAAATTAAATACTTCAACAAATTACCCACTAAGTCATAAAATATATATTCATAGAGAAATAATTGATGAAAATTATTTTCTCTCTCAAAATTGACTTATAATAGAGGATATTACTAGAAATGAATTTGGAACCAAATTTAAGGAGATAGAAACTTATCCAAAAGAGAATGATCAAACTTTAATGGAGCTTAATATAAATTTCTCTCTATTGAAGGTATAAGAGAAGGTGAAAATTCTCTATATGGTATCCATAACAAGTAGATAATTCTGGGCTCCAAATATGAAAATTGAAAATAAAGGAAATAGCTATAGAATATCTATAAGAATAGAATCTAAAAGAAAGGTTTCAACAAAATAATACATTTGTGGTTGATTTTGGAACTTCATACGCACGTGTGTTTAAGATTGAAATCTCAATATTGGAAGGAAAATAATTATCTATACATACTTATAGAGTTATTACTATATGAGGTATAAATTTCTTAGAAGAAGATATATATATTCAAATATAATTTATATGAAAAGAAAGTGGGAATAAGAGCCTTACCAGTATGAAGGTAATAGTGGAAAGAAAGTTCTAATCACACCAAGTAAAGAGAATCACGATCGATCACAAAGGTAAAAGTCATACCAGTACATCCAATATTTCATACAAGATAGTTAAGATATTAACCAATATATTAACAAAATATGAATCACCTCAATGGATTCAGCATCCTAAAGACTCCATCTTGTAGTCTAAATTGAGTCATGTAACCCAATATATTCACATTGTTTAAACTCATTTCAATAAATTCTAGAAACAAAAAACATTATAATATATTGTGTGTGAAGCCATATAAACTGTATCCTTCTTTCACCAAGATATAATCCATGATCTATACTGATCAATTTAAAAACATAATCACTAAAACTCATAAATAAACCAAAACACAACCTCTGAAAATGAAATGTTAACTAGAGGAAACATATTGCATCATAAGGAATATTAGAAAATTATTACATATTTATCAAGTTTAATAGGTTGATTCAAAGGTTCTTCATAATTGATGCATTTATCTCTGCATTTATTATAATAAATCCCTCAATATAATATTTAAATATGGACCAAATGACCATAATTATGAAAGATTTATTATATTCCTAACAAGAAATATTCTTATTTCCCACTTTTGTCATTGATATAAAACCATATATTTTATCCTAGAAGAAACTGGTGTGAAAAAAAACATATAGTTTTTAAACCACCACTTAGAAGGTCTGACATAGAACACTCCATTTTTCCCTTATCGTAGATTCCTCCACCACACCAAGGAATAGAAGAAACATGAAATACCTCTGGTGATCCTACTAATCTTGCATCAATATTGATAGATTGTCTCACAACCACTCTATAGAAGTAGAGTCTAAAGGAATAAAAAGATAGTGACAAGTCTGATCAAAGACTTTACTCAAACCACCAAGCCAATAAGGAATCTTCTAAGTCTAGATTAGGAATGTATGGAACCAACTCGATAAAATTATTTGTGTACTTGAACACTATTTCATCTCTTTACTGGAGGCTATAAAATTCTATATCCATCTATACCTTTACTTAATTATGAAAGAATGATAATTGAACCATGCCTTGAAACTTTTCCAAGAATAGTCTTTTTCTAGATTAGTCTGAATAATAGACTTCCACCACTTATAACTTGGACCGTCTAGTAGGATGGTTACAAACATAACCATAAGAGACACATAAATATAAAGTTAGATAAAAATATCCTCAATCTTCAGTACCAAAACCAATTCATACTAATAATCTTGTTACCTATATAAATGAGGATGATTCATGTTTTGGAACTCTCATAAATAATTCTCACATTAGGAAAAGAGAGGAAGAACAACAATCTCTGAGACTGAAGAAAAAAAAACAACCATCCCAAGAATATCTTCATCAACCAAAGAATCCATTAAATCCAAATGGGGATATACTCTAAAATAAGAAACACAAACACCATCAAAATGGACTTCAAAACTCTGTCCTCATGAGACATAAAATATATTAATAAGTGATCTCAAGACATCATTTAAATAAAACTAAAATACAATACTTTATAAATTCATAAAAAATCAACAATTAGGACTTTTACTTCATTGAATAAATGACCCAAATTCTTCTATTTTACCCAACATGGTTTTATCAAAAATTATTTCAAAAATAACTTTCATTCATTAAAACGTCATTTTTACCCAGGAGGTTTTGAAAAACTCATCTAATAAATAGAAAAATTAATTTTTTATGAAAACATTTAAACACAATTATAGATTTTGGTAATAAAAAAATCTAACATTCAAATAGTTCAAAATCATCTATTTTAAAAGTACATTCAGATTAAATCCTTTAAAAGATTCTAATTATGCTTTATTAATATCACTTTAAAACCATGAAAATAATTAACACTATCCCTTCTTCAAACATAATTGACAAAATGTCCAAAAAATAGGGTATCATTTTAAATCCAAAACATTTTGAAAACTTTTCCAAATACAAATATCATTATAAAATCATTCCCAAGTTTTCTATTAAAATAAATGTATTTTTAAACTTTACCATTTAAAAAATTCCATTTCAAATTAACCCTATAAAATGAAAAAATAAACAGTATACCATGATCCATCATGACCAAACCATAAAGAAAATGGAAATAACTCAAAATCAAAAAAAAATTAAAAATTAAAAGTTCACAAGAACACACAACAATGTAAGGATTAACCACACATTCTATCCAATCATATGTTAACACTGTAGTATATAGATATTTCTTGAGTAGTCTAGTAAAGAATTTTATAGCTCCAGAACCATGCTTTATGGATTGAAAACAGACCTAAATGTTCTATAGAAATGATTCCAAAAAAGGAATAATAACCTTAAACTTTTCTACATGAGTTTTGAATTCCTTAGTTAGTAGATAAACTATAAGATCACTAGCCAATGATCTGAACATGGTCTTTATATAGAACTTAGTGGATACCCTACTTAGATAAAAATCAATATCCCTTCAAATTATATATCTATATTTTCCATCTTGCTTTACATACCATCTATCTAGTTCAATAGTCTTTGACTCTTGTGTTTAAAATACCTTATACTCTATTACCCTGGTCATTTAAAACACATAAAAATTTACTTTCAACTAATCTCCCACAATCCATTTGATTTAGACTTAATTAACAACACCTCTTATAGGAATAAGAGGTGAAACTGAGGAAGATGTAGGAGGAGAAGCTATGTAGGAGTATCTTATATTTAAATTAGTCTATGAATCCTTATATTTATAGGTCTTAAAGAAGAAGAATTTTCAAAACATCTCCCACTCATTTCATACTCTCCTGAATCATTATCCTCCCACGCTATTTCTTAAAAAGAAATCACTTAATGATACCTCATTATACTTAAGGTCTTCATCATTAATTTGTATTTTTTGGGAGCGTAGATGTGTGGGATAATTTGGAGATCTAAAATAAACCACAAAATAAGGATATATATAAATTGATCAAGGGTTCTCCTAGCTTATACAATAAATTAATCCATGTCTATGTCTTGTTCTGGAACATCTAAAGAAACTTCATTTTCTTCTAAATAATACCCAACTATATCATCATTTTATAGATTAGGATATACTTTTTCCATTTTTATAACTTGATTATTATTATTATTAAACATCTTATAAACCGTTCATTATTAATTACCCAATCAATTTTACATGGGTTCCAATTAACTTTTATATGCCTATAAATTTTATGATTCAAGAAAAAAACAAAAAAGAAAATTAATCATCCCCTCAAGAACATAACCTTTAATATAAAATTTGTATTATATGTATTTAGGGTAAGGTATAGAATTAAACATGGGTGAGGGTTATCGTAGTTTTGTGATATGCCTCATGATATAACCTAATAATCTTATTTAAACTCTAATTTTAATCATATGTAGAATGAAAAAATCGAGATTCCTCAAATTTTTGAAGAAAAATTTCATGGGGATAATTAGATAATATATAAACTTCAACAAAAATTAAAAATATACATATAAATCTTGTTTAATTGGTCTTATTGGAGTCCTATTCCCAGTCAACTTCTCAAAGGCATTAAAAATAAGACTCAGAGTGATTAGAAAGATATAAATATTGGTAATATTTCTATTTTCCAACATGAGATGCATTAAATATTTTATCCTAGATTATTGAATATAATTCTTAATTTTATCCACTTACTACTATTTTATTGGTTTACCTTGTATCACTAGATTCAAAATCTATATTAGAATATAAAAAATTTGACCAATTGAGGATAAAATAGCTTACCCTTATCCTTAAACCATTAACTCCTAAATTGATTTTTAATGGACTTATAGACCATGGACTTATTAAAGGTGAAGGAAGGTTGATGGTTGTCTTTTATCTCAAATAGATGTCTGTAAAGTGAAGCAGGATCACTGAAGATAAAAAATTAAAAAATATTTTATAGAAAATATAAATGTAATACTGAAAATAAAATTTAATTAAACATATTAAAAACCTCTCATGACTTCAAAAATAGAATTGGAGAAGTGGAGAAGATGAGGTGAATGAAGAATATGATGTGGCGAAGTCAGGAAGCATGAGGCAATGATTCGTCAAATCGGGTTAAGCATATAAGCGATCATATGATCATACAATTGAAGATATAGGGAAACGGGGAGGTGAACGATGTGGAGAAGTGGGTTAAACCTAGAATAAGTGGGGTAAGCAGAGAATTGAAGATGTGGGGAAGACAAGAGGCACGATGGTGAATGATGCGGGGATGTGTGTTCATAGGAGAATCAAGGAACACGGGAGAAGTAGAGGTGGACTATGTGGGGAAGTGGGATAACAGGAGAAGTAGGGAACATAAGGCATACAGGTGAATGATTCTCTATGCCGAGCCACAGAGAGAAACCTAAATTTACCTGACCCCCTAGCTGGGCTGAACGGTAAAATGGTTTATTAAAACCGTAGGTATAAAATTATGTATGTAACCCTCTAACAATGGTTTACATAAATTGTTGGTAATATGATACCATTCCAAATGGTTTACTTAAAGCATTGGTAAAAATATTCTACATCCACCCTTCCCAAACAGTTTAGTGAAACCATTGGTAAAAAGATCATATACCAACAGTTTTTTAAAATTGTTGGTATACATGAATTGGTATACCTTCATATTCTAGTAGTGAACCCAATAGATTATGTCTCCTGTAACATAAGTCAGGGGAAACTATTTATAGCTTGAGGTCATGCGTCGAATAATTTATCAATGAGGCCTAAACTTCTGATATTTTTATGAAAAAAATATATCCTCCTACATCATAATTTCTCTAAATATGATGCTTGATGCATCATAGAATACTTTATAAGCTTTTATAGGCTCTTGAAAAATCAGAATAGGTGTCGAGACAATCCTCCCTTTCAAATCCTAAAAGGATTTATCACACTCTTCTGACCAAAGGAACTTGACACCTTTCTTTGTAAGAACAGTATGAGTTAAAGCAAGGCATGAAAATTCCTGTATGAAACACCTGTAATAACAATCCATCCCCACAAAACTTTTTATATCAAACATGCTCTTGGGATTCTCTCAGAAAACCACAACACTAACTTTATATGGTTCAACTGATACCTAGATTCCAAGATAATAAGGCCTATGAAATTAACTTTGTTAATACAAAAGTAGAAGTTTTCAAACTTTCCATAAATATGATGATCTCTCAGTGTACTCAGAATGATCTCAAGGTGCTTATCATGGCCTCTACGAGTGTGATAATACAATAATATGTCATCCAAAAAAACCATGACAAAAGAATCCAGATAGGGGTGGAACACCCTATTCATAAAATCCATGAAAATGTAGGGTGTGTTTGTAAGACGGAATGACATTACAAGGTACTCATACAGACCATAAGTACTAAGGAAAGTTGTACAAGGTAGGTTTGGTGGTCTGACTCACACCTGATGATAGCCTTATCTCAATTTGATCTTAGATAAGACCATGGATCCTCATAGTTGGTCAAATAGATCATTTATTTGAGGTAGTAGATACCAGTTATTGACTATAAGTAGGTTCAACCATCTATAATCCATGCATATAAGAATAGTCTCATCTGCCTTCTTCTATAAAATCATGGGTGAACCTCAAGACAAAGTGATATATTGTATGAAACCTTTGGAATCTAGATCCTCTAACTATCACTTGAGCTCCTAGAGATCAGTGGGTTACATCCTATATGGAGGAATGGACACTGGAGATGTTCCTAGAATAATCTTTATTGTAAACTCTACCTCCCTCAGGAGATAAGATGAAAAAGTCATTGGGAAAGACATCCATGAAATAATATACTAATGGAGGGAATTAATCCTGATTTAAACCATAATACTCTATGAAGAGATTGGAAATATAGTCAGTCACTCTACTTAAACCATGATGCTCAAGTCTAGCTCTACTTGGACATCTCACCCACCCTTATGTAGATAAAGGTTTCCCTTTATTGATGTGAATGATACCATACGGTGATAGAATTCTACAAATTCATGATACAGAACCAACTGATCCATCTTGAGAATGATTTAAAATCCCATCATTTAAAGAACAAATAGGTCCCATAAGAAAGGTTAACTTCCTACCTCATGGGGGAAATCCCTACACTGGAGTATGCCCTTTGATTGTTCTCCCAATGGTGTATCTAGGGTCATTAAACCACAGTAATACTGTATTTCTAGTCTGTGAATTTCCAAGATAGATAAGGAAATGAAGGATTGTGAAGAACCTGTAGCAAATAAAGTAGATACTATTGACGCTTTTACTAGAATAGTACCTCATATTGTAGATGGTCTTACAGCCTAATCCTCAGGTATCAGCTATAATGCATACAGCTAGCCTAACCCACAGCCCTGTGAAATAGGTGGACTACCATGATTGAAACTACTATAATGGCACTACTGGTGATTAGGAGTCTGGCTACTATGGCCAAGAAATCCTCCTTGGATAGTCCTGTCGATACTAATCCAACTCCCAGCTTGATGCAGTGTAAAAGAACCTTCTCTTGAAGGTGTAGCTAGTTCGGATCCTCTTCCACTAGAAACTGATCGAAAGGTCTAACAGAATCTCTGCAAGTGCACCATATGGCCTCAATCCTGACACTCTAGAGGGTCTCTATCACACTGAGGCTTCATATTCCCATGTTTTCCATACTGGTGACACACCATGGAGCTACCATCATGTGTAATCTAGCCGCCACTTCCTTAATGAGAAACCTTGAGAGATCGCTTTTGGCTACCGGAGGAACTACTACCCTGCCTCATCACTGGTCTCCTATGCCCATTACAGTCACCATCCCTCAAGTTTTACTCAATGATAAGATCTTGATTAATAATTTCATAGAAAATAAGTAGGTGAAATAAATTCACCTGAGTACAGATGGCATACAAGATCATATCATCAAAGCATATAGCACACGAAAGATAATCACCATCTAGAAGCGGTACAAAGCATTATAACTTAGTGAAACACACTGAATACACCATGACTAACATAGAACCCTTATTGATATGAATAAATTATCTAGATTTATTAGCTCTCATTATCTGAGTAAAGAACTGATCTTAGAATACAGTTTGGAAATAATCCCATACCATGCCCTGATGGCGACCAACTTGGGTAACTAAATCCCACCAACTCTTGGCCAAATCACACAGCATGTAAGTATCAAGCTTTACCCTCTTATCTAGAGTCATCTCTATGTGCTCAAAGATAGACAGAGTGGCCTCTAACCAAGACTTGGCAACTTATGAACTACCATCTCTTAAGAAGTTAAGAGGATACTACTACTGGAACTCATGGGTCAGATCAACCATAGTAGGTGAATCTCATGGAGAACCATTAATGGACTACATTAGATGTAAGAAACTATCTAGAACTTGAGATTTAGTGCCCAAATCAGGTATAGCAGGTGATTCATCAAGCGGAACTCTTAGAGGTAAGACTAGAATCTCAAGGGAAACCACGTTTGGAGTGTGGTCACTGCCACCCTCTTAGTGCATGACATGAGGACTTTAAGGTGCAATTAGTCTAAAATTTCTAAGAGCACATCAAAAAACAAGATAGAATCATATAGATAGAAAAACTAGCAGAATATGAACATAATAAATTCTCACTACCTAAGGTATACAACCTCAACCACCCACTTAGAAGGCAAGGTATTAGTAAGTTCTCAAGTATAAGTTACAGGGGTTCCAGTAGATGAAGGTACAATAGTACCTTTCCTCATAATTTACTGGAAACCTTCATTCATCACATTTTTAATTACTAGGTTCACTCATTTACCTTTCATAAACATGACAAGGAAGGATAAGGATGTTCAACCATTACATTATAGAATTTATTTTCCACTTTATAGTTTTCATTTTATTCTAACTTATATCAAATTTCATTTTAAAAAGAGTCATATTCCTCGTGAATCAGGACCCATACTCCTTATCAATGATATTAACACCCATTTGAATTTCTAACTAAAGGATTGATTCGGTAAATTACTCATCCAAACCCATGAGGGCCCATAACACCTCATGAATTGAAATAGGAAACCACTCAATCACATCCCACAAGAATCACAAGCATAGTATAACTACTGCAACATCACTTAGCAATTATAGGCATATCAAGAAATGCAAATAGTTAAATTCACATATATAGCCTGGAAATATACATGACATAAAAATACTAGGTGCCTACGATGATGCATGTAACAATGCTCCTTGACCTCATATCATCGGTTCAATGATGTAATAAAATCCTCAATTAGAATAATAATCAAAAACACTACATAACATGTCCATCACCAAAAGGTGAAATGATATCAACTATAATAATAAAAAATAGAACAATAATTATAATTCAGGGAACTCAACATTTACCCCGAACATGGGTTCACGATGCCCAAGAATGGTTTAGAACCAAGTTACATATATTGATTATTCTCTTGGATATTGTCCCCAAATATTAAATCAATAAACTAAATTCTCTAATACCACTTTGTGATTTCCCTGACTCAGATGCCACTTAAGAGGTGCCCCGATCCCAGTTTACCACATGGCCTCAAGCGAATCTCCCTGAACACCAGAGGCTTCTGACTATAAGTAAGGAACTTGGGTGTGTTTGTGGGGATACAATGCCCTAAATACCAGAGTGTAGTATAGTGGATAAGTGATACAACATAAGTAAATTATGGAAGAAATATAAGTAATCATATGGCAGTGGAAATAGACAAGAATAATAATAAATAAACAACTGGAATAACTGATATAAATATAAAATAGTTGATGATGTAATATGCCATGTATCTAGAAATATAGAAAATAGTTATACAAGCATTACACAAGTATGTTATAAAAAAGTATAAAAATGAATCAAAAACTATCCCAAGCATCCTGAGTTCAAGCTCAGTCATCTGCTACTAGCTCCATCCTAATAAAGCAAGAAATCAAGTGTGTAATGCTACCCACTTCTCTTTTTTCCATTACATACATCCATATAGTCTACCCGGGTACAAGAGGCACCCAGGTTGGCTGTGAGATAAATCTCAGCAGGACACCACCAACGGTGTCTATAACATCTTTTTCTTGTAATATAAAATGAAGTAATGCAAGAATGTATATATAAAAGTAAAGCAGTACAATAATGTAAATACCCAAGTACCTACTTCGTCCCTTTCCTCATGTCTGAACATGTAACTAGTTCATTAATTTATTAAGTTCCAATTTATATAGATATGCTACATGGGGAATATCCAGCACTAACATCACCTTGTGATAGTAATAGTAGAGTTACCAATATGTCACAAGGAAACCATGATTATATTAATAATTAAAGGGTTCCAATTGAGTAACCAAGGAAACCTAGACCTCAAGGATTTCTAGCTCAGTGGTAACTGCATCCTGGCTATACGGGTAACAGTGTAATCCAAGGAGAATCATCCAAGGCATTCTAAAATAGTATGATCTAAAAAATTCCAATGAATACATACAAGGTAAAATATGATAAGTTATGACTAAGCCCAAGTATATAACCAAGGCACCTCGTGTCCATAGAAACCATGCTGGATCCAATGAGTGTATCTAAGGAATCTTGTAATAGTAAAGAAGGGATATTATGGTGTCATATCGTACATCAACTAATAGATGAGGATCATGTTCCAAGGTGGGTCTCAACCAAGGCCACCGACATCCTTGAATAGGAATGGCATCTATGAGTGCTCAAGGAAGTGCCTTAGGAATCCAAGAACTAACTCGACTCTTACCACTTCTATAGATATGTCAAGTTACTAATATAACTAGGCACCTTATATATAATTCATTTTATAATTTAGGCTAAGTGATAGTCATATCATTTAATAAAATGAAGGTTCGATCCTTACCTTTCATTGGTGTGGCAAGGCCAAGGGAATTCATTCATTTCTTTAATCCATTTAATCCTTGAGAATTTTACATGGTTCAATCTGCTACCTTCCACCGTAAGTGGAAAGTGGTCCTATGGCATGAAACCAGCATTAAACTCAATTAGGACAATTCATATAAATACCATATACTTCCAATTTTACTTAAGATTGATTTATCAATTTATAAAACTTTCCTTAGGTGGGTCAAGTGTTAGGAAACCATGGTACTATCCATTTTTTCATTCAATAATCATTTAACATAATGAGGCTTACCATTAGATTTGTTAAGCTCAAACACACGAGAACGGTGGATGAATGGTGTCAAAACACTAAAAACCCAAATATGGTACATCACCCTACATGGGGTGGTTGAAGTTATGGTAATAACCACCAACAATGAAATGAATATATTGAAAGGGTCATAAAAAACAGTCCTAACGAATGTAAACAAGACATATAAATTTAACAAACGACCCTTGATGAAATTGGCACGATGACATGGAAATTTATAAAATGATGGAAATTGAGGAATGAGTTATAGACCACCTACCTTGTACTCGTATGACTCTCCTCATCCATTGTCAGCCTTTAACTCATCCTGGATGGGAGTAGATTTGAATAATGGATCAATTAACAGAAATTAGAGCATATAATCCTATATTTAAATAACATCATTGATAGAAAGAATAATTTCATAATATTACAACGAAATTAAGAATGTTTTTTCAAGAATACAATTAGATGAATGGAAGTCAACTCGGACTCTAGAAGGATGATTGATCTCAATTCCTAGAATAGGCTTGGAAAAGCTTCAAAAGAAAAGAAATGGGTGGGGTTGTATGCTGGAATGAAAGGGACAAAAAGAATTAAGGTTTATTAATAATTTAAGGGAAAAATCAAAAATACACCCATTTTTATACTTCACATAGTTTTTCTACATGGTTTTCAAAATTGTGTGCCAATTGTGCATGATCAACTGTAAGAAGGGGTATACAACACGGTTAAGCCACATTGTTTCGGAAACCATGCGCCAACTATGCGAAAGAGCTCTTCAATTTTTCTATATTTTTTCACATGGTTATGCGTCCCAACTCACATGGTTATATTGAACTGTGTGTCCTATTCTATCCCACTATCTAGCCTCACATAGTTTAAACAAACTATTCAACCTACCTCGCACGGTTTAAATGAACCATGCGACAGGCCGTTTTCTCTAAAATAGTTAGTCTATGGGATTCAAACAAGCCCCAAAACCCCCCATAGACCACCATTGACTCAATTGGAATCCATTTTAAGTCCATAAAATCAAATTAGACTTAAAATTAAAGGATCCATAACTAAGTGAAAACCGGTTTCTTACAATACAGATCACAAAAATCCTAAAGTATATATTCATAGAGAAAGAACTGAATATACACCAATGAAGATGGTTACAACTGATCAAGGACTTTGACTACTTAATCCACTACTATCTTGGGAAATTGAATTAAGTGGAAGACTCTTTAAGAAGAAAGGATCTAGAAATTATATCATTGATGAGGATTGAGAGGGATATGATCTTCTTATAATTGAAAAGGATGGACATGGGAATCATAAAGGAAGGAACATTATCAATCCTTTCACATAGTATTTCTCAACCATCCCTTTTGTAAAAGATAGAGGATGCTCATAGAAATAATGGGGAAATTTAGAATAAAGTGGAAACTATAAAAAAATAAAAAACCTCAGAGTTCAATGTTAATGAATAAGGAGTTGTGAGATTTGGGTCAAGACTATGTGTACCATCAAATCCTAAGTTAAAGAAGTAGTTTTTGGATGATTCACATAGCTCAACCTTATCCACCCACCCATGAATAAAAAATATGTATCAAGATCTCTGAGAACAATATTGGTGGGACAATATGAAGAAGGAGATCATAGAATATACATCAAGATATCTTGTGTGTCAACAAGTGAAGGTATAGAGGCATAAATCCAATGGGATGATGCAACCATAATCCATACCTACATGAAAATGGGAATACATCACCACATACTTTTTTATAGGTCTTATAAAGACATCAATAGGGAATAATTCTATATGGTTTGTGGTGGACCAACTTACAAAGAATTAAAAATTCATTGTGATTCAATAAGAATTCTCACTGGATCAAATTGCATGAATACACATCCAAGAAGTCGTAAGGATACATGGAGTACCATGATCAATTGTATCCGATTAAGATCTAAGATTAACCTAAAAGTTATGGAAAAGTCTCTAGTATACACTAAACACTGAGCTGAACGTTAGTACAGCCTATAATACTTAAACTGATGTCCAATATGATTGGAATATTTTGAAACTTGAAGAAATGTTGTGAGCATGTTCTATGGACTTCAAAGTAGGATGGGACCAACATCTACCTCTGGTCAAGTTCTATTAAAACAAAAAATTTCACTCGAGCATCCAAATGGATCCCTATGAACCCATTTATGGGAAGAGGTGCAGAACACCTCCATCTTAGGATGAAGTTTATGAATGAAAAATTCTAGGTCCTGAAATGGTTGAGGAAATGGTTGAAAATGTTTAAACCATTCATCGTCACATCAAGGCTGCTCGGAGTTGATAGAAGAGCTATGATGAAAATAAACATTGTGATCAATAGTTTTATGTTTGATACATGGTATTATTTCACATATCTCTATATAAGAATTTCATGATATTTTGGAATAAGGGAAATCTTAGTCCAAGATAAATTGGCCCCTTTTATATCCTTGATTGAATTGGAGTACTGGCCTACTAACTAGAACTCGAACCTAACCTATCTCAAGTACATGATGTATTCCATGTATCTCTATTGAGGAATTATATACCAAACCACTCACATGTACTCAATTAAGAGATGGTACCTTTAGAGAATGATCTTTCATATGAGGAGCAGTCAGTGAAGATCTTAAATCATAGAGACAAAGTTCTACGAAATAAGACAATTCACCTTGTCAAAGTGTTGCGGAGAAACTAAAAGTTTAAAAAAGAAATGTGGGAACCATAGGAAGTTATGAAACATAGTTATCCTCATCTATTTTAGTGTGGGAAAAGAAAATTTCGAGGGTGAAATTTCTTAATGGGGGAAGATTGTAATGACCCAAACAGTTATAAATAAAATTCCCCATGAAATTTAATTAAATGTATTATTATGTATTATGGTTATAGAAATCACATGCACTTATTTGGTTTTATTATTTAGTATTAGTTTTAAAAATCTATTAAGCATAATTACCATTGGTAATATAGCCATTGAATAATGATCCCAAGATTAGTATAAATAAAGGATTTTAAAAAATATAATTGACACAGACAAAGGAAGTGATGGCCTCAACCAGTAGGATCGTACCCTATGAATCCCATTTATCAAAGATTCCAAGGAAGATAGAATCACCAGTATTTTCCCTTGTCCAAGACCAAGTTGAGATCTAATAACAAACGCATGAGAGAAACTTTTTATAGGATAAGTTCAAGCTCATTGAGATCACAGCCCAAACCATGAATGTCGAACCAACCCATAAAATTCTCACCGTCACACGCCTTACTCTTAGGGAATTTTCTATTATATTAAAGGTATATGTATCAAGACCCTAGAAATATGATTATGTACATTATTTTTTATATAAAAATAGATATATTTTCATCCTATTATTTTTACTTTACAAATGATTTTTATTTTTATATAATAAAACACAAATAGTATTTTTGGGTAATGATCAAATTCAATTAAATAATTTATTTTGATGAATTAATGGATTTCTGAAATAAAATAAAATTTAATAAAATACTACTATTAAATAATTTTTATTAAATATAAATGATCATACAATTTTTATGAATTCAAATGTAATTTTTATAAGGGTTTGAAAACTTTTATTGTCAAAAAACTCAAAATTTCTTAATAAATGTCAATTTTAATTAAAAAGTAAAAAATTAAAACATTTATAAAATTATTTATATAAAATGAATATTAATTTTGGAATCATAAAGTTGAAATTATATAATGGTGAATTTTTCATAATTTTCTAAGACAGTTAAATTTTTGCGAACAAATTAAATACTGAATAAATATACTTTGTGTATTATGACATTATAATGACCCAAAAGTGATGTAATAAATAATAATAATAAGGAATAAAATAAAAAAATATATGTTTTCTCTTTAATATAATTATATTTTAAGTTTATTTGATTAATTTTATAAATCCATTGTGAATCCTCCAAAAATATTAATATATTTTATGGTTTTAAAATCATTTCTTTAAGAGTATGACTCACCACCACATAAGAAAGGGAATTATTGTATTAATTTATTCCATTATACTTATAAAATAATTAAATCCACTCCTATTTTTCATAAACCATGGGAAGGTTTGTGGTTTTGGTAATTTTGTTATATAGATTCCAAAACCTAAGTATGAGAAATAATAAATAAATATCTAATCTTTTCCTATATAAACCCACCCAATATCCCATTTCTCTTCACTAAAATTACTTGGATCGTATCATTACTCTACCATATCCTATCTATATTACTCCAAAAGTTCCCACAAGCTCTCAAGAATCTTTCCTAATCATTTGGTGACACGTAATCAAGTAAGGGATCCTCACATTCCCTTCTTTATTCAAGTTTCTTTATTATCTTATTCCTTCCATTTCCAATTCATAATGTTGGTACATATCTTTACATATCCCTATTACTGACCATTTTATTTAAAAATTATTATAGACCCATTTATCTCTCATCAAACCATTTTCTAAATTTTTAAGTGATGTCGTTATGCTACAGAAATTTCACCGTGGTTTTTCATTCCAAAATAATTATGTAGTGAATACCTTACCCAATTCCTATTAAGGTTGTTCACCTTTATACACTTATAATTATTTGACTTGGTAATTATATGTATGTATTCCATACTACTTAGTCACGAAATAAAATAATATGATGCATGAATCTATGTTGTATTATCTATGTGGCACACTTAATCATGATAATGAAATGAAAGTGATGGGTGCGCCTAGAATTATATAGCACTTTAATGAATTGCATAATGTTTAGTCTCATAAGATATCATTTTGGTATAAGGAGTGAACCTAATTCATTTATTAGAATTTTTTCATCATGATATCTTGGTATTTATCCTTGACCTATATTTATGATGCAGTATTTCAAGTTGTTTCCACATATCCCAGGTTATGATTATCATTCTATATCATGCCTTATTATTCATATTCCTTTTATTCCCTATTGATATGCCTATTATAAAATATTTATTAACTTATTCAGTTATTATTTCCTTATTGGGATTTATATCTCACCCCTTTCTTATCTATTTCTTCAAGTTATCCCATGCAGTTTTAAGTGTGAGCATGTTAAGAAAGTTTTCAATAAAGTTGATTTTTTTTCTTGTTTTAAATTTTTATGCAATGTACCTAATTCCAAAAGAAACTAGAATTATCGATATTTTGGGTAGTATAAAGTGTAATATTATGTAATAAATCATGTATTAATATGAAATAAATAGTAGGTTATTTATAACAAGTTTCGTGACTTCAAAGAAAAGAGGCATGAACAATCCAAGAGTGACATAACATATAGCCAGTCAACAATGGGATTTTTTGGATGAAATTAGTTGGGAAATTATGCTAACATGTTTCAAATGTTACTTACTTGGGTTGGAAATAATCATGATCAGAATCAAAAGGGGGTGTAAATCACTTGTTACTTCTACAGTTAATGTTGGGCCATCTGGTGAAGTGGTGATAGCTCTAGGGAGCTCAGTATTTTTTTAAGGTTTATCATAATTATAATGACTCAGGCACCCATCTTTTGATAGTTTAAGTAATGGAATTACTTTTGTATACATTTATTATAATTTTTTAAAAAAAGATGTATTTAAAACCTTATTAAAAATTTATTATATGATTCATTTTATTTCAAGGATGTCCATTTTTTGGAACGTTATAGGAATTTAATTAACATATTTTAGAAAAAGTGAAACTTGTATATTGGGTGAAAACTCATCACATTCAGAAAAACCTTAGTGCTTGAACCCATGATAGAATAAAGATAAGGTTTTTCACCTAACACTAGCATATATTATGTATTGGTTATTATAACATCTTTATTAGTTAAACATTTTGAAAAATAAATTTTAATGATAAACCAGTAGTGTTACTTTTGAGGTTTAAATATTAATTTATTATATTATATAACTTGTGCTAACCATTTTTATTTTTGAAAATGGTTAGAGACATACATAAAAACTTTTCACACTTTTATGGATCTTATGATCAATTAAAAGTGAATTTTAGTGATTCAGGCATAAAAAATTATTTTTTAGAGTAAAGTATGAATTATAAATTTATTGAAGCACAACTAATGGATGAAATTGTGCTTATGAAATAGAAATGTATCAAGTAAGTATATTTCCTTATATTTGTACATAGTAAAAGAATTTATAAACATTAGTAAAAGGATATTGAAACAAAATTTTATCCTATTAAATTCATATCTAATGAATCAGATGGTATTTTATATCATCCAAAATTTAGGGTTTTGAGGTCTGTAACTTTCCATGATCATTCACTTGCTTGTGATCAATGACCTCAATCACTCTATAATTATTTACACTTTTGTTCCATGTATATATATTCACATTACATCAATTTTACCCCACTTAGAAACATCATTATGTGTTATTCCATATGACCCTTTTACTTCCTTTATCTCTTACTAAAAAGATTTTTTATTAACACTTTTTACTATGTGGGTTTACAAAAAAAGTATTTTCAAATGTCCATACTTTGATTACCCTGATAAAATTAAAATTGTGAGGATAAAATTTTTTAAAGGAGGTGTATGTAACACCCTGATATTATACTATATATTTAATCTCTTTAATAGATTTAATTTCACTCAACATTGAGTTTATCTTTCATTACATTCAACACTTAGTTTATCTTGCATTACACACAACACCGAGTTTAAAAGAAATGTGAAATATTATTAAAATGTTATTATTTAACATTATAGTGATAAACTAGACATTAAATTGAAACATATTAACAGTAAAAAATAAATTGTGAAAAATATTGTTATCTATTGATTATTAATAAAATAATAATCATTTAGATGAAAAATAAATATTTTATGAAAAACTGTACTTTTTTTAAATGAATGATTAGCCGCACTTTGCACACATAATTTAAAACTAATTATTACCACCTTTATAAAATTTATTTTATCAAATAAAATTCATTTTTTAAATAATAATACCAAAATTATCTTGGGATAAATTTTTTTGATTTTTCTGAAAGTTTCTTTTTTTATTAAATAGTGAAAAATACTAATTTTTAATTGAAATCTGCCTTTTCCTTTAAATAATTTACAATGTTAAATTATATATTTAATTATTTTTAAATAAATATTAGGTAAATTATATATTAAATAGTTCAATTTAGTTCATTGTAATAATTTTCAAATTTAATTTTGATATAAAAACATTATAAATTTTTGAACTTTTTCACTTTAAAAACTTGCTTTCTCATCATGTCAGTGGGATTGATTTTAAATTAAAAAATTTCAATTATATGAAGTGAATATGGAAAATTTGATCCAATATTTGGAATAAAAATAATTTATAATTTATAATAAGTTCAACTTAATTTTTTACCAAAATTAATATGAATGCAGTAAAAATTAATTACTGCGGTTAAGGTAAAAATGGGTTCACAAAGGGGTTAAACTAAAAATGTAGGTGTAAAATTGACCTATACACTTGTCTAAAAACTATTTTATGGACATATATCGACCATTAAACCTATATGGTTCTATAATGGTCTGTTTTTTACCCTTGTGACATTTTAAAAATGTGGGATCACTCAATTCTTTTGAAAAATACCATGTGTGTCCTCTCCCGCTTATAAAAGGTCACCCCCTCTCCTCCCTTCTTCACACCATTAAAACACTTTGGATCAGACAATAAATACCCAAATAACTTCCCAAATTCCATAATATCATTCTATAAGCCTTATTTTTGACATAAATACAACCTAGGATGGCCTTTGGTGGAAACCTAAGGAGGATACCCAAAGAAGAGGTAACATTCTTCACCGAGCGTCATTATTTTATTTATTTCTCCACCTCCTTCAATTATTTTTAAACCATGATTATATAAAAACATAATTATATTACATATAATTATAAGTTATTATTTTAATTTATTAACCTAAATAATTTCCCTCTTTCATCAAATTGGTTATGAAATCATCATTTGTGTGTACGGCGAACTATCGCCTCACGAATCGATATTGTTTTTTTTTCATTACAACCTATCACGGTTGGGTATGATGATATATATAAAGTATATATATGATATTTATAATATAATTATACATGTGAATTAATTATATCATATATAACCTTTTACATTCCATTTCATAGTGGATACAATAATGTTTCTCATGTGTACGGCGGACTACTGCCTCACGAAGCGATGTGATTCATTTTCCACTAATGTGTTACATGGAAGGTAATAAGGGTAATGATAATGAATATATGTGATATAAATAACATAATTATTATATTTATTACATATTTATATTTATTTAAATATAATATATCATTTTATTTCTTATATTTCCACTCATTGAAATAGTGATAGCGTCGTTCCTATACCTGTGGACAACCGCCTTCACGAAGCGATGTGACTCTCTTTTCATCACCACACCACATGGATGAAAAATATAAGTATATAATATGGTATATATGATATTATTATAATTATTTAAATATAATATATTACTTAACATCTTTCTAAAATGATCATTGGAAAATGTAAATGTTATTCAGGCGTACGTACAGCCTATTATCCCATGATTGTAATGTAGTTAATTTTTCATAAAAATATTTCATGATCATTTTAAAAAGTATAATTTATGTATAAATATGATAATTTTGAAATTATTATTATTCTAGATATGGTAAAATAATGACCCCTTTAACCATATTCAACCTACTAATGTCAATTTTGACACATAATCCAAATATGGTCAAACATTCAATGTAAACTTAATTAATTAAGTAATTGTATACAACAATTTAATAAGAGAAATAAAATTAATAATAAATTTTAAAAATTATATCAATCAATAAAATAATTAAAATAATTTTATTATTTAGGAATATAAAGACACACATGATGAATTAGGCTCAATGTAAGGGACTTCATCTCAATTTCCTTTCATTGAGGTGCATTTTGATGTTATGCACCTTTATTCTTATATAAGGTGTATATACTACCCATTTTACATGTTATATCATGAATTTAAATATTATAATTTTATTTAATTTTATTTTAATGATTATTATTTCATGGGGATTATTATTTAAGTGTTTCCCAAGTGATAAGGGACTTTTTTTAAATCATATTTTAAAGTTTTCCTTAAAACTCTTCATGTTCCATTTCAATGTTTTTAAAATGATTTTATTAAATTTTTATATGGGAATAAAATATTTATAAATAAAATTTTATGTAACTTTTACTCTATTTAAATATTTTTCAAAAAGGAATCTTTTTTACATGTTTTATACAAAACATTTAGAAAAACGACAAAAGGAATGTTCTTTATGGTGACAATGACTTTTCCACCACTAAGACCATTATTTGATTTATATATTCCCTTGAAGTTTTTCAAGTTTAATTCAAATAAAAAAATTCTTTTTTGTTTTGGTATTTTAAATGTTTTTTCAAATAAAAATAAGTTTTGGTTTTGAAAATTACTTTAAAAAAATGGTGTTTTGGTATTGAAAATAGGTTTTTAAAATAAAATGGTATTTGTATCCAAATTTGTTTTTCATATGGGTTTAAAAGAATTTTTAAAATTAATTTATGAAGAAATTTTTTATTCATGATATGGTACTTGAGCATTATATTAAATGGGTGATCCCGATTGGCTTATACGAAGGGTTGAGCCCCATTATGGCTCACAAGTGAGCTTGATATAGCTTATCCATAGTGTTGAGCCCCATTATAGCTCATAAAAAATTTGTGAGCCCGATATAGATTATATGAAGGGTGATCCTCATTAGAACTCTCCAATTCATTAGGTAATTACTATATTGTAATTCATTCGTATAGATATTCCAATTAAAATGGTTTTGAAAGGGTTTTATGAATATGATTCTCTAAGTCACCATAAAGGTTTTTTAGTTGCTTGTTATGAGTTTTAAAGGATTTACTGAGAAAAATGTGTGTGTGTGTGTGTTTGATTTTAAAAAAAATTATTTAATACACTCAAATAACTTGGAAGGTAATGGTAAATTTTATATAATTTTTCTTGTTTTTCAATAGACTAATGGTTTTCTTTCTTTTTATGTCCCTTACTGATCTTTTTGTACTCATCCCATGTTCTAAAATGTTCTTCATTGGGTTTAAAGATGGGTAAGGGAAAGGAATAATTAAAGTTTAAATTCATGGAGTTTTCCCATGAAAATAAATCATGATTTATTTTTTAAAAAAAAATATATTATGGAAAAAAATGGACACTAATCAGATGTGTCCACTTTGTATTTCATGGTTTGTTATGTATGAGTTATGGCTTAATTCTCTAAAAATATAAACCTAAAAATATCCTCAAATGTAAGAGAATTAATTATTTACATAAAACTCGGTATTATTTAATATTTAAGTATGGGTCCATATAGGTATCCGAGGATGAAGTGGTTAACAATGAAGTTTATGTCATGATACTTGATTTACCACTAGTTAAAGGCATGTCAACTCATTCATGTTGGTCTATTGGAATCAATGGATGTATCTGAGTAGAAATGGTAGAATATCTCAATGGATTTAGTCACTAATTTACCACAATCTAAGGGAGTATGTGACATTATTTGGTTGATCATCGATTGGTTAATTAATTCAACTCATTTATTGATGATCTAAGAGTTGGGTGTTGTGGAGGTTCTAGTGAGGTGGTGTGTGGATTAGGGGGTTTGGATTCATGGGGTAACAAGGACCATAATATTTGATTGGGATCCTCTTTTTACCTCACAAGTATGTAGATTATTACAACATGATTTTTCCTCTTATTTACACCTTAGCACTGCCATCCATCCTTAGATGGACAGACAGACCAAGCGAGTTATCCAGATGTTGTAGTATATGTAGTGTACTTTTGCTTTGTATTTTGATAGATTGTGGGTGAGGTATTTTTCCTTTTATAAGCTCACTTGTAGAAACATCTATCATTATTCCATTTTCATGGATTCATTTTAGGTGTTTTAGGGGTGGCCTTTTCAATCTCCATTGTGATAGATAGATGTAGTGTAGTCCTCATACTAAACATGGTACAAAGTATGATTGAGAAAATTCTAATGGTTTTGGAGCGGATAAAGGTAGCATAATACTATCAAAATTATTATAGAGATCAAAGGAGGAGGCATTTGGAGTTCAAGGATAGAAACTATGTGTTCTTAAAGTTTTCCCCTCATCATGGGAAGTAGAGGGTTGTCCCAAAAAGTATACTCTCTCCCTAGTTTGTCAGTCATTTTGGGGTGTTACAAAGTATTAGTGAGGTGGTTTATCAAAGGAAGCTTCCTACATATATGGATAAAATACATTAAATATTATATGTATAAAAACTCCAATTATATATTTTTTATGAATCTCATGTCATTGATTAGGGAGTGTTGGAAATTTAGGATGGAAGGATGTTCATAGAGTGTCCAGTTGAGATTTGGGATCATTGGGAGAGGGTGTTATGTGGGAATTTTATCCATTTGGTTTGATTCATGTGGACGCATGGCAGTATGGAGGAGAGTATTTGGAAACATGATCTGTATATGTGTGATCAATATCCCAAGTTGTTTGAATCTTGATTTCCCTTAGTTATGTGATATTTTAATTAGTTTTGGTTTATGGTATTTCCAATTTCATTGTTCTTTTATAACATCATCATGTTTGATAGGAATCTACCATAGAGTGCTTGGTTGGTAGTGTTAATGGTTATTCCTTCTATAATTGGTTCTTATATTGAGAGAAGATAATTGTTTGAGAGGTATCTAATGTAATGGATCAGACCCTCATGGTATGTTACTTTTTATGATTCAAGTGTTGTAGGTTTTGTGAGGTGGTTTGAGGATGGAATGGGGAGTTTGAGTTAAAAAATTAGTTGATGTCCAGTTCTGCAGCGTAGTAGCTTATGTTGTGCCATGGATGTTGGGAGTTATGTATTATAGCCTTCGACCTACATCGCACAGGTCTATAATAGGATCTCCTTATTTTATCCATTTTTAGGATACTTTAAACATGATTTGTCAGGTTTTGTCATAAAGTTTTGGTTGGGAATGTGGTTTTGGAATAGTTGTTAACTTGTGTCATGGAAAATATGGGTCAGGGTTCATTAGTTCTTCAGGATTAGGGGCCGTTGTAGCATGTAATTTTGGACTAAATCACAGATTTGGTCAAGGATATAATAGGGTAAAAGATATTATGAGGATATGTGGTGTGGTCCTGATGGATTCGATGTGGATCTTAGAGGGGTAATCTTAGTGTCTCTACCATTTTGGGTAATGTTTCACTAGGGTGTTACATTTACTTCATGGTTTGTTTATGAGTTAAAATTATAAATGTTAGAGGTATTAATTACAACATGGATTGTATCCAGTTTTATAGGATCAAGAATTTAACCATGACATGTTTTCTGAAGGGAAGTTTTGACAAGGGATATTACAATGTGGCCACCCCTTTTGTGTTGTAGTCTTGGTGAAAAAAGTTATATGTTGTAGCGTGGTCTATACCCTTTCACAATGGTTTTATATTTTCCTACCTAGGTATAAATTTGAAGACCCCTTCAAAAACCATCACTCTTAATTCAATTCCCTCAACCCTCGAACAACCTCAAGTATGATTTTAGGAGACCTTACAACCCTAATTATTTTAAATTTATCCTTATCTTTGAGAGATTTATTATTTATGATATGGGTTTATTTATCTATCATTTCTTCTCAATTTCTTCCTTGTTCTTATTTGGGGGGTGGGTTCTTAGCGGTGGTGTCAGTTCAATTTAGAGAATGTTGGGGCATTTATTTTAATTAAATGTTTTTGTGAATTAGTTTTATTTTGGTTTCCCTTGTTTGGTATTTGTCTTGTAGATATTTCTTCCCTCATTATTTTCACTATAGTTCTAGAAGTATCAGTTGAGGTAGAAGATTCGAGAAATATCCTTTATTTTTTTATAAATTATGAGATTAACATGATCTTGTTTCTTTTTCTGAGGAGTATGGATTCACCTAATAACATTAATGAACCAAACATAATTAAATTTTTGAGAAAATGAGTTTTTCTCACGTGTTCATCTACTCTCATGATTCTTCTCTAGTACTTAATGCTTATTTCTACTATTATGGAAAATCATTGATGTTGTCGAGTATTTTTCACTAATGTTATGACTTTTTATTCAAACCAACCTCAATAAAAATATAATACCTAAATATGGTAATGAACTATTTGTGTGGTAAATGTTAATTTAAATGAAAACATGTTTTAATAGGAGAAAATTTTGGTATGTTAATATTGAAACTGTTGATATGTGTTTTTGGACTACTTATTGTATGTGGTTGTAGTTTTGGGGGTTTTTGGGGGGTAGTAATTTGGTCAATATGATGTTTGGGGTATTGTTGTGGTTTGGGAAATGAGCCTATGATGGTTGAAAAGTGTTGGGTAGCAGGTGTTGTGGAAAATTACATGGGTGTCATAGCATAGGGTGGTTGAGGATATGGATTATACAGTGGGGTTGTGGATACCTTGTCATAATAGGAAACAGGGAAGGTATAGGTTGTTATGGGAGATGGAATGGATGGTTAGAATGGAATTATTTTATATTTACCTTGTAGTAGAGGAATATTAGTGGTAATGATTGGAATGGTAAATGGGTAAGGATGGAATCAAATTAACCCATGTTTATAAATAAAATATTTAGGTATGAAATTAATGAGGAGTGGTTGTCATTAATGTGGGAGGTAGATGAGAATGGTTGGTCATTAAATATTTAAATTAAATGACTTAATGAATTTATATTTGATGGTAAATGTAAAATATATAAATAGTATAATGGTATTACTAAATGAGTATTTATGAATGCTTTATATGGTTTTTTAGTGTGGTGGATGGGATGGTTGTGGTGTGGTAGTTGTAAATGGTGGTGGTGCATGGTGATAGTAGTAAGGTGATGATAGAGGGCGGAGACGGTTTTGTTTTGGTGTGAACCTGTTAGTTTGGGTTGATGTGTGCCTATATATATATGATGTATTTACCATGTGATTTCTATAAACACTCAATTAAAACACCCCTACTGATGTCCAACATGTTTTGGGTTTTGGGTGTCTTCCTCTAACATCCAAGATGGTGAGGGAATGAATGACTAGATACTTCATCTGCCCCACTCTTCTTTCTAGGCGCAGTATAGGTTTTGATGGATTGAGGTAGGTAATTTCATATTAGCACAATATGAGGTTTATTGGAATACCCTATGGGGTATTGATGGGTGAAGTACATGATGTACTGAAAACCCCTATGAGGTATTGGTGATGATGATATGATAGTTGCATTGGGAGACACAACTAGGTATTGAGGTGATGATATATGATAGGTGCACTAGAAGGCACTTCTGGGTATTGATGGAACTACAGGAAAAACATAATATAGAAGTGGTTATTTTTGGATTTCCCAACAGTTTAACCGCCTCCAATTGGTTTCTAGGGTGGATTAAAAAACCACCGCTAAATAGTTAGTCATTAAATATTTAACAACAGTTTTTTTTTCACAATGGTTTTTATTTTCACAGATTATCTTAGTTTTTAGTAGTGGTTTTATTTTCATTAGTGTTGATTTTCCTTAGTGTGAAATTTAGTGGTAGTTTTTTTAATTGGTAGTGTTTTTTTCCATAGAATAAATATTTAGCAGAGGTTTTTTGAATTATGGTGATTTTTCTCTAGGGGGTGTTAAAACCACTGCTAAATATGGAAATTTACCTTATTTTGTGGTAGTTTTAACCACACCTATTTTATTCATAGAAATTAAAATGATTCTGAATAAATAGAAGTAGTTAAATGACCCAAAAACATGCTGTTTTAAAAATACCTAAATAAATTACTATCTAATCCATAAAAACCCAATATTTAAAGAATATATGAAACAAATATGTAATTAATTCAATATAACAAAAATAGTAACTTCCATACATCATTAAACATTCCATTACATATAATGCAACATTAAATTACATCATAGTTTACAAAATTTCATGTTTCGCCAAATAATAACACAAACATGTGGCTTGGATACTCTATTAAGATGTATTCCCATCACCCTCCATTACTCGGTCATGATGTTATCCATCACCTCCTTCCCCAATTCCTTCCTTCAGTGCCTTTATTTAAAGTGGTTAAATGCATGTCATTAAATAGTGTATTCAATGAATAATAAATGAAATATAATTCAATTGATACATGATTTGGTATGAATTTAGTTTAAGTAGTGATACAATAATGAAATGAATAATTGGTAATCATGTGCATGCCTAAAATTATCATAACATATGATAGCCTTAGTTGAGTTTGAAGATACACAACATGTTATGGTATGGAAATCGATTATTGTACTATCATAACATATTATAGCCTCAGTTGAGTTGGTAATCCTCTACCTTTCATATTATATATTGTTTTTGTAAACATTTAGAATTCATTAGCTCTAATATCTTTCTTTAGTATTAGGTTTCAAATATCCTCAAACACTAAGTAAACCTTTCCACATTATTTTCGCATTATGTTAAACTTCTAAACCAATAATTATATCCTTGATTATAATTAGATCAATGACTGAACTATATTCACAAACATGACATTTTCAAACTCAAACTAGCATTTGATTATAATTAATTAATTTAAATTTTCAATGACCAACATCCCTTCAATTATATTAAGACTAAACACACTCCACATCATAAACATATTATTCATTACAATAATTTTCTCATACATGATTAAATGTATAAAATTCAACTTATCAGTGTCTTTCAAACATATAAATAATTTCCTTAACTTATTCCAATTTTATTTCCTCTAAAAATAATCGTAAATATATATTTTGATATCAATGATAAAGAATATGATGTTATCATAATTCATCACAATATGATAACAAAAATAGTGTTATGGATGAATTATTATATTTGTAACCACTAAATCATGTACCACTCCTTCTGATCACAACATAGATTTACACTCTATAATTTAATGAATAATCACAATATTACATTGTGGGTTATTTAAATAATTGAAGACATATTTTTATAAGATACACTAAATAAATATTTAATGTCATTTTACTTAAAAAAATTACTCAAAAAAATAACTACTAAAATAAATAATATAAGTGTAAATTTATGAAATTTACCGATCATTATGTGTCATGTCTGATTCCTCAACATCATCAGTAGAATTTATACCTATGGATAAAATCATATTAGGATAAGATAAAATGGTATAAAAAAGTATGCAAGGTATGTGATTAATTTTACATTGTGTCGTATAAGGATAATGAGAACCCTATGACGTAGAGAAGGTACTAACATTAAACCACTTCGATGAGGCATACCTGCAAAAAAAATATTCCCTATATTTATTAATATAAAAAAACAATCCTATAATTTATTAATATCTAAAAAACATTCATTACATTTATTAATATAAAAAACCTTACAAATTTTATTCCTGTTTGTTTATTTTTTTTATCAGGTTCCATTGTTAACATTATTTCTTCTTCTTCACTCTCCCTCACAATACTGAAATTTTTAATATTATCATGTACAGACAATTCAGTATGTTGTAAATGGGGTTCACTATCAAGAATTACATAACTTTCATCACTCGTATCATACGTGTCTATTGGTTTCATGTGGAAAATAATACTTCACTCTTCATTCACTATATTATCAATATAATATACCATTTTTTATTGGTAATCCATAATATATGGATCATGTTATTCTTGATCACCAGTATCAATCAATCGATAGAAATTAATATAAATAAATTGTAATGAATCTTTCTTTACACCCCTGTTAATATTGACACAGTTTCATTTAAATAACATAACTGTAAATTTCCTATGATAATTTAACTCAATAATATCGACTAACATTCTATACTAACCTTGATCTATAACTATGAATATACCATTGTTTTGTGTTTTCAAACCTTCCTCATGATCAAGAGTATGAAACTTGAAATCACTAATATTGTAATCCATTAATCTCCTATCATTATTCAAAATACATTGAGCTAAAAACTTAAAATATTCAGATAGTTAAATTTTATTATCAGCATTTATTACCTATATAATTTGATATAAAAAATTGTTATATAATTTAGATAATTTTAAATATATTCAAACTATGTATTAGATTAAGAACTTAATTGATGTGAAAAACATTCAATGATTTATTTGGTAATAACTTTTGTTATCTCTCTCTCATTTTGAGGTTAGATCTTAAGGAGTATTTTCATTTTTCTTCCTTAATTATTCTACATTGGGATAAAAAAATATCAATATTTAGTAGTATATATAAGTGTGTTTGTCTTAACTGCATATCTATCAATTAAAATGAAGATATTTTCCAACTTCTCAACTTAAAGTTGGAAACAAAAATGACTCATTATTATCCCACAATTGACTTGGATTATCATCAACACATCCCACACAATTGAATTTTGTCTCTATCAAATCCAAATACCTTGAACATAAGGTTAAACACTCTTCAAAAAGGTAACCTTCTACAATAGAACCTTCTGGATGAGCTTTATTTATCACATAAAACTTCAAATGACCAAGATAACTAATGATAAAAGGTAATAAATTAATAAATAATGGTTTTAAATATTGACTAAGAAAATTAGAATTTTTTAATGAAAACAATATTAAAATAAAATACCTCTCCATGGGATACATCCATTGATAATGTATGGGTCCTCCAATTTTAGCTTCTTCAGAAAAATGCACCATCAGATGGATAATCACAATAAAAATGATGGGGGTAAAACATCTCCAAATAACATAGATTCTATAAAATTATTTCCAAAATTTTATCCAATTAATTAGGGTTTAATGTCTTCTCACAAATTTGTCTAAATAATGGGAAAAATTCAACTAGGATTGTGGTTATTTTATTGGGTAAAAAATTATGCATTACCAAAGGTAGAAACTACTCTATTAATAAATTTGAGTCATTAATTTTAAATCTATTTATCTTATGGTGATTAAAATCAAAACATATTTAAATATTAGTAGAATATTCATCAGTAACTTTCACATTTTTTAATCATTGAAGGAAAATATAATTAAAATGTTTTTTCATCAAAAACATATTTTTTGGATACTTTCCATTCTCATTTGTCCATATATCATATTTGATATTGATTTTTTATAAGTCCTTACAAGAATTTAAATGATATTATGATTTTCTATACCCAATAACCAATGTAAACAACACATTATCACACACATTATTCTCAATGTGCATAATGTCAATATTATGATGTAACAAATTAAATTCCTAATATAGAAGTTCAAAAAATATTCTATTTTTCTTTTATTGTTATAATAAAATTTCAACTGATATTTTATAAAACCCTTTTCCACTTTCATTCAGATGAAAATATTTTAGAAACTCTATACCAATATTTGAATATTGTTTCATGATCTGTGATCTCATTAATAATGTTGGTGGATGCCTCAAATCAATTTTTCCATTGAAACGTGACTTGTTAAACCAAAATTTATGAGATGTATCAAGGAAGAGATGATGATGCATGAAACACCACTTTTTGTTATAAGTTATACATTGACACTCAAAATCAAAAGTTAAAAACTATAAAATCCAAACCAGTATGTATATTCCAACCAGAAAATTTTCCTTGTTTAGGAGAGTAACTAATGGTCCACATAAGGGAAGCCTGCATTTTTAATAATTGCATGGTAGATGAATTGTATGTTTTAACACCATCATTCCATAACACTTGTAATTCTTTAATAAGAGGATAAAGGTAGACATCAATGTCATTTTAAGGCATTTGATTTACCAGAAAAATCATTGATATTATGAATGAATTCTTTTATATACACATCTTGGTAGGTTGATTATAAGGGATCAAAATAATTGTCCAAAAGTGGTGACTGCTACTTAAAGTCCTAAATGGATTGAATCCATCATATTATAATACCAAATGTACATATCTAAGATCAGAAGAGAAATTTTTAAGTAATGAATTGAATGTATTCCACACTTTTTAATCTCTTGAATGTTGCATGAACTTGTCATTGTTATTATTAAAGGAATTTCACTTAATATACTCAGTGGTTTTAGATGAAAAAATAAATCTTTACAAATTTTGTTTTAATAGAATGTAGTATAAAACCTTTACATTAATTTTCTTTTTCTTTTTCTTTTTGTTAGTACATAGATTCAAAATGGAATCATTATTTTTTTATTTCCATCTAAAAGTACAACATATTTTTCACTTTTATCTATTTAAATATTCTTTCCAATAAATAATAAAATCATTGGGACATACATGTATCTTAATATAATTGAGTCCAAGATTATTAATAATCTTCTCCATCTCATAAAATGATATGGGGATCTTATATTCTGTAAATGCATCATACAAAAATTCTAATATCATAGACATTTCTTTATTTGTAATTACACATAAACATTTTATGTGGTACAACTTTAGTAAAAAATAAAATTTTAAATATTTGACACATTATTCATACAATTCTTAATCCCATCTAAAACTAGTTTAGAAAAATCAATTGTTTTCTTGATTGAGTTTTCCCTTGTATTATTTTCCTCATCATCATCCATTAATATGTTATCATCATGATTAGGTTGTCATGTAGTTCTGAAAACATAATTAATATCTACAACATCAAAAACTGAATCAAATGATGTGTTACATTATTTATAGTGTTTCTCTACTTTTCTAAAAGCATCATTCACCAAGTTTTGAATTTCATTATGCACTATCGTAGCATTCACTTATTCAATTTGACTACATACATAACTGATCAAATTTTCTATAACATTTGATTCTCTTTACAAAATCTAATAAACATAATGAGGAGGAAATTTTTTCAATATCAAGTTCTCAAATACTTCATATCTCTTTAACCATTATTTGAATTTTCAATTAGGAGATGGTCATTTTATTATTCCATCCATGGATCGACTTTCAAATGCTAAATCCATAAACATCTTGAAACATGTAACATACTGAGATGTTTTCTGAGGTAAGGTAATCCAAATTTTATCTATATTTTCTTAACTTAATACACTATAAAATATAAAATATAATTATATTATTATATGTAAAATATATATATTTAATTTCAAAATTGAAGAATCGATATCAAACTACCCCTAAAACATAATGAATTAAGAAATATACTAAAATAAAAGCATCAAAGGATAATTATAATAAGAAAATTACTAAAACTAACTCTATTTCAGAATTATATCCTAAAATAGAGCACAAAATCAACTACCTGTGATTAGGGGGAAATTAATATGATAAATATCACTCAAATCATGGTGAGGGTCTAGTGTCTATTAGGACGTCTTTCTAAAGTACTTAACATGACTCCCTATTGATAGTGGATTTTAATTTTAGATTGATCTCATGCTAAGTTCACATACCATTTCAATACCCCCATATCATATGGATCTAACCAAGCTAAATGAGATCAAGGTACAACTAGATAAATTTGAGCAAAAGGGCTTTATTAGGCTGAGTACTTCATCATGGGGTGAATCTCTGTTGTTATCTAAAAAGGAAGATGGTATTATATAAATATATGTTTATTACAAGAATTATAACCAGATGATGATGAATAAAATATATCCATTACCAAGGTGAAGATCATTTTTATCAATTTTAAGGAGCACGATGGATCTCCAAGATTTATCTTTGATCATTCTATCACCATTTGCAATTTAGAGAGGAGGACATTCTGAATATGGTGTTTCAGTGTAGGTATAGAGTGTATGAATATCTGGTGATGCCTTTTGGACTGATTAATGTTCTGGAAGTGTTCATGGCCCTCATAAATAGGATCTTTCATCCGTACCTAGACTCATTCATCAATGTGTTCATCAATGAAATCCTCACCTACACGTCGAAACTGGAGCAGAATGTTAGACACCTTGATACTATCTTGAGTATGATTCAAGTACATCATATTTACACCAAGATATCAAAGTGATACTTCTATATAGGTGAGGTGACATTCTTAGGGTAGGTGGAGTCCGAGACAGGTATATTTTTATACCCAAATAAATTGGATACATTCATATCCTAGATGAATCCCCAAATCATGTTTCAGATACTAAGATTTCTAGGTATGATAGGATATTATTGATGGTTTATCTAGGAATTCTCCTAACTATCATCACCCATGACAGTGCTGGAAAAAAAGGTAGTGAAATTACAATGGGAAAAATGATGTGAAGAGGCTTTCCTTAAACTGAAGAGAATGTTTATGACAGTTCCAGTACTAATACTCCCAGATCCTAGGATTGGTTATACAGTGTATTGTAATTCCTCAGATGTTGGTCTAGGAGTAGTGATGATATAGAAATATTAGGTAGTATCCTATATTTCACTTTGTCTACAATCCCTGAGTAGAAATACCCTACTCACAACCTAGATCTATAATTTATGGTCTATGCTCTAAAGTGTTGGTGATATTATCTCTTTGGAGAGAGGTTTGTTGTATAAACTAACCACAAGATCCTTTGGTATATCTTCACACAATAATAAATGAACCTAATATGGAGGTACTTGGTGGAGTATCTATAGATGATCAACTTTGAGATGATTTATTTAACTGGAAAGGGTAACTTCATCATGAATGCACTTATCCATAAGATATAGGCTAAGTGGGATCTTAATGAGTGGCCTTTAGAGGAAAAGTGGTGGTTGATGTACCTATTAGTTAGCTAGAGGATGGATGATTATAGGGATAAGGGTTCTATTATTTGTTCCCCATTGGTGATCACATCCTCAATTGTGGATTGGTTAAAGACTGATCATGAGTCAGACCCAAATTTTTTTGTGATGAGGGAACAACTAGCTAGAGGTGACCTAATACCTGAATGGATGTGGATGATGATGAAGTGATCATGGTACATGGGAGAGTAGTAGTCCCTACATCCATCATATAGGATCTGATAAGGTATTACCATACCTCTATATGGGTAGTACATCTTGGAGTGATAAAGATGTACCACGAATTCAAGTGATAGTTCTAGTGTCCATGGATGAAGAGAGATATTTTTGGGTTTGTCTCTCAATGCCTTAGATGTTAAAAGGTGAAGGATGGGAACCAATGTCCTTTTGGTTTTCTACAACCACTTGCAGTTACCATGTGGAAGTGGGAGGATGTCATGATGGATTTTATGATGGGTTTACCTAGGACCTTGAGAAGTCATTATTTTCCAGGGTTATTATTGATCGGTTAACAAAGTTTGATCACTTCTTAACGATTAGAGAGACTCACTCAATAGATGAGTTGGGAAAGCTATATATCTATGATATCATGCAATTATATTGAGTACCCTTTAGAATTTTATCAGATAGATATGCACATTTCATGTTGTGATTTTGGAAATTTTTTTAAAAATCACTAAGGAATTAGCTGAAATTGAGCACAGTGTTCCATTGTTAGATAGATAGACAGTCTGATCACACTATATTTTTACTATAGGATATGCTTATATCTTTTATTGAGAACTTTGTTGGACATTAGTATGATCACCAAGCCTTGGTTGAGTTCATGTATAGAAAATTTTACTAGGATTTGATTCAAATGGAACCTTATGAGGATCTTTATGAGAGGTAATGTCGTTAACCACTCTATAGTGTGAGGTGGGTGAGGTAGTGGTTATGGGACCCAATATGGTTTAGAAGACCTTTGAAATAGTATAGCTAATTTAGAATAGGTTGATCATATCTTAGAGCATACAAAGGTCATATGTCGACTGTATAAGGATACCTTTGGATTTTTGTGTGGGAGATATAGTTTTATTGAGAATGACACCATGGTTAGGGAACAACATCTAAGGAATAAAGGAAAGGTATCACCATGTTTTTTTAGACCCTATGAGATAATTGAATGGTTTGGGATGGTGTAATACCATCTGGACCTTCCTTCTCACTACTGAGGTATACACAAAATGTTTCACATGTCGCAACTTTGAAGGTGCATGGCTAATTATATGCTTGTCATTAACTGTGATGACATTTAGTTGAATCTCGATGCATCTTATGATGAGCATCGGGTGCAAATATTATATTGGAGAGAGAAATTCTTCCTATGAAATATAGTACCACTTGTTCAGGTCTGGTGGAAACATGGAGGAGACTTTGGAATGAGAGTTTAACGTTCAATATCAGTGTCCTAAGTTGTTCAACCAAGAATGTAACACCCCAAGATTTTATGGTATGTCTCTTCTTAAATAAATTCAATTTTTTTATATCTTACGTTATATAGAACACCGAGTTTAAACAAATGATTAAATATTATTGTTTAATTATTATTGTTATTACCGAGACATTGGAATATAGGGAATGAATTAGATTAACTAAATTATAAAAATATAGTTTACACATGTTTATAAAATTAATTCATTGGTTATGGATTAATTATAAATAAAAATGAGAACCAATTGAACATAAAGGAAGTGTTTTTTATAAAAAAAAACTATTTTTATGCCCACAATGAAATCTTATCTTAATAAAGTGAATTAATAACTATTATTGAAATATATTAATGAAATTTATATGTTATATATTTAATAAAATGTTTTTAAATTCATCCAATGTGTTTTATAGGCTTAAGATAAGAATAAATCCAATTTTAATGATAAAAAACTATATATTTATAAGGCATTTTGCTGCCTTTTGATGGAACACCTATTTTAAATATAAATTTTGAAAAAATTATAAGTTTCATTTGAAAAAATAAATTTAATTTTAGAAATCATAATATAAAAATTATCTTGGGGTAAATTGTTTTTATTTTTTTGAGAAGTTTCATTTTTTTATCAATAGTGAAAATATTGAATTTTAATTGAAAACTGCTTATTCTTATAATATATTTATATAGTTAAATTATATTTTAAACTGGTTTTAAAGTATAATTTATTAATTTATAAAACAATAAAACCAATTTATGTCATCATAATAAATTTCACATTGAAATTGGATATAAAAACAATTCAAACTTTTGAACTTTTCACTTTAAAAACCTACTCTTTTGGTGTGTCTTCAGAATTAATTTTAAATATAATTTTTAAAATTATATGATTTTAATTTGGTAAAATGGATCCCAAATTTTTAATTATAAATTAAAAATTATGTTTTATGTTCCTTTTTATTTTTATACATAAAAAAAATTCCATGGTAAAAAAATTGTTTACTGCGGTATCGGTAAAAAATTAAATGGGTTAAAGTTAAAAGGGTAAAGGATTACAACACCTAAAAACTACAAAATTTAATGTTGTTTTGAGATATTTCTTGACCATAAATATCCTATAAAGTTTTAATTTCCATCCAAAGTCACAAAAATTAATTCCACCTCAATGTGGTTGGGTTTAAATATAAAATAATCATTATTTTAAACACTTAAACCCACCTCTCATCAAGTATAAATACCACCCCATTTAGACTCAAAAGCCATGAATATCCTCAAATATCTTCCAAAAAACTCTCATAATCACTTTACCCACATAAAATTTCTTCTGGTCTCACAAAAAGACAAAATCCAAGGTCCTCAAGGGGTCCTCCAAGGAGGTGATATTCAAGAGGTAATTTTCTCAAAACACGTCTCTTATTTTCTTTTCTGATTCTACTTTCTCCTCATATATTTCATCCATAACTGAATAAAAATTAATAAATCATATAAATAATATAATTTTATGTTTCTAATGGAATATCTTATATCCATCCCTTTTATTACATCATATTATTCAAATAAATGAAATTATTGTCCAAATTATGTTGGTTAATTGTCTCTGTGAATAACAATTTTGTTCGTTTTCCATTATCGCCTTCATGGTTGGTCATAAAACTATTATTATGATAAATAATATTTTAATAGATATATTATAACCTATTTAATGTTATTTAACTAATATATACTCATAATATTAAATAAAAAAAACTTTTTCAAGGTGTTTAGAAAAAACTTCCAAAATAAGCTTAAAATTTATCACTAACATTTTATCTAATGAATAATTATCATGTAAGAAATAAAAATTATATATGGAACCATTTATACTTATATATGTGAATTAATAATATTTCATTCCACTTTTGGAGTTTTATTATCATTTTAAAAGATAATTCATAATTATATATAGATAATATGATCACGAAATCATGAAACGAACACACACGAAATAATGAAAATAATGAAATATTATTAATTAATGTGTTGTAATATGTTATAAAAGGATACTATAAGGTATTATAAATATAAATATAGTTATTTAATAAATAAATAACATTATTTAAACCATTTTACATGATGTTAAATAAATCTACACTAAAGGGAAGCGTGGGGTAAGGATTTTCTCATCTCGCTTTTTTACTTCTATGAGATATATGCCTTATTCACCCCTTAATAATTATTTATGGTGTATATACTATAATTTTATATATAATATCATGAATCTCAATATCTTCATATTATTAAATTTTTCTTTTAATAAATATTACTTTTATGGGTCAAACTATTCGACATATTATAATTGGTAACGGATTTCTTAACTCAATTTTCATTCGTTAGGTTAAACTTCTATTTCATTGATTATTTCCTAATAAAGTTAAGTGTAAAATAAATTTTTTATTATATCATTGTTTATTTTAAAAAAAATATGAATATTTATAGTGAATACACATAATCCATCCATTTGATTAATGAAAATGATCTTTATATGGGACTTTGTCTCAATTTCACTTCATTAAGGAATATTTTGATGTTATGGACCCATATTATTTTATGAGGTGTATATAGAATCACTTTGAAATATAATATCATGAATTTATTTATTCTCATGTTATTTAATGTTTTGTTAAATGTTATTATTTCATGGGTTATATGATTCAAAAGTTTCAAAGTGGTAAGGGACACTTTGATTTAAAAATAACTAATTAAATTGATTATTCAATGTATAAGGAATGATTTAGATAGGAATACATGGGTGGGGCCCAGTTATAGATATCACCTCAATGCATCGGTAGTATCATGGGATGAATTAGTTAATCTAGAAATAAATGGGTTATTACCTATAGATTAAACCATCTTGTGAAAGGTCTTGAAGGTAGTGATTCATGTGCTAGATACATGACACCCAATAATTAAGAATTTAATAAATTTATAATTTATTTATTAATATAAAAAGTATTTTAACTATGAAAAAATCTATGGATTCATTTAATTCTCAATTTATTGACTAAATATAATCTGTTCTTAGTTATTTACCTTGTTATATTGATTATGCTTATTGATTCATTATTGCTTCTGTTGTACTTAACCCTTACTGAGTATTTGAGCTCACCCCTTTCTTAGGTTTTATTTTCCACAAGTTTCCAAGAATTTTATTATGATTGATATGCAGTTTTGTTCTATTTTGAATCATGGTGTTCTCAAAGAAAACACTTTTTGAATTTTGTGTTCAAAATGTAATTGGAATTTCAAATATTATATATTTTACCAATAATAATAAACTATTTGGTCCTTCAGGATGTGATTGTTTGTAATCATGAAAAATTAATAAATAAATGCACCATCATTGGGATACTGGGTTTGTGTCATTACAGTTGGTATCATAGGAATTTTAGTAGAAAAATATAGAACTATATTTAAAAAACATAGATTAGGTAATATAACCCTATGACTGAATTTGAGGATAAGTCTTAGTATAGGATAATATACTATATATTTGGTAATGACTAGGTATAACCTAGGTTAAATATAAACACTCAAGTATTGAGAAGAACGTGTCATTATTTATACATACTTTTCATAACATTACCTCACTCTGATTAGTGTAGTTTGATGCTTACACTTTACTTTTTGGTTTTAGTTGGTGGTGGGATCTAGAATAAACTAGGTTAAAATTGAATGTTATATCCAATGTATGGTTGAAAACCCAAATGGGATTATTACTAGAGTAAAGTATATCATCTTTATGCCTAATTAGTTATCATGATATATGATTAAAAACATGAACCATCACCAGCTCTCAGACTCACCAAATAAGAGAAGGATAAATTTCACTAAGATCTCTGGTGGTGGATACCATAAAGGAAATATGATTCGGTTTCCTATATATTGATAATGTGAGAATAAATGACCAAGTATATTTCTTATAATAACAATAATATGTTTTGGGTGTGGAAAATAATGACACAAAGAATGTAATTTCCATGAAAAAAATGAAAAGTTTGGAATAATAGTATTCATAAGTAATTATCGATGGTTGAATGTTTCAAATGTGTAAAGTATGAGAATTATAAAAACCTACATCATAGGGATAAAACTCATAAATATAATCAGAAATTTTATACAATTAATGGTTATATTGCTGATGATGAAGATACTACAAATGGAAAGTGAAAGAAATTAGTTAGTAAAGAATAAGATGATGAAGCGTAGTAAATGATTAAAGAATGAAGTATAATGATTAATATTCTTATGTATTTGGATTCAAGAATTCTTTTATCAATGATTCATTTGTTATAAAAAATACATGAGATATATAAGGGTTTCATTGCATTACTTCTTCTTTAAGGATTTGGAAGCACATGTTGAATGGTACTGATAACCAAGAAACTGATTCGGTGGAAAGTTGATATTTTGGAAAGAACGTGATTAAGGTAAGATAACCCTTAATATATGATTAATGTTGAGATAATAATAAATAAAATATGTATGTAGAGGATATTATTGGTGAGAATGAAAGCGGTTAGTGATTTTATGGTTTATGTTATCTTTGTTGGGTTTACTACATGTTTGGATTTAAGGTATATATTCAACAACCTGTGATTTTATTTTTGGAAGTATACTTGTTTTAAGGTTTTAAGGTGATCAAGGTATTAATATATTTGGTATATAGTTATATTATGTTGTTTTGAGAATATAATGTTAATTTTATTTTTGGAAATTTAGTGACCTTCCTTCTAATTTTTTTGTCTTTGAATTTTTACAAACATATTTTAGACGAGTCTTCATATTAACTACGTATGGAATGGATTATGTTTAACTTTGGATATTATTGTTTATTGATAATATGTGATAAAAATTTTGGTTTTAGTAAACATTTAGAGGTTGAATTAATGACTTTTGGATCTTATTATTCATTAAAGTACTTCAGGTATGAAAAATTCAACTTGAATATCAATTTTCTATTGTAATAGATGAAGTGAAAATAGATCTAAACATAACCAAAGGATAAGATTATGCTTATTATATGGAATGAAATCATGTAAGTTTATTTTATAAAGTGATTATCTGGATAGTAAAACAATCCCTCACCTCTAGGAAAGGAATTTTGAATGAAATTTTTTAATCGTTAAATCTTTTTACCGAGAAATCAATAGCCTTTTAGCCCATCACAGATTTATTATTTTGTGATGGTAGACTTTCTGATGACCATGTTCTCTATCTCCCTCCATCAGAACTTGATAATTTTATTTCTCTTCCATGTATAAATTTTCAATTTTCACTAATTTTATCATATTATAAAGACTAATTTTTTGGTGACCTTCACATTTCCCTTTCCCTCTTATTAAGGGGATGTTTTATTAACCCTATTTAAAATGTGGGTTTCCCACGAAGGAATTTTAAAGTATCAACCTTTTATTTTCAAAGTGTAATTTAAAATTACGAGGATGAAATTTATTAAAGGATGGAATAATGTAACACACCAATATTTTATAGTATGTCTCTTCTTAAATAAATACAATTCATTCGATATCTTACATTACACAAAACACCAAGCTTAAACAAATGATTAAATATTATTATTTAATTGTGATAGTTATCACCTAGCTGGAATAATGGCAGGAATGAATGATTTTAAATAAATTATGAAAATATAGTTTAAAAATTTTTATAAACTGAATTCATTGTTTACCAATTAATTAGAAATAAAAATGAGAACCAATTGAACAAAAATGATGTGTTTTTATGATAAAAAACTATTTTCATGCCCATAATGACATTTTATATTAATAATTTGAATTAATAACTATTAGTGAAAGATATTAATGAAATTTTATTTTATATATTCAATAAAATATTTTTAAATTTATCCAATATGTTTTATAGGATTAAGATAAATATAAATCCAATTTTAAGCATAAAAAGTTATATATTTCTATAGGTATTTTTGCCGCCTTTTGATGGCGTACCTATTTTAAATATAAATTTGGAAACTTTTATAAGTTTTACTTAAAAAAATAAATTTAATTTTTGAAATAGTAATATCAAAATTATATTAGGTTAAAAATTTGTTATTTTTTGGAGAAGTTTCATTTATTGATGAATAGTGAAAAATATTGAATTTTAATTGAAGACTTCTTTTTCTTCTAATTATTTATATAGTTAAATTATATTTTAAATTGTTTATAAAATATAATTAGTTCAATTGTACATAAATAACACCAATTTATTTCATTTTAATTAATTTTACATTGAAATTGGATATAAAAATATTTCAAACTTTTGAACTTTTCACTTTAAAAATTTTCTCTTTTGTTATGTCTGCAAAATTAATATTAAATATAATTTTTCTAATTATCTAAATTAAATTTTATAAAATGGATCCTATATTTGTAATAAGAAGTTCCAAATTATGTTTTAAGGTAATTTTTATTTTTATACATAAAAATTTACCATGGTAAAAAAATTATTTATTGCGGTATAGGTAAAAAATTAAACAGGTTAAAGTTAAATGGGTAAAGGCTTAAAATAACTAAAAACTAAAAAATTTAATGGATGTTTGAGGTATTTATCTACCCTAAAGAGCCTCAAAAATATTAATTTTCATCCAAAATCTTATAAATTAATGCCACCTCAATATAGTTTGCTTTAAATATAAAATAATCATTATTTTAATCACTTAAACCCACCTCTCCTCAAAGTTAAATATCACCCCTCACCTCACCATTTAGACTCAAATGCCTCGAATATCCCCAAATATATTCCAAAAACCAATACTTATCACTCTCACAATTTCCAATTTCTTCTAGTCTCACTAAAAGATCAAATCTAAGGTCCTCATGGTGTCCTCCAAGGAGGTGATATTCAAAAGGTAATTTTCTCAAAACACCTCTCTTATTTTATTTTCTTCTTATAATTTATACTAATATCCTTAATAAATAAAGTAATAATAATTACAGAATAATATACATACTAAAATTTTATTTTTCTAATGGAATATATTATATTCATCCCTTTTATTACCTCCTCTTATTCAAAGAAATGAAACTATTGTCCAAATTATGCCAGTTAATCATCTCCCTGAATAATGATTTTGTTCGTTTTCCATTACCACATTCATGGTTGGTCATAAAACTACTATTCTTGTAAAATAAGATTTTAATAGTTATATTATAACCTATTTTATTTTCTGGAACTAATATATTATTATAATAGTAAATAAAATGAAACAAGTTCATGGTGTTCGGAAAAAAACCACTAAAATAAACTGAATATTTATCATTGATGTTTTATCTAAACAATCATCCTCATGTAAGAAATAAAAATGATATATTGGACTATTTATACTTATGAAATTTAATTAATACTATTTCATTCTAATTATGGTGTTGTATTCTAATTTTACAAGATAATCCATAATTGTATAAAAAATTAACCGATCATGAAACCATGAAATAAATGCACCTGAAATAATTAAAATAATGAAATATTATAAATGAATGGGTTGTGATATGTTATAAAAGTATCATATAAGGAATTATAAATATCAATATAGTTTTATAATGACTCAATAACATTCTTTAAACTATTATACATGAGGTTAAATAACTCTACACTAAATGGAAACATGAGGTAAGGATTTTCTCATCTCACTTTTTTACTTTTGTAAGATATATTCTTTATTCCCTGATTAATACTTGTTTGTGGTGTATGTACTTAGATTTTATATATAATATAATTAATCTTATTGTCTTCATGTTATTAAATTTATATTATTATAATTATTATTTTTATGGGTCATACGATTTGAAAGATTACATGTGGTAAGGGATTTCTTAACTCAATTTTCATTCATTGGGTTAAAATTATATTTCATTAATTATGTCATGATAAGGTTATGCGTGAAATGAATTTTGATAATATCATGTTTATTTCCACTTTTTTTACATTTATTTACAATGAATACACATAATCCATCCATTTGATTAATGAAATAATCTTTGTATGGGACTTTGTCTCAATTTCACTTCATTGGGCCATATTTTGATATTATGAACCCACCTTATTTTATGAGGTGTATATATAGACCCTTTGACAGATTATATCATGAATTTATTTATTCTCATTCATTTAATGTTTGATTAAATTTTATTTCTGCATGATCCATATAATTCAAATGTTTCAAAGTGGAATGGGAAACTTTGATTTAAAAATATATAATTAAATCGATTATTTGATATATGAGGAATGATTTGGATAGGTAGACATAGATGGGGCCTAGTTATATATACCCCCTCGATGAATTATTAGTCTCATGGGAAGAATCAGTTAATTTATTAGTAAATAGGTTATTATTTGTAGGCTAAACTATCTTGTGAAAAGTCTTGATGGTAGTGGTTCATGTGCCAGATACATGACATCCAATAATTAAGCATTGCCTACCTTCATAATTAATTCATTACTATCAAAAGTATTTTCACTATGAAAAAATATAGGGATGCATTTCATTCTAATTTTATTGATTAAATGGAATGTGTTCTTAGTTATTTACCTTTCCATATTGATTATGCTTATTGATTCATTATTACTTTTGTTGTACTTAACCCTTACTGATCATTTGATATCACCCCTTTCTTATGTTTTATTTTCCCTAAGATTATAAGTAGTTTATTATGATTGATATTTAGGGTTACGCTAAGGGGGTAATTGTGTTCATAAATAAAATACTTTTTAAATTTTATGTCCAAAATATAATTAGAAACTCAAATATGCATCTAGTTTACCAAGACTACTAAACTATTAAGCCCTTCGAGATGTGATTCCTTGAAATCATGAAAAATTAATAAAATAAGGTATCATCTCTTGGCTACTGGGATCAGTTCACTACAATTGGTATCATAGGAAGTTTAGTAGAAAACTTAGGAACTAGATTTTTCAAAACATGGATTAGGAAATATAGCTCTATGATTGACTTTGAGGTTAAGTCTAAGTATAGGAAAATATCCTATAGATTTTGTAATGATCATGAATAACTTAGGTTAAACCTAAAGACTCGTATATTGAGAATAAAGTTTTATTATTTAGATATACTTTTCATAATATTATCTTACTCTAATTAGTGTATATTAATGCTTACACTTTACTTTTTGGTTTTAGTCAGTGATGGGATCTATAATGAAATAGTTTAACATTAAATGTTATAGACAATGTATGGTTGAAAAAAAAATGGTATGATGATTAGATTAAAGGATATCATGTTTATTATTAATTAGTTATCATGATATATTAGTAAAATCAAGAACCATAAAAAAACTCTCAAACTCACCAATGAAGAGAAGGATAAAGTTAACTGAGAGCTTGAGTGGCAGATACCATAAATGAAAGATGATTCAGTTTCCTATATGTTGAGAATGTGAGAAGAAACACCTAAGTGTATTTCTTAGAAGAATGGGAATATGTTTTGGTTGTGGAAAACAAAAAAACAAAGAAAGTAATATCCATGAAAAGAAAATTAAATGTTTGGAATAATAGTATCCCTAAGGTATTATCAATAGTTTAATGTTTCAAATACAGAAAGTATGAGAATTATGAAAACCTATGTCCTAGGTGGAAATATCATGAATAGAATCAGAAAATTTATACAAGTAATTTTTATACTACTAATGATAAAGACACTATAAATGGAAAATAAAATAAAGGATTTATTAAGGAATAAGATGATGAAGCATGGTTAATAGTTTAAGAATGAAGTAGAATGATTAAAGTTCGTGTGTATTTGGATTAAAAAAATATTTTATCAATGATGATATATTTATAAAAATAATGAGATATATAAGGATGGTGTTGTGCCACTTCTTATTCAAGTATTTTGGAGCACATGTTGAATGGTACTGATAACTAGGAAAGTGATTTAGTCGAAAGTTAATCTTTTGGAAAACACATGATTAAGTGAAGATAACCCTTAATATATGATTGATGTTAATATAATAATGAAAAAGATATATTTATGGGATAGTATTGGTGATCAAAAAATTGGTTAGTGATTTTAGGGTTAATGTTTTTTTTCTGGGTTTACTACATATTTAGATTTAAGGAATATATTCAATAACTTGAGATATTATTTTTGAAGATTTCTTATTTTAAGGATTTAAGGTGATCAAGGTATTCATATATTTGTTATGTGACATAAAGTGTTGTATTATATTGTTTTCAGAATCTAATATTAAGTTTATGTTTTAAATTTAGTGACATTCCTTCTAAATTTTTAGTCTTTGAATAATGATAGACATATTTTTCATGATTCTTAAGATTAACTACTTATGGAATGGATTATGCTAAACTTTGGATATTATTTTTTGCTGATAAAATGTACTAATAATTTTAGTTTTAGTAAATAATTAGAGTCTGAATGAATGACTTATGGATATTATGATTGATTAATGTAATTCAGGAATGAAAAAATCAACTTGAATATCTATTTCCAAGTATAAGAGGTGATGTGAAAATAGATTAAAGCACAACCAAAAGATAATATTATGCTTATGACATAGAAATAAATCATTTAAGTTTATTTTATCAAGTACTTATCTATATAGTAAAATAATCCCTCAACTCTATGAAATGAATTTTGAATGAAAAACTCTATTCATTTAATTTTCTTACCAAGAAATCAATGGCCTCTTTAACCCATCACACAACCAAAATCTGTTTTTTTATTTTTTTAAAAATCCACTTTTTATTCAAGTTGGAACCATATATATAGAGCCACACAAATCCCCCATCTAATAAACCATGACACACTACATTCAAAGTTAAAAAATTAAAAATTAAAATTTCAAAACCAAATTCAAAGAACTGCCAAAAAACCACCTCGAACCACAAGTTTATCCACCTAGATCCACATATTTATGGTTTTGTGATGGTAGAATTTCTAATGACCATGTTCTCTATCACTCTCCATAAGAACTTTATAATTTTATTTCTCTTCCATGTCCTGGTTTTTAATTTGCACTAATTTTATCCTATTTGATATCCTAATTTTTTTATGACCTTTTCATTTCCCTTTCCCTCTTATTAAGGGGATGTTTTATTAACCCTATTTATGATGTGGATTTCCCATAAAGGAACTTTCAAGTATCAACCTTTGATTTTTGAAGTGAAATTTAAAATTGAGGTCATTAAATTTATTGAAGAATGGTATAATGTAACACTCCAAGACTTTATGTTATGTATCTTCTTAAATAAATTCAATTTATTAGATAGCTTACATTACACAGAACACTAAGCTTAAACAAACAATTAAATATTATTATTTAATTGTGATAGTTATCACCAAGAAATTGGAATGGAGGGAATGAATTATATTAACTAAATTATAAAAATATAGTTTAAACATGTTTATAAAATTAATTTATTGGTTACCAATTAATTATAAATAAAAATGAGAACCAATTCAACATAAAGGATGTGTTTTTTATAAAAAAACTATTTATATTCTCGCAATGAAAATTTATCTTAATAAATTGAATTAATAACTATTATTGAAAGATATTGATTAAATTTATATGTTATATATTCAATAAAATATTTTTAAATTTATCTAATATGTTTAATAGTCTTAAGATAAGAATAAATCCAATTTTAAACATAAAAAGCTATATATTTCTAAAGGTAGTTTGCCGCTTTTGATAGTGCACCTGTTTTAAATATATGTTTTAAAAATTTTATAATTTTTATTTAAAAAAATAAATTTCATTTTTTAAATACGAATTTCAAAATTATATTAGGGTAAAATTTTGGTATTTTTTGAGAAGTTTCATTTTTTGATAAATAGTGAAAATATTGAATTTTAATTGAAAACTATTTTTTATTATAATTTATTTATATAGTTAAATTATATTTTAAATTGGTTTTAAAGTATAATTAGTTCAATTATACATAAATAAATCCAATTTATGTTATTGTAATCAATTTCATATTGAAATTGGATATAAAAATATTTCAAACTTTTGAACTTTTCACTTTAAAACCCCACTCTTTCATTGTGTCTATAAAATTAATTTTAAAAATAATATTTCAGATTATGTGAATTTAATTTGGTAAAATTTATCCCATATTTGGAATCATAATGTTAAAATTATTTTTTAAGGTCATTTTCATTTTTACACATAAAAAATTTACCATGGTAAAAAAATTATTTACAGCGGTATAGGTAAAAAATTAAACGGGTTAAAGTTAAAAGGGTAAAGGCTTAAAATACCTAAAAACTACAACCTTTAAGGGTTTTTGGGATATTTATAGACCCTAAACATCCTAAATAATATTAATTTTATCCAAATTTTTGTAAATTAATTCCACCTCAATGTGGTTGGTATTAATAATTATTTAAATCACTTAAACCCACCTCTCCTCAAGTATAAATAACACACCTCGCCACCCCATTTCAACTCAAAATACTTGAATCTCTTAAAATATATGCTCAGAAAATTTCCTCCTCACTCTCCCCGCACCCAAGTTCTTATTTTCTCACCAAAGGACCAAATCCAAGGTCCTCAAGGGGTCCTCCAAGGAGGTGATATCCAAGAGGTAATTTTCTCAAAACACCTCTCTTATTTTCTTTTCTTCTTCTACTTTCTCCTCGTCTCTTTCATCCATAAAGTAATAATAATTCCATAATAATTTAAATAATTGGTTTTTTTGTTTCTAATGTAATATATTATATCCATCCCTTTTATTACCTCTTATTATTCAAATAAATCAAACTATTGTCCAAATTATGATGGTTAATCATCTTTATGAATAATGATATTGTTCATTTTCTAGTACCGCATTCATAGATGGTAATAAAACTATTATTATGGTTAAAAAATATTTTAATAGGTATATTATAACCTATTTAATTTTTTTAACTTTTATATACTCATAATAATAAATAAAACGAAACTAGTTCATGGTGTTTGAAAAAAACCACCAAAATAAACTAAACATTTATCATTAACATTTTATCTAATGAATTATCATCATGTAAGAAATAAAATTATATATGGGGAAATTTGTACTTATTTAAGTGAAGTAATAATATTTTATTTTACTTTTGTATTTTTATTCTCAATTTACAATATAATCCATATTTATAAACAATTGAACCGATCATGAAACCATTAAACGAATGCGCCTAAAACAATGAAAATAATAAAATATTATTAATGAATGGGTTGTAAGATGTTATAAAATAATAATATAAGCTATTATAAATATTAATATATTTCACTAATGATTTAGTAACATTATTTAAACCATTATACAGGATGTTAAATAATACTACACTAAAGAAAAGTGTGAGGTAAAGATTTTCTCATCTCACTTTTTTACTTTTATGAGATATATGACTTATTCACCACTTAATCCTTTTGTGTGTTGTATGTACTGAACTTTTATATATAATATCATTAATATCATTATATTCATGGTATTAAATGTATTTTTTTATAATTATTACTTTTATGGGTCATAGTATTCGGAAGATTATAAGTGGTAAGGGATTTCTTAACTCAATTTTTATTCATTAGGTCAAAATTCTATTTAATTGTTTACAGTAAATACGCATAATATATCAATTTGATTGCAGGAATGATCTTTTTATGGGACTTCATATCAATTTCACTTCATTGAGGTATATTTTGATGTTATGAACCCACCTTATTTTATGAGGTGTATATATATCCCCTTTGACATATAATATCATGAATTTATTTATTCTTATGTTATTTAATTTTTTGCTAAAATCTATTCCTTCATGGAACATATGATTTAAATTTTTCAAAGTGGTATGGGACACTTTTATTTAAAAATATATAATGAAATTGATTATTTAATATATGGGGAATGATTTGGATAGGAATACGTGATTGGGGACCGATTATAGATATTCCCTCGATACATCGGTAGTATCATGGGATGAATTAGTAGAGCTATAAGTAAACGGGTTATTACCTGTAGACTAAACATTCTTGTGAAAGGAATTTCCATTAGTGGTTTATGTGTCAGATACATGACATCCAATAATTAAGTATTACCTATATTCAGAATCTAGTCATTACTATCTATAGGATTTTCACTATGATGAAATATATGGATGAATTTCATTCTTAGTTTTTTTATTAAATTTCATGTGTTCTCAAATATTTACCTTCTTTTATTGATTATTCTTATTGATTCATTATTTATCCCATTGTACTTAACCCTTACTGAGAATTGTATCTCATTACTTTATTATGTTTTATTTTCTATTGGTTTCTAAGAAGTTTATTATGATTGATATGAAGGGTTATTCTAAGGGGAATAATGGTGTTCTTGAAGGAAATGATTTTTTAATTTTATATCCAAAGTGTAATTATAATTTCAAATATGTATCTAGTTTACCAAGACTATTAAACTATCCAATCCTTTGGGATGAAATTCCTTATAATCATGAAAATTTAATAAAGTAAGGCATCGATTTTGGGCTACTAGGGTTGGGTCATTACAAATAATCCTAAATATTATTCTCAAGGATGAGAATCCTTTTATAAGGGGTAATTTTAAATCCTTGTAAATTTTTTCTCTTAATGAAAACCTTTATTATCTTCTCCTCTTCTTTGTTTTGGAGTTGAACCATGTTTGGGTAAATACATGTGGGCCTTGAGAATCTTTTGGAAGATTTTATGTGTTTTTGTTAGCCTTTTTGGTCAAATTAGGGGCACCATGTATTAGAATAGGTGGTTATGATGTAGCATCATTGTGGAGTTGAGTCCACACCATATAATAAGGGGCTACATCATAATGGTGTTTTTCAAAGGATGTTGTATCATATCCTTTTCCATATAGGACTAGTTAGGAAGGATACATCATAGTTTCATAGACTATTCTATAGAACCATTTTCCACACCAGTTTCAAATAGTTGGTCCATCCATTTAGTCTTTGGTAGTTATGGTTTTAATAAGAAGTTGTGGTTTTTAATTCATGGAATTTGTTTTTTAATTGAGTATGGGTCTTTTTTTAGAATTAAAGAGGTGTCAATGAGTATTTTCCCACATGGAATGAGTCCTAAAAATATTTCCCAATCTCTTCTTCAACTTCCATTGATTCTATGAGTTTTTAAGGACTCTAGAGATGAATTCATATTGTATATCTCACCCTATTCCATAGTGATTCGATTTTCCAGAGTGGTTCTACATTGTAGTCTCCCTCTTTGCACCTTGGATCTCATTTTTCTAGTAATATCTATATTGTAGTACCCATTTTTGTACCATGGTTCTTTATTCCAGTGCACCTCTATGATGTGGTGGACAAATTTCTGAAGTGGTAATTTTTTTAGTACACTTCTACACTATAGTGACCTCATTGTACTATCGATCCTCTCAGTTTTCCATAGATCCATATTCCTTTATGGGTTTTATAAAAAATATGTTCCACCCCTTTCCTATAGAACTTGAAGCCTTCTATTGATTTCAGTCGACCTCAGGTAAGAATTGGTCCCATCCTTTGACATGTTTCTCCTTTCTTTACTATATAACCCATTTCATGTTGAATTGTAACTAGTTCTAGGAGTCCTCGTCATGAAATCGTGTTATATTTAGTGTGAGAACATGGTTCGGGTGACGACCCTTCGATAAAACTTCATGTTGATGTTGAAAAAAATGTGTTAGCAAGTAACTTAACTTCTTGGGCTCTCGTTTGCACATGTTACCATGTTATAATTTCTTTTTTCATAACTGATGATCATGCTTGATTGTGATTGTATTTGTATGTGTGTGTATCCCATGAGACCTATTGTAATATTTGTTTCCATGAGAAATATTAGAGTATCTTGTTTCCATGTTTGATTATGATCACATGATGATATATATTACTACTTATTTATCATTTTTATATGTTTTTCATGTATTCTATACCTTGTATGTATGTTACCTTTCTTTGGAAGTATCATTCTTGGTGCTCAAAATAGGTGGACCGCACTTATATGTTTATCCCTTAGAGAGGAAGTTTTCTTGACTTGTAATGTCAATAGTGTGGGACATAGGAATAGGGTGATATTACATGGATTACATAGAGACTATATTTATAATGAACTCGAGGACGTATAGTAAATATCAAGTACCGTGTACTCAAGTATTCCTAGTGAATTCTGAGTAACACAGTTACTCAAGACTAGGTGATTCTAGGTATCATGACACACTTGATGACTAGAGTATGTCGAGTAGCATATACACTTTATGTGATGAGGATGTTGAGTTACTATTTTACTAACATTTTGGCTAGTTGGTTACTTCCAACATCTCTCATTATCCTTTCAGTATGAAGCCGAATAAGGTAATTTTGGGGGTTTGTGGAGGTATGGTTAGTGAATGACCACTCGGTTTTGGATTGTATGTTTTATCCTCATTGGGAATTTATTATTATTATGGAATACAATTTATATACTTTAGAATACTATGTTAAGGACATATTGGTGGTGTCCTGCTGAGTCTTAGAGTCACACCCTACTCAAGCATTTTGGTGCGCTTATAGATTTCATGACTAGATACCTAGTGAAGGGAAAGGGTCTAGTGGTAGATAGCTGGTCAAAGAATCATGGATATGGTAGTGGACTGAGATAGACTCTAAAGGACCCCACTATTTATTTATTTTTTTAATATACTTATTTATACAATGGATAGGTTTTCCACTTTAGGAGCTACTTATTATTGTATGACATGTATGTCATTATTTAGTTTTTATATGTTCACTCTGGTTATTTATTTTATTATTTATTATTTATTATTGATCATATGACATGATAATTAGGGTATATTCTACCCACTAATGGACTCAAACCCTCATTTCTAGTCAAAATCCTCTTACATATGGGGAGGCACACATGAGGTCATGTGACATTTTAGCTCCAACCTGGTTATTCGATTTGGGATGTTACAATACTTATTGGGATTAATTTTACTTTGTTAAAATTTGAAATTTCTTTTTTGTTTCTTTAAATTATTTTTTAGTGTATTTTACTTTGCAGCATGCTTTGATTTCTTCATTCATCTAGGTTGCTTAGAACTCTTTTGGATGTGATTTTTAATTTATTATAGACTATTTTTTCATTATATTTTCTCTATTTAATTTTCTTATATGTGCCTTGTAGATTCCTTTTATAGGTGGTTTCTATTTTTATCAAAGGTTTTGGGGTGGTAAATGGTTTTGTGTGAGGTTAGAAAGTGTTTGAGAGCTAGTTAGTAGTGAGGCATATTGGCAAGATCGTGTGTCTCTAGTGTTGGTCATTTTTCTAAGAGTTGAGTTATATTAGCTCTGTTGTGTTCCTCTAAATCCTTTAGGTTTGTTTCCTCTATATATAGACCTATTGATAGTTTAGTGTTTAGGATTGGGTAGTTTTTGGGTGTAGTGCTCTTATTTTTTTTCTTGGATAATCACCAAGATTATTGGTTTTTTTGTTTGACCCTTTTAGCATCTTTATTTTGGTTTACTAGCATTAGGAATCATGTACTATTACTAAAAATAGACTTGTATGTTCCCTTTTAGAGTATTGGTTTCCCCTAGGTCTTTAGTTGGTTTCCTATCTTTGTTCTCACTTATAAGAGTTATCCTAAGATGTTGGGACTACTTGCATATGGTCTTGCAGTTTATCCTTTTTTGAGGATCTATCATTTTGGATTTTATTTATTCATTATAATCCTTATATGTAGATTTTGGATTCCTCTTAGGATGTTTAATCCTTTAGTTTTTTGGGTTCAAGTGGAGAAACCTTTAGTGTTTTTTTCCTTTATTATTCATGCTCTCTCTATTACTTTCCTTTTCCTTTGTTTTTTATGGTTGCACTAATTCTAATGAGTTTTATTCTTTTTGAATTATTTGAGTTTTGTTTTCCATATTTTATTTAAGAATGGGTACAGCTCTATTTTTTGGTGTTTGCAGACACTGATGAGCTATTAAGAGGACCTTTTATTCCATGGGATTTTTTTAGCTATGTTAAACTAACTCTAAAAGTTTTAAGATGCACCTTTATTTAAAAATATTTAATTATCAAAAACATGATAATTAGTTTGTTTGTATATCCTGTATCTTAGCTAAATTGTGAAAAAAATACATTAATAGAAATAAATAAGTTAACTACTTTCAATTTTATTTGAAAAATAATTATCTTTCCATAATCGGTAAGATTATAATTTATATTAATTATTCATTGTAATGGATATTTATGATTCAATAGTTACTAAAATATTAGTTTAATATTAAAGTATCATAAAAACATTTATTCTAAAAATAAATAATGTCTCATTATGTCTAATAGAACACTGAGATAAATTTTTTGGTAACTCTTACCAAAAACTTGAATTAATATAAATTGGTATTGAAAAATATTGATCTCTCCTTGGTTGACATAGGAATCTCCCATTCTCTTCTATTTTTGAGTTTAATCTAATAACTTTCTATTATTTCTCATTTCTTGTATTTAAATACATATATGTTGTAAGAATATTTTATTTAATATACAATTGGTGAATAAAAAATTTATGAATATACCTGAAGTGGGTGAAATTGTTTGCTTCTTTAATTCATTGCAATTTCTTTTCTAGTGTCCATTCTTTCCACATAAGAAGAAAATAGCCACCTGTTCATTCTTATGCCTTTGAATATTTTGTCTCTTTAAAGTAATTCATATAGGATATTTTTTATTTATATTATCCAAGGGATTTTCATCCTTTTCTTTCAAAATTTTCCCCATAAGGGGTGGAGAAACAGGTTTAAACCAATCCTTATCTGCTTTGTGAAGTATAGAAAAAAATTTCCTAAGTGACTTATCCATTTCATTTATATAGGCTTGGAAAAAGAACGATAATTTTAGTGGTAAGGATAATAACAAAATACTAATGGATAATTTCTTATCTAAGTGGAAGCCCAATTTTTCTAACTGATCAATATACCCTAGCCTTTTGAAACCATGATCATCAGCTAGATTGCCTTCTTTTAGTTTATACTAATATAGTGCATTGATGATCTTATTTATTTCAAGACTTTCCTTATCTTTATTAAGAGAAATAATATGATACATTATGGTGTAAACATCCTTTTATTTATGTTGTGTCATCAGCTCTCTTAACATAGCTGATAATATAATACAATGGACATAAGAAGAATCCTCAACACATCTCTGATAGGAAACCTCTTCACCTTTTCTCACCTGCTGGGGTGAAAGAACAAGAGTATAAGATTCCAACACATAATAAAAACTTTTTGATAATAATGTACCACATAAATGACTTTACCATATCCAAAAAATTGTATTTGTAAGTACATACCCTGAGTTAAAGAATGATCGCATTGTTTTTGTGGTTTTTCTTTCCATTTTCTACAATAATTAAAATAGATGATTAGTACTTTACTTGATTAAAAATTATTGAGAAATAATAGTAATTTAATTTAATTAATTCTCCTGATATTTTATCAAGTTCCAATATCCATCACCATTGAACTCATAATTTCTAGTCATCGGGACATTCTTATGGCAAGGATCCATATTACCTTTCTTAATGATCTAGACTTTGGTCAAGAAAACTACAAGTGTTATAAAATTAGGTTCCATAAACCCAACATTATCAGTACTTTTTTATTATAATTTCATAAATAAAATTAGTTATACATGATGTACACTTACCATTATAGTGTTGATATTTCTATATCCACTATTTATATAGTAATTTCCATAGATTAATTATTATATCAAAATTTTATAGTAGTACCCACACTATAATGAGAACCTAAAGATACTATGAACATAATCTTAAACATATTTCATATATTTTAGATATATCATACTTACTATACATGTTTTATTTATGACTATTAGGTGTTGGGGGCTCATAAGCATTGAGTCTCCTTCTCATAAATTTTACACTTGGTGATCTCTAGTAGGTGAGATCATGAGGAAAGACTCACCAATAGAAACACCCCATGTTTTGGGTGTCATTTTATTTTCCTATCTACAAAAATGTGTATTGATCTCCTAACTTGAGATCATTATCAATTTTTGTCATTTGATTACATATATTGATGCAAGTCAAAAACCATAAAAATGAAGTTGTGGCGAGGTAGCTTGTGTTGGGTGTATCATTGGTGGTATAGAATTGGTTGAATGATCAAGATATAATTTGTCACTTATGAATTGAGAAAGTAATATCTCAGGATTGGTTGATCAGAATGATAGTTCCTTCATAAATCCTTAGACAAGGTAGTTAGAGGTAAGTTTGTCAAGTTAGATCAGCAAACAATAAAGTTATAAAGGACTACGACACAAGTGTGTATCTTACTTTATGAGATATATAAAGATAAATATATTGTATTACATAGTATGTGTTAGTAGGATGGTTTTCATTATTATGACTATTACTTATCTCTTTAGGGGCCTTGATGGATTGCTAGACCCAGTTCTTAGTCTGTGAATAGTATTCACTGCTATTGAGATAAGGTCCTAGAGGGTCACACACAATAGCATATTCAAGAATCTTCCCTATTATGGTGAATGTGTATATTGGAAATGGTGGGACCCATCATGGGGTCTGAGAGTCATCCAAGTAATCAATCATCGATGAATAAATAAATTCATTATTATTCGAGTATAGAATAATTGGGATGGATTTATTTATTAAAAGTATTTATGATGCATTTAGTGAATATAGGAAAAAATATTATACGAATGAATATAATTTTAATATTCAAGGTTCTATTAATATTAGTGGGAATTTTGAGTCAAGATAATGACTTGATTTTATCACATAATATATATTTAATATATATATTACAAGTACATGATAAAATATAAATAAAATTTATGACGCAGTTCGTTTGTTATAAATATTTATTTATTTTTTACGTAGTGGGTATTTTATTTCTATGGGCCGAGGAACCCTTTATGATTATTTGAGCCTCCCACTATATAAGAAAGAGATATAAATTCATTCAGTTATTATTCATTCCAATGAAATGTGATCCACGCTCTCATCCTGCTTCCTAGAGAGAGAAAATCACCATTTGAGTTGTAATATCCCAGCCCGACTAACTATAAAATCAGTAGCCAGACCAATCGTCAGAAGGCCTCAAGTGAACCTCCCTGTACGTCGGAGGCTACCGACTAACAGCAAGGGTATAATGGTGGTACAGTGGGGAGAATATACCATCATGATCTGAGTAGAAAATGGTATAATAGATAATAAATAAATTACTCAATAGAGGAAGTAGTATAAATAAAGTATGGGGCAGTGTAATATAAATATAATAATTAAATAGAAATTAAATGGCCACCACTAAATATACAACCATGTATGCATGTCCATAAGATTATATAATAAATAAATAGAAAAATTATAGTAGACGATATAGTATAGTTCATGTATAAGAAAATGAAAAAAAAATCCCAAAGGGATATTTCCATGAGTATCCTGAGCTCTGTCTTAGTCCTATGCTTCCAAATCCCATGAACAATCATAATGGCACATAACATGGTCCAAGATCCTAAACATACCAAAATAAGTTGTTTTAAGGTACCCCAGTGTAATTCCAGCTTGAATAGGGTGTGAGTTATACTCAATAGGTCACCACCAATAGTGTATAAATCCATTCAGTCCATGAATATAAAATACAGCAATGTGCAGGTATGACAGATAAATAAGTAAATAAATAAAAGTAAATAGTTGGTTCAGGTTCCTCAGGGACACCTGGCCGACTATACATTCTTTATCCAAAACTAGGATATCTCTAACTAGGGTCAACCTATACAGATATATTATGGGAATAGACATCAATATGTAGATATATATGTATATATATACAATTATCTAGTTTTATGTATATAGGAACATAACCAGTCCATCAAGGTCCGATTACAAACATGGACCAAACCCAAGCATGTTCTTTGGCTTGAAAAACACATCCTAAAATCTAATTAACTATTCATTCCTTGAATCTTTAAATAGGAGGCATTAAGGTTCTCAATAAAAAGGGATCATGGGCCCATCCAAGGAAATCTATAAAGAGGAATCCCAAGTATCACACCAAGAACTCTATAATCATCCATCACTCTAAGAGTTCTTCCAAGGAAATACTTAAAGAGGAATCCCAAGTATCACACTTGGTGTGGTATAAAGAAATAACCCACTATTCCCATCTCAGGTATCTCACATGGGGGACCGAGTATCACTCATGGAATGGTGTAACTATATTTTCACCGAGTCCGTCCAAGGTATATTTTTAGGGTATCATTATCACTCATGGGGATAATAGTCTCAATCTTACTATGAGCCCTTCATTATAATTCTTTAAAGAGGAAACCCAAGTATCTCCCAAGTCATAACATTAATCTGGAAACCTATAAGCCCATCCCTAGTATTCCGTAATAAGTAAACTGGTATCACTCATGGTACATATTCTTTTAAAAATCATGTGATCCCATCCAAGGAATTCATACATAGGAATCCATGTATCAATCAAGAATATATAGTTCATCTCAATTATAACATAATAAATTCCATGTAATAATCATGTCATTCATCACTTTTCAAATTCATTTATGATCCCAATGATTAATTCACAATTTAAAAAAAGTCACATGACATGGTCTTACCATTCACTTTATATTTAGTCTATGTTATACATTTAGAATGAGTATGACCATTCCACTTAGGAGTAGGTTTGGTCTCTATGGAACAAGAAGGATGAATATCCATCCACCCTGCATTATGAATAAATCCATTTAATTATTTCATTCACATTTGATAAGAAGGTGCACCTTAAAAGTTGGTTTCATTATAAATGGGGCGAGGATTTCATATTAACTTCATCTAATTCGAATTTACTAATCCTTATAAATGAAATCATTCATTTCATTTAAAATATAACCAAGAGTGAGAAAGACAAATCATTATAATTAAATAAATTAAGTAATATTCATAAGGATTATTTAATTTCCTAAGAAAAACATAGGCTATGATCATTTAGGAAATGCGGCCAAATGGGTGGTTCAGATTGATGTAGAAATATTCTAATGGTTTCATTTAATGCACAATGGATGTGTAAATTATAGAATTCTTCTCTATATAAATAATTTCACATTTATTAGGCAGTGCACAGAAATTCTAGTGCATGGCACAACTGCGTAATTTATAAATAGAGATACTTTGTGGGAAAAATCTATAGACCACCTACCTGTTGATTTAGATAATCCACTCATCCAATATTGAGACTTGAATTGAGTCAGCCGGATAAATTGAATAAAAATACAAACAACCTAAAAATAGGGAAAATTATATTGCATCAAGATTGCATTTAAGATGGAAAGATAAATTGAGAAGGAAAGGAAGATGAGTCATAGACTCATCAAGGTGATTCCAACATGATGAACGGTAGTCAAAACAGAGTCTAAATGAAGAATATATCTTCATGGAAGATAAGAGGAGGATGGAACCCACATAGGGACTATTTTGTGCAGATGGGAAAAGGAGAAAAGAGAGAAGAATAAATAAAAATAAATAGGGGAAATCATAAAAATATCCCTTTAAATGAGGTGCACAGTTTGGCTGCATGGTTGGCCAAACCATATGTCAACCGTTCTTGGGCTACTGCCTAAGAAGGTGGTTCACATAGTTCATTCACATGGTTTGAGGAACTGTGTGAAAACCGTGTGTTTCTCCTCTATGAATAAACTTGTAATGTCCACATGGTCAAGAAAATGGGTGTGCACAGTTTGGAAAAATAATGTGACACCCTCAAGATCCTTGAACAGACCAGATGATTTCTTCTGTAGGTTTGTATAGTTTCAGAAAAATCATGTGCCCCTACCATCTTCTCCTAATTTTGAGTTTTTAGAGCTTGGAACTCCTGAAAATCAATATAACACCCCCTCTCAGGCCTTAAACCAAGTCTAAAAACAACACATTTGAGTGTTCCAAATATCTAATTTACATTCAAAATCTTTTTTTTTAATTAATGTCCCATCCACCAAATGGTAAAATTCAAATTCCCTTGGAAATTTTACCTAGTCCAAAACACGGGATGTTATAGCCTCCCCACCTTAGAACATATCATCCCTAAGAAGCCTTGGGTAAACAATGAAAACAAAACCCAACCTACTCGGGTCATGAATTTTTGTTTAAATAGTTTCGCTGCATTTCCAAATTCCCAACACACTTCCAAGAACCACTTTAAGCATATGGTGCATAAGCCATTAAAACTTGATCCAATACATGTATTCTAATCTGAAACATTGAGATAGGGATTACCCTTGACTGTATAACTGGATACATGTTCACCTAATCTTATCTTTTACCAACTGGCCTATGGTGCTCCCAACCATAGGTTCTAACCTTTAACAGCTAACTCCAAGCCACGGTACCTCCACCATCGAAACTACATATTTAAACATGGTCGTAGTGCTCTAATGAAACTCTAGCATGATTCTCAACTTGATTGGATGGGTGATTCCCAATCAAACCCATTATCATGGACACACTAAATTTCCTCTGAAATTCACATATGACCCTTTCACTACACTCATCTCATCATGATGAAGTTCCATGAAATGGTTCCTCACCATTCACATTTAACAAAACAATATGAAAACAATTCTATCCACTTACATCCTGCTATTTTTTCAAAACATTTATCTTAGATGGCTGACGTATTTTAAAAACTAGATCCACGTGCCTTTAAATGAAGGTACCTCAAAATTTCTCTAAGCATGTTCACCGAGGACCATATCTATATTTAGGTGATGTTTATAGACAATACATTCATTTTATGTGGTCGTTCCTCATCACGAACATGGGTGTATACCCGATTCAGCACACTTTGATCATCACCCCAAAACATCACATCTAAGCCATACTAAATTTTGGGGTACCCTTGAAATAATATAATGGATTAAAAGTACCTCATCTAAGATATTCCCTAATCCATGTTTACAAGTGAGATGTCATTACTAATCAAAAACACTGACTCCCATGGAGTTTATTTACCAAACATAATGAATTTTAAAATTTTAGCTCGGTTTATAATTGATTCTCTCTCAGTGTAACTAGGATGATGTCAAGATAGGAGACATGATCGTCTCAAATACAATCATACACTAACAGGATATAAAAAATTTCCCAGAAAAACTGTGACACTCCATTAATATACAAGACGAATGCACGGTATGGTTTCCAACCAACCATACCCAACTACACATGAAAATCATAGACGAACCATCACTGGTCAACTCTTTCTCAAGAAACTCAACTGCACCTACCAATGTGTCATCATAACTTGACCATCATTACCTCACTACCATGGTATCCCATGATTACTCAATCACAAACACCTAATTACATCCCTGACTAATGGTTTTTTCTAAGTGTTTCATACTCATCCAACCACATCATCGTCATGCTACCATGCAAGCGCTGCCACGTTCCTAGCTTACTAGCCTCACAGAATTAAAAAGTAGCACTAAAAATTTTCAAACGGTCCTCCTTGGTTATGTTCCTTCTACTTGGAAGGATATTCTTGAATTTCTTAACTTGATTCTCCCCACATTATAAGTGTCTTATACGTTGTTTACTAAATATGAAAACTCATCTAATGGCACATTCCCCATCCACCACTGACCACAGGTTTTGGATGTGGAAAACATACTTTAGCAAGAATTAAACTGAAGGAGAATAAAACTAGCCACTTAAAAGAGTGCTTGAATAGATTTACTCTAGGTGTATGTGTGAAACTCCTCCTGAGTTACGTCCATGCACACCATCACTTTAGGTGTAAAATCCAAAACAAACTGATTGGTGTATCCAAACACCCAATCCTTCTTGGAACGTAATCCTAAATATTGGGATGAGATAGATTCTATTTAATTCTTAGGACACTCTTCTCCAAAGATGACAAATGAATATTGGGTAATATCTCAAGGATCTAACAATTATCACCAAACTCATACATTTCATTGTATCATTTTATAAACTCGATGGGTATCATGTGTATCAACACTTACTACCCTAATATTCATTTTCACAATGGCACATCATTTGAAAATATCTATAGGATTATCATACCTATGCATCTTAGTATATGATGGCTTGTAAAAATAACTAGTACAAATTCATGCCATTCTGTACAACTGCAATTATAAATGATGACTTACTGATTCGTCCATCATAGAAGAAGAAAAAAAGGGTTACACAACCCACTAAGTGATCAACCATTCCCTCAGCATGTCTAACATGCTAAAATTGAGCACTACAGGATGTTCACACCCATAAAAAGGTTCAAAGTACCGAATGGTCACCCATCTATCCCGGGTGTCATTTTAGAATTTAAGATTCCTACTCGGGAAAAACAGAACACAAACAGAACCACACTTCTAAAATGGTTCACAAGCATTTACAAAGGTTTTAAAAATATGAGGGAGCTAAGTAACTTAGACTAGTCCCTTACAAAATATGAAAGCATCAAACCACCCAAAAGTTTATTCCTGAAAAGGTCAATAGGAACCATCGCCTATCACTTAGGTTCAAGCTATAGAAAAATAGTCTTATGGGTAATTCTCACATTCTCATTTCAAGGAAAAAACCTAGTAAAATTTTTAAGATACCCTTACACAAGGGTTTGAGTTAAAACACCAATTTATGGTTTTATTTGGTCTGTTTTGTTTATTTGAATTTGATTTTTATACATTTTAAAGGCTCAATTTCAAAACATCAAGTACTAGTTATGATAAAAATCTATACATGGAACATAATTTAGCTAATTCCATAAGGAAATATAGGCAAGTTATATAAAACTTCCTTTCAAGAAATATTTATTTAACTAGAATCATGTCACATTTTAGGTAGTTCATCTTATAAACTCCATTTTAAAAATCATTTATTTATTAATAGGATCTCACAATTGGATTAAATAAAGAAAATTTCAATTACAATCTATAAAGGAAAACACTCATTAGGTCAGTAAGGCTTTTAGTCCACCTTTAAGGCCTTCAGGCCACCTCAAGGCCTTCGGTCCACATGATCAGTGCAGTTTCCCCAGACAGACTCTACAAAAAAGAAGCACCCCCAGAGGAGGATTCAGAGGAAGTGCACTCACCAGAGCAGAACTAAATGGATTTGGAAGAATTAGAGGGTATGTCTATGCCATTGGGACTAGCCTATTCTTTCTTGGGAAGCCTAGCTAGACAGCCATCTGAAGGTGGAGAGCTATCATCACAGTGCAGATGTTGGGGAGGGGCAGTTTCTTGTAGTTATAGTCTAGTTGAATTCCCTAATAAGTTTGGGTCAGGTAATATATTAAGCCTATGGGCCATGTAATCTCTAATACTATAGGCCTTGTAAGGGTTCCCCCTCATCCCTTGAAATGGGGGTTATAAAAAATCAATAAAAATGAAGGCCTTCAGGCCATTCGGGCAATAGATCTTCTATAAATGAAATAGGTATTGTTCAAGTAAGATACCACCATACATTTATATGTAAACCCATATAGATGGTTTTGGATACTTTAAATAATCATCCCTATATAATGTAAACATACCCCCATGGGTTATGTACTAAGGCATAAAAGATAAAGTAAAGGTGACCTACGAGGGTCCCATTAAACCATTATGGGTTTATCTAAATGTAACTCATATTTTATTTAAAACATTAAATTTTTTAAAAGTATCTTAATGGGTTTATATCATAATGAAATGCATCATGACTGACCTACTTGGGTTGAGTCAATTCTATCTCATAGCTATAACAGTTCAATACTGACCCACTTGGGTTAGGTCATGAAAAAGGCCTACAAGCAACCAATTTATGTAATATTTAAGGTTAAGTAGATTTTACATTTATAAAATGGTTTCTAGGTATATTAATCTCGTATAATATGGTTTGATTATATGGATTACCATTTCCCAACTTATAAAGCTTACATAAACTTTATAAATTAAAATTTGGATCCCATTTAATCACAACTATTATATTTGATCCCACGAAACCAATAGTCCATGGCTCAAACATGTCATTATTGGTTAGTTAATATGAAACAATCAATATATGTAGTAAAATATTGTTTAAGTTGATGCTGACACTTTAATAAAAAATTATATATCATAGTCATAACAATGTATGTTATCACAATAAGTAGACAAAGTAAATATGAAAATTAATCACCAAAACATGAAAAAAAACATAATGAGCCACTCCTCAAGTAGGAAACACTAAAACATGGTATATAAGTAAAAATTGTAAATATAACACCAAAATTATAGAATCATGATGTACATGAAAACATACCTAATAAACAAAATATCATGTCATATAATTGGTATGATAAATAAATACATAATAAGGTATAAAACTAATCATGTTACTGAAATACCTAACATGGAATATAAGAGGCGTGATAATAAATACACAAGGAACATAAAAAAATATCAAATAGTTTGGAAATGAAATCTACATGGCATAGAATATGCAAGGCATGTGAATCTCTATGTGCCTAGAATGATGCATGTAATGCTAATTCCTTGACATATCGAGCCAAGGGTAAAATATTATAAATATCATAAATCAATTAGTAGTAAAAATTACACCAATAAATCAAGGTGAAATCATAATCAACTATGAAAATAAATAGCTTGAACAATAGTCTCATCCCTGGACACTTGGTCTTTTCCCCATTTTTGGGTTTATCACTCCCAAAAACAACTATTTACCAAGTGCCAAAACATTCCTAGTCTTATTTATACCATCCCAAAGTAGTAAAAAAAGGAAACAAAACACATTTAATACCACTTTGTAATATCCTGAGCTAACTAACTATAAAACCAGTATCTAGACTGGTCACTGAAAGGCCTCAAGCATGCCCCCCCATATGCCAGAGGCTGACGACTAGAAATGAGGGTCTAATAGAGGTATAGTGGAGATAATATACCTTCATGATCATATTATAATAGTATTATAATAGATAATAAATAAATAACTCAACAACAGAAACAGTATAAATAAAGAGTGGATTTGAGAAAGATAAATATAATAACTTAATAGAAATCAAATAGCCACCACCAAATATACAACCATGCATGCATGTCCATAACATGATATAAAAAATAAGCATAAAAATTACAGTAGACAATATAGTGCACTACATGTATAAAAAATGAACAAAAGACCAAAGGGCTATTTCCATGATCATCCTGAACTTTGGATTATTCATGTGCTCCCAACTCCCATGAACAAGCATAATAGAACATAAAATGGTCCATGATCCTAAACCTTCCAACATAAGGTCTGTTTAGGTACCCCAGTGCAATGAAATACCAAATAGGGTGTGAGATATACTCATTAGGACACCACAAAAGGTGTTTAAATCCATCCAACCCATGAATATAAAATATATTAGTGTGAAAGTATGATAGGCAAAGCAGTAAATAAATAAAAGTAAAAGAGTTGGATCAGGTTCCTCAGGGATGCCTGGCTCACCATACATGCTTTGACCTAAGACGGAATATCTCTAACTAGGGTCAGCCTATATAGATATATTATGTGAATATACATCAATATGTAGATATATATATATATATATATAATTATCCAGGTGTATGTACATGGGAAGATAACCGGGCCATTAAGGGTTGAATACAAACACGGACTAAACCCAATCATGTTCTTTGGATCAGTAAACACATCCTGAAATCTAATTAACTAGTCATTACTTGAATCCTTAAACAAGATACATTAAGTTTCTCAATAAAAAGGAATCTTGGGCCCATACAAGGTGATTTGTAAAGAGGATTCCCAATTATCACACCAAGATCTCTATAATTACCCATCACCATAAGAGTCTGTTCAAGGCAATCCGTAAAGAGGAATCCCAAGAATCAATCTTGGTGTGGTATAATGGAATAAACCATTGAGCCCATCCCTGGTATCTCACATGGGGACCGAGTATCTCTTGTGGCATGGTGTAACCATATTTTCACTGAGCCTGCCCAATGTATCTCCCCTAGGGTACCAGTATCGCTCACAGGGATAATAGTCTCAAACTTCATGTGATCCCATCCTTTGAATTATGTAAATAGGAAACCCATGTATCACTCAAGGCATAACATTAATTAGGAAACCTATGATCACATCCCTGATATTCCATAATAAGTAAACTAGTATCGCTCATGGTATATGTACTTTTAAACAGACTATGAGACCATCCAAGGAATTACTACTTGGGAATCTATGTATCACTCGAGCATCCATAGTTCATTTCAATTATAACATAATAAAGTCCATGTACTAAGAATTCCATTCATCACTATTCGAATTCATTTATTAGACCAAGGATTAAATCACAATTAACAAAATTCCACATTACATGGTATTACCATTCACTTTATATTTAATTTAGGTTATCCATTTAGAATGATTTAGTACATTACACTTTAAAGGATGTTTGGACTCTAGGTAATAAGAGGTTGGAATATCCATCTGCACCACATTATGAGTAAATTCATTTAATTATCTCATTCACATTTCATAAGACATCACACCATAAAATGTGGATTCATTATAAATAGTTCAAGGATATCATATTAAGATTGTCTAATTCAATTTCACTAATACTTATAAAAGAAATTATTCATCACATTTAAAATATAACCAAGAGTGGGAAATAAAATTCATTATAATTAACTCATTTATGAAATAACTACAAGTATGGATTAATTGCCTAAGAAAAATGTAAGCCATGATCATATAGGTGACGCACACAAACAGGTGATTCTAATTGAGGTAGAAATCCTTCAATGGTTCCATTTAACATAAAATGGATATTTAATTATGGAATTGGGATCTATATAAAAAATCACATTTATTAGGTGACAGATGAAAAGTTTGGCATGAAACATAATGGTATAATTTATAAATGGAAAGAATTTGTGGGTGAAATCTATAGACCACCTAACAGAAGATTAGGATGGTCCACTTGTCCAATATTGAGCCTTGAATTAATCTGGTTTGAGAGAAATCAAAGAAACAGAAAAACGCACTAAAAATAGGGTGAATTATCTCACACGAAGATAGTATTTAAGATGGTGAGATAAAGTGATAATGGAAGGAAGAGGATTTGTAGACTCTCTAAGGGTCTTCCAATTTGACAAAAGGTGGTCAAAACAAAGTCCGGATAAAGAATATCTCTCCATGGAAGAGGAGAGGAGGAGGAAACCCATGAAGGGGCTGCTACGTGTGAATGGGAGGAGGAGAAAATGGAGGAATAAATAAAAGGAAATAGAGGAAAAACTATAAAAAACTCATTTAAATGAGGCACACGATTTGACCATATGGTTGTCCAAACCATGCACCAACCATGCTTGGGATACTGCCTAAGAAGTGGGATCGCATGGTTCATGTGAAAGGTTTGAGAAACCACGTGCAAACTATGTGTTTATACTTTGTGTAGAGACCTACAATAGTTTCATAGCCATGTGGCCTGGTGTACATGGTTTGAAAAAACCATGAAACACCCTCAGGCTCCCCGAACAAGATTCATGGTTTCTTATAGAGTACCAAATAGTTTCATACAAACCATGTTCCCCTGCTATCTTTTCCAGATTTTGAGTTTTCGGAGCCCGGTGCTCCTGAAACTCAACGGAACACCTAAGAGACCTCTTATTCCTTACACAAAGTATAAAAAAACACATTTGAATGTTCCAAATCTAATGTTTACATTCTGAATCTTGGTTTAAATAATAGACCATACATCAAATAGTAGAATTCAAATTCCCTTGGACATTTTACCTGGTCCAAAACATGGGGCATTACATGATCAATCTATCCAATAATTCATTAAACATATTGAAGGGATGGGATCAAGGTGATCATCATGACGCCGAGGGATTCATCATAGATATGCGTAAGCACTCATAATTTGATGAATGGAGAGTGTATGGATTCTTGGAGTGTGTGTTGATGATCTAGAGGGTTTCATCTTCAGATCCTTCAAGAAATGATCATCACGTGACTAGCTACAGTTGAATGCACCGCTGAATCAAATTATTTACTTGTTTATTTAATTTTATTCTTATTAAATTCACGTGAGATACTAAAACCTATACCGAGGATTGGATCACTAGAGATGATGTAGTTACATCACTCCGAAGATAAAAAAATTTAAATCCTTAGTCCACTAGCTTCTGTTTCATAACTCAGTACCTTCAAATGGTATTAGAGAGATCACATAAATTTTCTAAGCTAATAAAAATAAAATTCTTTAGATTTAAGTAGAGAGTGTTAATTTTTTCTCAACGAATTCGACCACATTTCGATCTATTATCAGATGGTTAAGATATGGTTATCTGAAGTTTTAATATGGATCAATTGTGTTTTTTGGGTATAAAATTTTGAAAAACATATATTTTAATATATTAGTTTGTATCTTTTATCAGTCTCCAAAGTTGATTTTGGGTATACTAGCCAAGTTTCGGCCATGTCCCGGTGGTCGAAATTGTTTTCAACGATCGGAAGTGTTTTTCGGGTAATTTTATTATTCCATCGATATTGTGGATATTTAATTATAATAATCATTATTATTGTTTTATTATAATAATAATTATTATTATTTCATTAAAATCTTGTCTTGGGAAAATATTTAATGAAAAAAAAGTTTTGATGTGGGGTTTTTCCATCTAATGGACAAGAAAAAGGGGGGGTGACGGCATCTAAAAAAGTCAAAAAAATGTATGGATTCTAGATGATGCCAAATCAGTGGACCCCCCCATTGGTTTGCTCGTTTGACCACCTTCTCCGAACCACCCTCTCCAGCAGTCAGTGACACCACTCCCCAGTAGCCCTCTCCATGCTCCACCGGTCTGTCGGCCTCCTCCACACCTTATGGATGGATCCCACAAGTCTGACCCACCCTGGTTGTGTTGCCTCCTTGATTGTTGCGGCCCGCCACCACCCTCTAGATCCAATCCACCTCACACAACCATTATTTTCTTTCAAGGTTGTGATAGCCAGCACTGTCACATGGCCTCCACCTGGACAACTACTTCCCCAACATGTATCCCTCCTACTAGACCTAGGCTCGCACTGCCCTCCTATTTTTCGAAGTCATCCACGACCTCAAAATGCCATGTGTCATCCAGCTATCCTCCACTCATGTGTTGTCACACCTAGCACCCTACCCTACCAAAGAAGGTCTGAGGCCATCCATTCCTGATCTGTGGCCTCTTGGTCTCAACATTCTGGGCTCCTCCCTCAGCAGCCACCAACGACGCTTTAGGCGAACCCCATCGCACGGTAACCCATGCTCTATTTTTGGATTCCATTTTCCCAGTTAGGCAACCCGTGGGTTAAACTGGGTTCTTCCCACCTGGTATAATCTTGCACGGGTTAGGGCGGATCAACCTAGCCCAGAACACTGTTATACAGGATCTTCCCAACCAGAAATTGGCATGTGCGGGGTTGGCTTGACCCTTATTGCCCCTGCATGAGGTTTCGGGACCCAGATAATTTTTAATTTAATAAAAAATTAATTAAAATAATTTTTAGTTTAAAAATAATGATGATTTAATTATTTTACCGATTAATTTAATTTTGGGTATAATATTAAATTAATTAATTAATTTAATTTTTGGAATAAAATATAAATTAATCCACAGGACAAATAGAATTAAATTATTTGAATTTAAATAATAAATTTAATTTATTTAAATGAACTCATACTTAAATTTATTGAATTTTAATTTTATCACACTTTTAATTTACCCATAGACTATTCTTGAGCATTGACCGACCTTGTATGTCTATTTTTTTATTTTTTTATTTAATTATTTAATTGTGTGTGATACATGTAATTAATTTTTTAAATAAGACAGTTTGTGCATCATCATTTTTTTCTCGTTTAATATGTATAAGGGTTTGTTCCCCCAGATAAAAGTGAGTTATCTGTATTTTTCACTCCTGAGAACCACTCACTTGCATGCAAGTATATTTTTATTATGATGAAGATGATGTATGACATAGACTACACCAAGTTGAGGCAAAAATATAGAAGAGAAGTGAACATTGGATGGGGAGAAGTTGCATCATAAGTCAATACATGACTCGGGTATGATTTTCCTAGGTCATGGTTGACCCATTGAGTTTAAATGGATCGACCAATATTAGATTCTTAAGACTAGTCAAGTATTTTTATTTCTTTTATGCACTTTTTATTATTATTTTCATTTTTATGAATGTGGAAAGCACATAAAATAATAAATAGTAAAATGCGTAAAGATGGGATGAATATTTTTCTATTAATGTTTATTTGTGATCACGACAATAAAGAATGAACAAATTAATAGAAATGAATTACATTCAATGAAAAATATTAAAAACCCTCACATAAATATTAAGTTACAAACACCTTCCATCATTTGAATTTAAACAAAACCAGGTGTATGAGGTGCTCGTCAGCTATAGTTGAGGGTGTCTCCTACTATCAAAGAGTTCTTATGAGAGTGATGAGTTGATTTAACTAAAGTTAACAGCAAATAAGTAGTCAAATAAATCTTGTTTCAACTTTAGAGGTAAGCATTGAGTAAATCATGATTATGATTTTAGAATCTTAGACTTTACTCAACAGATCAATGAACTATCAGTTAATGAGGTTGGTCATTCAAACACCTACCTTGATCTCTCTGAGTAGTGGAATAACCAAAGCTTGTAAACTATGAGGTGAAGTTCAAGTATCATTTCCACTATAATACTCAAGAAATGGAGTATTCTGACTCTAGTATAGAGGGGTGATATGATTCGATAAAATAGTGGGATAAATTTAATGATCTAATTAATTAAGTCTAAATCAGTGATCAAGATAAAAGTACTAATATGCTATATATTTTTTTAGAAAATAGAAATAAATATCACAAGTACACTATGATAATATTGGAAAAATAAAATGTACCAACTGGATGGAATTTCCAAAACTAGTACAGGCACTTGTCCAAAGTACTACGCCATCAGAAATTCAAGATTCTGGTGTCCCCAATACCTGTTAAACCTGCTCAGGAATCAAGGGTGATAAAAAATGTTTACAAGAGACTCATGTATGACACGTATGATGGTTATGTCATAATGATATAATCAATGTCATATGTGTTTTTTGGATACAACATCAGAACATGGACGATTTCACATGTTGTCTCATCTATGAGAAACTTGTGAAGAGAAAGTGAAGTGAGATATAAAATGGTGATAAATTGTACTAGTTACATGTAAATATGATAGGAGGATCATAATCTTTCAATATATCTCATTCTTACATATTTTTCACCTAGTTACTCTAGTTTCATTTAAGATTAAAAAAATAGTATGAAAAATGCTTCATTACCTTTTGGGTAAGGTTTGCTAAGTAAATAAGAACTTAATGAAAGTATAATCTTTAATTATTATGATGAAAAATTTGAAAGATATGGTGAAAAGTACATTGAAAAGCGTGATTTAAAAGGTACCTTGGTAACATCCTTCAAAGAAATTGGTTGGTTATAATATATAATGTTATTTTATTTCCATATCATGAAATAAAATATATGGAAGTTTAAATTCTATAAACTGAATTAAAGAAGCAAGTAATCTCTTCTTCTTCAGGTATATTCATCAATTGTAAGTAATTTTTCTATCATACTTATTGGGTATTAAATATAATATTCTTATTACATATTTTTATCAAAATATAGTAACTAAATAAGTAATATAAATGTTACAATAAGTAAGGTGTGTTCTCTAACCAGTTGAGAAAGGGTGGTTCCTAAGCCAGTGGTGAGAAGCACAAAACTTATTATTTCCAAGTTTACTGATTCTAGTTAAAATTTTATTAATTATTACCAAAACATTAATCTCAAATTTATATTGGAAAAAAGAGAAATTATTCTAGTTTTTTAATGGATGTTGTTTGTGGTGTTTAAATACTCAATGATTTCTTAGTAATACTTAAATCATTGGAAATATTAGATCAATATAAAATGTAAGACTTATATACCTAGTAGTGTAAAGATAAAACTTTATAAAAAAACTAATTATTTTTCAATGATATACCTAGTATGTATTTAGATTCTTTGGATTTAAAGTCCTTGGTTATTATCAACACACTTATGTACTTAGTTTTATACAAAGAAACCTTTATAAATAAAGGTATGCCATAAAACTTTCAGAATTTATTCATCTAGAGAGCATGAACTATTAAAAAGAGGAGATAGAGGAATATTACTATACTTTATAAGATTCATTTAAGAGTTTTAAGGAATGTGAAAGTGAAGTATGATATATGCATGTTCAAAAGGTATGAGTTACTTTAGGCCCACATGCCGAAGAATATCTTGACCAAGTATTCATCGATCAATATTATGTAGTGTGGAGTAATTACTAAATGCACGTTACCTTATCCACATAAAATCTATGATGCTAATAAGGATGATCTATGATGATTATTACATGTTAACATTGATCAATTAAATGTTTCATGGAATAAATCCTAAACACACATTTCCTTATACACATCAGAGTTGTGATGTAAGTAAAAGGAGCATCAATGTTGAGATTTATCTACATTGTGAAAAACTTCTATTTCAAGACATGGTTCGCAAATAACAGCATTATCCCATAACTATATATAAAATATCATGAAAAATAGATATTATATGAGTTAAATTGTTGTGGAAATCCATTATCTTATAATAATATGTGTTTCTATGCAAAGTATTTGTTAAGGATATAAACAAACTTGCACGAATAAAAATACAATGTGCATCTAAATTATTTTTCCTAAAAGTTTCTTATGATATTACAAAAATCCCTATGATATAAAAATTGTATTCAAGTGATATATATTTCTATAAAAATGGTTCAATTCTCTGCTTGATATATTGGGATAAATATTGACTTGGGTTTAGTCAATGTTAGAGATGCACAAATAGTTGACATAGGAACGAGTTCCACAAGAAGTTTAGAAGAGGAATATTCACAATACATATACTGTGTAGGAAGGATAAAACCATAGTGGTGGTTTTATACTCACTATGGTTGGTGATACATTATTAATTGAGAATAATAAATCCTATAAATAAGAAGTATAAGAAAATCAGTTAATATTGACAAGATTAATTAAAATTAAATAATGGATTACATGTAACAAAGTATAGGGGGATTATTTTTTGAATATTGTGGTAGGTATTAAAGTGATATTATGAATAGATGGTAAAATCCTAATACCAATAAGTCTTTATTGGTTATACCAAGTTTTTATGCCAAAATAAATTATAATTTTACCTATCATAGCTAAATTATGTGATCTTTTTTATTGTTCATTAGATGTTAAGACCACCAGTCATGGAAGGTGTCTATACAATGTAGCCAGAAAGTGTTAGTGACATCATAGAATTGAAATAAAGGCTGAAATTTACTGAAATATAGTTTTGGATTAAATTATGAAACAAGATCTTAGAACATTCATTTGGAATTAATATTTTTCATATGTCTGTAAGAGGTTAGTGGGAGCACTATGGTTTTCTAGGTGAAATATGTTTGGTAACATATGGAGAAAAACTATTGGTATTATAGTTAGTTAAGACCAGAATGAAGGAATCTCTCCAGAGATTGACTAAAAGTAGAAACCTTAATTTTAGTGGATGTTATATACTGAGGTAGATATAAAGGTTTCTTAGAATAAGTCAATGTACATATACTGACAAGGTATTAAAAATACAAGTTGGAACAATTAGAGAGAGAAATTTTTCTAGAGTCGCATGGAATAAATCTTTCCAAGAAGACATGTGTGTTCATAAGAGGATATTAATATAGTGAGTTGAATTCCATACACTTCTACGATGGATCAAGAAAATATTTCATGATATGTACAAGAAATGATATTTCCAACATAAATTTTATGGTAGTAAAATATCAATTATTTCTAGGAGAACTACAAGGAAAGAATTTAGAACTATCCAATTATACTTGAGAAATTATAAATGATATGTTCCTAGTATATGGAGAGAAAGGTATACTAGTTACGAGGGGACACAAACTAGTCTTCCTTGGATCAATGTGATCTAGTATCACAATCAGGATAAAGTGATTAGTGAGACAAGCTCATACAAGCTAGTGGTAGTCATATCTACAAATACTAAGTTTGTTATAGCTTCTATAGTAGCTGAATAAGTGGTGTGTAATATAAAATGATTTGTTCCAATTCTTGGAATTAGGCCTAGTAAGTAAATTTTTATCATTATGATAATTCTATTACTAGTACGATCCAAGATTTCAAGTTATGAGAGTGGACAAAAATAAATACACTCAGGGATTACATCTCTTGAGGAGTATTACTCAAGGAGGTGAGGTTTCATATAGTTTAATAGCCACATAGTGGATACATGGAAGACCCATAAACTAAAGTAATGAATCAGTAGAAATATGATCTTAATCATGTGAGAGCTAACAAGTATAGTTACCATTATAGTATTTATATTTCTATTTCTACTATTTAAATGGTAATTTCCATAGGTTAATTTTCATATTAAAATGTTGTTGTAGTTCTTAGGCTATACTGAGAACCTTGATATACTATGAAATTAATATTAAATATATGTCCTATGGTCTAGATACATTATACTAACTAGACATAGTTGATTTATAACTATTAGGTGTTGGGGGATCATAAGTATTGAGACTTCTTCTCATGAAGTTCGCACTTACTGATCTCTAGTAGGTGAGATCATGATGACAGACCTGCAAATAGGACACCACATTTTTTGGGTGTCATTGGATATTCTTATCTATGAACACATGTATTGGTCTCCTGACTTAATATCATTATCAATGTGTGCCATTTGATCACGTACTTTGATGCAAGGAAAAAACCATGATAATGTAGTTGTGGCGAAATAGCTTGTGTTGGGTGTGTAATTAGTGGTATGGCATTGTTTCAATGGTAAAGATAGAATTTTTCACTTCCTAATTGAGGAAGTAATATATTGGGATTGGTTGATTCAGAAGGTAGTACCTTTATAGATATTTGACCAAAGTAATTGGAGGTAATTATGTCCAGTTAGATCAACAAATAATAAAGCTAGATTGGATGATGACATGTGTGTATGCCCTACTTTTTGAGATATCTAAATAAAAAGATATTATATTACATGGTGCATGTTTTTAGGATGGTTATCATTTCTATGATTATTCCTTATCTCTTTAGGTTCCTTGATGGGATTTTAGAATCCACTCTTGTTCTGTGAATGATATTCACTGCTATTAAGATAAGGGCCTAGAGGGTCACACATAATAGAGTATTCATGAATCTTCTATATTTATAGGAATTGGTATGTTAGACATAGTGGGCCCCACAATGGGGTCCAGGATTTTTCTAAGTAATCAATCACTGAAGAATAAATAAATTCATTCAATATTGGAAAACTAAGTTATACCAACTATTTAAAACTATTGGTATAAGCCCCAGAATTGTTGGTACATCTTATACCAATAGTTCTATGAACCATTTATATAGCCTATACCAACGGTCCTATGAAATATGGGGAATATAGGTGTCAATATAGGTTTATAGGAATGGAATTCTTTGAAACTATTGGAATATCCCACAAAAAAATTGAATACTTACATTTTATATAAACTGTGGGTATAAATCTATACCAACAGTGCCTAAAATCATTGGTATAGCTTCCTATCCAAAATTAATGTACACTAACGGTTCTATGAACCGTTGGTATAGCTTCTTATACCCAATGTACAGTAGTAGTTCCATCCAAAACCTCTCATATAACCTATAAATAAATCACAAACAATGGTATACATTTAATCCAGTATAATTATTATATATTTATAATTTAACTATCTGGTTATTTACAGTTTTCAACCCATTTACAATACTATAACATACATATAAAATCCACAACATCAATCAGTTTTAGTCATTAAGCATCATACACACATGTATCTTTACTATCAAATCAAAAATAGAGGAGGTCAATATCTCCCTCTTCGCCACTAGTGCCATCATAATCATCACAGGCATCCTTATCAGAATCATCGCCTGTAGAAACATCATCATCATCATCCTCACCACCAGTATCATCACCTCAACCGCCACTAGGACCCTTATTTACATCACATGGTGCATTATATAAATATTAATTGTTCAAATATATGAATAAAAAACATTATCATACTCTGATGGAAGTGAAAGACATATAATTGTCATAACTTTTAGGAACTGTTTGGTGACCATTTTACCTCTTTCATGCTCTTGTAAAGCTATTTTTTGCCACAGCTACTTCTGTATAATCATTTTTCATCTTGGTGGTGTGATATATTTGAGATTCATTTGATAAAGGCCAATACCTAGTGAGGATGATGCTTTTCCCAGGTCAAAATCAGAATCTCCCCTCATGATCCTAACCTAATACCTTTCTCAAATGATCATTTGGCCCAAAGTTATCATCTTATTTCTCATAGAAGGACTCCAAGGAACAATGTTGAAAATATAAAAAAGATATTTAATTATTAATTATGTATCAAAATTTGAAATATCAATAAAAATAATTATAATCTTTTCTTATGTTTGTTCATTTACAGTACTTCCATACTTTTACCTCCTACTCAATCAAAATAATTTTTCTCAAGGTGAACAACCTTCTATGCCCAATATTGATTTTTGTGAATGAAATTGATTACTATAATAGTACATTATTGAATAATATAAAATTGATAAACAAAACCAAAAAAAAATATTGTGAATACATGTTAGATTAACCATCTACACACATCAAGTTAAAACTTTCCCACGTTAGATTAAATTGTAGTAGTGACTCACTATGTGGTATTAACTTAAATTCTTACATTAGATTAGGATGAAAGGGAATGAATCTACATGTGATTAATTAGATTTTTTAGCTCAAATGGGAAGCATGGATAAGGAGGAAGCTATGTTAGATTTATAATATAGTGAGCATCTAATTTTAAAGTAACTAATTTAAGCTACATAGAAGTTCAACACAAACTATAATGAATTAAAGTTTTAGATATTTAATAAATCCATAAAATGAAGAATCATCTAACTAGATCATATGCTATAATTCATAAATGATATAATACCCTAACAGTGTGTAGTTAATTTTTTTTCCATTCTCATTTGTTGGATGCCACATTTTCATCTGAGAATGTTATGTTGTTTCAGTCCTATCTTTTTGGGATTATGATATGTGTTTCTTGATATATTATTTTGGTTTGGTGGTTGAAAGGATCTTTTTAGAGTCTTGATACATGGTTTTTTTTAGTCGGATATAGATAGAAAGGATTGAGAGAGTTTACGAATCTTTTAGTAATGGTTGGAGATGTACAAATCATTTTTTGTTAATATGCATGAAATGTGTTGCAAGAAGGTTAGAGTGTAGATTATTAAGGGTGAATTGGACACCAAAATATCTAAGTATGTCTTTTCTGGTCTCCGTGTGGCTTAGTTGTATGACCAAGATCTAGAATGCTGGAATTTTCAGCTGTGATCTATTTATTCTACATGGTGGGACTATCTGCTGCTACAAGATTTGGATGGGAGTTATTATAGTTTTTCTTGGTCACTTTTCTTGTGGTTGTGTTTTTCTATGGGGTATTCATCCCCATTCTCTTGTATTTGGACAACATGTTGTAGGTTGGTCTATAAATTAGGATGATTTGAGCATGAATTGTCAAGAATAATCAAGTTAAAAGATATCAGTAACCTTAATAAAATCATTTGGATGATGATTAAGAGAAACATAAAATATGGATGTTTGGATCTGTCTAATGGTAACAACATCTTGAAGGTAATCGATAAATTTTGGATATTCCCTTTATCCAAACATAACAATATGATTTATATTCCCTCTAAGGAAAACTTATCACAAGGAATTCAATAAAAATTAATCACCATATCATATAAAGGAGTATTCCCTGTGATTTTTAATTTCCGAATAAATTATTAACAATGTCAACCAGGTTGAGGGACCATTATTTAATGATTAAAGTAATGAAAAACCCTTTAGAAAACCAAATACATAATTAATCATTTGATTTATTCAATAAATATATGTTTCTGAAGAATTTCTCAAGAGGCCCAAATTGACTTGAACATTTAGAAAACAATTATTTTCCCTTAATTTTGGAAATCTACATAATAAAAATTTTCAATAACAACTATTAAGATCCTACAGGTCATTTCAATTTCCAAAAAACAAGGGCTTGATCCATCAAAATAAATTTGACATCAAATTGTAAGCAAACCCCAATTTCCCACTTTTATCAAAAGCTTATGAAAACATAGTTCAATGAAATAGGTACTTTGTATAAGTGAATATATATATATATATATAAATTTATGATGAAATTATAAGAAATCATAGATTTAATCATAAATATAGGGGCATTGGACACCTACCTAAAATATCATCACTTCCATTGACCACGTAGTTAATTCACCATGACACGACCCAAGAAGCATTATGAATAAACATGAATATACATATATTATTTGGTTCCAATAAGCTTATTCCTATATTTCAAAAGGATTCAAAATTTATCAATGAATCTCATTTCATGATCTCCCTTGATTCCCACTATAATACCCATTTTTAATCATTCCCCTATGTTTCAAGGACCCATGAAATCTTCTGAAGCATTCTTGACATCAAAGAAGTCAAATTATAGAAATTATAGAATATTCATACTTAAGAACCCATGGGAACCAACATAGTCTAATTTGGGTGCTCATACATTGTTTATGTGGTGGAATAATAATAATTATAAATGCTCGTGGCTGTATTTTATTGTTAATATATCTTGATTTTGGTTCACATATATAGATTCATTCTAAAAATCTGATACAAATTATATTTTTTGGTTCATCCTTAATGTATGGAACTAATGAAATGGTAGATTTTATGTAACCTTAAGTTCTTTATTTTCCAAATTCTATGAAATGGGCTATCATAATTACTATTATATTCCCCAAATAATATATTTATATGTTCAGTATTGAGATTTTATTGAGTATATAAAGTAATCATAGGTATCATTGTACCTCACATTGGTTTTAGTTTCATATAATGTTTCCCCATGCTATATTTAGGTCGATGTTGTCGAGGAATGTTTACATATTCTCTATTATTTCTCTAACATACTTTGAATGTTTCTATTCCATCATACTATAAAGACTTTATGTAGTTCATGTTGGAACAAGCGTATTCTTATGAATGAGTCTCATACTATATTTGTGAAAGGATTCCTTATAAAGCTTCATGAATAGGCTACATTGTCTAGGGAATGTATCCTAAATCTCCTAACATAGATTATATTGTCCAATGATGTTGTCTTAACCCTAAATGTGAATTTTACATAGCTTTTGAAAACTTTTGATTATTCCTTCAAAGTTCCCTTCATTGCATAAAATCACATCAAAACATTAGTGAATTGTTTGAAAATTAATCAAGTTATAAATTATATATTTAATTAATTGAAATCAATACATAAATTCTCTAATTTACGTTCATATTTCTAAATCCTTAAAAAATATAAAAACTATTAAAAAACTCCAAAAAAATATATGAAAAAGACATAATAAATTGTTAAAAACTACTTAAAAACAATGATAAATTTGTGTAAATGACTTCCCCTACACATGAATTATTACAATTAATCAACTAATTTTTCTTAAAATGTTTCACATAGAATCCATTTCATCTCATTTTCAATCCCCAAGTAATTGATGTTAGTTGATTGGTAATTAATTTTCAATATTCTAGAGTGGAACACCTTCAAAGATCCCTCTCTAATCAAGGATATTCTAGAGTTAATTCTTTCTTTGATGCTCACAGAAGATGTATTATTTGATGGATCAGTAGTGTTCCCCCCACCCCTAAATAGAATGATCTCCCAAATTTTAGAAAAAATATCATTCAAATAGGATTTAGTAGATTAGGCCCTAGTAAAACCCAGTTGGTCATAAAATTACCTTGTGCCTCTCATGCTCTGGCATTATAGTGTGCCCCAAAGTATTTATATACATCATAGCATTCTTGTTCTCTTTTTTTCTAACACATCCTGAAAAAAAATTAATGAGAATTAAATTTTCAATACAAACCATTAAATATTAAGAATACATTAAACTCATTACTCTTACAATATACAATCATATCTTGTTATTGCGGTGTTGGCCAGTTAGTGAATATTAGTACACCCTCTAAATCATATCTGACTAAACTCTTCCAACTAATATATAACTCGCTCTTATATGATATCCACAACTCCCCAAATTCCATCAATCATGCAACCTTAACAGCTTCACCATCAAGAAAGTTAAATAGACGCTACAATGAACATGTTAATTCATATAAATACAACAATAATATAGATATCAATTTAAAAAAATTATTACTTATATATCCGCCTATGATTTATCCTTTATTTAATTATTAATATTCATCTATGAGGTTGGTTTCACTATAATGATATCATTGTACTTGGATAAAGTTTCCATAAAACTTATTAACTATCTGGTATTTTTACCTATCATTTGATTTTCTTCATTGTAATCTTCCATTATTTTTCTTTGAGGATTATAGAATTCATGCACACAGGTGCGCCCACATCGACTATTAGAAGATCCCACTTAATAAGATAAAAATAAAAAGGTATAATTAATTCATAGTATGATAAGAAAAAAATGATGTGATATATTTTGAAACACTTATAAAAAAACTGATCCAGGTTGATTATTGGGATCATATGGATATATGGGTTGTCCTAGATTGGTAGCCTATGAAAGATGTTCATGTTCCAACATATGCACCAAGTCATCTACATATAGTGGAGTGGAAGATGAAGGATAATAATCATCAGATCCTGGATAGATAGTAGGAAATGGAGTTGACATAAACATGGTAGGATAAGGATAGAAAGTTTAGGGATACATCATAGGATATGGATATTTTTTAGGAGAGAATATCCCTGGAGGTGGTGTATACATGGTATGAGAAGTAGATCCTAAATAATATGATGATAGAGGCATGGGTGGTAACATCCCTGGAGGTGGTGTAGACATGGTATGAGAAGTAGATCCTAAATAAGATGATGTTGGAGGAATGGGTGGGAACATCCTTGGAGGCTTAAGTTAAGGATGAAAAGGTGTAGTATATGGGATTTTTGCAAGCAGGTTTGGGTGTGAACGGGTATGATAGGTTCTCCATGTAACTCTAATAACACCCCTGCTCAGACCCATACTAGTAGGTTGAGGAGAATTCAACTCTGGTTTATATGAATTCCCCTAAAAAAATTGATAAAGAATAAGAAAATGACAGCAAATGTAATTCAGAAGAAAAATATTATAATTATTATTCTCACTAAGGGAACCATAGGAGGTATCCCTAGTTCACACATTTTTCGATCATTATCAAATAGTCTCTAACTTTTAATTTCTTCAATATCTTTCAGAATCTGTATAAGAATGAAATGTACATTTTTTAGAAACAATTTTTAAAAAATATGAATACAAATTATAATTCAAAGAAGAAATAAACAATATCATAACATGTTTTAGAAACTATAATTTAAAACCAAGTTATACATGTTTTTAAAACTTTTTTTAAACCCAGTTTTATGAATTCAAATAAATATAATTAAATGAGATGAAAATAAAAAAATACTAAAACAAACATATCATTCCAAAATGAAACTAAATTAAATTAATTACAATTTTACCAACCTGAGAAACCCACATCAAGGTAAACTAAATCAACTGTGAATATATATGTTTTCTTATATATATTATCCACTACTAATTCAAGTTCAACATCAATTCTCACAATTGGACAATTTCAGTCATAAAATAAAATATTTTGTTCAACACCAATGGAAGATTAAATGGTGTTCATTTAGTCCCCACCATCATGAAAAATATCTCTTGGGATTACTTTAATAATGAAACCATAATCAGTTCTCAGATGATCTTTCACATAAAACACTTATTTTTTCATTAATACCAAAAATATATAGTTCATTGGTAGTAAGGAAGTGAGTCACATCAATAAATATGAATCCACAATAATCAATAAATTTACCATGTCACGTCATTGAATCAAACCATTTATATTTCATTATAATGACTTGACCATGAGAGTAATAATCCAATAACAATATTTTCTCAATAAGTCCATAATAAGACACATTTTCATATTGAGGCCTACTATCTGATGCATTGGAATAATAGTCCATTATTATAGTTAACATAACACCATCATGTTTTTTTCTAATATTCACCAGTTGATTAGTTGTAACAAATTTATACCCATTGATTATTAAATATTTACATTCACGAACCAAATAATTGGGACCAAAATCCAATAATCTTAATTCTTGAGAGACAAAGTCAACAGGTAAACTCAATACCTGAAATATATATTAATAATACAATTAAATGAATATCTATATTTTAAGTTAATTAAAGTAATGGTCAATACCTTTTATTTCAACCAAACAGGAAACTCTTTATTATGAAAATTCTCTCTTCTTCTCAATGGAAAAGATCGATGAACTCTACTTATAATTTTTTTATGTTACTAACATAAAATGATAATAAAAGTTTAAGGTTTATGTGAAATGACAAAGTATTAGATAACATATAAATATTCAATTTAATTACTTGATATAGTCATCGACCATACAATAATTAAACAAGATTGTGTGATGTGTCATATACCGCTCTTCAAGGCTCAATGTAGCCAATGTATATGACCCAAAAATTCCACCTATTTGGAGAAGTGATGGAAATTAGGGGTCAATTTCCGCATACTACTCATCTTCATTTTTCATTGTTCTATTATATGTTGTACTAACATCATAAAAATATATTGAATAAAAATCCATACATTCTTGAGCTATATAACCTCTCACAATGAAACCTTCAGGATAATTCTTATTTCAAACAAAATAATTCATTGTACATATATTTATTTTAGTAGGATACATCCACCAAAAATTAACAGGTCCACCAAGAAGTGTTTCAGTTGGAATATGAACAATTAAATTCAGCATGCAAGTGGAAAATGATGGTGGAAAATATTTCTCCAACTAACACAATATTAATGGTGCCTTTTGATGAATTTTTATCAAGAAATAATTGGACAACCTTTTAGTATAAAGGTATATATATAAATGGAACAAGTTAATCACCATCATCCTTACATTATTGGATAGTGAAGGTAGGATTTATATAGGAATCAATTCATGAAGAAATATGGTATAATCATTAGTTTTTAGGGATTTTAGTTTAAACTCCATTATGCTGACTTGTTTAGGTATGTTGCAGGAAAAGCCATCAGGAACCTTAGTATTCTGTAATACTTCCAGAAATTGATTATTTTTTAATATTTCTTCCCAAAATAAGCACAGGGAACATTTAATTTATTTTCACTGATACACAAATAATGTATTTATAGTTGAATATCCCAATCTAATAAGTTTCTCTGAGATCATAAGTTATCTTTATTCTCCCCCTTGATATTTAGAAGAAATGAAAGTATAATTTCATATATATTTTTATCAATGTCCATTATTTCTAAATAATGGTGTAAAAAATTGGTTGACCAATATGGAAACTCAAAAAGGATACTTTTCTTTTTCTAATTTTAAGAGTATTTAGTGTCAACATTCTTCATATTTTTATATTTTTTCTGACCATTCCTTAATGAAAAAATAAAATATTAAAGTTTATTAAACACATCAGTTTTTTGATATATGTTGAGGTGGTTGTTTAGTGTCAATGGTATTATAAAACCTATGGATATTCTTCTTGTATTGATGATCCATTATAAATAATCATTAATTCCCAATGAAACTAAAACTATGATTATATTTAAGTATTCTAGATCGTGTATTCTTCATAAAAATAGGAAATGATAGTTTTCCTTTTGTGCTCTAACCATACATCATTTCATAAGTAGGGAAATAATTTATAGTACATATAAGGGAAGCACGCATCTAAAATATATTTTTTGAAGAAGCATCGAATGTGCACACCCATATCCCAAAGTTGCTTCAACTCTTTTATTAAAGGTTACAAGTAAATGGCTATATCATTGATAGGATAAAAATATCCATATATTAGTATACTCAAGAAAGTTAAAGGTTTTTTCATACACATCCATAGAGGAATATTATCAACATGAATAAAAATTGTCCACATATTGTGGGAAGTAATAATTTGACCAAACAGATTAAAACAATCATAGGATAAACCCAACCTATAATTACGCACCTCAGATAAAAAATCAATATGTTGTGCATCAATTGTTTTCCATACTAATCTATCTGAAGGATGAAATAAATCATAATTATTTTTAATTCTCTAAGCATCATTTCAATTCATATTGGTTGATATTTCAATAAACATGAATAGATTTTGAATTCTGAGAATCAATGGAAAGTTCTACATGACTTTATATGGTGCATGATATGGTGTTCCATGTGCATTTTTCTTCCATTGAGATGTACCACATTCTTTAAATTCATTAATGTTTTTTGTTTCCTCCCAAAATAAACTACAATATTTCAGTCAAACATGAATTTTATTAGTAAAAAATATAATCTAGTGGATTAACTTTCGTTCCATATAATGATTTGAGGGAAATATGCACCATCAAGAAGAAATTCCTTCAAAAAGGTAATAATATAATCAATGGAGGTATTATAAATTTCATACATGGTTTTTCCATGATATAACCACATTAAAATCCCAATTTTGTTATTATAGTACATTCCTAAAATACATGAGCTCTATCATCATCCATTAATTTTTTCACTCTCTCCACATCACCATCTTCATTATTTTCCTCATGTGTATTGATATCATTGTCTTCTTGCACTAGCATATTATCTTTCCCATGATTATGCACAAATAGAAACTGATCAAATATAAAATTCTCCATATCACTTATTTCTTTCCATTCATGAACAATAGAAGATTATACCGTCTCCCCATTATGATACAAAATATAATAGTTTTTTTGAAATCCAACTTTTGTGATATAATATCTAACTTCTTCCCAACTTAACTAAGATCTTATAACACAATTTTAACATGGAAATTGTATACGAACTCTATATGAACCATTATTAAATAAAAAATCTAAAAAAAATCCATATTATTTTGAAACTCGGTTGAAATATGATTGGTATGATACATCCAACTTATATACATTCTATTACAGGGAAAAAATTATATTCAAATAAATAATGTAAACCATAATTACAAAATTTATTACTACCAATTTTAATATGAATGTCATAAAATCATACTAGTATCTAGACGAAAAAAGAATAATAGAAATAACATATGTTATAAGTGATGTCTACAAATAAAGAACCAAACAAAGTATAAGATAAGTAATGGGAAACAACCATTACATAATACAATTAAATACATATTTATTTATGAAAAAAATTGTTTTTAAAACTTCCATGTTTTGAATATGACATTAATCCAATTAGGTACACCTGTATTTTGATGGAAAACATTTACTCAAGAATAACAACAATGTGTTGCCAAACATCAAAACCACAAAAATATGGTATAATAATATCATAGAAATTCTACCATAATTTATATAAATATAAATAATCATCTAATCCAAATATCATAAAAACTAATATTTATACAGTAAAAAAATTATATCCAAAATGTAATAAAGGATATGTAAGCCTGAATTTGTATGATATATGAAATGAATTACAAAATTTTTTAGAAAAAATTACTCATATATAAGTGGAAAGAGAAAATGTATCACTTGTCTCTTTCCATAATCCCAAATAATATCCAATGATCATCCAATAAATCATACAATAAATTTTAACAACCAACATAAAAGTAAATTGGGTCTATATACACATAGAGTATGCATAAATTGTGAAAAAATAACTTCTACTAGGATTACACTAAATTACTCATTCTTAACCATTATAATATAATCCATGCTATTCTATTTTGGAATAAAACTATTAAACTAATATTTTAGTTTTCAATAAAAAAAATATAAGCGTGAAAGAAGGAATTTTTTTGTATATCTTTGGAGACATGCAAGCTATCTACTTTTAACACATATAAGATGGTTTGTTTCCTGATGTTTAATAAAATATGGATATATAAAATAATTAGATTTAATTTATGAGGAGTAAAATTGTCTTTTAAAGAAAATGATAAGGAAGATTAAGGAATATCAAGAGATAAGGATCAAATTTTCATTCATATAGAATCAACTTTGAGATAAAGAGAAAAAATAACTTCAAAATAAAACATAACCTTATAGCCAACAAACATGATTATAAAAAATTAAAATACCTTCTAAATTATATTTCATATAAATACATAGTGAATATAAAAACTAGAGGAATTAATAATCAACAATACTATTATGATGAACATAAGTAACCAAAATTAATAATGAACATTCATATTATGTGAGCAGTATTAAATGAAATAATGAAATATTAAGAGAATATCTCATAATAAAGTTTCACAATAAGGATCATGGGTAAGTTCCAAAATATTTAAGGTTGGGAAAAATTATATATCTTTTAAAGAATTATGTCCTTGTTCTATATTTCCATGGGTGAACCATGTCTGCATAGTTCATTTTATATGGGAGTTCCATATCATTGGGGTGTATTTTCATGGGAGAAACATGTCTATATGGTTCAATTTAAATGGGAGAACCACATCCCCAAATTATTTACTCTATGATAGTGACATATCCTCATAGTACTCCACATAATAATTTAAATTATATCAAACCCAATTTTTCATAGATGACTAACTAGTTATCTATCCTAAGTTCCCACCAAAGTATTCAAGTTCTCTACCATAAATTATTCTATATAATCACAGGACATATAATAACCCCCCGATACTTTAATAAAACAAAAAAATTACTACATTAATTAATTTTATTATCATTTAATATATATTAAAAAAATATTGGATTTATGTAAAAGTAACAGATAACTAAATTAAAACAACATATATATATATATATTTTAATCACATTTATTATGGAATACTATAATAAAAATAATATAAATAAACCTTTTTTCAAATAATCAGGAAGATTCATGACCTAACAGTATCTTGGTTAGGTTGTTATACATAAATAAAAATGAAAACAATACTCAGCAGAAGAGAAGGATTTGAAACTCACTAATCTGATGTCAAAGAATATTATAATAAAAAAATCCCTCGATAAGGGGAGAACGCTGGATGAGAAGAGATGTCACTGATCGCTTGGGTGAATAGTATACTAGGTCTCATGGATAAGGAGGGTATGGGTAGACCAAGGATTATGTTAAGGCTTTATACCCATGGCTTTTCAAAATCCATTGGTATAGCTGAACCTATAACAACAGTTTTTAAAAAACTACGGGTATATAATTTTCCAAGAACTCTATACCAATGGTTTCTCTAATCCATTGGTATAAATTCAAAGGGATAGCCCCATTTTTCAGTTGTGATTATTATTTGATTATAGAATAATTGGGTTTAATTTATTTATTAAAAGTATTCATGAGGTATTTAGTGAATACAGAAAAAACAATTATACAAATGAATATAATTTTAATATTCAAGGTTCGTTTAATATTAGTAGAAATTTCAAATTGAGTTAATGAATTTAGTTTATCAGGTAATATATATTTAATATATATATTAAAATTATGTTATAAAATATAAATAATATTTATGATGTAGTTATTTCATCATAACTATTTATTTATTACTTATTTAGTGAGCATTTTATTTAGAGGGGTTGGGGAACCCTTTCCGGGTATTTGAGACTCTCACAATATAAGAATATGAGAGGTATTCATTTGGTTATTATTCATTCTAATGGAATTGTATCCTCTCTGCCCTCCCACTTCTTAGAGAGATAAAATCTTCATATGAGTGATTGATCTAAGAACTCCTTCGACGGATTGGAGGGACCGGATTGAGATGATCGCTGTGATGCCAAGGAATTCATCAAAGCTCCGTGCTAGCACCTAGAATTTGAAAAATGATGATCTTGTATATTCTTAGAGCCTGTTTGGATGATCTAGATGGGTTCAGTTTCAAATCCTTTTAGCAACAATCACCACACGACTAGCTATAGTCAAACGTTCCACTGAATCAAATGAGGATATTTTTTATTTATTTTTATGCTTATTAAATTCTTGTGATATCCTTAGACCTCTATTGGGGTGTGGATCACTAGAAAAGGTGTAGTTACATTGCTCTAAAGATGAAAAAATCTAAATCTATGACCCACCAGCTTCCGTTGTGCACCCCAATACCATCAGTAAGAAGGTATTTAGGTAGGCGGTCCTACCAACTGCGGGCTTGTATCTCCTTGATCCATTGAGTGGATTCCTCGATCCTGAAGTCCTAACATGGATTTCCTCAATACTTGTCTCCAAATTTTTATTGAGAAAACTTTGACCATTAAATTCAATAAAATTTTAGTTAAGTCAACCCAAAACCATCATGAGAACTTCCTAATAAAACTAAGTGTCTAGACTTTGGCCATGAAAACACTTAGTTTTATTGTTTCATTCTCAATCAAGTAATGGGAGGAGTAGTCTTACTTAATATCAAGTTATGGGATTTTAATGTATTATACATAAATTTTATCTTGTTTTATCTTTTACTTTTCTTGTTAATATTAAGTGGATTTTATTTATTTAATTAAACATGTTGGATAAAACATTTATGCATAATCTATTTATTTAAATTTTGTTTTTTCACATTAATTCATTTATTTATGTGATCATAGTCTTACATGCATAAAATAAATAATACATAGATAGAAAAAAAATTAAATGACTCATTCATGATCATATCTAACAGTTGATTTAATGATTGGACATTAAACCAACCTATGGCCTAGGGGAAATAACTCATATTGTCGATATTGGCATGAGTTACAGCATTCAACTAGTCCACCTGTGTAGCACCTGGGTTGGAATCATTATAGTTCTGTATTGAACCGCCTCCACACACCTTGATAAACTCCATTAATTATAAGTATTTATAACTCACACTGAGGTGAAAGGAATCAAAGGATTGGTTAAAGGGAGATTATATAAATAACTTTGGACATGTAATTCCTATATAATAATTAGTGGAGGGATGAAACGTGGGCCATCAAATTAATTTATTAATTAATATTTAAAACTCATGTAATAAATTAAATTAAATAAATGCCAACACATATATTAGTCTTGGTATAGCTCATGAACAGTCATACATGCAATGCATACATAAAAGTAAATCGATTAAAAATCATTTATTATTCATTCTTTATTACTAAGATAAATGTGCTTGCATTAATTAATTAATTTACTTTCATCTTAATGACCATCAGAATACTCTTGGATATAACCATAATTAAGGTATTAATGGAAAATAAATGGTAGAACTAATTATTAAATATTATTACCATAAATTAATTGATCATTTAAAATTCTTTATAACCATTATTAAATGGTCAAACACAATAGGTTTCAATCAATAAAAAAGATTTTAATGCTACAATTGTTAATTTATTGTAATTGAATTCTATCATTAATTGGGAGATTACAAGGCGTGTACTATTTAGCTACACGTAGTGTATCTCGGTTGTCGTGTATCTAGGTTACATGTTTGGGGTTTCATCATGTTAACTCAGAAAGATTGTATGGTGTGTACATTCTATTTACACACTATGTATCCACCAGTCATGTGATCGAGATAAACGTATGGGCTTAGGCGTGTATCTCAATTGGACTACATGATGTGTAAAATCCAGCTACATGTCATGTATCCCTTATGTTATGTGTCCTCTATTCTCACTGAATTACTCGATGTGTATTTTCGATGTGGGAAATGATGAACTACATGGTGTGTACACCACATACACGTCGTGTATATCATAGATTCTCCAGACTATTAATCTCATGCGGTTTGACCTTGTATAATGACCACATGGATTGCACGATTTATGCTACTAACCCATGCAGACTACATGGCGTGTACACTACTTACACGCCATGTAGTCCAGCATCTTGTGTTTCATATTGGATCAGTCTATATGTAGTGTATAATAAATTCACTATGTGTAATTAACTGATCAATGTGTCATGTATCCCATGACACATCTAAGTGCATTGCACATGGGTAAACAGCGTGTACTCCAACTACACATTGTGTAACCCAGTTTTACTGGCTAAAAATTTAGTACTTTTTGATGGCCTCTCTGGTCATTCTTCATCTATTCTTATAACTTTAAGAAAGTGAAACATTGAATGAAAATGATTAATACATCGACAACATGTAATCCAAATTGGATTAAAGAATAAATAATATGAAATGAAAACATTCAATCATGATTTCTTATAGATCAACAATCAAATAAATAATTATAAATTTAAAATGTGACCGCTTTTATACCACTTGAAGGTTCCGGGTGTAATGGAAGTGCCTATTGATGGACGTTATATTATTTATTTTTTAATATCTAGTTGTTTAAAACCCCGAAAGAGGATCTTTCACTACAAAAAATCAATGCAAGGTAAGAATCCACTTTTATCAGTGCTAAATAAAAAGTGCTGATAAAAGCCTCACCTTTATCAGCGCTAGAAAAAAGTGCTGATAAATGTAACCTTTATCAGTTCTAAAAAAATTGATAAAGGTTATCTTTATTAGTGCTATTCTTAGTACTAATAAAAGTTGTAATAAAAATTATTATTAATATATATATAATTATTATATTTGTATTCAAAAAAATGTTTATTTATATACATTAATTAAAAAATGCATGTTTATAATTAATATAAATATGATATATTAATATATATTTTTTAATAATTCAAATATATATATAATGTTTTAAAAAAAGTATTTATAAGATTATAAATAAATTTATATTTATTTATTTATTTATTTAAATAATTATAAATTTATGATAAATTTTTTTAAATAATAAATATATTTATTATATTTATAATTATATATAAATACTTTTTTAATATAATTATTTATAATTATAAATATATATATATATATATATATATTAAGATAAATATTTGTCTCCAATGAATTTATTCAATAAATAAATATATATATATATATATATATATATATATATATATACCATGAGATAATGATGATATTCATGGACATGTTTATGTTCATATATTGATACATGAGTATAATTGACACTAGTTGTGATCATAAGTTTATTTATGGACATGATTGTGGGTTGATATATATGTTCCAAATGTTAGATTTTATATTCTTATGATGACACATGCATATGTTATGTATTCATGACTCGTGAAATGTTCATTTATACATTGACACCCTTATTATTCATGCTTCTATGTATGTAATGACTCATTTTTTATGGTCTATACTTCTCATTATTTTTATACCCATGAACTTATTTATGTTCTCATGAATAATTATAAAATTATAATAAATATATCTAAATAATAAATATATTTATTATATTTAAAATTATATATTTAAAAATATATATTTATAATTATATATAAATACTTTTTAAATAAATTTATTTAAAATTATAATTATAAATATATATATATATATATATATTTATTTATTTAAATAATTAAATAATTATAATGAATATATTTACATAATAAATATAGTTATTGTATTTATACATTGATATAAATATATATGATTATATAAATATGTCAAAGCAGTGCAGACCATGAGGTAAAATTATATAAATATATTTATAATTATATAGAAATATATTTAAATACATTTATTTATAATTATAATTATATATATATATGTATAATTATATAAATATATATAACTATATAACTATATACAAATATTTAACATGGTGAAGGGAGGTATTTCTTTTAAAGATTCTCTAGTCAGGTAGCCTCATAGAGGGGGGTTTTATTCCTCTTTGGTGAAGCGGGATGGAACTCTGCCAATGAGGGATGAAGGTGTATCTATTGATGGTTTCAATGAGGATATTATTGAGGTTTTTTCATCTCCCTTGTCTTCTGATATGAATGTTCTCAACGGGGTTGATGGTTTGCCAATGAGTGGTGAACCTGATGAGAAACAATTAGATGACCATTACATTGATGAAGTAGCTTCTCAAGAGTTGGTTGACTAGTAGTTAATACATGATCATATGGTTGTATCAAAAGTGCACAAAGGTAAGAAAAAAATTGAATGGTGAAACTCTTATGAAGACTAAAAACTTGAAGGCGACAACTGTGTTGAAAAATGATGATGGAAAAATTCCTTCTCATATTCCTTTAAATCTTTCCCCTGCTAACTAGGATCCCAAGATGGATCACTTCAAGGGTAGTTTCTTGCTCACTACCTTCAATAGAAGTGTGGAGGTTCATGTAGAAGGAAAGATAATATAATCACTCAAGATTTCAGTGGATGAAGATGGTTTCCAAATGGTTACTTTTAGGAAATCCATGCCATCTGAATCAGGAAAGATTTCCCTCTCTGTCACTTCATGTGACATGGCCACAGTGTTGCCCCTTCAGACTGTACCTCTATTGCAAGAGGCCTCAGGTGACCCTGCATTATCTATGTAGGGAATGTAAAGTCAACGTGAGGTGTAGGTTACTCCACTAGCTGGTCCTCTTCAGCAAAGAGGGTTTGAGGTGGAAAAGTTCTCTATTGGAATCAAAAATGAGGGTAGGGATATATCATAAAAGTAACTTCTAAGCAAAGAGACCTTCCAATCAAGAAATAATTTCTTTTCTATGTTGGAGTCGATTCACACACCTGAGTTTGTCCATCTTAATCTGAGTGGGCTTGAAGATGTCAGTTGCCAAAATCAGAGGAATTCTCTTATGTCTTTATCTAATTCTGATTGTAAGAAAGTGGATGCTCTTGCACAGGGGATACTACATGGTCATGGTAGCCAAGATCCTTCCACTGGGGGAACTCTTGAGCAGGGTGAACAAGATGATATCACACCTATTAGAGAGGATGTGCATACTGGAAATATCAAGCAGAACCCACCCACTGATGAAATGGTTCAGGAGGAAGTTTTCATATCTGCCACAGGGGAAGCATCTGAGGATGAAGAATCTGTATAAACTCTTCCCCAATGGAGGAGAGGACAACATCGACTAATTGGGGGGATCTCGGAGCTGAGCTAGCTGATATAAAAAGAGATGAATGGCGACTAATGTGGAATGGTATCCAATGTTTTTATCTTTGTATGTTTGGTCAGTGTTGTGCTACCGCTCTTATTAAAATTTCATCTTCTTGTATTTGTGTTTTTACTTTTAATAAAAAATTTGGGACCATGGATCCGGGCACCCGAGTCCATGGTTTGAACCATTTTTTATATATACAAATATTTTTAAATATATTTATTTATAATTATAAAATTATAATAAACATAAATATTATATTTATAATTTTATTAATATATATAATTACATAAATATATTTATAATTATAATTATAAATATTTATTTATTTATTTATATATTTATATATTTGTAAATAAATATATATATATATATATATATATAATTATCAAATTTATATTAGTCCAAATGTTTAATAGTTTATTGATATAAATTGATTACAAAATGTGTATATAATTAAAAGAAAAAATCTATATTAATATTTTATTTAAATAGTTATACAATATATAAATGAATATATTTATTTAGATATATACTTTTTAAATATATTTATTTATAATTATAATTATAAATAAATATTTAAATAATTATAAAATTACAATAAATATATTGAAATAATAAATATATTCATTATATTTGTAATTGTCTATTTATAATTATATAATTATTATTATATATAAATACTTTTAAAATATATTTATTTATAATTATAATTATAAATATATATATATATAGTTATAAATAAATAATTATATATATTAAAAATATAATTTTATAGATATATTTAATAATATAAATAAATCATTAAGATTAGACCGTTATTGGTGCTTTTTTAGTGCTGATAAAGATACCCATATATCAGTGTTTTCTTAGAACTAATAAAGGTCAGTTTTATTAACCTGAAAACCCAATGGCCTTACATTTTTATTAATTTTTGGATAATCCCCCTTTTTAATTAGGTTGAGGGGGAACCCTTACATAACTCGTAGTCCCAGAGGTACATATCCTTAGTACATGACCTAGAAGGCCGCAAGGATCTGAAGCAATAGAATAGTCCATCACCAGTAAATCGATACACTTTTTCTAAACAAGATCCCAACCCTTATATTAGATGCACAGCTAAAAATTCCTTGTGCAAGGATTCATGGTTCCTAGATGAATCAATCTCTCCAAATCTAAGGTATGTTCAGATTTATCTTGTTAGCACCTCTGACAAAACTATGCTTTTCAGTCGCACCTCGCCTATGTGCGTCTTCACTTCTTCTCAATGAACTGAAAGAATATCTCTCATCCTTTTTGTATCTGGTTTGAGTAAGAGTCTCCTATACTTATCCTTCTCTTGTATTTTTTTTTTCTTGAATCCCTAGCTTCGGATCGAGTGGAAATTTTATCATTGTCGGCATTGGTTTGCCGTCAAAGGTCTTCAACAGTGGTGTGCAGGCCCATCTCCACTTCAGATCTAGTTTTTTTTCTCTTAAATCTAGTCCTACCCATTTTTTCAATCATGTCCTATGGTATGTCAAGAGGAGATTGTCTTTGAGGAACCATGGCACAGGAAGTGGCCCTCTAGCCGAACAGCTCGGACTTTCTCTACCCCTCTTCAAACCAATCATTCCCTAAACTAGTCATAAAATTTGAAGTTCCAATCATTGCACTTGTTAAGATCACTTCTCCTTACAACTAATTAGACCAAGGGAGACTGAATTTTATCCTATCATTTTAAAGAACAACTTAAGTTGTGTTTTTTTCACATTTTTACTTGTCGTTCTTATCATTCTATTTTTTCTTATGCGTTGTTTTCCTTATTTTCATTTCTGTACATTTCCAATGATTCCATATGTAATATATATATGTAATTATTCTCATTTTTATGTTTTCCAATATTTATTCATTCATTTTCAAATCATATTAGGGTATTTCTCTCTCTAATGGTTTTTATTTAAATAGGTGATATTAGTATGTAATGTATGGTGAATATCAAGTGTCTGTGACATTAAGTAGAACCCCTTCATGGGTCTGATAGAACTTCCCTTTGACACGATATCACAAATGAAATTTTCATAATATTACAAGGAATAGATATATGAATGTGATTGTTATTTATAATAGAAAATTGGATCATACATGTATTTTAAAAGGATAGAAGCTTGTTTTAGTACAAAAAAATTGATAATGAAAAATGACTCAAATATATCTCATATAATTTTATAGATCAATTATTAAATTTTAAGTATTTCTACAAACATTATTTTTTTAATTATTATAAATCATGGTATTTTTTAAATTTAAATATATCTTGAGTGCCTAGTAAAACTAAATATGAAATTTCAATAATGAAAATCATTAAAAATATAATTTATATTTTAATTTATAATGCACCAGTGTATTTTATATAGTACATTACAAATATCACTATCTCCATAGAATAGTATTTCAAATAGATATTTTGAAGGATGTAAATTCAATATATATAATATTGTAATTCTGTAATTTTTTATTAATGATATAGTGTTCGATTACAATGAATATATTTTCATTATCCATAATTAATAAAAAAACTAATTTTATATTAAATGAAGTAATTTTTCACAAAAACAAATTTTTTATTAAAGTATTTTATATTCATTTAATAAAGAAATATATTAATAATTAGTGTATAGACCCTCTATCATTTTAAAAAAAATTATAGGAAGCACTAAAAATTCAAGGTATGCAAATGTCTTTTGACATATTCAAAGTGTTTTGAGTTTATAATTTTATAGTTTTATAATATTTTAAATTTACATATTTTTATAAATTTTATAGTACAGTTAATTATAATAATATAATTTAATAATAGTTTTTTATTAAATATTTATACTTTTATTGTTTTATCCATTTATAAATTTATATACTTTTACAAATTTTATAGTATATCATATTTATATATATAGTTTAAATATAAAAATTTATTATTTATTTATAATTTTACATTTTTAATGATTTATAAATTAATATAAATTTATAGTTTTATTCATTATAAATTATTATACATTTATACTTTCATAAATTTTACTTTTATATATTATAATTTTATTCTTTTATAAATTTGTAAAACTATATACTTTTATAAATTTGGTATACTTTTATAACATATATGTACTTTTATATAGTTTTATAAATTTATATACATTTATAAATTATATATATTTCTTTAAAATATATATTCTTTTATAAATTATATATAATTTTATACTTATATATATGTCTATAATTTTATATACTGATATAAATATATATTTATTTGTAAATTATCATTTTATACCTGTATACGTTTTCAATTTATCAATAGTTTAATACTTATATACTTTCATAAAATTTATTTCTATAAATTATACTCTTATATTTTTATAATTCTATTATATGATTATTATTTTTTCAACAAATTCATTTGTCTAATTAAGAGTTATTTTATTATATGAAATATTTTATGCTTTAAAACCTAATGGATAGAAGTTGAATGTATGATTTTCATTGAGTGTTGAATGAGTTTCAAAAATAGCTTTGTTATTATTTTGGATTTCATGTTCAATAATGTGTCTAAGGGGAAAATTATTTGATTCTTTTTTATAATTGCATCGATAGACCATGGTTTACTCATAAAGGGTACTATCTATATTTATATGATCATATTAACTTTTAGAGACCTCCTAGATACACAGAATCTCACCTCATACATAATATAGATTGATAATAATATCATGGAAAGGGCATGTCACTAACCTTATCCAACCCATAGGATATCCATCATAACCTCACACCCACAAAGGTTGAATTAATTTTTAACCCCTTTGAAACTTCTAAACCTACTTTGCTTCCAACATCACCTGAATGGTTTAAATTTGGTGAGTCCTTCACAACTACATCTTACCTATGATTTGGTGTTAACTTCTAAGAGGATGAGTCTCAGGAAACAAAATGCAATAATAACTATCATCCTCATCAACTTCATCTCCCAAATAGTTATTATTGTATTTTTTTGCCTGAGACTCATCCCCCATCTCTTCTGGATGAATTCAGAGGATAAAACCTACCACTAGTGGAGTAATTCTTTTCTTAAATTCAATTACCCATTTCCTTCAAAGCATGATGAAATATTTTGAAACAATCAAATATTGTGTTCCCCTTATTTGAAAGGCCCCTTTTGTGTATTTATTTTGTTAAATATTAATATTAATGAATCAAATATAATTGATATGAATAAATAATGGATGGATATCAATCATATGACAAAAGAGTCTGAATATGGGGTGAAAGAGTTCATCAAGTTTGCAAAAGATCATGCATATGACCCTTCTCAAATCTTTTTTCTATGTTTATTCTATTTTTATTCAAGAATAATTAGTCCATAGGATTTGTAATAACACTTGATCTATCACGGAATAGATTGAAGTTATAAATGTTGGAATAAACATGGGAAAATCAAATGAATCTAGTGACTGGGATAACACTACATTTTATGGATCATCTGATATGATTACAAGTGTGGATAATGAAGAAAATTGTATCGAGTATGTGATTATAGGTCTGAATGATGATGGAGACCATATTTAGGAAATGACAATGATAGTTAAAGATGAACTTCATGATTATCCAAAATTGTTTTAAACGTTAAAGAGTTGTGAAAATATGCCATTGTATGTTGGTTGCACTAAATATACAGCATTGTTAGCCATACTAAAGCTGTATAATTTAAAATATGGAAATGGGTGGAGTGACTCTAGTTTTACTGGACTACTTTATCTCTTTAATGATATTCTCTTAGAAGATAATGAGCTCTCTAGCCCAACATATGATGTTAAATGAATTCTGCATTCGATGGTTATGATCACTGAAATAATACATGCATGTCCAAAAGACTATATATTGTTTCTCAAGGACTACAAATAACTTAAATAACTCCCAAAGTGTGGTGTTTCTCGATACAAGAAAGATGAATAGGGTCCTACAAAAATTTTATGGTACTTTCCAATCATACCAAGGTTTATAGGACTATATGAAAGTGATGATATTGAAAGTCAATTGATGTGGAATGCAGATATAAGAAGTAAATATAGAAAAAAAATTCACCCGGTAGACTCTCCTCAGTGGAAGAAAATTGATCATGAGTATCTTGAATTTGGAAAAAAGATAAGAAAAATTTGTCTTGTATTATCTATAAATGGAGTGAATCCTTTTTGTTTTCAAAGAAACACTCATAGTACATGGTCGGTTATGTTGGTAAATTATAACTTTCCACCGTGGTTATTCATAAAATGAAAATATGTTATATTATCTATGCTTCCTTTGGACTTTTAGGATCATTTTTACCTTTTTTATTTTGTTTCTTTAAGTAATTTTTACCTTGTTTATAATGGGTTACCTCTTTCCCACTTCTAAAATAGTTTCTCTCTCTTTTTTATTTCAATAAAGGGGTTTGACCCTCAACCTTTTCAAAAAAACTCAAGGGTGTCCCATTGTTGAATAAGGTACACAGTCAATTAGGTTGAAACATTATTCGAAGACTATTTTTCTACGACATTGCAGATTTCTACCCTAATGATTGTTTCCCTCGAAATCGTGTTCATGTTAGGAGTCACTATTTATAAATGATTTCCAACAGTTTTTCTTGTGGAATCTAAAACACCCAACGGTTCTATATCCTTGTAAACCTGATTTCCAAAGGCAGACGCTCATCGGGAGGTTTGACCGATGATGCTTAAGAACTCACATTGGTTGAGGGGATGGTAGGTCAGGATCATTACACCCTTTTGGGGTAATTATTGACTAATCTAAGACTCTCTTATATATTTAATACATATTCATGAATCCTTGATTAATTCCCAAGTCTGATTTGGACCACCCTAGAATTAACAACCAATTATTAGCATGTATGGAATATAGAATCATCTGTATGTATCTGAGGTTCTTCATCAATGGAGATATCTGTATGTATCTGAGGTTCTCCATCTATGGTATCCTTTTATATACTACTTAGTGATTATTTGATCATTATTATGACACTTTTTGTTTCTTAGCTACTCAGTGGGGAACTCTTGAGTATATCTTTATCCAAGAAGATGAGAGTTGTTTTAGTGTTGAGATCAAACTCGTTAATGGGATTCCTACATATCCTTGTGAAATGAATCAGAACACACATATTTCGGTGTCTCTTAATTGGGAACATCATTACTTTTAAGGTAATGTGATAAGTACCCAACTATACATTTTAACAACATGTGTCAAGTACATATAGGTATAAGGTTCCTAGTCAAAGTTTGGTGCGGGACTTATATCAAAGAAACCTAGGGAACCTGGGAAGAATGTTGATTCCCAGGTTGAATTAAACCCTACCAGGAATGTGGCCCAGAAAGAATAGGGTTGATTTGGGGTGTTGGGTTTGGACCTCATGTAGGCTTCCTATATATCTTGTTTAGAGGGCAATCAAATCCCACATAGTTTGGTTATGAGGATCAACACCTATGGAGGCCCTCTATAAGTTTGTATCATAGGGGAGTATGGCCCTTTGAGAGGATTAAGTTGGGGCTTACTCCAAAAGAGTATTTCCTAAAAGGGTACCATGAGATATTTCCCAACTCATATTGGTTTGGAGGAATGTTTCGGGACTTAATCATAAGGGTAATGCCCTAATTAAGGGAAATAGGATTTGGGATTACTCCTAAGGAGGATTCCTATTGAGATTATACACTAAGTGGGAATCCTACGAATCCTGATTGTAACAGGAATTAGAGTTCTCTTAGTTCAACAGATCACATAGATCATATAGATTTTATGATCATTGTTAACCTCTAAGCCCATATGAGTCATGCTCAGTATGAGAAATAAGGGGAAAAGAACGATTTGAGATACAATACAATCTACTTCTGTCTATAGGTGGACATGGAGACAAAGCCCAATGGGAGAGGGATGGGGTGTTGAGTGTGACCATCTCCTCTATCCCAAGATGGTGGTGGAAGAGTTTTAGGGTATATAACTTCCCTCTCTTCACTTTACTCTGGAAAGGGTCCAGTGTATAGAGACTAAGGGAAGGCAGCAAGAGAGAGGGGAGAGGGCTTTTGTGCCCATCCCCTCTCTGACACAATGTCCAGGAGGTAGAGAGAAGCAAGTGTTAAACCTCCTACAAGAAAGGTTGTGGTCTTACTCCATGAGTCATGCCCTAAAATCAGTTCCACAGTGAGGGAGGAGGATTTCATTCCATGTTGAATGGAAATGTAAGCGTAATCCTCACCCTACCTGCTTCAAATCGGAGGCTCCAAGTCTTAGAGAAGAGAAGGGGAGGACATGGTCCTAGCCCTATCATCCAGAACTTAGAACTCCCCGACACTATCCCTGTGGTAAGGGTCCTCATGACCATGGAAATAAAAATCCACATGTGCCCCGAGGATCCTAACCATCTGTTAGGAAAAGTTCAGGAAATTTATGACCATAGAAATACAAATCCAAATGGGAGACACACTAGTGTTCCTTTTCCCATGGTTTTAAAATTCATGATTCTTTGGTGGAGTCTTTGATTTGATCCCTCTCATACAAGTGATCCAAAGGAATAGAGGCCCTACCATGGATGGCTTTGAAGAATGACTAAAGAATGGATCGTGTGGGTTGAAGGTTAGAGAAAACCAAAGTGGCTCATGCAGGAGGTTCTCCACATAGGTAAGATTGGGATAATTGGTAGCACCTTGGGATACAGACCACCTAGGTGACTACACTTGGGTGACACCTTTCTGAAGCCTTCAATGGTCTCCATGGGTGTTCTTGAAGGTGACTCACATAGGTCCCTATTTGGGGAAGGGTACCTTGTTCTAGTCTTTATTAATTATGGGATGAGAAAGTTCCTCATGCAGGTGTTTTTTATTTTAAAACTTGGTCGAAATTTAGATTCACTACCCCTCTTTAATTCCATCTTATTCGGGTTTTAGAAATCTACCAAAAAGGTTTATGGTGGGATTGAGAAAATCACTAGGGAGAAAAGAGCATTGGTTGGATTCATGAATTTTCCTCTATAAAAATGAAGACCCCATGGTCCTATTTATAGAAAAATATAAGACCTTGGGCAAAGGTTTCATCTTGAACAAGTTTCGCACCTAGGTGTTTCATGTAGGTTAGTCACAAAGGGTTCCATACAGGAACCTTTCACGTCGATGGTGTTTGGGGTACTTGGGTAAAATGAAGTTAAATAGGATTAAGTTATCCTTATCCTTATTCCTTTCTATTATTCTCTTACTCCTAGGGTATTTCCCTTTGATGACTTTTCATCCATGCAACAGAATGGTGTGTTAAAAAATCCCCCCTTAGGATTGGATCTAATCAAAGGGATAGAGCCTAATCATGAATTAAAGGGATGAAAAGATTGGATGAATCACTAAGTTAACCAAAAAAATCATTCGCACAAGTTTTCTGTGATTTTCATCCTCTTAAGGCTATCATGTAGGTGGGTCACACATGCGAGCCATACAGGGGTTGTCCTCACCTATAAATAGGGTTCCCATTTCAATGAACAGCTCTTGTGACTCCTAATTTTTAGGTCTCTCTGTGCTACTCTCCGGTGCATACCCTCAGCTGAAGAATTTTCGATAAAGTCTTCATTCACGTTGATATGATATGTATCTTCCTACATGATGTATATGCATGGGTAATTAATTTGTACACTTACCATGAGTAATGTCCCAAAACAAGGAATTTGTGTGAGGCATCTGAGTGAGACACTTGTGTGAGCTCATACCTTTACTAAATTTTCTTATTTTCATAGATTTGTTTAAAACAAACTTGTATTAAAAAAATTGATACTTATTTGTAGGTTCAATGTCTACCACAAATATTTTAGTTTCTGATGAATAGGTTGGTAAATTCATTGAGGAGATGATTAAAGTTGTAGGGCATGATTATTATGACATTTGTGATACTACTATTTCTAATATCACGGTATCCTTGAAGAAATATAATTGTGACTTTATTAAGAGTGTCTATTTTCCACTTTATGATCATGTTTATCTGTGGGAGGTCCTCAAACCATCTCTAAAGAACTACATCCCACTCTCTTGGTTTCAAGATCGCAAAAATTTCATAACTTCCAATATTTTCAGCATGGGTGTATATATCAATGTTAGTACATCATCCATAGCCTGTTTCACGCACCATAGCCCATGTACTCTGGATCTAAAACCATACTTGGTTGAATTAAAGACACATTGTTATTCATCCATCTTTTGGGATTCACTAATAAATCATTTGAAGGCCTAAAGAAAATATTGGTACTTCTACCCAGTAGGGGGTGTTAAGACTACATGAATGTGGGCGTATTATGTACACCAAGCCTATGCATAATTTGTATCTAATTTTAAGACAATTAACATATACAAAGCCTTCTAGGTGGGAAAAAACTTATGTGTAAAGGAATTCCAAGTTCATTCCAAAGTTATTGAGCTAGTGGATCCCACAAAAAAATATTTCCATTAGGTACATGGATAAGTTGGAATCAGTTTGTGGGATGTTCACAAGATATCTGGGGCTCCGATCCTCAGAGATATGTATGAAGAATTTATCCCTTATAAGGTGATATGGAATGATACTAATAGGATGCTAGCTTTAGTGTATGATCTGTTGAAAATATCTCATGATATTAAGAAGGAAGACCCCTGTCTAGGGGGGATATTCATTCGGAGTTGTGGGTGATAATTTTCCTGAGGAAGAAGGGGGAAGGCCCCACTTGAAAGTGTCTAACAAAATATCCTAAGGTGGTGAAGAGAAGCGTACCAGAAACCTTTTGGCCAACTTTGGAGAAGGGAGAGTATAACAATTGGGGATATGAGATCATGCCCAATGTTCCATCTAAGACTCATCTTGTGGGATTTATAGCCATGTGGCTTAGCACCTTTTTTGATGCTTCTCTGTGATTCCAATGGTTGTATAAGTCAAAGAACATTCATTGTAGTGGCCAAGCTAGCATAGAGAAATTTTGTGGGGTTAGCCATCCCCATCCTAGAAAAAATCCATAAAATTCTACTGCATGTTCATGCAGGGAAGTCTCATTTTAGAATCATAAGACCGTTCCAAGTTTTTTGGAGATGGATCATATCCCACTTAATAACTTACACTATGCAAGGAAAGATCAAGGTTCTCATGAGAGAGTTTAAACCATATTTCTAGGATGTATTCAGTATTCCGACCATGTATTTGAAACCCAATGAAATAAAAACAAGGCTAAGTTTATTTAAGGATTTAAACTTCTTTCCCTATGAGAATCCGCCCGCATAGAGATTTTACTAATGATGGTAAGGCTAAAAATGAGTTGAATTCATACATGATGGACTTTAGGGATGGTGTGCTGGTGACTAGGATTGAAGGGAGATTATATGTGGGGCCTATACTCCTTATAGGTTTGCATTCCAATTCAAGTGTCTACAGAAGATAATTGTATCTCCCCCGGTACACATCATATTAGAAAATCATATGAGGTAGCATGATAGCTATGGATGCTCACATCCATGGAGTTGACATGGGTGGTGGTCAACCTACCTTTAGTGGATGCAGCCAGTGGGTTAACTTTCTGGTATATCAATTCCTAGATTACATCATACCCCAAAGGGGTGCTAGCCAAATTTGGTCCTCGGGTTGGGAATAGGAAGATGAGCAAGAAGGATTTACCTTATTTTGGAAGGTGTTTCATCTCCTTCAAAGGATGATTTGTCTAGGTTAGAGGGTGGGGATGATGAGGTTCCTAGCTCACCTAAAAGACATCATGTGAGGTTTAACCCACCGATTAGAATCAAAAGGGATACACCAACTAAGGTCACACCAAGATAGTCCAACATTATTCTCCAAGAATATGTATGAGTTCCATTTTCTCATTCATCATTTGTGATGAAGAGAGTCGATAAACCTGTGAAATCTGAAGCTTCTGAATCATCTTCACGATAGACTGGGCTATATTTAGAATTCATATGACTAGAGGCATCCCAATTTTGGCAGGACATTTTTCCCAATGCTGAAATCACATGGTCGCTTCTTCACGATGGACTATAGATTCTAGGGATATGAGATGCCCAAGCCCCACCAAATATTTATTTCTAGGGAAATCCTGTTAAGGTGAGGATTTATATTTTGGAGTTAGAGATTATCATTTATGAAACTGATGAACAAATTCCTACCATGATATGGGTGGAGGATATGGTGAAGCGAGGTGTCGTTGAATGGGTTTACCATCCATATTCTGAAGAATGGTGTGACTATGTCAATCCCAAAGACATAAGTTCACCTTTTCTAATCCTTTCTTTTTTCCTTCCCTTATTTTATCTAGAACAAAGAATTGTTATTTAGGGGAAGTTCATTATGATTTGCAGAAGGCCAAGGGGAAAAAAACTTAGGTTCCCTCACCAAGATATATCCTAACTGGAACCCCACTTGGAGCTAATGAATCACCCCTTAAATCAGGAGAACTATATCTAGGGAAGTGAAAAATGGAGGTTGAGATAGAAGGAGAACTATAGTTGTTTCCTGTAATAACTATCTTTGAGGTTGTTGATGCTAGTCCCCCTCTATCAAAAAATATAAAAAAATAAGGAACATTGAAGGGTGAAATCTTTGGCTAAATGGATTTCTAGAAGTAGTAAGTTGAAATGGTACCATTAATCCCTACTTTATCCAAAAAAAGTGTTTAAAATTCCATAGATTATAGGAACTCATTCCATTTCCTCTCTCAAGGGGATTACAAATGAACCTACAAGAACTGATGAGGGAACTCTAGACCAAGCACAGATCCCTACTGGTGATTCATCTCCTTCAGTAGAAGAGGTGTTGAGGGCATAGGATGCACCATCTACTTCTAGAAATGTTCCTATCACCATTGTAGAAAGGGAGGAGGAATCTGGTAATGTTAAAGGTATATCATAAGATGTCATATTCTAATAACTGACTTATATTTCTATAATATTTTAGGTTTATCTTATGCACTAGAGGACCCTGGGATGACTGATGTCAACCTCATGGTTTTCAATGAGGAATTTGTTCATGGTATCAAGTCATCAGAGGAGGGTGATGTACCAGGTAATGATCCAAATATTTCAAGTATATCCATGGGTGATATTACCATAGGGCTTGGGACATCATTAGATTCTATGAAAAATATTAGTCTGGACTTTGAAAAAATATTGGAAAATATTAAAATTCCTAATACTTTAGCATAATTTGTGGCAACTAATAAGGAATTGAATGGGCATGAGTCATTGTATTTTGTGCAACCAATATTTTTATGCTTGATTCCCTAATCATGATTGAATGGAATATGCAGCCCCATCTGTGGAGACTGTCACAGTGATGGTGCATGAACAAGATGTTGAAATCTATCTTAGTCCCATTGTTAAGGGGGGATAGTTTAGGTGGACCTTGAAATAAGAAGTCTTTCTGAGCCTCATTCAGTGAACCCCAGGTAGACCCAAGAGAGTTCCCCTTGTCAAGAGGTTCTAGATCAAACTGTTAAATCTAGGGATGCTAGGGAGGAATCCTCCTAGGATGTTGACCTGCTATTGGGTAAGGGTCTCAAACTGATATGATCATTCCCCATTCTCACCATTTTTAGGCTAATAATGATTCTAAATCATCATTTAGGATTATCAACTTCTGAAACTAAGTCTGAGGGTGGAGATGCTATACCAATTCATCCAGTATCAAAATACGAGGTAGCCACTATCTTGGACGGAGTAGAGCAGGGCACTTCTTTGAGTGCTTTGGTTCCAGAGTACATTTGGACAATTAATAGTGGCTTCAAGTAGGACTTAGATCTATAGGAAACTCTTAGTGTCACACACATTAGGTCTTGTAGGATCATCTGGGAGATAATTTCTAAGACGTCTCTAGAATACCTACCTTTACATCTCGTCTAACTTCTAACTCTGTTTATCATGTTGGGATTTGGTGGATTTTATTATCTCACAATCCGTGTTGTTGTAAAGGAGATTGTTTATAGGAGGGAGAAAGAGCATAATATTTTGAAATATCTCATAAAGTCCAAACTTCTCACCAATTTCGATGACTTTTGAGCAGTATTATCCCAAGTGGAGTCCAGCCATAACACAAAGATGGTGGAATTTTAATGGCAGATCAAGGAGAAGACCATTCAAGCACCGTGCCTTCAGAAAGAATTGGATGTCATCTGGGGGAACTCAAACAACTATGACATTCATTAGGAGAGTCCCAAATATAAGGGTCAACTACCATTGCATCTATAATAGAATCACTTCTCCAGGTTGAGGAGACTAAAGCTGACCAATTGACTAAGCTTCAACAAGCGACTAATGGGGTTCGAGAGTCCATTCAACAGATGAAGAGTTATGTTGAAGGTCTATTGTAATATATGATAGTGAGTCTCCATATTTTGGATTATCCTCTATATTTTCTTCCTAAATGAAAATTATTTTGTTTCCAATCATATATGTATTCATACCTACTCTCTTCATGTGATCATAACATCGAAGCTAATTTCTTAGCATGACATTTTTATACCAGCTAATCATAATCACAATGATAGAGATAGGAGGCACTCTAATTTTTACCTAAGCCAAGGGGCCTAGTAAGAATATGGTTCGACTATTTCTAGGTTCATATAGACAACACTACAAATTTCATGTCTTTTTTGATGAAATCACCCTAATTTTTTCCTAAGTCCATAATATGAAGGAGACTTAGCAAATGAGACTTGGATTTTTCTTAGGCCACCCCCTTTTTTTAGGTTTTCAACCTAACAAGTTTTTTCCTTTTATCTTTTTATTGCTCGGTGTTTTTCTTAAACCATTTAGGGAACAAGTCTAGCGAGCTGAGACTCGACTTTTGTCCAAAGTTCCCTTTATGAATTTTCAATCTGGTGAGTATTGTGTCTCTTTTCATGGGTAGTTTTAAATTCATCAATTTCATACTAATAAGGTTAGTGTTTAAGTTCGAATATCTTTGACCATATATTTTGAAATAATAACCCAAACAGGGCTTGTAGACTAATAATGTTCCAACATTATTTAGATATCCAATCGGAAATCTTGAGCCATAATTTTTTGGTTCTTGGATCTAAAACACTATGTTAGGGAATATAGGAGGTCTCTCATGAGGAAAAAGTTACCATCGGTTAACAAACCTGTTTTGTGGGATGTTTTATGCAAGTCCAACTAGGGTGTGTATTACATAGTTAATAGTGGTATCCTTTAGCTGACATTCCTATTATGAGATTCATTTTATGCAAATCCAACTAGGGCGTATACTGCATAATCAGGTGAAGGAGTTCTTAGGAATTCCTAAATTCTATTAATGATGGTCTAAGTTTAATATTTGGATTTCTCAAGACCACGACAGGTGGTTTTACTAAAGGGAGGTATCTAATAATGAATGGAATATCTTTATTGGTGTTGGACATGAATGGGAAACCACTCCTGTATGAATTTGGATCAAGTAGAGGAGGGTAAATTTTGTTAGATGGTCAATGTCAGTGGGAAGGCCCCTTTATGAAAAATGGTGAAGGTGTCATGCATTTTAATGTAATGTGATCAGGACATTAACCATGTAGTTTAACATTTTACAGTGATGAAATTACATTATGCAGTTTAAAGTCATACTATAAGGAAATTATGATGTGTAATTTAAATTCATACCATAAGGACATTAGGGGGCTATAATTTAAGGTCATTAACTTTTACTGAAATTTTAATGATTCTCTCATTCTTGTTAATCTATCCAGAAAATTGATGTTATATTTGGGTGTGAGATGAGAAATTTGTAAGCTGTGATTTGGGGATTCTCGGATCTGAAGAGTAGTATGGGGAAAAGGGCTTATGATTTTATAGAAGGTATCTCCCAATGATGAAGTTACAATAGGTTGAAAAACTCATTTTGTGGGTTATTTTATCCAAGTCCAACTAGGGAACGTAATACATAGTCAAAAAGTGGCATCCTTTGGATGAAAAAAACATTTTTTCATCTATTTTATGCAAGGACAACTAGGGAATGTACTATATAGTCAAGAAAAATAGTTCTCAGGTATTCTAACACTCTATCGCTAAAGGCTGATGAAATTATATGGGGATTAGGATATCCCCAAGCACAGAGTTTGGTTTTTGGAGGAAAGTACCTAAATATATAATGGTTATTCCAAGTCATAATTGCCATAGAATTGGGAGAATGGGCTCTCTATGCAGGTCTAACCCAAGCACGGGAAATGTGGTGCCTGTAGTTTTATGTCATACAACTAGTACCATAATATCATGTAAATGATAGATGATATGTGGCATTGTCAAACCAAGGTTATTCTTGTATACTCTGGAAATGAGGGAGGAAATTGTAAACCACGATCTTGGAGGTTTTCATATCAAGAGATAGAACATGGGACAAATATGTGTAGTGTGACCACTGACTTTGAATCGCAGGTTCCATCATATTGTCTTCAAAGATTATAGGGACAGAAGAGGCTTCTCCCAAGGGAGAAATTACCATTATTTGAAAAACCCATATTGTAAGTTGTTTTATGAAAATCCAACTAAGGAATGTATTGCATAGTCAAACAGCGATATCCTTTGGTTGACCAAACTATTTTGTGGGTTATTTTATGAAAAGACAACTGGGGTGTATTACAACATAGTCAAGAAAAAGGGCTCTCAGGTATTAGACATTCTGCCACCAAAAATCCAAGGAAAGATTATGAATATCTAAAAGTGTTCAAGATTAGGATTATAATGTGTGGAAGAGATATGTTCAAACATAAATTAAGTGTTTGGATTTATATTTTCCATTATTTGGAATTCCCTTTCATATAATTGACTCATATGTAAAAAGGGGACATATTTTCTTCCTTGGTGGGCCCTCTAATAAGGGGACCCAAAATAAAATCTCCTACATGGACCTTTGTTTGTAGGTGGGTGAAGGAAAATTTTTCTTTACCTCATGGCTAGGACTAGGATTAAGGCCTAGGAATCGCTATGTATTTCAATAGGATGAGAATCAAGCCACGTGTAGTTCTAATAATAAAATTCTTCCATAGTGATTGAATTCATGTATGGTGGAAATGGGGGGTTTGGGTATAGGTTTACACATAGAGTGAGCACTCGTAGTGGATCTCCTCATGTATATTTGACTCGTACATGGGGGAGTAGATTCATCTCCCATGTTGTGATGAAGTTGGGCCTAGGATTGAAGATCTTGACATCACTATGTATCTCATAGGGGTAAGAATCAATCCACATGTAGTTTTTGAACAAATCATGCTGTTTAATTTCATGTGATGAGGAAATCCAGTGTGCCTTTTAGGGTCTTGAAATTAGGACCATGATAGCCCCAATGTGAATTGATATACCTTACTCATGAGAAGAAATCCTTTACCAAACTTATATGCCCATGTGAGTTTTTCTTGGTGTGAGAAACAAGGTGTGGTAAAAGTTTTTTTTACAATGAAAGGGAAACAAAAGTGAAGGATAGGGGAATTTTGATTTTATGGTGGCTGGGCTATGAGATATAATATAGGTGTCTCTACGTATCTTATCAATATGATAATAAATCCATATGTAGTTCTTGAGATATCATTCAGATTAATATTATGTGGTAAGGATGAAGATGAACTAACGTGAAAGGATGAAAATGTTGCGGCAGGACCTGGGTTTCACTATGTATCTTGCTGGGGAAAGAATTAATCCACACATAGTTCTGAAAAGAGATTCCTTGTGCAGGTTTGAATTCATACACAGGGGGATAAAGGGGATTTTGTGGTCTAATTGTAGTTGGACCTAAGATTGGAGATTTGGGAATCACTACGTATTTTTTTGAAGCAAGAATCAAGCCACACATAGTTATTAAAGAGGTTACTTATGTAGTTTTGATCCGTATAAATGGAGTGGGTATTGTTTTTTATTATATTTATACTCAAGATTAGATATTTGGGCATCACTTTGTATCTTGTTGAAGCAAGAATCAAGCCACACCTAGTTCTTAAAGATGGTTCCCCTCACCAACTGGGTTCTAACGTGGGGAAGGGGGCTTTAAATATTTTCTAGGATAGTGGTTGGGATTTAAACATGAGTCTTAGGCATCATTACACATCCCATTGTAATGGGAATCAAGCTGCATGTCCTAGAAAGGTTCCCTGTGTGGATCTAATTTTCGCATAAGGAATAGAAGGGGGTTTTCTATTTTCTTTAATCATGGTTATACCTGGGATAGAATATCTGGGCATCACTAAATATCTCATTAATCATGAGAATCAATCCATGTGTAGTTATTGAAAATGTTCCTTGTGTAGGTATGATCCATACACATAGGGAGTGAAGGGGATTTTCCTTTGGTTTTGGTCATGACTGGACCCAAGATTGGAGATTTGGGTGTCACTATGCATCTCATTGAGATGAGAATCAATACACATGTAATTCTTGGACAAATCATGCAATTTACCATCATACGGTGAGGATATTGGTCATGAAATTTATCATCATGCGGTAAGGATGTGAAAATGTTGGGTTTTATACCTATAAAAGGGGGAAAATACCATTATGGAGTGGTAATGACATAAGTGGGGCTTATGCACAGGGGTATCCCAACTTTCTTACTCATGTTTGGATAAGAGGGAATCTAGACCCACTAAGGGATTAGAGTGATGTGATTAGGACCTACACATGATACGAAGGTCTATTCTTAAGGGACCATGAGGGATATCTCAACTCATGGTACTCTGGGGTATTCTTAACATCGAAATAAAAGGATTTTAACCATGTAGTTTAATGTCATGCGGTAAGTATAATGGGTGTTTTTCAGTTTTAAGTCATACAAGTAGGACCTTATGTCGTCCAGTTTATTATCATGTGACAAGGAAATTATGTCGTTCATTTTAAGTTCATGTGACAAATACCCACTATGTAGTTTAATTTCTTGAAGTTTGGAAGAACTTCATGTAATTACATGAAATATTTCTTCAGGAACCTTGTATTGGTTAGGGTTTTAGTGATTTCTCCATCTATTGAGATTAAGGAATAAGATCCATTATAGTGGACCTTATGTATGGAGTAAGGTCCCACCCACTTTTTCTAAATCTTTTTAGGTTTATTTACTAGTATATTTGGAGTCCTAAAGACCAAAACAAACTCTCCTTGGAGGAATGAATGGAGGCGGACCTTCTTGTTGAAAGCTCACACTATCCGATTCTAGTAGACCTCTAAGTGAGGCAAGCTGTGTAGTCTCTTTTCATCTAGTTTCTCCAATTCATATAGTTATTTCTAGGATTTTTTATATGTAAATATCTGACCACAAATGGCTACATGGAGTAATGGAAACTGAACCTCAATGGGAAATACTACTTTTGTCCCATATACTAGTGAATACGGGGTTTCCCGTGTGGTAGTATAAGTCATAGTCTGGTAAGCCCAAAAGGTATGAAAGAGATTCTTAGGCCAGGACTTCTTATTTTTATCCACCATATTCTAGAGTATGTTCGACAGGTTCTTGTTAAAAGCCTCTATATGTCCATTATCCATTCCATGATAGCGGAATGAATGGTTGGATTTGATATTGTACTCCTGATATAGCTTCTCTACCTCAGTAGAATAGAAATTGGTACCATTAGCCATCAGTATAGTATGAGGGACACAAAATATTATAATAATGTTAACTTTTATGATGCTAAAAATTATTTTGGCCCTAAATTCTTTGAGGGGTATTTCCTCACCCCGTTTAGAGAATAAATCGGTAGCAATCAAGATTTATTTGAACTTCTTGGAAATATCTAGAGGTTATGACCCCACTAAATCCATCCCCACATGTAAAATGGATAGGAGTATTTATATGTATGTAGAAACTATGGGGGTTGATGTATGGAGTTGGTTTTCACTTGAAAGGAATGAAATTTCTTGGTAAATTTTGTATAATCTTGATTCATTGAAGGCCAGAATTATCCAAGCCTTTGGATTTGATCAGAAAGCATGTACCCTGACTGGTGGCCACCACAGGCTCCTACATGTACTTCTTACATAATATCCACAGTCTCTTATACATCGAAACATATGAGAAGGAATCCATAAAATCCTTATTTATAGAGAACTTCCTGGTGATTCGATCCATCAAAAAGAGTGAAATTGGATGCTCTCTATCAGATATTATCTCTTACAGTTCTATCCAATGGGAGCACCCCATCCTGAAGGTAGTCCATGGTGGGAATCATCCATCTAATGGTAGGACTGTATGACTTAAGGATGGGGCTAATTTCATTGATATCATCTGTTCTGACTTGAACGAAAGGTGAGACCATCTGGTGATGGGTGATACTAATGATTATTTTGTCCCGGTTTGGATCTTCCAGGGTTGTGGATACATTTTCTAATGCATTATCCTGATCATTATATGATCGCGGGACATGATTCAATATTGGTTCTATGGGGAACTCTATCATTAACCCTCATACATAATCACATAGGGGAATTAGATCCTCTTTTCTGATGGTGTAATCTCCATTGATTTTCTTGAGTATCAACTCCAAGTCGCCTTTCACTTCTATGTGGTTTACCATTATTTTAAGTGCCAATTCCAGGTCTATAATGAGAGCCTAATATCCTGCCTCATTATTGGTACAACCCTCTGATAATAGGAAGGAGTGTAGCAAAACTCCCTTCTATAGGGAGATAATCATAATTCCTAACCCAAATTTTTTGAGCTTAGGGACTTACATTATCTTCCCCATCGAGCTTCTAAACGCATCATCAAAATACATTTCCCTTGTTTGGGGGATACCTTGAATATAGAATATATCTTCATTGGGTAGTTTGGTATTTAACAATGTATCTTCTATAGATGGGTGTTTTTCAAGAAAATTTTCGAAGTCTTGGCGTTTCACTACTTTCTAAGTCATAAGATATATATTGAACTATTGTAGAATAACTACCCACCATGTCTAATGTCATGTCATCATAGCATGACTGAGGATAAATTTGAGCGGGTTATTATGAGAAACCAAGTGGACCTCGTGGTGTTGCAGATAGTGCCTTAGCTTTTGAATGGAAAGATTAATTCTAGGTAGCTTTTCTCGATGTATGAGTAATGAGTATCTTCATTGATCATGATTTTACTGAGATAATAGAGGTTATTTTCATTCCCAGAATCATTCTTTTGTGCAAGGAAGGAACCCAATGATTGTTCCAAGTTTGTCACATACATAATGAGATTATTTCCCTCAAAATGAGGTATCAACACTGGTGGGATCAAGAAATATTTCTTAAGGGTATCAAATTCTTCTAGACATTCATTGGTCCACTGATATGTTACCCCCTTATTCATCAATTTGGTAAAGGGTAAACACTTTCCTATAAGTTTATCTATAAAGCTTCAGATGTATTCCAAGTGTCCTTAAATTCCTCTCAACTCTTTCAGGTTATGAGGAGGTGAAATTCCAAGGATAGATTTAGTATTATCAGGATCAACTTTGATAATGCGATGGCGTACAACAAAGCCGAGAAATTTCCCTAAGGTTATTCCAAAAGCACATTTCAATGGGTTCATCTTTAAGATATGTTGTCATAGCTTGTTGAATATGATTTCCAAGTCATCCAAGTGGTAAAAACTTTGCTAGTAATTGACCACTATATCATCAATGTATCATTCAACAACTTCCCCAATAAAAGTTTGAAGATGTGATGCATGGTACGTTGGTATGTGGCATTGGAATTATTTAAGAGAAAGGGAATTACCTGATGGTAGAATACTCCCTGGGGGGATCTGAAAGCTATGTATTGTTCATCATTTAGGGCCACACTAATGTGTTTGTACCCCGAATAACCATACATGAAGGAGAGGTCTTGATAACTAGCCATTACATCAATCAAGAGTTATGTGATTAGAATAGGGAAGTCATCTTTAGAAAAATGCTGATTGAGATATCTAAAATTGATTCAAACTTTGATTTTACTATTCTTCTTCTTCACTAGGAAGATGTTGGTTAGCCATTTTGGATACTTTACCTCTCAGATAAATTAGGCCTTGATGATCTTTTCCACTTCAACCACAATTTTAGAGGCGTGAGTAGGGTGTGTCTGTCTGGATTTTACTTGTATCCTCAATGATCTTCTGACAAACCCAAGTGATGGGTGGAAACCTAAGGTTTAAGGCCTATAATATCTGTTTAATTCTAGGAAAACACATCCCATTTATTCTTTATGAAGGAGGTATACACCTCCTATTCTTTAGGAGTTATGGCCACACTAATCATAGTGGATTGTGGATCCTTTTTGTACTAAGATTTATCTCTCTAAGTTCATCCATGGTGGTGGAGATGACTTCCTAAAATGATGTAGGGGAATCTCCAAGGTCTTTCGCTTATTCTTATTCCTCTATATTTAAATATTTTTCATCCAATTTGGGTGTAGGTGATGAAGAAATCTCCTCAGAGGGAAGAGGGGATTCACCATTTGGGTTTCCAGAAGACAAAGTAATCATTCCTGACTCAATCAATGTTGATATGCCTTTTGGAGCTCTGAAGGCAAAAAGAGGGATTGAGAATGAGCCTCTTCACATTCTCCTATTTCCATGATAACTTATTCTAGCCCAAGTGATGAAATCGGGCTTCTTTGGAGCTCAGGAGATGGAATAAAGACATTTTCATTCAATCTTTCATTATCACTCAGAGAGTTGATAACTTCTTCAGCACCATCAGGCTTAGCTATCATAATTGACATCATAGAAGTCACTGAATGAGTGCTTGAATTTAGATCCACCCCTTGTATTTTATTAATGGTAAGTGTGTAATCTACACTAATTTTCTTGAAAGGTTTAGCTAAGATCATCTCCAAGACATTTGGGTCATTGATCCGGGAAACATTATTATCCGTGGATTTTTTCCCTCCCTTGTGGTGGAATACTACATCGACGTATTATGTCTCAAAGGATTTTAATGGGGACTTTTCACCATATGATGTACCAATTTGACCATTGATATATTATTTGAGGCATTAGTGGTATGACGAAGGAATGGATGCATGATGATGTAGCTAAGGTATTCCCAGTAGAACATTGAAAGTCGTATCCTACTAAACAACAATGAACTCTGAATCGGACACAAGATCCCCAAATTGAGTTTTGAGTGTGATCTCTCTAAGTGGTTCTTTATCATTCTTATCATAACCCTGAAACATCATAGTGGAGGGGGACAAGTGAGATTTATTGAGACCTAGTTGGTAAAGTGTCCGGACTGGGATGAGGTTGAATATTGAGCCATTGTTAATGAAGGCTCATTGGATATCAATGTCGTTTATCTTGTTGGATATATAAAAGGGTCTGACATGTCCCTGTATAATAGTATCCTCATCCTGGTCTATGAAGGAGATGATCGCATGAAATTTCATAGGATCATTCTCTGCACGATATACTTCATCAGTAGAAACCTAGACTTCAAACTCTTGAGGGCTTGACAAGGCCTTAATAAGTGCTTCCCAGAGGTCCTTTTATGTACTTAGGGAATCTAGGATTGATAACTTAGCCATAACTTGGTATAATTTCTTAAATACATCATATTTCTTATCTAGAGGTATATGCTTCCCAACATGGAGATTATCTTTTATAGGCACTTTTGGAGTCGATTTTACTGATGTGGATGGTTCATCCCTTGGGGTAGGATCTAGAAGTGTTTTTGTTCTTGGAGGATTAAGTTGATTGGGTTAGCCTACCTACCAAGGAGGTGGTGGTGTACCCTCTAACTAGTCTTTTAAGATGATCATGTCAGGGAAGACCCTATCATGTGTGGAGTATAAACTCCCTTGTTCCTTTTGATCTCACTGAAGATCTTTCCCATGATTTTTTGCCATGTAGACGATTCGATCAGGGGTTTGGTTGAAGTAGTGACTCCTAGCATGATCGTGTCTTCCCTTTTATCCTCTACCTCGATGATCTCTTCCCCTAATTCCCCAATCAAATATAGGGAATTTGGGTTCATAATCAGAATCATCATGTTTAAAGGGATACATTAAGTGAATAACATTAATGGAACCAAAAATCAACTCCTCATATGATGAATATTTCATCTGATGGGTCAAATCTTGTTGTGTTGTTTGGTGGAACAGTGCCCATGCTTTTGGGACTACCTACATAAAGTTGGATAAAGTCATAGATAACTTTGGCCTTGACACAGGCTCATATTCCTACATTTTCTTCTTACCCTTTTGGCCATGTCTCTTTTTGGTGGATTGTTATTTAGAGGATTGAGTTGTTGATGGAGTTGGTTGTGTTGTGGGAGAAGCAGTTGAAGGCATGAATGGAAATTTCAACTGTATTCTGAGGATATCATGAGTTTGGTTGATCATTTTTCTGACCATAAAGTCATTGAAATTCTATGTACTCTTGATTTTAACTCCTTATCATTCATTTTCATCCTCCAAATTGGTAATAGAAACACATGTTACTTGGACGGGTGAATTTTTCAGTTTCACCTGCCTAGAGTCCACTATCTTTTGTAAGAGGTCTTTAAAAACAAACAAAAAATCATAGATGTGGTTCCCCAGTATTTTATGGAAGGGGAAATAGTTTGGGATATCTTTTTCACATTATTTTATAGGATTATTAGACTTTGGCGACCTGATTAAGTTATTTTCTAATGTCGAGATGAAGTATCTAGGGAATTGATCATTTCAAAAAGAATAGACCCTATATTTTATCTCCTAAAATTGTTTCCACCTTTGGTTTATTTGATCATTATGACGAGGCAGACATTGTTGTTAGTGCTTGGGAGGTTGACTCGTATGATATGGTGCAGGTTTTGAAGTAGGAGCTAGTATAGGGGCCTTCTTAAGTGTAAGTGTAGTGGCCTATGATTTTCTTTTTGTCCTTCCCTAAGTTAATGAAATTAATCGGTACTTAGATTTGGTATGTGTGATGGATTTTTATACATGTTGAGCAATTGAAGCAAGGTCCTAAACCCCCCCCCCCCCCTATGTATTTCACAAGGATCAATGGTGTGCACAATATTTCATGAATATTCGCTAAAAAAATAGGCAAAAACTTTTCTTGAGTGAGTGGTAGGTTTAAAAAGTGTGATGATACTTTCCATCGAGTAATGAAATCTGAGACTCTTTCATTCTCTTGTTGTTTTTAGTTCATTAGATCAAAGATTTTTTTCTTATGCAACATTGAGCTAAACTGGAAAAAGAACTTTTGATGGAGGTCTTCCCACCCAGTAATTGACTGAGACTGAAAACTTGTGTACCACATGAAGGATGTTCCTTATAGCGACTACACAAATCACCTGATTTTCACTACCTCCTATTGTTCAGGGGTACCCATCATGGGATTGTAGTGAGAGACAAAATGTGTCAAGTGCTGCCCTGGGTCTCCCAAGCTATCAAAGATTGGAAATGTAGGATTCCCAAAGTTTGGTGGGGGAGAGTTGGATCTACCCATTCAAGGTGAGGCTTTTTTTCTGGTTGTATCGGCACACTCCATTCTTCCATGGCTTCCAATCGAGCTGTTAGTGACTCAATGGTGTTCATAAGAATTTGAGTAATTTCTAGTTGAGTTGGGGCATGAATAGGTGCGATGGTTAGAGCCTGAATAGGTGTAGTGGCTGGTAGGACCACTATTAGCGGAACTACTGGTACCTTCCTTGGGTAACCCATAGAGACAGGCTTGTGAGGATGCGTATGACCCTACTATGGTTTCATAATAAATAGAGGGAATTAATGATCTACTAATATGGGATCCAAATATATTGGTGGTTGGTATACTATAGTGAGTGGATGTTCCAGGTCTTCTTTAGTTTTCACAAAAAACTCTCTTTGTTGAGGTGTGTCAACTAGAAGTTCAGGTTGAGGGTCTGATTTCAAAACATACCTGGCAGAAAGGCTGCCTCAGAGTAATTCTGAATTGTGTCTCTTCAATTATTTCATTTCTTCCTCTTGCTGAGAAAATATTTCCTCAAGTGAAAGGGACTTATCCTCTCCAAGAGGTTGGTGAGGTATTATTTGACCCTTACCTTTTTCTCTATTGGGTTCCTTTCAGGGAGGTAGTGATGGATTGCTCGAGGGAGTGCCCAAATTCTAGGCAAGGATCTAGTTTCATGTTTGAACACATCCTTATTTTTTTAGTGTGGAACCCATTTTAAACCAAAACTTCTCCATAATAATATGAATTGGCCTCGTGTTCTATAGAATTTGTTAGGGTGGCATTGATTATGTTAACTGATGTGAATGAATTGTGGGAATTCTCTAAGTGTCTTTGTGAGACTGTCTTCTTCTACACCCTCCATGAGGTCTTGTCATCTCATTTTTTGATTCTCTAGAAGCTTTTTGGTAGAAATTAACCCAAAGGGAATATCTATATAGTTTATTCATGCATGTTCTAAGTGAAAGTACCAGATCATGGGATGGGATGAATTGGGAGGATTCATTATGCAGTATATTTCATAATTAAAAAAAAATTGATTCCTGATGAGGAGGTGATTGTTGAGGTCCTGTTATACTTTCACAACCCTTTGGGCTTGATTAGATGAACTCAAGGGTTGGGTTAAAAAAGCCTCAGCCCTATGGTATGGGGTTTCTACCAAACTATCATGGTGGATATTATCGTGAATGATCTTTTAATTTTATAGAGTTTTGTTTGAACGTGGGTTGGGTGCATCATTTGGAACGCACTTAAATCACCTATTTCTAATGATCATTGTGCTATTTCTATAATTTTTAATATCCAATGGCTGACATCCACTAAGTGGGAGGCTTACTTGATATTCTCATATGCTTGACACAAAATTATTTCACTAGCCAGTTCTTTTCTGTCCTGACGTCGGTGAAAGTCAGTCAAGGCCTATTCTTATTGAGCATATCCTCATTCATGAACAAATTTTGTTTGTTGGAGTCATTCCGAGGCTATGACATTACATGATACCACCTTTGGTGGGATTTTTTGGTTAGGGGGTGTAATGAAATGCAATGATCCATGTTCACCCCATCCTCTAATATGAACACTATATGGGGTGTCTGTGATCATTTATCGCAACCTAATTAATGCACTAAGACATGTGCATTGAAGGGATCCTTGATGTTTCTTGGTAGTTGGATATCGTGAATCCAGGGGAGATGTCAAGTCAATTTGGCGCTTCAACCCTTCTATTACATTGACATGATTTTGATACTCATTATAAGTTAATACCTTTTATTTTAAATGAAGAAGAGTTTTATATATGTTGAGGTGGATGTCGTGCATACAATATTCTGAAAACACCTATGGAATGTTGTGTTGAGGGGTTTCCAAAAGCTAGAACATGACTGTTATTTCTTCCTTATCCATTTTTACCTCATGTTTAGAATGTATTATTCATATTTTTCTAGAGGTTCATCTACCTATTCTGACCAGAGAGGACTCTTCTGGATTATTTTACCTCAAGAAATGGGATTGGTTAGGATTTCCTCTACTATGTTGGAAGTCAAGTGACCCAAGGATGGTTTGGAGAATGAACATCACCTTGGGATATCTATTGGTTGAGAAAGGATTTCACCTTCCAGTAAAAAGGCATCAGACATGACTAGCCTTGTGTTCACAAGTGCCTTATGATAAGAGGTATTTCTCTTCACTACATTGCCAATTAGAGAATTCTCTTGACAATGTGAAACACTATTATAGAGAGAAATTTTTTATTGAATTCCATCATGGGGAGGACTTCCATGGTGGATTATAGTAAGGGGACAACCTCTTACTTATTAATATTTTTTCCATGATGAGGGATACCACGAATCTCATCAGGAGATGGGCTCTTTAGATCGATCGGATTATAGGCATGAAGCAATCCTTCCTGATGAAGTGTCTAAAGAGAACCTTTGTAATTACTATTACTGCTCCTATAATTTGGTAACGAGAGGGTAGGATATTGGGCTTCTATAGATAAGCGTCTAATGCCTTCAATAATTACAGCATTAAGTGGAGTCGAATTATAGATAGGCTCTTGATTTTCCAATCGTGTTTGATGAGGCTTCTTCTTGGATTCCTTCTTATGAGTGATTGAGGCCATTTTTTAAGAGAATTGGTTTTTATGGGTAGGTTTGTGTACCTTCCTTGCAGTGTCCATTGGGATAGGCCAATTACCTCCTATTAGAGCAGGTGTATGTTCTCGATCCAGTTATATGTATAATATGGGGGAGTTTTCCCCATAACCTCCTAGATAAGAGAAGAGGTATGTATCTATTCTGGGGTGAAATACCGATAAGCCATCCCATTTTTGAGAATAGATTTTTGTTTCCTTCCCGTGTGAACTACTATCATCGCTGTTATGATGTCCTGGAAAGTCTGTAAGATATGGGCAGGGGTTTGCGTCTGCCCTTTCACCATTTTCAGGATATTCTTGGTGACTTTAGTGATTGGAATAGGGATATATTCCCATTCTTCATATAGAGTAGGTGTATATATCTACTCCTATCCTCCCTTTTCTATTATTGGATACTGACAGTACTCATGTGTGGGGGTAAAGAGTTGATTCTACCCCCTGTTTGTCATCGGGACTTTCCGAATGACTTCTACGAGTGCTATCAGATGAGACTGCTAGAAGGCTTGGTGGGTGTGGTCAGGTGTATGTTCATGCTCATAGTATGCCACCGTATTTGGTTGTTGGGATTCTTTTTATTCCACCAAGTGAGTCTTCTGGCTAGCTGAATGAAGGTGGGAAGGTGTATGTGCCTACTCGCAATTTTCCACCAAATTGGGTTGGTGGGCTTCTCCAGAGGGGGGAAAGGTGTGACCTTTCTCCCTATTGAACATTTTTTATCCTCAGTGGGCCATATTGTGTGTCTGATTTTGAAGGACCTGGGCTGGACAACTGATAACAACGCCCTCATCATGTTGAGGGTTCACTACTACGCAACATTGGTGGTAGTGATTGCTAGCAGGAACCCATGATAATGACCCCTATGTGTCCTAAATGAGGCCTTGTGTGGCATATTGATCCACCTTAATGAGATACATAAGGGAATATTTATTGCGTTCCAAGGATAATCTCCCAAAACAGTTTAATACGGTGGTCAGTGCCATCTATTTTAGGACCACCAGTCATCATTGACTGGATGATCGGTGGGGCTTCACAAACTGCAGGGCTTGTCTGGCAGCCTCTAGGGTTGGGATTTTACTATTTTGATGGTATTCTCAAACCAAAAAATTTTAGACCCATCATTGAAGACACTGAGTTGGTGATGGTATCCTCCATGTGGATGAAGACTTGATGCATGTAGCAACCAAGGAGTTTGTTGGTGAAAGGTTGGATAACGCCATTGGATTGAATGGATCTATGAGAGTTAGTGCCTGAGTATATATGACAAACATAAACACGAAAACTCTTTCAAAGTAGAATATCATTTGAATGAACACATTCATGAATGATTGCCTTGTATGGACCTCTTTTTTCAAGTGAAAAGGACTTGATAGGTTGGTGACACTATCATCCTAGTTAAGGATTCACGTCGGGTTCACCATTTTTTTATCTCCCTCAGAATCATGTTCATGTTAGGAATCACTATTTCCAATCATTTTCCAATGGGTTTGTTTTTATAACTGAAAACACCCAATGGTTCTATATCCATGTAGAACTTCTTTCTAAAGGCTTACCCTCATTGGGAGATTTGGCCAATGATGCTTAAGAACTCACATTGGTCGAGAGGATGGGAGGTTGGTCTCATCACACCCTTTTAGGGGAATTATTACCTACTCTAGGAATCTCTTATATATTTAAGAAATATTATTGAATCCTTGATTAATTCTCAAATCTGGTGTGGGTTACCCTTGAATTAACAATCAATTATTAGCATGTATGGAATATAGAATCATCAGTATGTATGTGAGATTCTTCATTAATGGAGATATATGTATGTATATGAGGTTATCCATTGATGGTATCCTCTTATATACTACTTAGATATTATTTGGTCATTATTACAATAATGCTAGTTTCCTAGCCACTCAGTGGGTCACTCTGGAGTATATCATCATCCAGGGAGACAGGATTTGTTTCGGTATTGGGATTGAACCCGTAAATGGGATTCCTACATATCTTTCTGAAAGGAATCCGAACTCACATAGTCCAGTGCCTCTTAATGGGTAACATCATACCATTTAAGGCCATGTGATAAGGAACCAACCATACAGTTTAACATCGTGTGGAAAGTACATCTAGGTAGAAGGTTCCTAGTCAAAGTTTGGTGTGGGGATTATGTCGAAGAATCCCAGGGAACTTGGGAGGAATGTGGATTCCCAGGTTGAATTAAACCCTACCGAGAATGTGGACTAGAGAGAATAGTTTTGATTTGGGGTGTTGAGTTTGGACCTCATGGAGGCTTCCTACATATCCCATTTAGAGGGGAATCAAAGCCTACATAGTTCAGTTATGAGGACCGATGTCTATGAGGCCCTCTATAAGTTTGTCTCATAGGGGAGTGTGTCCCTTTGATGGGATTAATTTGGGGCTTAATATTGAAGATAATCCCCTAAAAAGAGACCATTAGAGATGTACTAACTCATAGTGGTTTAGAGGCTTGTTTTAGGTATTAATCCTAAGGAGGATGCTTCGATTAAGGGAAATGGGATTGGGGCTTACTCCTAAGGAGGATTCCCATTATGCCCGGACCCAAAGTGGGCATCCTATGTATCCAGATTGTAATAGGAATCATAGTTATCATAGTTCAATGGATCTCATAGATCGTGCAGATGTTGTGATCATCTTTAAACTATAAACTCACATGATTCATGCTTGGTGTGAGAAATAAGGGGAAATAGAAGATCTGATATACCACATAATCTTCTTTTATCCCCATGTGGACATGGTGACAAAGCATAAAGGGAGAGGGATGGGGTGTTGATTGTTCCCATCTCCTCTATCCCTAGACGATGGTGGAAGAGTCCAAGGGTAAAACACTTCCCTATATTTACTTTACCCTAGAATGGGTCTAGGGTATAGAGACTAATGAGGGAAGGCAGAAAGAGAGAGGAGAGAAGGCTTTAGATCCCATCCCCTCTCTGACCCAGTGGCCAGAAGTTAGAGAGGAGTGCAAGTGCAACCTCCTACAAGAAATTATAGGGGCTTACTCGAAGATGGATTCTGTAAAATTGGTTATACAGTGAGGGAGGAGGATGTCATTCCATGTTGAATGGAAAATAAAGCATAATCCTCACCCTCCCTACTTGGAACCATAGGTTCCAGGTCTCAGAGATGAGAAGGGGGAGTGCATGATCCTTACCCTAGAATCCAAAACTGGGAACTCCCCAACATTTTCCCTAGGGTAAGGTTCCTCGTGAACATGGAAATAGAAATTCACATGCACCTATAAAATCTTAACCATCTGGTAGGACAAGTTCGGGAAACCTATGACTGTAGAAATACAAATCCAAATGGGAGACATGTTGGTGTGGCTTTATCATGGTTTTTCAAGTCATGAGGCTTAAGTGGAGGCTTTTATTTGATACCTCTCAAAAAATGGAGCCAAAGGAGGAGAGGTCCCACCATTTATGGATTTGAATAATTCCTAAGGAATGGCTCATACATGTTGGAGGTTAAGGAAAACCAAAGTGGCTCGCATAGGGGGTGCTCCCTGCAGGTAGGCCTGGGAGAATTGGTAACACCTTGGGTGACGGATCACCTGGGCAACTACACTTAGAAGAGACATTTCTCAAGACTTCAAGGTTCTATACAGGTGATCCTAGAGGTGACTCACATAGGTGCCTATTTGGGGAAGGGTACCTCACACTAGTCTTCCTTAATTATGGTATGAGAAACTATCACGCGCAGGTGTTATTTATTTTAAACCCTAGGGGGACTTTAGTTTCACTATCTCTCTTTAATTCCCTCTTCTTAGGGTTTTAGAAAGATACCTATAAGTTTATGGAGGTATTTAGTGAAGCACTAGGGAAAATAGAGCATTGGTTGGACTTCGTGAATTTTCCTCCATACAAATAAAGACCCTAGGGTCCTATTTATAGGAAAATATAGGACCTTGGGTGAAGGTTTCATCTCACACAGGTGTTGCATGCAGGTACCTTGCGCACCGATGGTGTTTAGGGTACTTGGGAGGAATAGACTTCGAGAGGATTAAGTGATCCTTATAATTATTCCTTTATATTCTTCTCTTCTTCCTATGGCATTTCCCTTTTTGAACTTTTCATCCACACAACAAAACGGAGTGTCAAAAAAGACATAAGTACCGATCTTGGACAACATCATTCGATGGAAGTTCAGAAGAGCATACAACACCGTCTCTATTAATAGGTGATCAAATTTTTTAGAAAGTAAAATATATGGACACTGCTTTTGAATATATGGACACTGCTTTTGGTAAAACGTTTTCAAAAAAACTTACAAAAACTGGTTGGAAAAATAGATCATCTTTTTTAAATTACCATATTGGGATTATATGTACATTAGAAATTTTCTTAATGTTATACATATTGAAAAAAAAAATATTTGATACTATAATTATCATGTTACTAAATGAACCTAGAAAAAATGATGGAATTAAGGCTAGGTTGGACATGATTGGCATGGGAATACGGGAAGAGTTAGTGCCAGTGAAGGGTGAAAAATCAACTTTTCTTCCTCCAGTTGCTTACACTCTTTCCAGGTGTGAGAGATGTCTGTTTTGAAACTTCTTGAATGATGTAAAGGTTCCATAGGGGTATTCATTGAATATAAATAATACTGTTTCAATGAATGATTTAAATTTAAATGGTCTGAAATCATATGAATTTCATGTTTTGTTTCAAGATCTAGTTACTATAGATTTATGTTGCATTTTTTACAAGAATTTATTCCATACATTAACCAAGATTTTTTTCTTTTTCAAAGCTATAGACCCAACAAAATTTCTAACTTTGGAAAGGGAAATTGTCATCATATTATAAGAATTAGAAATGTTCTTCCTGCCAGTATTCTCTGATATGATGGTTTACTTAATTGTTCACTTGGTGAGAGAGATTCGACCATGGGGTCTTGTACATTATAGATGGATATACCCCATTAAAGATTATATGAAGAGTTTGAAAAGGTGTTTCAAAAATAGAAGTTGACCAGAGGGTTATATTGCATAGCGATATATTATTGAGGAAGTCATTGAATTCTATACCAACTACTTGTCTGGTGTAGATAGCATCTATCTACTGAAATCTTTTTACACTGGGTGGCTTGTGGGTAAAGAAATTTCCGAAATAGATATTGTCACAATCAATATTAAATATCTGGAGTAGGTCCACCTTTATGTTTTTCATAACAGTTTAAATGTTTTCCCATATGTTGAAACCCATAAATAAATTCTTATGCATTTGAATCCATCAAGGGATGAAATATGGATATCAAATACACATAAGCAATAGTTTATAGGATGGTTTTGAGACTATATTTCTAAGGAGTCGGATGAAAATATGGATTCAATTTTAGAATGACTTTGATGGATATTTAAAGGAAAAAGTTTATATGTAAAATCTTATAAGCACAAGAGGCTCATCCCAGTTGGTGAGGACTCAGCAAGTGCATCCAAGAGACCCGAGTCCAAAACCAGGTGGAGATATAATTTCCAGGGGGTACTGTAGCAGTACTGTAGAAGCCATTGTTAGGTACTATAGTAGTCGAAACTATTCATACATTTAGGCTTTTGGGCCACCATTTTGGGCCTCGGGTCCTTTAAGGCCTTAAGGTCACCCAAAGCCTTCGGGCCAATAAGGCTTTCGGGCCACCTCAAGGCATTCGGGCCACCTCAAGGCCTTTAGGCCACCTCAAGGCCTTTTGGACACCTAAAATTGTGCTTAACTGATCAGACAGACTCTATAAGGAGCAGACTCCATATGAGGATTTAGAGCAGGTGCATTCACCATAGCAGAGTTAAGCATATTTTTTAGAAAGAGAGGGTATTGCATTGCCATCGGGACTAGCCTGTTCTTTCATGGGAAGCCTAGTCGAATAAGCCATGCGAAGGTCGAGAGTTGATATCACGTTGAATAAGTTGGGGAGGAGTAGTTCCAAGTATAGTCTGTATATTTCCTAAGACCTACAGGTCATGTAATATTTAATCCTACGGGCCTTGTAAGGGTTCCCCCTCATCCCTTGAAAGGGGGTTATCAAAATCAATAAAAATAAGACCTTTGGTCCATTCAGGCTATTATCTTATAATGGTTATGTAATGAATGTTTATACGTTCTATACAAATGAACATAGTGAATATAGTACCATGAAAAATAATTGAGTTACACTTGTGGATGAAGCGATGCATGTTTCTAGTATTAAGTAAGGAAATCCAATTTATGAAAATATGTCATACTTTTGCATCATCAAACAAACATGAGAGTTGGATTATACAACATTCCAAGTGTTTCTTTTTCAATTCAAGTGGGTTGATAATAGGGGTATTGTTAAAATAGATGAATTGGGATTCATGAAAGTGGATTTCAATAAGGAAGGGTACAAATACAAACCATTTATATTAGTATCACAGTAATTACAAGTATTTTATGTTCCAAATCCCGCAAAATGAAAGTGGTTAATTGTTCTGTTATCAACCAAAACCACTGAAGGGTTGGATGAAAATTCAATTGAGGATGACCCTTTCATTGGGATGTCACATTAATTTCACAATGGTCACAATGTAGATGGAGTTTTGTGTGCCATAGGAGACTACAATTAAGGGATTTGGATACTTGATAGAGGGGTCAAATCCCTATAACCTTTAAAAAAATAGTTCAATAATCATATTTTTTTTGTAATATAAATTGTGTTACCTCATATTATTATCTGTTTGTTTCTGCATTTATGTAATCTAAGTTAATTGTTAAACCACTTCTGCACATAATGACTTTTTTACATGAGGATACTCCCAATCCAGAGTAACAACATGTTTCTCAACCTATTGTTGCTCCCAGTGCATAGGAAAAACGAACTTTTGCACGTGTCGATGCTACCAATCCATAGGAACAACATATTGACTATTTTGAATCCAATGAAATGGTAGACAATGAAGAACCGATGCTGCATAAAAAATAGAAGCGTTGTAGCATGAAGGTGTTAGAAAAAATTGTTAAGGTGAAAATCAAAGGCATCAAATTTGAGGTCGGATGGAATATGCACGGCCAGCCTATTAACATCAATAAGGCTGAGTTAAGTAGTTAAATTATTCTCATCACTCAGTATTTTATGCCTATTGATGTAGATTTGTGGAACCATTTTTTACCCACACTTAAGACACTAATTTGAGAAGAGATTACAGTAACATTATGATATCCTTCCTTTATTTTACTAAAAAATAAAATAATGAAACATTTACTTACTCTTCATAATCCCTTATAGAGTGCATTTATAGTAAATTAATCCCACAATAAATATGTATAAATTCTTGCAAGAAGGATTCACATAGGCTTTCACACAATTCTAATGATCTTACATCTTAAATATGCTAAAGGAAAAATAAACTTGCACCCACCACATAAGTATACACACCACATAAGCAAAGATTCATGGGATACATTTATTGGTTATCATGAGGTGATATATTTTTAGGTACATTTTGGTTGGTTATACATTGTTTGAAAAAATGTGTATTAATCACTTTGATTGAGAATTTTTTATTTATGAAATGGAAACGAAGTGCTAAAAATAATAAACGGGTAGCAAAACAAATATACCCCTACATTAAAGCAAGGATGGGGTATGCTTCACTTGAAAAAAAATGGTACATATTTTAAATCTATCATAATGCTTTTATGTGACATGAAACAATAACATAATTGTGTTCCTCTATTTATATGTAGATTGATGAATCTAAATCCAAAGCCACTTTCATCATGTGTCATGTTATATGGAAGAAGACACATGTAAATAAATATAGGATACTAATAGATAAAAACACACAAAAAGTGTGGGAAACATGTGTAAGTATGACATGATAATAAAAAAATTCTTTAAATCATTATTGAATAACAATGATTACTTATTTTACTATATTTTCTATTCTACTTAGACACAAGAATCATCGAAACCTATATCGGATGAACACTTGTTTTCGGTGGTCTTCAAGCGGCCAGAACAGTATAGCCGCATCAGAGGTGCGGGTTTTGGGGTGACGCCCTGAACATTTTTTGAGAAAATAAAACAACAAGAGGATAAAGATAAATAAATGGAAGAGATGAAAGTAAGAGTAGCTTCCCTTGAAGAAAAATTTCATGAGAAATCTAAGTTTCTATAAAATGTTATGGGGAGGATCAAAGAGAATAAACAACTCAAGAACAATTATTGCATGAAGATCCCCCCCCCCACCAGTTTTGAGGTGATCCATTCCCCTCAATGAGATGTCTTATATGAGGCGATCAATATTCTTATTATTGTTTCTATGAAATTTGAATCAAGAAAACATTGATACCTTCCTTATACTGATATTATACATGGTGAAAATGAAAGTGATTTATATCTATCAACACCCAACCATCGTCTTGTAGCGAGGGATACCATGTTCAATATCTAAGAAGAAACTCTACACAACAGACAACTACAAAGAGGTCACATGAGAGTGGAGATTAGCATAACTCATAAGCCGACCGTCGAGCTACATGTTCCACTTGATGATGCAGATATTCATATAGTAGACCAAGTTATTGGAATATTCGTAGCATGGTCATCAGATCTTGTAAAAAAACATGTCGACAAGGAGGTATTCATTTCCAATTTATTTTTCATTCTAAACCTTTAACAATTAATGAAAAAAGTTCTGAACCGATGAATGTTATTACAAATGGACAAAGGGAAGGGGTGAAACTAAATCTCAAATCAAAACCATATAAAGGAACAACAAACTAATCAAAAAGATATTTAGAAAGCACATTTACCCCACCCATTAAATATCCACATTTACTAACATTGAAAGTTCATGTAGATACAAAGTTACAAAGTGGTAGTAATCACATAGTTGATTTTGAAGAACAAATGTATGAAGAGGAAATTATAGACTACATTTCTCTTGAGAATGTAAATAAAATACTCAAGTATGAATGGCTAGGATTCTTAGTTGTAAATGTATACATGAGGTTTGTTTTCGTGATTTTTTTCCAATAGCTAATATACTATATTAATTATGACTAAATACATTTAATATTTTTGTAGGCATATATATGAATAAAAATTGAAGGGATTTCCCTATGAACATAAATTTTGACTCATTAGTCCTCACATCACTTCTACAAACCAAAAAAAGATAGAGTCAACAAAAATGAATGAAATAGTGGAAAACTAGCCAAATCGTTTGAAATCCAACTTACGGATGATAGAATATTCTTAATACCAATGATGCATGGGTAAAACTCTACAATTTAATCATATCAAATATATTTTTATTTCTTTCATTACTTATTCATTTTTTATTTTTCAACAACATTGGATTCTCATTGTTGTCAATTTGGATACTCTAAATATTTATTTCCTGGATTCACTGCATATATACCTAACAAATCGACCACACATGATGATGTTTTTAAATTTTTAATACACCACATCCAAAATTTTAGAACTAAACTTCAAATTATATATTTTATATTATGTTTTAATGAGAATTCTGTTATGATATTACGATGTTTAAATATCATGAAAATCGTGGCATTAGGATAGTCCATGCACATAAGGATCCTAAAAAGTTCTACAAGTGGACAAGTATCAGGGTATATATAATAAGATTTCAATATCCAAACACATATCAAAACAAATTACTTATTTTTATCAATGTTTCTACTGTGTCTAAAATAAACAAATGGAAAAGATTATGGTTATTATGTTTGTAAATTTATGAGATAGATCATATTCTGTCAACAAACTAGCATCCCCAAAGAGGTATTTTTAAAGATAATTACTATTTAATTTAAAATATTTATTAATCATTTTTGTATTTATATTTTTTTATTACTACTATGACTATCAAAAATTATCATATTCACAAGATGAAATATATTTTTTTAGAAACAAATGGGCAGCATACCTGATGGCATAATGTATACATATAGAATGAAGATGTTACTTCCATATAAGTAATGTATTGTTTCATATTTATGTTTAATTTATTTATTTTTAGTATTACTCATATAAGAATTATTTTCTTATACAGGTGGATTATTTTTTTTGAGTTGGGGTGGTTTGTTTGAAGCTAATCATGCTCATGAGAGATTTGAATTTGAGGCTACAACTGAGATAATGACAACAAGGAAATGGGTCGAGAATGTATAAAACCATCATGAAAAGGTGAATTACTACTACCTATTTAATTAATTTTGACATTATTTTATCTATTATTTTTAATTTAATTTCCTTATCATTTTTATCAAATACTTTTTTAGTTTTTTTAATAGATCTTTTGGGAAGTTATATTTTGCTTTCAACTATCTACAACAGGCCACAAAAGAGATAACATGTTCCTTTTTTCCAATGTTACCATCCATTCCATTGTCTTTGTCAAATTGACAACACTGCATATTGAGTCAATGTTCTTATTTGAAAAATCTTTCTCTTTGTTAAAAAATAGAAGAGTAGAAGAAGTTTTTTTGTTTAATAATATCGATTCAATATGTAGTGTTGGCAGTTTGATAGAGAAAGTCAATGGAAATCATGATAACATTGGCAGTTTGAATTATTTTGATACTTTAGAACAATGATCCATATGTCATTTGGGATGTGTAGTAATCATATTCACCTCAATATGACACATGGTGTGACCAGTATGACTCTAGCTATATCTTTTTATTTAAAATTGGCATTAATTTTAGTCAAAAAAGACAACTGACATACTCAAAACTAAGCAAACATGTTCGGATTGTTTTGATACTTTAGAAAAATGATCTATAATTCAGTTGTGACATGTAAGAATCAATATAACCTCAATTTGGTGCATGGTGTGACCAATATGACTCCAAGTGCATCATTTTATTTAAAATTGACATTAATTTTAGTAAAAAGAACAAGTGACATACTCAAAATTAAGAAAACACATTCATATTATTTTGATACTTTAGGAAAATGATCCAAAAGTCATTTTTGATGTGTAGGAATCAACCACACCTCAATACAATGTACAGTATGATCGGTATGACTCCAAGTGTGTCTTTTTATTTAAAATTGACATTAATTTTTGTAAAAAGAACAAGTGACATAGTGAAAACCAAGAAAACACATTTGGATTGTTTTGATACTTTAGGAAAATGATCCAGAAGTCATTTTAGATATATAGGAATCAACCACACCTCAATATGAAGCACAGTATGACTGGTATGACTCAAAGTGTGTCTTTTTATTTAAAATTGACATTAATTTTAGTAAAAAGAACATGTGATATACTGAAAACTGAGTAAACACATTCAGATTATTTTGATACTCTAGTAAAATGATCTGTATGTCATTTGTGAAGAGTAGAAATCAACTGCACCTCAATCTGATGTAAGATACAATTAGTACGACTCAAAGTGCCCGTTATTAGTTTAAAATTGTCATTTTAGTTCAAAATGTGTGTCGATCGCTGAAAAATAGACAAACATGCTCTGATTTTCTTGATAATTTAGGGAAATGATTCATAAGTCATTTGTGACGTGTAGAAAGTAGTCTCATGTCAAACCAACACACTATGTGATCGATATGACTCAAAGTGTATGTTTCCAGTTTCAAATGACATTTTAGTAAAAAGAACAAATAGCATACTGAAAACAAAGAAAACATATTCATATTGTTTTGATACTTTAGGAAAATGATTCATAATTCATTTCTAACATCTAAGAATCAACCTCACCTTAATCTGACACGCGGTGTGACTGGTATAACTCTAAGTGTGTCTTTTTATTTAAAATTGACATTAATTTTAATAAAAAGAACAAGTGACATACTGAAAACTAAGAAAATTCATTCTTATTGTTTTGATACTTTAGTAAAACTATCTGTAAGTTAGTTTTTATGTGTATGAATCAACCACACCTCAAACCGACACACAGTGTAACCGGTATGACTTAAAATTCCCATTATCATTTTAAAATTGAGATTTTATCTCAAAATGTGTCACTCATTAAAAACCAAGAAAATGTACTCCAATTATCTTGATAATTTAGAAAAGAGATTCATAAGTGAGTTTTGACATGTAGGAAGTAGTCTAACATCAAACTGACATACGATGGGACTGATATGACTCGAATTGTGTGTTTCTAGTTTCAAATGACATTTAAATAAAAAAAACAAGTGACATTCTCAAAACTGAGAAAACACATTCAGATTGTTTTTATGCTTTAATAAAACGATCTATAAGTCATTTGTGACATGTAGGAATTAGTTACACCTCAATATAATGCATTGTGTGACTGGTATAATTCTAAGTGTGTCTATTTATTTAAAATTGACATTAATTTTATTAAAAAGAACAAATGATATATTGAAAACCAAGCAAATGCATTTGGATTATTTTGATACTTTAGGAAAACACTACTATAGATAGTTATTTTAAAAGTGTTATAAAACGCTTTTAACAACGCTAGAAAAGCATTGTTAGTCTTAGTGAAGATAAAGGGGGTCCCCTTTAACAACGCTAAGAAAACACTGATAAAGGGTGTCCTTTATCCGTGCTAAAAAAACATGGATAAAGCTCCCCCCCCCATATCAACACTATTTTTAGTACAAGGACCACTTTATTAGTGCTCTAAATAGAACTCATAAAGGGGGACTTAATCAGCACTCAAAATAGTACTGATAAAAGCCTAGCTACCTGTGATGTGTTGTTTATATAACAACACACCCACCAGCACCTGCACAGAAAACACACACACCACCTGCACAGTGCATACAAAAACAAATCAGCACATACAAGAATAAATAAGCGCACAAAAGGGTTTGGAAAACAATTCTATATACATTTCAAATAATGTTTTATATAATTACATTTACAATTATCCAACAAATAGTTAAAAACATTAATGTTTCGTCCTTTTACATCTGTGATCCCCTCTCAAAAATGTCCGCCCATGGTATTAGTTGTTGAACAAATCATCCCAACTCAAGAAAAAGGTTACACCTATATAATAACATAAATATTATGTTAGTAATACTATAAATAAATAAATAAAACATTAATATGAAAGAATACATTAATAAAATGTCAATTTTTAATAAAAATACACATTTGGAGTTATACAAGTCATATAATGCATCGTATTGAGGTGAGTTTGATTACTACACATCACAAATGAGTTATGGATCATTGTCCTAAAATGTCAAAATAATTTGAATGGGTTTTCTTGGTTTTGAGTATGTCCCTTATTTTTTTACTAAAATTAATATCAAATTTAAATGAAATATTTGGATTTATATCGGTCACATCGTTCATCGTATTGAGGTGTGGTTGATTCCTACACATCAAAAATGACTCATGGATCATTGTTCTAAAGTATCAAAACAATCTAAATGGGTTTGCTCAGTTTTCATTATGATAGTTTTGTTTTTTACTAAAATATCATTTCAAACTTGAAACACCCATTTTGAGTCATACCGGTCACATCGTGCGTCAGTTTGAGGTGAAACTACTTCATACATGTCACAAAGTACTTACGAATCACTCTCCTAAATTATGAATGCAATCATAAGGCGTTTTATTGGTTTTTAGGGGGTGAAACATTTTGAGCTAAAATGCCAATTTTAAATTGATAATGGGAACTTTTAGTCATACTGGTCACACTGTGTTTCGAATTAAGGTGTGGTTGATTTCTAAACATCACAAATGACTCATGGGTCATTGTCTTAAAGTATCAAAACAATCTGAATGTTTTTTCTTGGATTTTAGTATGTCACTTGTTCTTTTTTACTTAAATTAATGTCGATTTTAAATAAAAACACATTTGGATTTATACCGGTCACATCGTTCATCGTATTGAGGGGTGGTTGATTCCTACACATAAAAAATGACTTATGGATCATTTTTCTAAGGTATAAAAACAATAAAAATGTGTTTTCTTAGTTTTCATTGTGTCAATTATGTTTTTTTACTAAAATATCATTTCAAACTGAAAGCATGATTTTTGAGTCATACCGATCACATTGTGGGTCGATTTGATGTGAGACTACTTTATACATGTTAGAAAGGACTTAATAATCACTGTCCTAAATTATTAATATAATAAAAAATAATTTTCTTGGTTTTTATTGAGTGACACGTTTTGAGCTAAAATGTAAATTTTAAACTGATAACAGACACTTTTAGTCATATCAGCCACACCGTGTGTCGGATTGAGGTGTGGTTGATTCCTACATGTCACAAATTACTAATGGATCATTGTCCTAAAATATCAAAACAATCTGAATGCATTTGCTTGATTTTCAGTATATCAGTTTTTCTTTTTACTTAAATTAATGTCAATTTTAAATAAAAAAGACACATTTGGATTTATATCAGTCACATAATGCATTTTATTGAGGTGGGGTTGATTCCTACACATCAAAAATGAATCATGGATCATTTTTATAAATTATCAAAACAATATGAATGCATTTTCTTGGATTTCAGTATGCCAGTTGTGTTTTTTTACTAAAATTAATGTCAAATTTAAATAAAAAAGAGACACTTTGAGTCATATCAGTCACATCGTGCATTAGATTGAGGTGAAGTTGATTCCTACATGTAAAAAATGACTTATATATCATTTTAATAAAGTATCAAAACATTAAGAATGTGTTTTCTTAGTTTTTAGTATGTCAGTTGTGTTTTTTACTAAAATATCATTTCAAACTAGAAACACGCATTTTGAGTCATACTGGTTGTAATGCCCCGACCCCAGTTACCCAGAGTCGGTGCATTATTACATAACATTGGCATGATCACAAGAAAGATCAAGTCTCAAAAGACCGATTAGTTTAGTATCCTTGGAAACACTAGATACAATCATAAAGTTTTACATTACATCATAAAAAACATTTTGTCTTCATATCCCCTCATACTATCCCTGCAGGTCATTCATAAATTATTTCTTCATAATCCTGGGAAAAAAATAAAACATTGAAAGATGTGAGCTCAGATGCTCAGTAAGGATAACATTATAGCAGAAGCTTTCATAGATAAGCATAAACACTTAAGGAAGTTTATAACTAAAACAAAAGCCTTTTTAAACTTGAACTTCAGCATAAAATGGCAAAGATAAAATAAAATAATGCCATTTACTTACTCACATGGATATTCTATTAGTCTAATGATCACATGAAATATCAATAACCACTTTCATAATGATGGAATGCATAATTCTATACTATCATAACCACATAGCCAAGGCCTCGTGCCAAGACTACAAATAAGATTTTGCCAAGGCCTTGTGCCAAGACACTAGTTTGTCTCATGAGACCTACCGATGCATCGAGGAGCTATAGCGGGATCTACTCGTCACTTATTAAGTCCAATTCATTCCTCATATGAATAGGTTTAAACATAACATAAACATTCGTATTAAAACAAGCATATGAAATGTCAATACATTAACCACAAACCATGAATGGTATAAAAATAGCACATCCACAGTCAAACATAACTCATTCGATACAATATGAAATATTTTATTGTATCACATTAACCTCAATCAAGAATAATTAAGGATGTTGACATAGATTAAAATAATCATCAAAACTATTTGAGAGAAATATCCCCCTTTTTCTTGAAATCATTTAAAAGTCACACTATTTTTCAAGAAGCCATTTAAAAATAGATTTTTGAATCAAAGTGTCCCATACCACTTTGAAACTTTTTAAAAGGAGTTTTAATTTTAAAACTTTAATGTACATATAAATAAATCCTGAAAACCATTTTTAAAACCTGGACATTAATGAGCAATATTTATATGAATAAGTCTTTAAAACATTTAAAAAAAGTATTTTAGTTAGAGATTCTAACCAAAAGAGAGAAACTTGAATACAAATAATTGAGGTAATCAAAACTTTGTAATATCATGAGAATAAAGGGATTCATGATATACTATGTCAAAGTACATTATATACACCACATAAAAGTGATTTGGAGTATAACAACAAAGAAGTCTCAATGGAATTTAAATTGAGATGAAATCTCTCATAAAGGCTGTATCCTTAGGTTAAGGATAAATCAACGACATAGTTATGTGTGAAAAATATAAATACACTAAATATGATTGGATATTCAGTGTAAAACAATCAAAGGACAATCATACATATTCTAGTAAAAACAACACTAATGAATTGGATGTTTATCTCAACAAATCGAGATTGAGTAAAAATTACTCTTATCAAGTTCATACCGATGACTTGAGAATTTATCAATGGAGTTATTATGTGTATAAAAAGTATATCCACAGAAAGGGGAGTGGAAATTATGACATAATCAAATGAATAGTGATTCCACACATAATCTTGGAGTAAAATAATCAATGAAGTATGCGTAAAGCTGAATGAGTGGAAATTGAAATTTTAAATTCCCTTATTGATTTGGTAACATACAAAACATACAACCATGAAATAAGGATCATACAATGATGATGTAAATATACATGAATTAAATCATATTACACAATGAATACAAACATGGGCAGTACACACACCACATGTAATAAATAAGTGGTGAACAATGGAATTATCACGGAATTAAAAGTGAGATAAGAAACCCCTTGCCTTGTAATTTTCCTTGGTTGGGGGTAGGTTAACCTCCTGTATAATGTTGAAATAATTGTTATTAAATTATTAATGAATCATATACATTAATATGATATCATATGTGATCTTTTAACATTGCTTTGTTAATAATATCTTAGAATTATCGTCGTTTTGGGTGTTAACTTACTCGTTTTCTTTTATATGTTTTGTCACGTAAGCCATGTTTGTCATGGATAGGTTGTATCTTATTAATATCCAGAATGATATAAAGTTCTTAAACATTATCTTTAAATCATCAAATGATAATTATACTTGAATGGATATGATGGAGAATGAATCTTATCGCGTTCATGGAGACGGTAGTCCGTACGTACGCACGAGCGACAATATCATTTTTTTGATATTAAAATAATATATACTTGGATGGTATATTATATATACAGAATCATTATCATGTTATATTTATTTTTTACATGAATTATACATCATTATTATACCCATCCAAATAATAATATATTGAATAACAATTACACCACGACGTGGAGACGGTAAGCCATACGTACGCACGTATGGTGACATGTTATTCAAAGGGTGGATAGAATACTGAATATGGTTGTACCATAATTATAATAACATCACATTACATATAAGATACTGGATTTATTATTTTAGAATGGTAATAACAAATAAAGAAGAAGTGGAAGAAGAAAGGAACTTGAAAAGGGGTGGTGAAAACATTACCTCTTCTTCGGGTTCTTCCTTTTGATTTAATCAAAAGGTCTCCGTAGGTTGGCTTTCTGATCAAACTAAGGCCTCTAGGTTGTGGTGAGGAAAGTTGAGAGAGTATTTGGTCAGGGGTTGGCTGAACCAAAAGGCTTTGAAGGTGTGAAGAAATGAGAAGGATGAGTTCCCTTTTATAAGAGGGGTGAGGGGCACCTTTGGAAAAGCTAGAAATATTAATTTATAATAAATTCATATTCGGTTTCTAATGGCTCCAAAGTTGATTATTCAAAGTTTAATGTGGGTATAGGTCGAAAACCATTCAACAAATAGAATTTAGACAGGTTTGGGTTACTATATTAACCTTATCTTTTAGTTTTAAATCTTAGTTAATTAGTTTCACTTTTACAATGTCTCTTTGTATTTTTATATTACATGGTTAATAAACTTACTATATACATCCAAGCGACCCCCCAAGTGGTCCATTAATGATACACATATCATTATATAAGTCTCTTTGCCGAACATTAGATTTTTAGGAATTTAATATCAATTAATAATATAATATTTGTTTTAAAAACTCTTTTATGTCAATTTTGACACTATTCAATAGTTGATTTTTTTGAAACTCATAACAGAATGATTACTTCGAAAAAATTAAATTAAATCAATCCTAATATGTCATATTATCCTATAAAATTAGTGTAATTCATAAAAAATCTAAAATTATATTTATTTGGGTATTTATAATATCAATTATTCTAATTTTTCACTATTATGGTAATTACTGCATCATCATTGTGTCATAAATAAATTAAATTATTTAATGTCTAAAAATTATAAATAAAATATCATTATGTAGAAAATATTTTTATCTTTCTAATGAATATTTACAATCAAATTTATCTTATGTATAACCCTATATTAAAAATTTTTTAGTAAATAAACATTGATTTTAACTCTTTTAACTCTTCTTTGAATTAAATAATAATAAATGTCCTAATCTAATCCAAGTGGACCTAAATGATAATATTTTATTCCTAAGCTTGTTTTTGGTCGATATACACTTGTCCAGTAGAATTAGGACATGTGTTAGGGTAATATTAATATCATTTTTACCCTTAATTACCCTATTTACTTTTAACCGTGGTAAATAAAAGTAAAAAGTTACTATTCACCAAAAATTATTTTCATCTCATTGAACCACATTTTACTTCTTGATATTAACCGTGTCTCTCAGATTTTCGAAATTCCATTCACAGAATCGGTAAAATTAAGTTCTATGAAAAATTCAGTTTTTTAACTACCACTTAGTAGTTTCACTATTCATCAAAAATTGAAGTTTTTCAGAACAATGCCAAAATTTCACCCTAAGCTATAATTGATATTCCGAATTCAAAAATGATGTCTATTTTAAAAAATTCCAAACATATAAATTGCATTAATTAATTTTATAATTAATCCTCGTTGTCACAACAAATAGCGTGTTTTTAAGAAACAATATATATCAAAAGATTGACAATTGTTTAGGTCCAATTTCAAAGTGAAATTAATTCTAATGAACACCATTGGATAAAATGGTAAAAATATATTCTAATTATACTTTGAAACCACTCAATAATATAATTTATCACTATAAATTATTTTGATTAAAAAATTTGTTTTTAAGTATTTTTCACTATTCATAAAAATTGGAAGTTCTCAGAAAAATACCAAAAATTCATCTTAGGATAATTTTGATATTCCGAAACCAAAAATGAAGTCTATTTTGAAATATAAAATATATATAATTTCAAAAATTAGGTATTACTATTCATAACGGCTAGTTTGATTGGTTGTGGTGTGTTAGAACCCGATGTTGCGTACAACACATGCTATCACATTATTCAAAGAGAAGCGTACCGTAGAAGCTTGGGGTGTTACACTGGTCGCATCATGTGTTATTTTGAAATGAGATTGCTTCATACACATCATAAAGAACTTATTAATAATTTTCCCAAATTATGAAGACAATTGGAGTGAGTTTTCTTGGTTTTCAGTGAGTGACATGTTTTGAGCTAAAATGTCAATTTTAAACTGATAATGAACACTTTTAGTCATATCGGTCACACCATTCATTGGATTGAGGTGTGGTTGATTCCTACATATCAAAAATTATTGATGGGTCATTATTCGAAAGTATCAAAATAATACTGATGGATTTTCTTGGTTTTCAATATGTCACTTGTTCTTTTTGATAAATTTATTGTTAATTTAATATAAAAATACATACTTAAAGTCATAATGGTCACACCATGTGTCGAATTTAGGAGTGTTTGATTCCTACACATCAAAAATGAATTATGGATCGTTTTCCTAAAGTGTCAAAATAATCCTAATGTGTTTTCTCAATTTTCAGTATGGAACTTGTTCTTTTTACTAAAAATACTGACAATTTTAAATAAAAAGACACTTCGAGTCATACCAGTCACATATTCATGCTATTTGTGTACATTCTACCATCAGGTATACTTCCCATTTGTTTCTAAATAAATCTATATCATCTTGTGAATAAGAGTCTTTTCGAAAATCATGGTAGTACTGAAAAAATATAAATACACAAAGGATTAATAAATATTTTAAATGAAATAGTAATTATATTCGAAAATACCTCTTTAGGGATGTTGGTTTGTTCATGGAATACGATCTCTTTCATAAATTTACAAACATAATAACCATAGTCTTTTCTATTTGTTTGTTTCGGATACTGTAGAAATATTAAGAAAAATAAGTAATTTTTTTATATGTGTTTGGATAGTGATATCTTATTATATATACTCTGATAATTATCCAGTCGTAGTACTTGTGATGTTCCTTGTCCTTTTCCCTTGGCCTCATTCCATGATGCAGATGATATTCACGCACTGCCCTATCATAACAGAATCCTCATTAAAAGATAATATAAATTATATAACTAGATTTTTAGTTCTAAAATATTGGATACAGTATATTAAAAATTGAAAAACGCTATCATGTGTGGTTGTTTTGTTGGATATCCATGCATTGAATCCAAGAAACAAATCTTTAAAGTATCCAAATTGACCGCAATGAGTATCCAATGCTGCCTAAAAACACAAAAATGAATAAGTAATGAAAGAAATTAAAATGTATTTGATATGATTAAATTGTATAGTTTTACCCCTACATCGTTGGTATTGAGAAGAGTCTACCATCCGTAATTTTTTTATTAACGATTTGAGCAGGTCTGCCACTACTTCACCCTCTTTCTCATATTTTATTTTTGTTTGTTCTGTAGAGGTGACATGAGTACTAACGAGTCCAAATATTTTTCATGGGGAAATCCCTTCAATTTTTTTCATATATACACCTACAAAAAATATTAAATGTATTTATTCATAATTATCATAATATATCAGCTTTTGGAAAATCAAATCATGAAAATATACCTCATGTATACATTTACAACCAAGTCGCCTAGCCAATCATACATCAGGATTTCACTTACATTGTCAACACTAATGAAATTTGGATCTTCCCCTCTATACATATTTTCATTAAAAAAAATTGTGAGTATCATCTTCTTTCAACTTCATATCCACATGAGCCTGTAATGATAATAAATGCAAATATATAATGGGTAGGTTTGAGGTTCTTTTGGTAGATCGTTTTGATCGGTTGGTTGATCCTTGAGATGATTTTGATCCCTTATTTCTTTTCACCCTCTTTCATGTGTTATTCTGTAATATCATCCATTGGTTCAAACCTTTTTTCATTAAAGTTTAAAGGTTTATCTTGAAAAATAAATTGTAAATGAATACCTCCTTGTCAACATGTTTTTTTACAAGTTGTGATGTCCATGTGATGAATGTTCCAAGAGCTTGTTAGGCCTTATGAATATCTTCATCATCAATTGGAACAGGTAAATCGGTTCTCGCATCATGGGATATATTAATAAACACTTTGACATGACCTGTTGGAAGTGGTCTGTTGTGTATCATGGCGTTCTAGATATTGAATATTGAAGCCCTCGTGATAGAGAAAATTTACATGCATATTTTTTGATCAAATAATGAGTATTTTTTTCTTTTTCAATGATAAACATCATGTATTTACATGTTTTATTAAAATAATGGATAATTTGAATTTTATGATGAAAATGAGCAAAATTGAGAAAAGTGCATAATTCTGGATTTTGGATAGATTTTGACCACAATGGTATTTTTGTCATTTCTTAAAAAATATAATCCCAAATTTAGTGATTATTTTTTTAGAATCCTGATTTTATTTCCTTCAACTTTTTATTCTGGACTAGTAATTGATTCAGTCATCCAAAGGGCTTAAAAATCAATGAAGTTTATGATTTTTCCGGGCGGACAGCGTGGACCCCACCACAATAATGGAATCACAACTCGTCCTTCACACATAAAATTAAGGTTATTATACCTGTAATATCACTAGGACACATAGGTCCGACTCTACAACAAATTTTGGGGAGTTTGGAAGTCATTAAGGCTGTCAATGAATTTTATACTTTTGGAAGAACCTTCTTGGAAGCTTCGTCCAGGAAAAGAATCCGCCAATAAAAATTTCATAACTCCTTAATATGATATCTAAAAGATCTGAAATTTGGAGGGTGAATTTAAAACTCATTTATGAACAACTTTTATGTAGATTTCCACGCGTGAATCGTCCATTTAATGGTCCAACAACGTGAAACCCTTTGGAGGACAGAATTCTGCCTATAAAAGGAGGCTCTCAGCTCCTTCTCAAATCATCAGCTCGAAACCCAGAGCCAAGGAGGGATCCCACCAGGGCATGGGCCGATGATTCTCCTATCTTACCCCCTCATTTATTCTTTTTATTTTATTTTAATTTTAGTTTTATTAGTTTTATTTTCAACTGTAATTCAAATTTTAGTTTTATTAATCCATGCATTTGTGTTTCTCCATCCATTTTTCTTCATTTCTCTCTCTCTCTCTCTCTCTCTCTCTCTCTCTTCCTTCACCCACTACACCAAGTAATCTCATACTCTTTTAAATGAGAGGATAATCACGAGACTTTTCTCGGGGTGAGGTCAAGGTTTTCATGAATTTTCTTTAAAGTTTAATTAAGTTTATGGTAGAATTGAGTAGCATGCTTGGGCGAGGCGAATGTCCATGATTGGGTGACGGTCCCTAATGACATGCGACTCAAACTACTTCTATTCTAGAAAATAATAGTGATTCAAACATGATATTTCATGTTTGAATTATCATACTAAATCAAAAACATGTAGGAAAATAATGATTGAATCCAAGACTGAACCCCAAAACCAAGTTCTTTCTTATTAATTCATTCTGTTTAGACTTGCATCGTAGTATTAATTTAGAATTCTTGCTTCACATGTCATTTTTTAAATAATAAAAAACCCAAAAAATATTTTCATCACTTTAATTTTATAAAAAAACCACAAAAATAAATAGATTAGGTTAATTAGATAAATTAATTGAACTAAATTGAGAAGGCTCCTCAAGAGAGACGACCATGGTCATCCACTGTGCTGTACTAGGAAAAATATAATTGTTTTTGTCCATGCCCCATGACAGGCATGCGTCAAAACTGATTCCATTTTTAGGGAGCCAATCAGTTATTCATTTACCTTTTCTATTTTCACATCTTTGATAGATTTTATTTCTTTTTATAAAATAAAAAAACAAAAAAATCTTTTCATGATGAATTTTAATGATTATTATTCTGCATGGACTGAAAATTACTCACAGGTGCAACAACAATAAGAATAAGATGAATATTTTAGAAGGTCTTAGGTGAAAGAACTTAGAGAAAGCATTGAACAACTGACGAGAAAAGATGAAAGAGCATTTGACTATGGTCGTGCATTAATGGAGCAACCCAACCCTGAGAAAGATCAAGAACCTGAGGTGGAAAAGGGGGAAGACGTACCTGCTAATCCACAAGTGGGAGATCAACAAATATTGGATGAGTTCATGATTAATTGTGAATAATTGCCTGATATTCCCATACAATACAAAGAAGAAGAGCCAGCACCACTGATGGAAGAAACTACCCAAGCGGTGGAATTTGAAGTCAAGATGGAGGAGCCTGACTACCTGCCTCCATATTCAGAGAGTCTACTCCAAGAGGCACTTACCACTGAGGCAGTGATTTATACTGAACCGACTCAGGGAGTTGAACCATTATTTGACTCTATCTCTTCTAATTTTATTGAATCTGAATTTTATATCACTCCTTGTGATTTTAATTATACAAAAACGTACAATATCTGCTATGCCTTGGAGGATGATGAAGAACCTGGATGTGCACCTGCTGAGGAACATATAGAGCTCCCTGGACATGTTGAATATTTTCTCAAGGAAGTTTATGATGAGATTCCAATGGATTTTTCTAACGAAACCATGCAAAAATCTGCTTACTTTTATGGGGAAGAATTTGATCTTAATTCATAAATTATTAAATAATGACAATTTTAAAAACTTGGGATGTTACATTAATTCTTCTTATATACTCCTCCTACAATTTGTGTGTATGTTCCAAGAATATGTACCTATATCAATTATTCTTTCTTTGATGGTGAAATACATGTTTTATAAGATTCTATTTTCAATTCCTTCTGATAAGCAAGCCCGATTAAAGGGAACTTCCTAATTTGTTACCCATTTTCATGTACACTCCAAAATATTCTTTAATCCACCAGTATTTTTCTAAAATAACTTTTTTATCATGAAAAACTATCTTTGTTCATTTATGGTTTTATGCAAACTAATATTCTTTTTTCCACTTAAAAGGCTTTTTTATATTTTTCTTTAAAACCGCACTGAAGTGGCTCATTTCTGAAGTTTCTTAAACACTCTTTTTATATGTTTTCACTTTAGTTGGATATCATTTGTCGTTATTTATGCCTATTTTCCCTTATGAATGTTCTTGTATTATTTAAATCCATTATTTCATGGACACCATTATGATATTCTCTTGATTATGCTTTATGACATGATTACGATACTCATTTCTTTCCATAAGTAACCCTTATGTTTATCCCTTATGTTTGATTCTTCATGTGGCACACATATGCATGAACATGTTATGATGGGTGCACTCAGATACCACTCCAATGTATTGGGTAATGTTTAGTCTCATGAGATGTCATGTTGGGATAAGGAGTAACCCCAATTCCTTCATGGGACTTTGTCCACCATGTAATACAGTCTTGGCAGTTAGCCTTGACGCATGTTTATGTCATGTTGTATGTTGCTGCCACATTCCTATGATGTCATGATTATATGATCTCATGTTCTACATGTTATGATTCCATGTGTTTATTAATGTTTCATTCCTTTTTATGTCATCTTGTTATGTCATACTTACACATGTTTCCCACACTTTTTGTGTGTTGTCATCTATTAGTATCCCATATTTATTTACATGTGTCTCCTTCTATAGCACATGGTGTGGGATGGAAGTGACTTTGGATTTGAATTCATAAATCTACATATAAAAAGAGGAACATAGTTATGGTGTTGTTTTATATCACATAAAAGTATTACAGTAGATTTAAAATACATACCAATTTTTTTCAAGTGAAGTGTATCCCATTCTTACTTTACGATAGGGGTACACTGGTTTAGCTAGTCATTCCTTATTTTCAACACTCAATTGTTGTTTCATAAATAAAAAACTGTCAATCAAAGTGATGAATACATGTATCATCAAACAATGTATTACCAAACACAATGTACCTAAAAAGGCTGCTCCGCACGATGGCTAGTAAACTCATCTCACACTCCTTGGGTTATCAGGTGTGCATAAAGAGGAGGTGGGTGCAGTTTTATTTTCCCATCAGCATATTTAAGATAACATATCGTTAAAATTGTGTGAAAGCCTCTGTGAATCCTTCCAATAATCCTTAATACATATTCCTTGTGCGATTCATCCACTATAAATGCACTATATAAGGGATGATGAAGAGTAAGTCAATGTTTCATTATTTTATTTTTTAGTAAATTAAAGAAATGATATCATAATTTTACCATAATATCTCCCCACATCGGTATCTTAATCCCAGTGACAACATGGTTCCATGACTGTACATCAATCGGCACGCGTTTCTGAGTTACGATTCCAATGTAACTACTGAACATGGCCATATTGGGGTTAACATGTTGGCCCCTATTATTCCATCTGAACTCATATTTCATGCCTTTTACTTTTTCCTTAAGGATTTTTGCTAACATTGTCAAACTACGGCACTTCTATTTTTCTACGACGCCAGTGTTTCATTGCCTACCATTTCCTCAGTTTCAACATCATCAATATGTTCCTCGAGAGAGCTAACATTGGCATGTGTAAATGGTGGTTGTACCTCTACACTGGGAGCAACAATAATAACAGGTTGAGAAACCTATTGGTCCTCTGCACTGTGAGCATCAGTAGGTTGAGAGACATGTTGTTCCTATGCACTGCGGGTAGCAATAGGTTGAGAGACCTATTGTGTCTCGGGATTGGGAGCATCATCGTGTGAAGAAGTCATTATCTACAGAAGTGGTTTAACATTTAATTTAGATTACATAAAATCAAAATCAAATAGATAATAACATAAGGTAACACAATGTATATTACAAAAAAAATATAACCTCATTATTCAACTCTCTTTTGTTAAGCCAGAAGGGATTTTACCCCTCTATTTACTATCCAAATCCCTTCATTGTGGTCTCCTCTGACATACAAAATTCTATCTACATTGGGATCGCTACAAAATGATTGTGATGTACCAATTAAAGGGTCATCCTCTGTTGAATTTTCATCTCACCCTTCAGTGGTTTTGTTCAATAACAGAACAATTGACCACTTTCAGTTTGTGGGATTTGTAACAGAAAATACTTGTATTGTCTTTGATGCCATTATAAATGGTTCATCTTTGTAACCTTCCTTACTGAAATCAAATTTCATGAATCTCAACTCATCTATTTTAACAGCACTCCTATTATCAACCAACTTTCATTGAAAAATTAGCACTTAAAAGTTCATATAATCCAACTCCCATATTTGTTTGATGATGCCAGAGTATGACATATTCGCATAAATTGGATTTATTTCCTTAGAACTGGAAACATGTATCGCTTCATCCACAAGTATAACTCCACTATTCTGCATGGTATTGTCTCCATCATGTTCATTAGTATAGAATGTACAACCATTAATTGCATAAGCATTATAAGATAATACATACACACATGGTCCTTCGGCTAGCCATCTAAGTCATTCTGAAATTGAGTCTGTATTTTCATCTGACTCCTTAAATATATGGTCCCAAAACCATTCTATAAACTATGGATTATGTGTATTTGATATCCATTTTTCAGCCCTTGATGGATTAAAATGCCTAAGAATTTCTTTGTGGGTTTCAACATGTGGGTCAACCTCCAAACTATTATACAAAATGTAAAGGTAGGCTTGCTCCCGATCTATAATATTGATTGTGACAACCTCTCTTCCAGAAATTTCTTCACCCGCAAGCCACCCGGTGTGATGCGATTTCAGTAGACCAATGATTTCCACACTCAACAGGTATTCAGTACATAATTTAATGGCTTCCTCAACAATATATCACTCCGTAATACAACCATCTAGACGAATTTAATTTTTTACTTACCCTTTCAAAATCTTCACATATTGTTCAATGGGGTACATCAATCTATAGTGTACATGACCACATAGTCGAATCTCTCTCACCAAGTGAACCATCAAATGAACCATCATATCAAAGAATGTCAGTGGGAAGAACATTTCCAATTCACATAATATGACAACAATTTCTCTTTCCATACTCATAAATTTCATCAGTTCTATAACTTTTTTGTACATAGCTTTGAAGAAGAAACAGAGTTTCGTTAATGTATAACAGACATTCTTGGGAAAAATGAAACATAAAACTATAGGAATTATATCTTGCATCAAAATGTGGCAGTCATGTGATTTTAGACCCTTTAACTTTAAATTGGTCGTTGACACGATGTTCTTGATATTCAATGAATACCCTTATGAAACCTTTACATCATTCAATAAGTTTCAAAACTGATATCTCTCCTGCTTGGAAAGAGTGTAAATGGATGGAGAAAGAAAAGTTCATTTTTCACCCTTCACTGGTGCCAACTCTTCTCGTATTCTCATGTCAACCATGTCCAGCCTAGAATTAATTCTATCCTTTGTTTTTTTGGGTGCATTTAGCAACGTGTTGATGACACTATCACATACATTTTTTCCAACATGCATAACATCAAGAAAGTGTCTGACATACAAACAATTCCAGTATGGTAATTCAAAAAAAATTGATCTCTTTTTCCAACTGGTTTTTGTAAGGTTTTTCAAAAACGGTTTACCAAAAGCAGTTTCCACATCTTTTACTTTCTCAAAGAGTTGATCACCTGTTAGTGGAGATGGTGTTGTGCGTTCTTCTGAACTTCCATCGAATGATGTTGTCTAATATAGATACTTATGTCGTCGGGGTAGAAATATACAATGTCCTAGAAACATGGTTTTCAATGAATGTTTCAACCTAATTGATTGTGTACCTTGTTCGCAGATGAGACACCCATGACTTCTTTTAATGTTATATCCTGACAAATTTTCATAAGCAGGAAAGTCATTTATCATCTTGTACAACATGGATCTCAACGTGAAATCTTCATTTCTATAAGCATCATACAACGTAACACCTGAATCCCACAATAATTTCAAATCCTCGATCAATAGAGCCAAATAAACATCAATATCATTTTTCAGTCCTGATATAAGCATAGATAGCATGATGTGTGTTCGTTTCATGCATAACCACGATGGAAAGTTATAATTTACCAACATAACCAGCCATGTACTGTAAGTGCTACTTTGAAAACCAAAAGGATTCACTCCATCTGTAGATAATGCAAGACGAAGGTTTCTTGGCTCGTTTCCAAAATCAGGATACTCATGATTGATTCTCTTCTATAGAGGAGAGTCTACTGGGTGTCGTAGTTTCCCATATTTATTTCTTCTATCTGTGTGCCACGTCAATTGCCCTGTAGTCTTCTCACTTCCATATAGGCGCCTAAACCTTGGAATGATTGGAATTTACCATACAACTTTCATAGGATCGGATTCATCTTTCTTGTATCGAGAAGCACCACACTTTGGGAATTCTCTAAGTGGTCTTTTTCCCTTGTGAAACAGTATACAGTCATTCGATCAGGCATGTATTCTTTCAGAGATTATACCCATCGAGTGTAGCATTCATTTGGAATTGTATGTTCAGTTCGGGAGCTCACTATCTTCTGGGAGCATGTCATTCAAGAGAGAAAGTAATTCTATAAAACTAGAGTCACTCCATCTATTGTCTTCTTTCAAATTATACAGCTTCAGTACGGCTGGCAATGTTGTATATTTAGTGCAACCACTATACAAAGGCATCTTTGCACAACTCTTTAATTGCTCAAACAATTTTAGGAAATCATGAAGTTCATCTTCAACTGTAATTATCATTTACTCAATAAGATCTTCATCATCATTCACATCTGTAATCACATCCTTGATACAGTCTTCTTCATTTTCCACACTTGTAATCATATTAGATGATCCAAAAAACACATTGTTATCTCAGTCACTAGCTACATTCGCTTTTTCCATGTGTTTATTCCAACATTTATAACTTTGATCCATTCTGTGACAAATTAAGTGTTTTTCCAACTCCTATGGACTAACTTGTCTTGAATAACAACAGTTTAAACACTGAAAAGGTATTTGAGGTCGTATACATGATCTTTTGCAAACTTGATGAATTCTTTCACTTCATCTTCATACTCTCTTGACAAATGATTGGCATCCCTCCATTATTTATTAATATTCGTCCTATTTGATTTAGTGATATTAGTATTTAACAAAATAAATACACAAAATATTGATATAATGTAATGGTTTTCTTAATTCTATAAAAATATAAACTTAAAAGATTATGAAAAAAAATACAGTTCAAATGTCCTTTGAAAACTATTTAAAAATCACACTTTAAATCCTATTAAAAAACCAACCATTTACACAAATTCCTCTTTAAAATAACATGCCCTTTTTAAAATAAATCAATAAGTTCCAAACACTCTTTCACAAAACCACAATTCCTTTTTTTAAAGCATTCAAGAAAACTTCATGACCCAACAATCTTAATCATTTAAAATGAGCGACATTCCTCTAAGAAACATTTCAAAACACTTGAATCGTTTTAAAAGAGCCACTTAGGAATTTTCACAAAGACATAGATCTCAATAGAGACACTTTATAAAAGATACGTAGAAAACTCATCGATTCATCCCAAATCAATCAGTGTTATATGATTCCATCACATTATTCCAAAGGTAGGTGTAATAATAATAATTTCCATAAGCATTTGATATTGTGCTCCCCACCATTGGATATCTCTTATCCATGCTTCCATTTTCCAGTTATATCAATTATCCTTCACCACAGCACCAGAGTCCCAACGGATATGTTCCATAGTCAGTGACCACACTCGCAACCATGAAACACTTGTGTTCTAGTTTACTACAAACACTGCATTATCCCAATAATCCTTGGCTCACACCAAATCAATTGGTTGTACACCCTAAGAACAATGTATATGTCTCTCACATGAAGTACTATGGGTTCCTTTATAAATATACCTAAGAAAATCTATAAGCATGAACCCATTACATAATCAAAAATTTATGAAGTGTCATTCCTTTCACACAAATAATTTTCCTATGCCACTCATCACTAGAAGAAACTATGTTGCTTTTCCAATCCTTTTAAGTACATCATGTCTCAAGATACAGTCCACTGAGAGTAAGAAGGGGGTTGTCGCATTAGCGGTAGCATGTGCGACACGTCAGCGTTTAATAGGTGCGGAGCAGCGGTGACACAATTGATGATCGGGGCCACGTATCGAAAGTCTTCCTGATAGCGGTGATCAGGTGGTGTGTCTCGATTGTAGATCGGCGGTACATCATGATGGTGAGATCATTCGGGTGTCGCAAGCTGGTGCGAGGTTGACGCATGTTCGGGTAAAGATCTATGAGGTAGTGACGTTTTGTCGACAGAAGGGTGATGTTTTGTCACAGATTGATCTTCTGATACATGGCGTCAACGAAATGTTTATCCGAGAGAAGGCAGAGACGTATCGGGGTGTGGTTTTCACACAGGTTTTCTACGCTCTCTCATTTGTAATTCAAGTTCGGGTATTATTTGGGTTTTTTTGTATTATCTGATTCATAGTGGATATTTTTGGAATTGCTCCGTGTTTTTTTTAATCCTCTGCATGGGGGGGGTTTCCACGTTGAAAATCCTGCATGCTGATTTCTTTATTCTGCTTATATCGCTTCTATATTTTGTCGGGTTTCTCACGATATTTTTGGCAATCAATTTTCAGCTCAGAATCGAGATTATCCCCAACAAAAAGAACAAGTGATATACTGAAAACCAAACAAATGTATTCAGATTATTTTGATAATTTAGGACAACGATTCAGAAGTCATTTGTGACGTGTAGGATTCAACCTCACCTCAATCTGACGCACGGTGTAACTGATATGACTTCAAGCATGTCTTTTTATTTAAAATTGATATTAATTTTTGTAAAAAGAACAAGTGACATACTGAAAACTGGACTCAGATTATTTTGATACGTTAGGACAATGATCCATGAGTCGTTTATGACATGTAGGAATAAACCACATGTCATTCTGAAGTAAATGTTGTTGCACTCTAACTATGAAATTTAATGTGACAATTATATTTCAACCAAAGGGTCGAAACATCAACTTCCATAAAGATAAAAAAGATAAAAAAGACAAATCATTCATTGACTTATTAATTAACAATATGTCATTCATGATACACCTAATGTATTCAATTTTGCCATGAACTTTTATCATCATGGTTTACGAAATATATCTAAGACCGCGAGTCATAACATGCATTAATAATAATCTTAAAGTCTACACACTCACAGATAAGAATATCCGATGACACAAAAAACATTCGCAATTCCCACTGAATGGTTTATTCTCATAATCTCTCATGTTAGAGATTACTAAATGTGAATTTCAAGAAAAGAAGTCTCATCCTTCAAGAAAAGAAGTCTCATCCGCTTATGAGTACTTACACGTTACAACCTAGGTATTATGTGTCTTATCATAATAGGTTATCTAACTATAAATCTATATTTAAAATATATCGTCATAACTTTTGGTCCCCCATTGTCTTTTATTCTTGGCTTTATTGCCTGCGGGCTTGCCTCTCCAATTGAGGCCAACTTCAAGGACCTAGCAAAAGTGAAGCGGAGGGTAGGGTCCAAATGTTCTGGCCGGGTCGCGAATTAAAATAAATAAATTAATTAAAATCTAAATTAAAGTAGTTTTAAAAATAAAATAAAATAATTGTATTACGGTTAAACCATTCAAAGTTACAAATACTTTAGACCATTCCAGAGACTCGTCGAATCATGCGACCGTGGCCGTAGAAAACGCCGAGCCCTGTACTGTAAAAAAGCGAGCACCTTTTGCGCCGTTCACTGAAATGTTAATTGGTTTATCGGAAAAAAAACGCCATTTCAAGGAGGCGCCATCCCTCACCCAACTTTTCGTCTCGACTGCTCCGTACTCGCCTCCCTCGTTTTCTCAGATTTGGGTCTTCTGGGTTTCAAGTTTAGCCCTAAACCCTCGAATCGCCGTGCTTTCTTCGCGTCGTCCATGGCCGTTCTTCTGTGGGCTGTGCTTTTCCTGGCCATGGCGGGCCCTTCGTGTAAGCTCCTGGGCGGCGTTTGCGATCTCCTTCGATTCCTGCAACAGTCGAACTCTCTGGGACCATCGATTGATTGTTCATGAAGATGGGCTCCCTCCTTTTCCCCCTAATCGTCAGCATCCCTCTGAGATGGACGCTGATCTGTTGTTTTTCGTTTTCCAGCAGGTGCCACGTACTGCGTGTGCCGGAGGGATGTGAGCACCACTGCGCAGCAGACTGCCTTGGATTTCGCCTGCGGACACGGAGCCGACTGTTCAGCGATCCAGTCCCAGGGCTCCTGTTATAATCCCATCACCGTGCCCAATCACTGCGACTACGCTGTCAACAGCTATTTCCAGAAATATAACCAAGCGTCTACCAGCTGCGCCTTTAATGGCGCCGCTGTTACCAGTTCGAGCCCCCCGAGTGAGTTCCTTCGCTAACACTCGCACCGTCTCTGTTCCCCACTCTGTTTTCCCCTCATCGATCAGCCGTTTGTGGGTGTTTTTTCTTCTTTCTGTTTTGCAGGCAATCTTCCTTCCACCTGTTCTTTCCTCTGGAGCTCCAGGTATGGTGGTTTTGAATCTCCTTTTGGATGACCAAAAAGACTTTTTTTTTTGCTTGTTTCGTATAGTGGTAGGATTTTCGCACAAAGCACCAGTGCTGATCCCCCACTTTCAGCCACTGAGTTATCTGTAAAAAGGGCACCCTTTTAGTTATGGATCTAGCTTCAGGGTAGCTCTCGTGTCATCGTCATCCGCTGTGATCTCCTCCTGCCATTTCTGGTTTTGCGGTTTGATTGTTCCGGATTTTGTATATGCTGTTATTGTTTTATCCTTGATCCGCTCTGTAATCTTCAGTACTTCCGGGACTCCGTCGATCGTCCCGCCTGGGACGACCACCACGCCGCCGTCAACGATGCTCTCGCCACCGGGAATGACCCTCTCGCCGCCGGGAATGACCCTCTCCCCGCCGTCAACGACTTTCTCGCCGCCTTCAACGACGCGCTCGCCGCCGTCAACGACGTTCTCGCCGCCGGGATCAACGATGCTGTCGCCGCCCGGATCAGCGACGCTCTCGCCGCCTGGGTCGACAACGACTCCGGTGTTCAACAACGGGGGCGGCACTGCGTTGAGTCCTACGGGAACCGGGTTCGGGTCGGATTCTGACGCCGCGGCCGTGGAGAACCCTGGGTGGCTGCGCGTGGGAGGCGTCGCGGCTGTCTGGTTTTCGGTCCTAGCTGCGCTGTGGGCGTGACCGCCGTCTGGTTCTGTGGGCCTCGCCGTCGCCCGCTGGTTCCATCTTGTGGAGGAGAGGCTGCCTCATTGATTGGTGTATACGTCGTCTTGTTGAAAGTGGGGAAAAAGTGGAGATGGTGAATCGTCCAGACCGAAAGAGGGCCCCCATACTGTAGGGTCCTGCTGGAACTCTTGTTTTGTTATAATGGCAGGTTCAATGATGGGTGGGAATTTGATTCCCTTCTGAAACCTATTGGTATCTGGGTATGATTTCTATTAGCTGGGAAGGCAATGAGCTTGATCCCATCCCTTGGCCTGCCTGGTAGGTTTTTAGTTGATTTTCAATGAACTGATGAGCATTTTGTGATTTTTGGATCAATTCTTAAGTGGGTCAAGTTAATTCCCTAATCTCACTAGGTATGGTTGGAGTTTGAAGACCATGAAACCCCTTTTGGAAAAATCGTTAATAAGTAGATACTCATATTCGTTTTCAATTTTTATGCTGATACATTGAATATATTCAACATGAACATGTTGAGGATGACTATATAAACTGATAAAATCTCTCCTATTGAAAACAACTGTTTGTCACCAAGCCTCTCAAAACTCTCATCCTTCTCGTAGCTTGTTCACCATCCTAAGTGGAAACGTCACCACCTCAATTGTATTTGTGTTCTCCAATTGAGATCAGGATTGGCAGGCTGGTGTAATTTCTTAGAGGCAAGAAGTTTTTGTTTGTTGCTCCAATCCCTTGGAGGCAAGAAGTTTTTGTTTGTTGCTCCAATGATCTTCATCAAACAAACTCGATGAAGATTATTGCATTGACTATTCATATACTCACTTTCATGTTCTTCATTTACTACATGTTGATTTTGTCGAAGATAAATCATATATTTTGGGGTTTTGCTTACGTTGCCATGTTCATATGGACAACGAAAACTCAATAGTGGTATCAGTGCGTAGGATTTTTTGATGAATCAACGTGTTCATCTTATTGTTAAATGAAGAACATGTTTTACAAATTGTGAAATGAGATGTTTAATTCTGGAAATAAATATGAAAATTTATATTTATATTTAATATTTAAATAAAAGGTTTATTGAATTATTTATGTTATTCTTGTTTATAAAATGGTATATAAAATGGGAATAACATTAATGATCGAGGCTTAATAAAATTTGTTTTATTAGCCTTTGTTAAATATGAAAAGTTCATATTTATTACTCCGGTTTATAAAAATAAATAAAGTATTTATTTTACTCAAGAGAATTCAACTATGAATTGAATTATATTATTTATAAATTGTTTATAAACAATGGAAAATATCTTTTGAAATATTTATAAGTGTATTATAAATTAATTAACTATAAAATGTTTATGGTTAATCAATAAATATTTTCTAAATACGTATGGTTTATAAAATGTTTACAAATCATAGAAAATGGTCTGTTGGGAATATTTTAATTTATAAAAGGTTTATAAACTAATTAATTATAAATTGTTTAGAATTAAGTATATAAATGTTTATGAAACATTTATCAATAAAATATTCTAAATATTAAACGTTAATATTTAAAATACCTTTTATGAAATTATTTGGTATGCCTTATGATCTGAAATTATTATTTTTTATTTCAGAATCATAAGGGGTAATTTACAAAGGATTGTAAATTATAAAGTAAGGCCGAAATATAAAGATGTTTATATTTGAAATTATGAATTATTCATAAATAATTAATTTGAAGACGTTCAAATTAAAAAGGGGCTTTATTTTAAGTAATTAAAAAAAATGTTTTGGTAAATAGATTTATAGTTTATTTAAAAAGAAAATTCAATCAAGAATTGAATTTGATCATATATAAATTGTTTATAAATAATGAAAAGGTTTTATGGAATGTTTGTAAAATTTATAAATGGGGTTTAATAAATTAATTAACCATAAAATGTTTATGATTAATCGATTAAATGTTTTTGTAACATTTATTACAAATATTCCTTTAATATTAAAGAGTTAATATGAAGAATATCATTTTCACATTAACTTATAAATGTTATAAATCATAATAAAGGGTATCAAAACCTTTTTACCTAAAATTATATGGCATCTTTATTGTCTTTAAATAAAGTGTTTATTTAAAGATTATAAAATGATTTATAGAAGTGTATAAATCACATAAATATGGTCAAAATATAAAAGCTGATTATATTAATAATTATGAATTGTTCATAATTAATTAATTTGAAATTATTCAAATTAAAAGGGAACCTTATTTAAAGATATTATTTAAATTATATCAAAAGAGTTTTGGTTATTGATCTGTTCAAAGGTTTAGATAATAAATTGAAATGTCATATAATAAATAACATGAAAGAGTTCATGTTGGATTGAGTATAAAAGAGTTTATATTCGAAATTATGGAATGTCCAAAATGTTACCTAATTTATAAAATGGTTTACAGTTAGCTTTTATCTCATGTTTAAATATTTGAATTATTCATTTATTTAAAGTTTATTCCCTACTTTATTCATAGTTATGAATTGTTTATATTATGAATGTGTATGCTTTAGTTTAATTGTCAAACTGCTTTTAGGAGATAGAGTCTTATATTACATGCAAGACATGACTCCATAGAATTTAGTTTTCATATACCTTGACCTGAGTTTGTAATTGAAGTTATTATCTTTAATTTAGTTGTTAGAAATAGTTTGTGCATATTAGGTTTTAGAGAAATATTGAATTGAATTATCACTTGAGTAAAGTCTCCCCGAGTAGAGGGACTTGGGGTCAGACCATCTACTGACCTGGAGGTTTATGCCTTGTCTAGAAAGGTGAATTGGGATGACTATTTGTTGCTTCAAGCTTACTCATGTGGAGATTATCAATCTCATGTTTCTCTATGTCTTTGCATGAAAAGTTCATGTACCTTATGCATATAATGGATTCATATACATACATACATGCACACATATATATATGAATATGTTTAACTTTTATTTTTGGGTGAGTAACACAAACTTGCGGGTTGTGTAAAATGTTACACATTAATGTGTTGTGAACATATTAATTTGGTGGATGGAATATGAATTCCAAAACTAAAACTGCTGGCTTAGTCCATCAATTACTTATTTTAATTATCACAAATCATGTTTATGTTGTTTCTAATCCATTCTATGTTTTAAGAAAGATAACTCTTTCTATAAAATACTAGAATTTTCCTAAGTTTTGAATCGACCGTAAAGCCTAGTGAGACAGACTGTTGACTGTAAGTCTAAAGAGTGGAAAGTTACAAAGTACGCAATTGACCGCACGACAGATGCATCGATTGTGGAAGACATCACAAAGGACTCAAGCGACCGTAAGGTAAAATGAGCTACCGAACGTCGTATCTCAAGTGATCACAACGATCAAGATTTTTGCAAAGGAATGGATCGACCACATGACAAGTTAGATCGACCGCAATGCAAGTTATATTAACCGTAAGAGAAGTTAGATAGACCACAAGGCAAGTTAGATCAACCACACGAGCAACCTTGTGATTGTAAAGACAAATGGAATCCACCACACATCTGTCACATATCCCAAAGTATTTTTTTTGTCTGCACAACAAAATTAGAGCTCTCGTAAGATTCCAATTGTTTGCAAGTTAAAGGAAAGTGACCATATGAGAAAGTTGGAATTCTAGAAAAGTAATAAAGGGACAGTGTGACTTGTTGAAGCGACCGTGGAATGATGTTAAAATTTGACAAAGTATGTGATTGATCGTAAGTTCATGTGATTGACTGTAAGTTAACATGATCAACTGTATGCATTTTTCAAGATATTCGATTAGAATTCTCGCAAAGTGTTAAAGACACCGTAGATACTGACATGACACACTTAAAAGAAACCGTACCTAAAGTGAGTATTATATTTTTAAGTATAATATTCCAACCACTTTTCTATGCAAAATTAAATGTTGATCAGAAGCATTTAATGAGCCCGATTTTCAAAGATGTCCTAAGAAATAGAGAAAACAAGTGAGGCAATAAATACATAGTAGAAACATACACATAAAAACATGAATTTTATGAACGCATGATACTCTGTTTCTCATCTGAACTCCATTGTAAGATATGCTAACATCTTTTGACTCACACCTCATTGCTGAATCCAAAGGCAAACATCAAAAAAAGAAGAATTATTTTCAAAACAAGAGAACTCATCCTCTACATCGAAATCTTTTCTCTTCTCTTGCTTTGTTCTTTTTACACTTTTGGAATATGTTTATTTTACATTGTACATCTTTTAATCACTTGCTTATGCACTGTACTAGAGAGTATGAGATACTCTCTAACATTCTTTCTTATGATCTGTGCTCCCACAAAGAATTGTGGAAGAGGCCGTGTATCTTGGACTGTCAGTGTATAGTTGTATGTAAAAACCGATCTAGGTTGTAGATTAGTTTATTTGACTTGTAAATTGCTTTAGAGTTGGTGATTTCCAAGTGGACAGGACAAGGTCTCAGCTTGAGACTGAACCACTTGTTTTATTCCGTTGTGTATTTTTCCTATTTTGTTTACTCTATTTTTAAAACAAATATATTTTAGTTTTCAAAACTCAATAGAAAAAAACTACGTTGATAGTTAACTTTAATAAGTGTTTTATATACTAAGTTTTATACAAGTAAATCTGCTTCAAAAGTTAGAAGAGTGTTAGTTTTTTTAGATGAGTTGTGATTGAACTTTTGAGAATATTTTTTAAAGATCAAATTATACACTTATACTATTTTAGTTAACTGGGTTGTTTATTTTATAAATTCGGGGATTTAGTTTTAAATCATTTTTAACAGAAATTTTATTTGGAAACACAATTCACCCCCTCTTGAGTTATCAATTCCAACCAACATTTGATATTAGAGGTTTCTTATTTCTTTTTAACTATGAACCAGTTTACCAAAAAGATCAAATTTTATGTTATTTATAAATTTATATCTTTATGGATAATAATAGGCTCGATGGGACTGCTATAAACAAGCCTCCTAATTTTAATGGTACCAATTATGCTCAGTGGAAAATCAAAATGAAAATGCACATTAAAATCATGGGATTTGATATTTGAACTGTAATAAAGGACAAATATGAAAAACCAAAAGCTGCTAGAGTTGATTGGAGCGATTCCACTAAGGATGATTATGATTATAATTGTAAAGCTATGAATGTCTTATACTATGAATTAGGGGAAGATGATTTCAATATAATTTCTCTTTATTCCCCTGCTTATGAAATTTGGGATACACTCGCTGTTTCTCATGAAGGAACTTCAAATATTGAAGATATATGCCTGAATACCTATACTATTAAATATGAAACATGTAATATGAAACATAATGAATCAATTTATGACATGTATCTCTGTTTCAACAAAATTTTATACACAATGCATTCACTTGGGAAGAAAATTGAAGATAAGGATCAAGTGGTGAGACTCCTGTGATGTTTTCCAGATTGATGGAGAGGAAACACTATTTCCATTATAGAATCGTGTGATATAAGTAAACTACCAATAGAGGAGATGATTGGAAAGCTCATGATGTATGAGGAAGAATAAAAAGTGGACAAATAAGATGGACTTAAAATAAAATGATGAAGGAGAAAATCAATGAAGATAACTCAAGTGAGGATGAATCACCTTTGAACAACGATGAGAAGATAAATAATTTCATCAGGAGATTTAAGAAGCTCTATAGGAAGAATAAATTCTTCAATAAGTCAAAGTATGGAGGAAAGTATGACAGAAGAGGAAACTGGAAAAAGGTAAATCAATCAAGTGAAGTAACCTGTTATGAATTCAAAAGGAAAGGGCATATCAAAGCTGAATGTCCAAAATTGAAGTATAAGAAAAGATATGAGGAAAAAGGAAAAGGAAAAAAAGATATGAAATCTACCTGGAGTGGCTATGAGGACAATTCTAGTGAGTATGACTCAAGAAGAGAAGACAAGGCAGGCAGAGAAAATATGTGTTCTATGAAAAACACATTTGAGGTACTAAATATTGTCTCTATATATCATGTTCATATCTCTAATCCTTTTGAAACTAAAAACAATGATGAAAATATAAGTAGTGAAGATTTATTTGAATATTTTAATATATTGGAAGAAACATTCAATGAAATTAAAGATAAGTATAAAAGTATAAAGAAACAACATGCTTTATATGTTCATGTTAAATGTGAACTTGCTGTAGAAAAGGACAAGAATGCTCATTTATTAAATGAAAACAATGAACTTCAAATGTCAAATAAGCAACTCAAAAATGATCTTGAAATGTTTACAAATGGAAGAGAAAACTTGAACAAGATTCTTGGTAAACACACCACACCAAAGTACACAAATGGGATTAGATACCAACCTATTCAAAGGATAATTTATAAGAAAAAAATTTATTCCTAGATCATGATCTTCCAATTCTATAAATAGTTCATATTTTTTTGTACTAAATAAAGTTTTTATTTCTAAAATCCTTAATTCAATTTATGGTAAACCTGTTAAATATATTTTTATTCCAAAATATTTTATACATAACATTTTTGGACCCAAGAAAGTATGGGTACCAAAATCATTTATTATTTAAATGTGTGTAGAAAACCTTCTTGAAGAGTACCGATAAGAATTTGTGGTATCTGGATAGTGGGTGTTCTAGAAACATGACCATAGACTACTCAAATTTTAAGATCCTTATCAAGGTGGATAGTGGACATGTCATTTTTGGTGACAATACTAAAGGAAAAATAACTGGACTTGGTCAAATCAGTAATTCAAATTCTGTTTGAATTTCTAAAGTCTTATTTTTTGATGGTTTAAAGTATAATATTCTTACCATATCACAGTTATGTGATGATGATTATCATGTCATGTTTAAAAATAATGCTTGCAAAATTTATGATTCAAAGCATGTTTTAGTTTTTTCTATTTTATGTAATGACAATGTTTATGAAGTTGATTTAGATTCTTTATTTTCTCAAAATATTTCTTTATTAGGTTCCATGACAAAGAATATTGGATATGGAATAAGAGACTATTCCACTGAAACATTCACTCTCTTAGAAAGATAAATCAGAAGAATTAGTTAAGGATCTCCCTAAACTAGAATTCCTAAAATAAAAAGTCTGTAACCCATGTCAAAAAGGGAAACAACATAAGATCTATTTTGAAAGAAAGAAAGAAGTTTCAAATTCTCAACCTATAGAGTTGGTTCAGTTGGGATTGTTTGTATCTTCTATAGTTTCTATCTTAAATGGGAAGAATTATGTCTATGGTCTTGTAGATGAATTTTCTAGATACACTTGGGACTTCTTTTTAGCTCATAAAAGTGAATTTTGTTCTTATTTTTCAAAATATGAAACATCTGTAGAAAATATTAATGGAATTACTATTAAGAAATTAAGAAGTGATCATATACATGAGTTTGAAAATGAATACTTTGAATATCTATGTTCAAAACATGGCTAAAATCAAAACGTTTCTGCTTCTAGGACCCCCAATAGAATGATGTTGTAGAAAAAAGGAAAATAACCCTTCAATAGATTTTCTAGACTATGCTCAATGAGTATGACATACCTGTTTATTTTTGGGAAGAGTGTCACAAACCAACCTGGATACCCTGGTACATTGATACCCGAGTTGACTCTGATATAGCCTGATGGGTGTTCCCAATCCCCACAGGTTAGCGATTAACACCTAGAATCATTTCAAAGATCAAGAGGGAATGGGTTTTCCACAAGAACAAACTATCAATATAACAAAGAATAATATAAAGAAATAAACTGTCGGTATGAACAACACTCCTCAAATAGAAAAGTGCCACAAATAGATAGATAAACATCCCAAAGTAAAACATCATCCAGAAGATGACACAAAATCCATCAAGGCTAAAATAAAAAACTCCATGAAATGAGTAGATCATAGCTCCACTGGTCACTACCATCACCCTAAGTCCCATGCTCAAGCACATCCACCACCTCCAAGTGGAAATTTCCCTTTTTCAAGATCTGACATAACATAATCTACAAAATCCTGAAGAAAAAGTTAGAGTGTGAGAAAAACAACCCATTAGTATTCCACCAAATGTTCCATAAGAAATTCCATAACAATTAAACCATTTGTGATTTAATTTAAATAAAAAAGATACATGGATGATCATTTTCACATTTTTAATAAAAACATGCTTTCAACATAAGTAGATGATAGATATATCAAAACATGATTTTGTTTCTTTATAAAATAAAAGGGAACGAGTAAAAAAGTTCTATAATCACTGCCATGTAATAATCAAGTCAAAACTAAGCATCATGTTCATAAGCCCTGATTTTAGATAGTTCCTGGCTATAAGATCCTCACACTACTCAGTCAATCAACACAGATCAAGTGTGTGCACACGTCCCTAAGGCTCAGGCCATTAGGATAAAATCAATTAACACCCCATACAGGGAAAACTATTCTCATAGTCTACAGGGTTAGGTCGCATGGTTAGTACTAATCGTGTGCCTAATTGTACACCCTCACCAGGATTCTGGAAAGGGTGCACGATTTGGATGCACGATTAGACTAACCGCGTGCCAACCATGCACACCCCCAATGTCCAAGGCCACACATTTTTATAGGGGATGCCACATGTTTTATACTAATCGTGTTCCAACCATGTGCCACCCTTCGTAATCACTAAACATGGTACATGGTTTGATGGATAAAATTGCATAGTTTTCCCTAACTGTGCACCAACTATGGATAACCCCAAAAATTTCTAAAAATTTCTAAAAGCCACAAAAAATAACCTAAACCAAGACCCAAACAAAGGACGATCAAAATAATGGATAATAAGTACCCAAAAGCTAGTAATAGGATGCTACATAGAGGATTTCAATATAGATTTCTATATTATCAATAGGGTTATTATTAGACCACTTTTAAAGAAAACTCAAAATGAGTTATGGAATGGAAGAAAACCGAATGTTAATTATTATAATCTAGCCATTAAATTGGAGGGATTGAATAATACTAACCACATTATGAAATTTATATATAATATATTCAATATAATTTTTAAAATTCATCATATTTGTTTTTTATATATGATATAAAAATAAATCTACTTTTATGCATAAAAGCTATATTTTTCTAAAAGTAGTTTTGCCGCCTTTTGATGACACACTTGTTTTAAATCTAGTTTTGACACTTTAATAAATTCTATTTAAAAAAAAAATAAAATTATTTGTTGAAATAGTAATATATAAATTTACTTAGGTTTAATTTTTGGTTTTTTTGATAAGTTTCTTATTTTGATGAATAGTAAAAAATACTAGATTTTAATTAAAAATTAATTTTTTGTCTAAATAATTTATAGTGTTAAATTATATTTTTGATTAGTTTTAAAGTATGATTATAAAATTTTTATATCATTTAATCCAATTTAGGTCATCAGAATCAATTTCACATTGACTTTGGATATAAAAATATTTCAATCTTTTGAACATTTTCACTTTAAAAACTCATTTTCTTGTTCCACAAACGAGATTAATTTAAAATTAATTATAGATAATTATGAGTTTTGAAATTTTAAAAATGGATTAAATATTTGGAATAATATGTTACAAATTAAGTAAATAGTCCTCTTTTATTTTTATACAATATGAATAATATTTTTTTAATTACCATGGTTAAGGATAAATCGAGTAATTAAGGTTAAAAATAATATTATAATTGTTATAAAATTACCCTAAAACTTGTTCTAATTTTATCGAATGAGTGTGTGTCGACTAAAATCATCCCTAGGCCAATTTTATGGCCTCTTTGATCCAATTGGATGACTTTAATCCTTTATAGTATTTTATTTTAAGGAAAGTCAAATATGTCATACTCATGTTTTTAATAAGTATTACATTTTTATTATGTGGTAATTCAAAAGATATATTCAACTATAAATATTAATTTGAAAGATAAAGTGTCTATATTCATCATTATAATTTATTTTTAATTTTTGGAGAATAAATAATTAAATTAAAGGATTGCACAATGATGATGATGTAATAATTATTTAATTAATCGACATATCAAATAAATGTTATTAAAAATATTAAAATAAATATAATTTGATATAATTAATGTCATAAATGAATTTTATAGATTCCTAGACATATTATGGATGTATTAAAGGTTTTTATTCGAAGTTATATTGTGTATTGATATTTTTTAAAAAGTTAAGTAATGAATCATGACAAAATTGACATTAATGATATTTTAAAATAAATAATATTTTATTAAATGATATAAAATTCATAAAAATATAAACTTTATCCAAATGATTAGGATAATGTTGAAAATTTAATCCATGACTCATTTAATATTCTTTTGGCATTTTATAGTAACTATATTAACCTTCAAAGAGTAAAAACACATGTTGTCACAATAAGAGTTAAAAGGATTAAATAATGGTTAAAACCAAAAGATAAGGGTAAGAATGTGACCTAAACTTGTCTGAAAATTATAGGATGAAGAATATTCAACCCTTATTATCCTAATATATAATTGGAGTTGTTTAATGAACACTTTTCCATGAAAATAACTTATATATTATTTAAATCAAAGATAGTTACAAAATGTCACTCTCTTTGTATTTAATATCATTTATGTGTTCACATAGTGATAAAACCAAGATATAAATGAACCTAAATGTATATTTTAATCAAAATGAAATTAGTTTCATTATAGAAATTTATTTTTAATTTTTAGAAATTACATAACTACCTTAAATGATTCTATAATGCTAATACAATATTTATTTAATTAAGAGAAAAATAAAATAATTAATTTTTAAAGTATTAATTTTGATATATTTGGGATGAGATAATGTGTATAATTAATTTTATATATTTATAGGATATATTAGAGATTTTTTAAATCATTATATTTAAATTCCCACTTTTTCTTGATTTATTTAAAGTCAAATTAAATGAATAATATCAAATATGAAAATAATGATATTTTATTGAATTAATATTTTATTAAATTATTTTAAACTCATAAAAATATTAAATAATTACAAATGGGATAAGATATAGCCAAAAATGTCTTCCCCTATTTATTTATAGTCCATTTGGAAATTTTTGGGTTTAGAATAGTAGTATTATATTTTAATATTTTGATGATTTCTCAAAGTGCCCCTCACCTCAATTATAAAAGGGAACCTCCTCCCCCACTCCCTCACACCAATTTTAGCCATCTAGCTTGATAAAACCCTGAAAATTTCTCTTCCCAGCATACTTAGTGATTTTAGAGGTTTTTTCCTTCCAAAAGACCTACCCTAGATCACTTAAGAAGATATTAAAGGAAGTCCGCCGAATAAGAGGTAATCGTCTTTATCAACTCATACAAGTTCATTTATTATTATACTTAATCTTAACGTGTTGTTTACATGATAAATTAATAAATAAATAATAATATATATAGTGGTATGTTATTATTATGGGACAATCATATTCCACATTTTATCCATCCTATGAAAAATGAAAGTACCGCGCGTGTGTATGTACGGCTTACCGTCTCCACACTGTGGTGTAATTTGTTTTTCATCACCACTTTACTTGGATGTGTATAATGATAGAAATAATAGATATATATTTTACTTATTACATGATATTGATTCTATATAATTAATATACCATAAAATTCCTTAACCTTTTACCATTAATAGAATGATACTGTCACTCATGCATACGCGTGATCTACCATCTCCACGATACGATACGATTCATTTTCAATGTTCAACATTCAAGAATTATTATAAAACTACATTTAAGGATAAAATATGATATTAATAACATTAATATAATTCTAGAGATAACACAACTATATCCTATACACAAGAACCGGGACCTACACAACGAAACATGCATAAGAAAATGAAGCAGTTAACACCTAAAACAAAGGTAATAATGAAATATTATTAATAAGAGAGTGATAAAATGATATAAGTGGATCATATAAGATATAATAAATATGAAACTTATTCTTTTATAAATTAATAAATTTCTTCAAACCATTATATAGGATGTTAAAGCCCGTACAACCAAAAAGAAGTGTGAGGTAAGGGGTTTTCTCATCTCACTTTTATTTCTGTGAGATACACCTTATTCACCACTTATTTATTTTATGTACTGTACTAACCCTTTGAAATATCATATCATGAATCTATTTATATTCATGGTGTTAAATGTTTCATTTTAAAACTATTCACTTTTATGGGGCTTATGATTCATATATTTCAAAGTGGTATGAGACACTTTGATTTAAAAATATATTTTTAAATTGATTCATTTTATTTTTGCCTAAAATGTATACCATTTTTACTTCTGGTGTGTGCGTAGAAATTTATTTGAATTTATAGGGAAATAAATTTAAATCCGTATTTTCTACTCAATACATATACTTGTTGATAATTCTTATTGATTAATGAATTAAATCAACCATTTCAATATTTGAGGAATGCTTTGGACATGAAAGAACGAGTGGGGACCGTATATAGAAAAGCCCCTAGATGCATTTATAGTAACATGAGATGACAAATATATCCAAATTAAATGGGTTTTTACCCATAATGATTAAATCATCTTGTGAAAGGTCTTGACGATAAAGGTATCATGTGCCTAGGAAACATGTCATCCAATAATTAATCATTTCCTCCATTAATATTCATCTATTTTTATCCATGTGATTTTCACTATGATATTATCCATGGATTCAGATTTTTATTAAATGGAATGCATGTTCAATTATTTTTTCCTTTCCATATTAATTATGACTTATTGATTTCAAGATAACTTTTGCTGTATGTAACTCTTATTGAGCATATGAGCTCACCCTTTTATTTGTTCTCTTTTCCCCAGGATATTCAGTTGAAATGTTTGAATAATATCAAGGATGAAAATTACCTTATTTTGTTATGTTCTATGTTTAAATACTAATGTAATAAGGGTGACATGTATGTATCTAGTTTTGTAAGACTACTAAACTGATCAGTCCTTCAAGATATGATTCCTTGTATCTATTCCAATGTAATAAAGTAAGACATCGACTCTAGGTTATTGAGGTCTGGGTCTTTACAGTTGATATTATAGGAAGTTTAGTAAAAACCTTAGGAAATTGATTTATGAAAACATAGATTAGGGAACACAACCCATTGGTTTAGTATGTGTGAAAAAGTTATTTAAGGCATAATAACCTTTTAGTTTGTTGACATATGTTTAAAGGTAAGGATAAGCATTATGGTTTATATGATCTTTGAATTTGAGGTAATTATGGGTTATATTATTGGGAATACAAAATGAAATGCATGAGATGACATTTGTGGTAAAAAATTTCTTTAATATATTATTTTTGAGGATTCTTATCACACATTTAGATAATATTAATATAATTTTAGCAAAAGGACAACCCGTTGGCCGGGTGACAACTTGTCGCATCCCATGAGGTTTGAACCCAGAACTGAAGGGTGACAAGGGTGAAATTCCCACCAATAGACTACGTGAAGTCCTGGTTAGCATGATTTTTTTAGTTAAACTATCCAATAGATAAAGGTTATTTTGATTTTAGTGATATTTATTTTATCAAATATACAACCTTGGGATTGGAAAATTATTTGGTGATTAAGTGATTAACGTTATTTTAGAATATTTTTTCTATTTTGGGAGTCCTATAAGATTAAGGTAAATATAACATTATGAGGAATAAAGGTTGAATTGTATTTTGAAGTCAAATATGATTTTATTATAGACTCATGGTGATTCTGGTTATTTATGGAAACAGTTAGCTTTTCTTGGAGATTATGTGATTTAGGAAATTAAATTTTTGGTATGATAAATTAAGAGTGATTGATATTATTTGGAATATTATGTGATCAGATCCTTTACTGAACACGATCTATGTTTAACTTTGGGTATTACTATTGAATTTTGGAGATTAAATTTATTTTTCATCATGTAAAGGTTTATTCTTTTTGGGAATTATCTTATCTTATCCTAACAATTTTGGTTTTTTTTAATGTATAAATTTAGGAGGAATATATAGTTATACTTTTGTGAATTTTGTGACCTGTATAATTTGATTGGAATTCTTCAGGCATAAAAAAATTCATCTTAAATACTCATCATTTGGGGAAAAGGATGAGTTTGTGGTGGAAATTGATTAAAGGATGAAAATATACAGGTCAAGTAAGTATGTTTAATTATGTTCTTATTATAATAAGTAAATTAATTCCTTAAATTTAGGAAAAGGATTTTTAAATAAAAAGTTTATCCATTTAATTTTATCAATATCCTTTTAACCCATCACATATTTATGGTTTTTGTGATGGTTAACTTTCTTATGATCATGTTCTATATCACTCTCTATTAGTATTTAAGTGTTAGTTTTATCTTCCATGTCCATATTTTTCTTCATGGAATATTATTATGTTTTATCTCAGGTGACCTTCGTACTTATCTTTCTTTCTTTTTAAGTGGAAGCTTCATTAATAATTTTTCTCATGTGAGTTTTCAAAAAAGGTATTTTGAAAATTCAAACCTTAACTACCAAGCCTGAATTAAAAAATTACAAGGAGAAAATTTATTTAAGGAGGTGATAATGCAACACCCCAAGATTTTATGGTATGTCTCTTTTTAAAGTTAATCTCTTCGATAGATTACGTTTCTCACAACTCCCAGCTTAAATGAACAATGAAATATTATTATAATCTAGACATTAAAATGGATGGATTGAATAATATTAACCACATTATAAAATTTATATATAATATATTCAATCTAAAGTTTAATATTCATATCACGTGTTTTCTAGACATGATATAAAAATAAATCCACTTTTACGAATAAAAAGCTATATTTTTTTAAAAGCAGTTTTGCCGCCTTATGATGACACGCTTGTTTTAAATCTAGTTTTTGAAAATTTTATAAATTATATTTTTTAAAAATAAAATTATTATTTTAAATTGGAATATAAAAAATTACTTTGGTTTAATTTTTCTTATTTTTATGATAAGTTTCATGTTTTGATGAATAGTGAAGAATAATGGATTTTAATTGAAAACGGTTTTATCATCTAAATAATTTAGTGTTAAATTATATTTTGGATTGAATTTCAATTATGATAAGAAAAATTTTATATCATTTAATCCAATTTAGGTCATTGGAATCAATTTCACATTTACTTTTGATATAAAAACATTTCAATCATTTGAATGTTTTCACTTTAAAAACCTTTTTTCTAGTTCCGTCAACGAGATTAATTTTTAATCAATTATAGAAATTTATGTGTTTTGAATTTTGAAAAATGGATTCCATATTTGGAATTTGAAAGTCAAAATTAAGTAAATAGGTCCATTTTTTGGACAATATGAATAAAAACTTTAGTTTTTTTAATTACCATAGTTAAGGACAAATAGGGTAATTAAGGGTAAAAATAATTTTATAATTATTATAAAATTATACCAACACTTGTCCTAATTTTATTGGATGTGTTATTTTTGAACAAAATCATCCTTGGGCCAATTTTATTTCCTCTTGGAGGCACTTGTATGACTTTAATTGTTTCATAGTATTTTATTTTAGGGAAAGTCAAATATGTCATACTCATGTTTTTAATAAGTATCACATATTTAATATATGGTTATTTAGAATATATCTTTGAATATAAATAGTAATTTGAAATATAAATTTTTTATCTTCATCATGATAATTTATTTTTAATTTTTATAAAAGAAATAGTTAAATTGAAGGCTTTCACAATGATGATTCAATAATTATTTAATTAATGGACATATGAAATAAATGTTTTTAAAAATATTAAAATAAATATAATTTGAGAAAGTTAATGTCATACAAGAATTTTATAGAGTAACTAGACATATTAGGGATGTATTAAAGGTTTTTTTGAAGTTATCTTGTGTATTGATATTTTTTAAAAATTCAAGTAATGAATAGTGTCAAAATTAACATTAATGATATTTTAAAATAAATAACATTTTATTAAATGATATAAAATTACTAAAAATCTAAAATTCCGATAAATAATTAGGATAAGGTTTAAAATGTTATCCATGACTCATTTAGGGTTCGTTTGACATTTTATAGTAACTATATTAACCTTCAAAAAGTAAAAACACATGTTGTCAAAGTAAGAGTTAATGGGACTAAATAAGGGTTAAAACCAAAAGACAAGGGTAAGAATGTGACCTAAACTTGTCTAAAAATTATAGTATAAATATTATTAGACCATTATCACATTAATATTTAATTGGAGTTGTTTAATGGACAATTTTCTATGAAAATAACTTATATATTATTTAAATCAAAGATATTTACAAAATGTCACTCGCTTTATATTTAATATCATTTATGTGTACACATGGTGACAAAACCAATATATGAATGAACCTAAATGTCTATTTTTATTCTAATGAAATTAGTTTCATTATATATATATATATATTTTAATTTTTATAAATTATATAATTACCTTAAATGATTCTATAATGCTAATACAATATTTATTTAATTCATAGTAAAATAAAATAATTGATTTTAAAGTATTAGTTTTGATATATTTGGGATGAGTTATTTTTTATGATTAATTTTATAGATCTATACGATATATTAGAGATGTGTGAATGCATTATATTAAAATTACCATGTTTTCTTGATGTATTGAAAGTCAAATTAAATGAATAGTATCAAATTTGACAATAATGATATTTTATTGAATTATTATTTTATTAAATTATTTAAAAATAATAAAAATATTAAATAATTATAAAGGGGATAATATATAGTCTAAAATGTCTTCTAATATTCATTTATATGCCATTTTAAAGTCTTTGGATCTAGATTAGCCTTATTATATTTTAATATTTTGAGGATTTCCGAAAGTACCCCTCACCTCAATTATAAAAGGGAACCTACTCCCTCACTTACTCACACAAATTTGAGTTATATGTATTTACCAAAACCTGAAAATTTTTCTCACCAACATCCTTAGTTAAGTTCTAGAGGTTCTGGTCCTTCCAAAAAACCAACCCTAGATCACTTAATAAGAGATTAAAGGAAGTCTGCCGAAGAAGAGGTAATCATTTTTATTGACTCATTCAAGTTTATTTCTTATTCTAATTACTCTTCATGTGTTGTTTACATGATAAATTAATAACTACAGTATCATCTATATGATGATATTTTATTATGATTATGGGATATCTTCCACCTTTTATCCATCCTCTGAAAAATGAAAGCACCACGCGTGCGTACGTACGACTTACCGTCTCCACACCGTGGTATAATTTTTTTTCATCACCACTTTACTTGGATGAGTATAAGGATGGAAATAATAGATATATATTTTAATAATTAAATTATATTTATTTTTATTATTAATATACCATCCAATTCCTTACCATTTTACTATTAAGGGAATGATAATGTCGCTTATGCATACATACGACCCACCGTCTCCATGGCGCGATGTGATTCATTTTAAATGTTAAACATTAAAGAATGATTGTAAAACTGTATTTAATAATTAAATATTATATTAATAACAATAATATAATTCTGGATATGAAAAAACTACATCTTATACACAAAAATCAATATTTACACAATGAAACATGCATAAGAAAATGAAGCAGTTAACACCAGAAACAAGGGTAATAATGAAATATTATTAACATTTGGGTGATAAAATGATATAAGAGGATCATATAAGATATCATAAATATTAAAATGGTTCTGGTATAAATTAATAAAATGATTTAAACTATTATACATGAGTTCAAAACACGCACAACCAAAAGGAAGTGTGAGGTATGGGGTATTCTCATCTCACTTTTATTTCTATGAGATATTAATTATTCACCTCTTATTTATTTTATGTGGCTTACCACCCCTTTTATATATCATATCACGAATCTCTTCATATTCATGGTGTTCATTTTTTCATTTTAAAACTATTTACTTTTATGTGGTTTATGATTCAAATATTTCAAATTGGTATGCGACAATTTGATTTAAAAATATCTTTTTAAATCAATCCATTTGATTATTGCCTAAATAGTATACCATTTTTACTTAATATGTCTACATTGAAGGTTATTTGAATTACTGGGTAAATAAATTTAAATATTTATCTTCTACTCAAAACAAATACTTTTTGATAAGGCTTATTGATTAATAAATTAAATCAATCATTTCGATATTTGAGGAATGATTTGGACATGTAAGAACGGGTGGGGACCATATATAGAAAATCCCCTTGATGCATTGATAGTCTCATGAGATGAAAAATCTGGCCAAATTAAATGGGGTTTTACTCATAATGATTAAACTGGCTTATGAAAGGTCTTGAAGGTAAAGGAATTACATGCCTTAGAAACTTGACATCCAATAATTAAGAATTTCCTTTATTAAGATTTCAGTTATTTTTATCCATTTGATTTTCACAGTGATATTATCCATGGATTCATATTTTAATTAAATGGCATGTGTGTTCAATTATTTTTACCTTCCCATATTGATTATGCACTATTGATCTCAAGATACATTCTGCTGTATGTAACTCTTACCGAGCATCTGAGATTACCCTTTTATTTGTTATCTTTTCCCTAGGATATTCATATTAAATATTTGAATAAGACCAAGGATGAAAATTACATTCCTTTTTTATGTTCTATGATTAAATACTAATGTAATAAGGATTCCATGTATGAATCTAGTTCTTCAAGACCACTAAACCGATCTTTCCTTTAATATGTGATCCCTTATATCTATTCCAATGTAATAAAATAAGGCACTGACTCTAGGTTACTGGTGTTTGGGTATTTACAAAAGCTATAAATGATGAATTCTGGGTAATGGCTATGTAATATGAGTTGAATCAGTTTGAAAGAAACGAAGTCTAGAAACTAGTGAAAGACCTAATGATTTCTTGACCATTGGAACTAAATGGGTGTTTAGGAACAAGGTTTATGAATCTATAAAAATAATTATAAAAAAATCTACACTAGTTTCACAAGGGTACAATTAAGATGGATGTATAGATTATGAAGAAACCTTTTCACTTTTTTCAAGACTTGAAGCCATTAGGATACTATTTTATTATACAAAACATCTAAATTTAAAATTATATCAAATGGATGTTAAGAGTTATTTACTAAATTTTTATATTATTAATGATATTTTTGTTGAAAAACCCTTAGCTTTTCATATCCACATTTTCTGAATCATATTTTCAAACTAACAAAAGTACTTTATGGTTTAAAACAAGCTCCTAGAGCTTGGTATGATATGATCAACACTTTTATTATTTCAAATGGTTTTATAAAATGTGTTGCAGATCCAAATTTATTTATTAAAAGAACTTCAAAAGATGTTTTAGTTTCTTATATTTATCTTGATAATATTTTCTTTTTTTCTTCAAGAAATTATTTATGTACTAAATTTTGAAAAATGAATTTGAAATGAGTTTGATGGATAAACTAAAATTATTTCTTGGTTTTAAAATTTTTAAAAATTAAGAAGGAATTATTTTAAACAAAATAAAGTTCACTAAATATATTTTAAATTGTCTTGGATTGGATAACACAAAATGAAGTGATAATCCAATGATAACTACTTGTAAACTGGATCTTGAGGAAATTGGTAAACCAGTAGATCAAACTGCTTATAAAGGCAAGAATGAGAGTTTACATTACTTAACTATTATTCAACTTTATATTATGTTTAGTGTGTGTATGTGTGCCATTTTTCAAGAAAAACTCAAGGAATCTCATTTAACTATCATTAAAATAATTTTTAAATACCTTAAAAATACTACCAATTTATGAATGTTTTATTATAAAAGACATGATTTTAATCTAATTAGTTATTTTGATGATGGATTCATTGGTTGTAATTTAGATAGAAAAAAATCCTTTGGAATGTGTAACTTGTTGGGAAATTCTGTTGTTTCATGGTGTAGTAATAAACAAAACTCTGTTTCATTGTACACTACTGAAGCTAAATATATAGTTGTAGGCAGTTGTTGTGCCTAGATTTTGTGGATAAAACACTCATATCTAGATTATGGATATCAATTCAGACATGTACTTATAAACTGTGACAACAAAAGTGATATTAACATTTCCAAAAATCCTATATATCATTCTATAAAAAAATATATTGATATAAAAAATTACGTTTTGAGAGATAATTTTCAAAAGGAGATATCACTCTAGAATTCATTGGTACAAAACATCTGCTTGCTAATTTTTTTACAAAGCCTATGAATTATGAGAGATTAAATTATATCAGACATGAATTAGGTATGATTGATTATGTTGATTTTTTTTATGAAATACTTGTAATATTCTTATATATATATAAGTTGTACTTATATCAGATATTTAACTCATTTTAAATATACCATATGAGTTTTTAAATAGAATAAATATTTATCATTTATTTCTCACATGTTACTATTATAAAAAGGCCAAAATGATTGAAATATCTAAAATTATAGTCAGAATGGCCACACTCCCTTCTAACTCAAACTAAACCCTCCTTTGAACCTTCCCTCACTGAAAGTTGAGAATTTCAAATATGTGAATATTAATAGTGGTTAGTGAAGATGAAGATATTATTTGTGGAAGATATACCAGAATAATTTAACACTCACAAGAAAGAAAAATAAAGTATGTGTGGACCTTTTAAGCTTACAAATCTCCATCTTCTGTATTGTGAAGTTGTTCTAGAAAAGGAAGTCAATGTTGAATAGTTCAAAACTAGCCATTCCTTGGTTTGGAGATCTGTTCATCATCAGGGATGGATGAGTTGCCTTCTAAATGAGAATCAACCCTTCTATCCATTCATGGTGAAAGAGTTATATGTGAACATGGTTTTTGAATGTGGATATCATGAGGATGTGATTAAGATAATTGTTTATGGTCATGAATGTGAATTCACTTCAACCTTTTTGGATGATTATTTAAGGGTACCACACCTTAGAGAATTTAGCGATTATCAAAATTCCTATCCTATGAATTGTACCCACTTTGAGATTGGTAATGTGATATAATAACTGAAGGATGACTCAACCTATCAAATACTGAGTGAAAATGTGCTAAGTGGAGAATGAAAGTTGTTATTGAAGTTTATACAACACTGCATCTACGCTAGAAAGGGAGAATTTATCTCGATTAGGTATCAAGATCTTTTTTTGATACACCTTATGGTTCATGGTATCTGAATCAATATACCTAGATTCTTAATGAGGCATATTTAATAACTAAGTAATTATTCTTTAAGATTAAATAAAATTCCATAACTAAAGTTTATATCTATTATAATTAAACAAAAAAGGTTAATTCCTAAGGGAGTAGATATATAAATATTTTATAGTAGTATTTGTATTAATCATACCACATGAAAAAGGATGAAGTTCAATTGGAATCCATGAAAAAAAGGTGGGTATCTAATAAGGAAAAAGTGGATGAAAATTCAAATCCATAGAAGAATCCATCTAGACTAAAGGATATCATTGAATGAGGCTTAGAACCAGATGAAATTGTTGAAGAAAACTATTCTTCTAATGAAGATAGTTCTCAAGATCTTGTTGATATAGCTAAAGAATCCAAAAGATCTTATGAAGAGATCTTAGGTGGATCTCTTGTTCATGAGGTTCTAAATGAATTTGATGTTCCTGATGAGGAAAAACCTATAAGGGAAGAAGTATCTCCTTCTCAAGAAGCTTCAAGGGAATTAAAAGTGCTAGTCAGAACAATTTCTTTCAGGGAATGAATAGTAACTCCTAAGGGGGATAGAACTCCTAGGTCCTTGTTTTTTAGACTTGTTGCCACTGGTTCCAAGAGTGACATAGGAGATGATCCAGTTGGAGATAGTACATCAATGTTTGAGATAGGGAGAACTCCTATCTTTGACTCCTCACCTCCCACAGATGATTCTCCTATAGAAAATACTTTTTTGTGATATAAATTTATGTTCTTCTTCATATGATGATGATATTAATGATGATGGTGATGATGATGATAATCCACCCATTCCAAAAGGTGATTCCATTCTAGATGCTTCAAAATTTTTAGAGCCTACTATGCCAAGGACTTCTTCTCTAATTACAAAAGACCAGACCAGTCTTGATCCCTCTCATGATTTTTTGAGACTCATAACCACACCTTAATCTATTAGAAATGTTTCAAAAAACCTTTTTGATGGAGAATAGTTTTATGATTCATCACCTAGGAAAAAATTGGGGGATATATAAGATTCATAGGAATAATCAAATACCTTTCTTAGAGAAGTTGAGAGGCCTACCCCGATGTTTTCTCTTATAAAGAATAACCTTGGAGAAAAACCCATGAGTTTAGCGACTCTAGATATTCCTCATCTTCTCAAGATTTTTATGTTACTCTAGAATCTACTCAAGCTCAATTTTCTCTATCTCAACAAACTGGAACTTCCTTTTCACCTACAGTAATCACTTCTACATACTTCATTCAGTTTAAAAAAGATCTTTTAGAAGTGTTAATGGAAGTTTTTCTAAGTAAAAGTAAGAAAAATATCTATAATAGAGAGGAAGATATTGAATACACTATTTAGAGTGTAGTTATAAACATTTAGATAAAGATATTTCTCAAGATAGATCATATGAATCATGATATTTCCAGTTTCAGAAGTGAGATAGAGAATTTTAGAGGTTAGATTGGATCCCTATAAGGTGATTTGATAGACATGTTGGCTATAATAGACAAAAGGAACCTATCAGTTATTTTCAGTCATTCTAGACCCTCTATATAAACCTCAACACCTCATACTTCAGTATTTATTAACGAAGATCTTATTAAAATATTAATCCATGAGGAAATTAAGAATATCATTAACAATGTGAAGGAAATCTAGAATCAAGTGAAAATGGATGTCGTTACATATGGTGAAAAACTTTATGATATGGTTAGAGTTGAATCAGTCAATGTTTCTAAATACAAGGGTGTAATCAAGGGAACCATCAAGTAATATATCAAATGAATTTACACCAAGTAATATCTCAAGACTCAATTTCTTTCTTTGGAAAGAGACCTAAAAATGCCTCCTATCACTATAGATTTAAAAGATATTATAGAGAAACTATTAGTCATGAATCCTTTGGTCGACCGGTTTATGTATAAAAATGACGAGTTCCTTCAGATTACGGAACATGTATTTTGGGAATTAACTAATATTACATGGATTTTAGGGCCTTATTTATACATTACAGATGTCCCTGTTCTAGAACCTCCTTCCTTAACTGTTCCCAACATCTCTCCATCTCCTTCCCAAGCCTCTACCATAAATTCAGCCTTTATTTTCACATTTTACTCTACTCAAACATATACCTCACCTACTACACCTCCTACAAGACCATTCCTTATCACACTTTCTCATGCCTTACATTAGATCAAACCAGTTTCCAAGAGTATCATAATTCTAGGAGCTACTGCAATTTCTCATCCCCCTCCTTCTCCTCCTGTTTTTAGCAAAGGGAAAGACCCCTTTATTCATTATACCCTTCTAAAACATGTATATTCATATTCAAATTTAGATTAGGATTATGAGAGGGATAATGTAATATTTTTGACAATTAATGAAATATATTTTTTCTAAATTCTATCTCTTCATTTTCATTTATGTATTTATTTTTATTTTTTTACCATGTAACCCTTTGTGCATTATTTTTGTTAATCCCAAAAAAGAGATTAAAATATGGAATATTAACAAATTGACATGATTATCTCTTTTATCCAATTACATGTCATAATAGATTATAATCTTTCATTATTTCTTAATGTTTTATGTATTTGTTTATTATATAATTTTTGATCATAAAAAAGGGTATATCATTGGATTAGTTTAACAATTAATTATTTTAATGATCAAAAATCATGTTTATGTTGTTTCTAATCCATTATATGTTTTATGAAAGATAACTCTTTTTCCATAAAATATATAAATTTTCCTAAGTCTTGAATTGAACGTAAAGATTATCTAGATAGACTATAGACCATAAATCCAAAGAGTGGAAAGTTAAAAAGTACTCAATCAACTACATGAAAGATTCATCAACTGTGAATAACATCACAAAGGAATCAAGTGACCACTAGAAAAACTGAGCGACTACACGTTGTATCTCAAGTGTCCACAATAATCCAGATTTTTTCAAAGGCATGGATCGACTGCATGACAAGTTAGATTGATTGAAAGGAAAGTTAGATCATCTTAAAGGCAAGTTAGATCAACTCTAATGAAAGTTAGATCAACCAAATGAGAAACCTTTAAACTTAAAATCCAAATGGAAGTGACTGTGCATCTATTAAATATCACAAAGTATTTTATTGACCATAGGAAAGAATTAGAGTTTCCATAAGATTCCAATTGAACACAAGTTAAAGGAAAGTTTCCATATGAGAAAGATGGAATTTTAGAAAATTAATGAAGTGATCACATGACTTGTTTAAGTGACCGTGGTATGACATAAAATTTGAAAAATTATATGATCAATTGTAAGTTCATGTGTTAAAACATAAGTTCAAGTGATCGAACATATGACTTTTTCAAGAGATCTTATTAGAATTATCACAAAGTTTTGAAGCCACTATGGATACTAACATGGAAGAATTTAAATCTATCATATCTAAAGTGAGTATTATATTGTTAAATATAACATTCCAACCACTTTTCTTCATATAATTAAATGTTATCTAGAATCCTTTAATGAACCCAACTTTCACACCAAGTACAGGGATCTTTAATGAGGAGTTTTCAATGGATATTTTTAGAGATAATACTCTTTTAAATATGAATGAAGACAAAGAGAAAACTAGTTGTACAAGAAATACACAATAGACACATACGCGTGACAATACAATTTTTATGAACACACGATAATCTATTTCTCATATAAACTATATTATAAGATATGAGAATATATTTCATCTCACATCTCATTACCAAATCAAAATATATCCTTTAAGAAGAGAAGAATCACATGAAAAACAATAGTACTTATCCTTTTCATTGAAATATTTTCTATTCCCCTGATCTATTCTTTTTACACCTTTGAACTGTGTTTATTTTACATTGCATATCTTTTAAGAACTTGCTGATATATTATATTATATAGTATGAGATACTCTATACCATTCTTTCTTATCATATGTACTCCCATAAATAACTATAGAAGAGGCTGTATAGATTATACTATATGCATAAAATTGTATTTAAAACCCAATCGAGGTTATGGATTAGTTTATTTGAGTAATAAAATGTTTGGTAGTGGGTGATTTCAAAGTGGAGAAGAACAAGTCTCAATTTGAGACTAAACCTCTTTTATTCCATTATGTGTTTTTACTATTTTGTTTTATCTCTTTAAAAAAAATATGTTTTAGTTTTAAAAACTCAATAGAAAAACACTAATTTGATAATTACATTTAATAAGTGTTTTATATACTATGTTTGATATAAGTAAATCTATTTAAAAATCTAATAGTGTTAAACATGTTTTCACTGAGTTGTGATCAAACTTCTGAGAAGATTTTTGAGTTATAAAATTATATACTTATATTATTTTAGCTAACTGAGATTTTTATTTTATAAATTGGCAGATTTAATTTTAAATCATTTTTATAGAAATTTTAATTAGAAATTCGATTCATCCCCTCTTGTGTTTTCCACTCTGACCAACAAAAATGTTAGAAGCATGCATACACAAAAGGGAATAAAACATGAGAAGATAATAATTACATAAGTTGTGATAATTGTGAATTTAATATGCATATGATTCTATATGATAATGATTACATAATAATTAATTATTGTGATATTCCTTCTAAATCAGAACTTGTCAAGACCTCAATCATTCAATCGGGTATTGTTGAGCTCAACATGAGTACCCATATATTATCTTGAGTAAGGAAAGTTACTTAAGATTTTCATGTTAGGTATTGTTGATATTAGAACAAGTATCCCTTGATTATCCTTAGTTGTCTTATTATTAGTTATTGTTTTAGGTTAAACTATCTAGGAAGGCCTAACAATTAGGATACCATAGGAATAGAGTTGAGTGAATCCATATAATGGATTCAAATAAGTGGTTATCTGCTCAATTATCGAAGAATAATAATTTTTATGATTAATATGATTCCCTACCTAAACAATCATGGATTTCTTATGTGATAATTGGTGTAAGTCATGATAAAATATGGATATTGGATCACAAAATTAATATGATTTATGAGGTCATCAATTTTAGTGGTAGAAATTTTGTTAAAATTCTTTGATGAAAATATATAAGACTTGATATTCACATGATAAAAATTTATGCTATAGATAAATGCATCATCATCATAAAGATAAAATTTATATTAACCCTTAACATGATAATCTTAAATTAAGAAAATCCTAAGACTGGTAGCTTAATAAATGTTTTTAATAAATAGAAATATTCTATGCGTTAGAATAGTTCTTTTCTGAGTAACCAAATTCTAAAGCTGATCAAAGGAAAATCAAGATGATTATAGAATCATGGAATGATTTATTTATGGTTTTGATGGTACTAGATTCTAATTAACATAACCCAATATGATTGGGTATTCTAATGATATTCAATATGATTGAATATTTTTGGATAGACTGAATAATTACTATGATGATTATCCTTGTTAAGGAATTAATTATATTTTTATCTATGGAAATGTTTGGGAAATATTGATGAATTCAATAAAATTTTACTTGATATCATCAAAGTGTTGATAATAGATTAACTAGGAATATGATGTCTAAAATTTGACACTATATATACAATAAAAGGATGTAAAAGTTTAAAATTAGAAGAGATAAAGTTTGAAAGTCCAATAATATTTATTCAAGAATCTAATTAAGGTTATTTGAAACCCGAGGGTATTATCAGAAAAGAGTATTAATTATATATAATGGGATTATATAGAATACCTAAAGGGGTTTGTGAACTTCATTAAGTATCCATGTTAACTATTAATGTTACAGAAATTGATACTTGGATTTTGAAAGGTATGTGATACCAAGTGTGTTTTACCAATGCTTTAAATATACAGGAGTTCAAAATCATTGGATGGAATGAAAGGATCTTATAGTTTTCATTCAAGTGATGAAGTAAATAGTTACTATATCATAAATTTAAATGTTAATATGTTTATCAATCTTGGATAAATCTAAGTAAATAAAGTGTATCTTCATCTCGTTTCTATTATATGGTTTGAGTTGTTAACAAAGAGTTTTTAAGAACAACATGAGATGACTAATTGGATACAATAGGTTTATAATTCATTAGATTCTAAAACATTTTTTGAGAAGATGACATCGATACAAGTTTTTTATCTAGGATAAATAATTTTTACAACTATTTGTTAAAATATTATGGAATTTGATTCCCACCCAATATTGGTGTATTTTAATGAATAAAATATTCTTTTTCAAGAAAATAATATAAACACATAGAATGAAATATGTGATATAAAAATAATAGTTTATTTTTCATATATTTCTACTAAAAGAAAATAAGTGTTATTTCCTAAAATATAAAGTAGTTTGTGTTGTATCTTAGAAAGATATTCTGAAGAGAATAATGTCAAAGAGGCTACTGAGAGTACGTTTGAAATTATAAAAGTTCAAAGCTAACTAATAAAATATTTTTCCTATTTAAGTTTAAGTGATTCTTAAATTAATATCCTAAATAGTTAGGATACATGATAGTAAAGAAAAATGTAAATATTTAAATTTATTTACTATAAGAAAGTGAGTATCACTATTAACCAAAGGATTATGTGATAATAAATAAATTTAAAGATTTATATTTAGTTATCGTGAGAAAGTGATTTATACTTTGTGTCTTGAAATAAGTTTTAGGATATGATAGTAAAAGAAATATAAATAGTTACATTTATTTACTATGATAAAGTGAATATCACTATTATGATTGATTATTTAGAAAGTGAAATTCACTTGATTTCCTAAAATTTTTAGGAAATAATGGTAAGGAGAAATGTAAATGTTTACATGTGTTTAACATAATGAAGTGAATTTCACTTTATCCTAAAATAGTTTAAGATATGCTAGATAAAAATTTAAATGGTTAAATTAACCTCAAGAAGAAAGTTTGATGGTGTAATTTCATAATTTATGATGATTTTAATATTATAAAGGGTTATAATTAGACAAAAAAAGTTAACATTATAACATTTGATGTTATGAAGTTAAGGAGTTTGAATATAAGTTCAAATAATTGAACTTAAGGAATATGATTCCTAAGTATCACCATTATTCAAACAATATTGCTTCCTAAATGTTACCCACTAAGAGGTTAGTGAGAGTAGTTTATCAGATGGTCACATAGATATGATACAAGATGTAATGTTCAAACACTATTAATACAACAAAACATGAGATTTATGTAGAATCTATGGATATTAAACTCTTAATAGATCAGTTGTGATGGTTTTAAACACATAATTTAATTATAATAAAGGAAATATCCATTTATCATTCATTCATGTGTGCTAAAATTTACTTTACATGAATGGTTAGATTATAAATATCCCCTCAATGCACTAATTTTAGCCTAATGGGATGAAAAAATTCCATAGGATCCATAAAGACAACCCATGACTTCCCCATTGTGATCTCTAATGACTTCTCTAAAAACTAGACTAGGATTCCCTCTAGATACTCCATCATATTTTCATTTGATCCATCCAATAAAATGAGAGTTCCATATAAATTCAATAATTCTAGTAGGAGGACAAAATTTACCTACAAAATTATTACAATGAACATGCTAGATGGAATTGGCATTACTCATTGCCACCATAATTTGTAGAATGGTATATTTTATATTAAATTTGGATTACTCATTTATCCCCTTATTTTGACTATACAAAATGGATTGAATTAATTCTACATTGTCCAGCTAAAATAGGTTAAGAAGCTACTGAGAGAGAGAGAGAGAGCGGGGGAGAGCTAAGTGTAAGATTTGAGATGGTCCTGGATAGAATAATCATGAGGAGGATAAACCTAAAATATTTTAAAAATAATATTCCTTTAGAAATCCATTTATTAATTGGGAATTACATGAGTTTAATCCCATACCTTGGACTGACTGACAAGTTTTTAGTTTATTTTCAATGATCTGATAAGCATTTTGTGATTTTTGGATCAAATCTTAATTGGGTCATGTTAATTCTATAATATCACTAGGTATGGTTTGAGTTTGAAGATCGTGAAACCCATTTTGGAAAAATATTTTATAAGTAAATATTCATATTCTTTTCAATCAAACAATTTATTTTAATTTCATAACATGTATCATTGTATTGTATTGTATGAATTTTGAATTCTTTTATTTGAAATTTTCTTAATTATTTGGGATAAAATTATCAAGGAATACATACACAACCACCAACTCTAATCAAATCAATCCAACACACCCCTCAAAGGGATAACTTACATCATATGTCAGTCCAAAGCAAACAATACAAATCTAAAGATCATATAATACATCATCACTTGGATGTTGAATGTACACTAAAAAAATTAATGGAATATTTATTGAAAATTAATTTATCTTCCACATGATTTGATTGATAATAATTATATCAGGTCATGGGGTGGGGGTAAAAAGGAAACAAACTACAGAAGTGGAGGCTCGAAACCATGATCTCCTTAAGCGAAACACACCGAGGATGACTATATAAAAGGATGCGATTTCTATTATTGAAAAAAACTATTTGTATGCAAGTCTCTAAAAGTTCCCTTCCTTAATGTTTCTTGTTAATCATCCTTGGTGAAAATGCTATCACATATTCAAATGCACTGGTGTCCTCCAATTGAGATCAAGATTTGCAGGCTGGTGTAATCCCTTGAAGGAAGGAAGCTTTTTTTTGCTGCTCCAATGATATTCATCAAGAAAACTCAATAAAGATTATTGCATTGGATATTCAAGTACTCACTTTCATGTTCTTCATTTACTAAATGTTGATTCTGTCAAAGATAAATCATATATTTTGGGGTTTTGATTTCGTTTCCATGTCCATATGATAGACAATGAAAACCCAATAGTGGTATCAGAGCACATGATTCTTTGATGAATCAATATATTCATATTATTATTAAATAAAGAACACATTTTACAAACTAAAAAATGAAATGTTTCAAGTCTGGAAATAAAAATGAAATTCTATATTTATATTTAATAATTAAAAAGGTTTATTTAATTATTTATGTTATTCTTGTTTATAAAACAATTTATAAAATGTGAATAACATTAATTATTGAGGCTTAATAAATTTTTTATTAGCCTTTTTCAAATATGAAAAGTTCATATTTATTACTATTTTTTTAATAAAAATAAATAAAGAATTTATTTTACTCAAGATAACTCAACTATGAATTGAATTATATTATTTATATTTTTTTATAAACATCAGAAAATATATTTTTAAATATTTACAAAAAATTTATAAAAGTGTTTTATAAATTAATTAATTATAAAATATTTATGTTTAATTGATAAATATTTTACAAATAAGTGTGGTTTATAAAATGTTTATAAATCATAGAAAATGGTATTTTAGGAATATTTTAATTTATAAAAGGTTTATAAACTAATTAATTATAAATTGTTTATAATTAATTATATAAATTCTTATAAAACATTTATCAACAAAAATATTCTAAATATTAAATGTTAATATATAAAATAAATTTTACCAAATTATTTTGTATGCCTTGTGATCTAGAAATAATTTTTTTTTTGATTTCAGAATCATAAGGGGGAATTTAAAAGGGTTATAAATTATAATGTAAGGCCAAAATAGAAAGAAGTTTATATTTAAAATTATGAATTGTTCATAAATAATTAATTTTAATATGTTCAAATTAAAAATGGTATTTATTTTGAGTAATAATTTTTTTGGGTAAATAAATAAATAATTTAATTATAAAGAAAATTAAACTGAGAATTGAATTAGATTATATATAAATTGTTTAGAAATAATTAAAAGGTTTTATGGAATGTTTTTAAAATATATTAAAGGGTTTTGATAAGTTAATTAACCATAAAATGTTTATAGTTAATAGATTAATTTTTTTGAAACATTTATTACAAATATTCCTTTAATATTAAAGAGTTAATATGAAGGATATCATTTCCACATTAATATTATTTATAAATGTTATAAATCATAATAAAGGGTATTGAGACCTTTTTACTTAAAATTATATGACCTATTTGTCATCTTTAAATAAAGTGTTTATTTAAAGATTATAAAATGATTTATAAAAGTGTTTATAAATCACATAAATATGGTAAAAATATAAAAGGTGTTTATATTAATAATTATGAATTGTTGACAATTAATTAATTTGAAATTATTTAAATTAAAAGGGGACCTTATTTAAAGACATTATTTAAACTACAAAAAAAGAGTTTTGGTTATTGATTTGATGAAAGGTTTAGATAATATATTGAAATGTCATATAATAAATATTATGAAAGAGTTAATATTTTATTGAGTATAAAATAATTTATATTCAAAATTATGGAATGTCCATAATGTCAACTAATTTATAAAAGGGTTTATAATTAAATTTTATCTCATGTTTAAATATTTAATTTTTTTATTTATTTAAAGTTTATTCCCTACTTTATTCATAGTTATGAATTGTTTATATTATGAATGTGTATGACTTTTTTTAACTATTAAACTACTTCTAGGAGATAGAGTCTTCAATTACACACAAGGTTTGAATCAATAAAATTTAATTTTCATCTACCTTAATGTCAGTTTGTAATTGATTTTATTATCTTTAATTTAGTTGTTAGATATAGTTTGTGCATATTATGTTTTAGAGAAATCTTGAATTGAATTATCACTCAAGTAAAGTGTCCCTTAGTAGAGGGACTTGGGGTTGGACCATCTACTAGCCTAGAGGATTATACCTTATTTAGAGAGATAATTCGGTTGGCTATTTGTTGCTTTCATCTTACTCGTATGGAGATTATCAATCTCATGTTTCTCTATTCCTTTACATAAAAAGTTCATGTATCTTATGAATATGACAAATTCACACACACACACACACATATTTAAATTTTATTTTTTGGTGAGTAACACAAATTTGTTTGTTGTGTAAAAGGTTACACAATAATGTGGTGTGAACACACTAATTTGGTGGGATGGAATATGAATTCCAAAACTAAAACCGTTGGCTTAGTCTAACAATTCATTATTTTAATCATCACAAATCATGTTTATGTTGTTTCTAATCCATTTTATGTTTTAATAAAGATAACTATTTTTCTATAAAAAATGGAATTTTATTAATTCTTGAATCGACTATAAATCTTATCCAGAAAAACTATCGACCATAAGTCCAAAGAGTCGAAAGTTACAAAGTACTCAATCGACTACACGACATATGAAACAACTGTGGCAAACATCACAAAGGTCTCAAGATACCACAAGGAAAAATGAGCTACTGGACATTGTATCTCAAGTGATCATATAGATCAATATTTTTTCAAAGGCATGGATCAAATATATGATAAGTTAGATCAATCTAAATGAAAGTTAGATTGACCACAAGACAAGTTTGATCGACCACAATGCAATCTAGATCAACCACACAAGTAACCTTGTGATTGTAAAGCCAAATGGAATCAACCACACATCTTTCAAATACCCCAAAGTATTTTATCTACTTCATGAAATAATAAGAACTTATGTAATATTCAAATCGATTGAAATTTAAATTAAAGAAACTATATTAGAAAGTTGGAATTATAGAAGAGTAATGAAGGGACCACATGACTTGTTGAAGTAACTGTGGGATGACATCAAAATTTGACAAAGTATGTGATCAATCATACATTTATGTGATCAATCGTAAGTTCATGTGATTGAATGTATGACTTTTTCAAGAGATTCAATAAATATTATCCTAAATTATTAAAATCACTATAGATACTGACATGACACACTTTAAAGAAACCATATCTAAAGTGAGTATTATATTGTTAAATATAATATTCAAAACTATTTTCTATGAAAAATTAAATATTGTTCAGAAGCATTCAATGATCCAGATTTTCACATCGAGTATGTAGATATTTAATGATGATTTTTCAAAAGATATTTTTTGGATAAAACACCCTTTTTAAAGATCCTCAAAGAATAATAGAAAACAAGTGGGGTAAGAAATACACAGTAGTCACATACACACAACAATATGATTTTTAATAATGCACCATACTCTGTTTCACATATGAAATTCATTGTAAGATATGATAAAATATTTTAACTCATATATCATTGCTGAATCCAAAGACTAAATTCAAGAAAAGAAGAATCATAAAAAAAACAAGAGAACCAATCCTCTAAATCAAAATATTTTCTCTTCTCTTGCTATGTTCTTTTAAAAATTTTGGGCTATGTTTGTTTTACACTATATATATTTTAAGAACTTTATCTTGTGCTATAATGGAGAGTATGAGATACTCTCTAACATTCTTTATCATTATCTATGCTCCCATAAATAACTGTGGAAGATTTTGTGTATCCTGGACTATCTATTTATAGTTGTATGTAAAAACTAATTCAGGTTACAAATTAGTTTATTTGATTAATAAAATGATTGGCAATAGGTGATTTCCAAGTAGAGAGGACAAGGTCTTGACTTGAGACTGAACCACTTGTTTTATTCCATAGTTTATTTTTCCTATTTCATTTAATATATTTTTAAAACAAATCTATTTTAGTTTTCAAAACTCAATAGAAAAACACTACTTTGATAGTTGATTTGAATAAGTGTTTTATATACTGTGTTTTATACAAGTAAATATATTTCAAAATTTAAAAGAGTGTTAATTTTTTTAGATAAGTTGTGATCGAACTTATAAGAATATTTTTTAAAGATCAAATTATATACTTATACTCTTTTAGTTAAATATTTTTTTTATTTTTTAAATTGGGGGATTTAGTTTTAAATAGTTTTTAATAAATATTTTATTTGGAAACATAATTCACCTCCTATTCAGTTATCCATTCTAACCAACATTTGGTATCTAGGTTTTCTTATTTATTTTTAACTATGAAATAGTTTACCCAAAAGATAAAAATTTATGTTATTTCTAAATTTATATCTTTATGAATAAAAATAGTCTTGAGAGGAATGAAATAAAAATTCCTCCTTATTTTAATGGAACCCATTATACTTAGTGGAAAATCAAAATGAAAATTCATACTGAAAGCATGGGATTTGATATTTGTACTGTAATAGAAAAAAATGAAAAACCAAAGTCTTATAGAGTTGATTGGAGATATTACACTTAGTCAACTTATTATTATAACTATAAATTTATGAATTCCTTATACTATGAATTAGGTAAATATGAGTTCAGTATAATTTCTCTTTGTTCCACTTATTATAAAATTTGGGACACACTTGTTGTTTCTCATGAAGGAACTTCAAATGGTAAAAATATGCACCTGAATACCTATACTATTAAATATTAAAATTTAATATGAAACATAATAAATCGATTTCTTACATGTATCTCTATTTCAAATTTTTTTTAAACACAGTGCATACACTTGGGAATAAATTTTAAGATAAAGATCAAGTGATGATACTCCTACGCTGTTTTCTAGACCAATGGAGGGGAACCTCTATTTCCATTAGATAATCATGTGATATAAGTAAACTACCAGTAGAGGAGTTTATTGGAAAGATCATGATGTATGGGGAAGAATTAAAAGTGAACAAATAAGAATATGGATCTAAAATAAAATCATTTTCTTTTAAGAATTCAGAATCAAAGATGAAGGAGAAAATCAATGAAGACAACTCAATTGAGGATGAATCACAATCAAATAGTGGTGAGGAGATGAATAATTTAGTCATGAGATTTAATAAGTTCTATAGGAAGGATAAATTATTCAAGAAGTAAAACTATGGAGGAAAGTATGATAGAAGAGGAAACTGGAAAAAGGAAAATCAATCAGGTGAAGTAACACTATTATGAATTCAAAAGGAAAGGGATTATCAAAGATGAATGTCCAAAATTGAAGTATAATAACAGATATGAAGATAAAGGGAAAAGGTAAAAAATTATATGAAAGATACTTGGAGAACCTCTAAGGATATTTCTAGTGAGTCTGAATCAAGCATAGAAGACAAGGAAGAAAGAGAAAATATGTGTTTTATGAAAAACACATCTGAGGTACTAAATACTCTCTATATCTTCTATTCATATTTATAATCTTTTTGAAACAAAAAAAAATGATGAAAATATTATAATTGAATATTTATTTGAATATTTTAATTTGTTTGAAGAAACTTTCAATGAACTTAAATATAGTTATAAAAGTATATAGAAATAACATGCTTTATTTGCTCATGTTAAATATGAACTTGATATAGAATAGGAAAATAATAATAATTTATTAAATGAAAAGAATGAAATTAAAATATAAAACGTGAAACTCAAAAAGATATTGAAAGTTTTACAAATAGTATAGAAACCTTAACCATGATTCTTGGTAAATAGATCACACCCAAGTACACAACTAGGATTAGATACCGGCATGTTCAAAGGAGAATTTATAAGAATAAATTTATTCCTAGATCATGCTCTTATAATTTTGTAAATAGTTCAATTTTTATAGACTAAATAATTTTTTTATTTATAAAATACTTAATTATATTTATGGTAAACCTATTAAAAAAAATTTTATTCCAAAAATATTTTATACCTAACATTTATGGACCCAAGAATATATGGGTACCAAAATTATTTATTATTTAAATGTGTGGAGAAAAACTACTTGAAGAGTACCCATAATAATTTTTGGTATCTAGATAGAGGATGTTCCAAAAACATGACCAAAGACTACTCAAGATCTAAAGGCCTTATTAAGGTGGATAGTGGACATGTCACATTTGGTGAAAATGCCAAAGGAAAAATAATTATTCTTAGTCAAATAAGTAATTCTAATTATGTTTTAATTTATAAAGTATTATTTTATGATGGTTTAAAGTACAACATGCTCAATATATCACAATTATGTGATGATGATTATCATGTTATGTTTGAAAATAATTCTTCAAAAATTTATGATTCAAAATATGTTTTAGTTTTTTCTGTTTTACATAAGAATAATGTTTATATAGTTGATTTTGATTCTTTATTTTCTCAAAATATTTCTTTCTTAGGCGCCTTAACAAAGAATGTTGGATATGGAATAAGATACTTATCCACTATAACATTCACTGTCTTAGAAATATAACTCAGAAAGGATTTTTTAAGGATCATCCTAAACTAGAATTCTCAAAAGACAAAGTCTGTAACCCATGCCAAAAAGGGAAACAACATAAGATCTCTTTCAAACCAAAGAAAGAAGTTTAAACTTCTCAACATATAGAGTTGGTTCACATGAAATTGTTTGTATATTCTAGAGTTTTTAGCTAAAATGGTAAGAATCATGTCTATTTTCTTATAGATGAATTTTCTAGACACACTTAGTTCTTATTTCTAGCTAAAAAAAGTGAAGTTTATTCCTATTTTGAAAAATATGAAAAATCTATAGAAAATATTAATGGACTTACTATTAAGACATTAGGAAGCGATCGTAGCTATGTGTTTGGAAATCAAGACTTTGAATCACTATTCTCACAACATGGCTACAATAAAAAATTTTCTACTCTTAGGACTCCCTAGCAGAATGATGTTGTAAAAAGAGGGAAAATAACTCTTCAAGAGATTACTAAGACTATGCTCAATGGGTATGAACTACCTATTTATTTTTGGGCAGAGTTTCACGAACCAACCTAGATACCCTAGTACCCTGATTTCTGATTTTGATCTAACATATCACAATGGGAGTTCCAGATCTCCACATGTTAGCAACTAGCACCTGAAATCATTTCAAATATCAAGTGGGAATTATTTTTCCACAAGAACAAACCATAAATACACCACAAAAGAATATAAATAAATAAACCATCAGTATTTCAAACACTCCTGTAGGATAAAAGTGCCAAAAATATATAAATAAATATCACAAAGTAAAATATTATCTAGAATAAGACACAAAATCCATCAAGAATAAAATCAAAAACTAAGTGCAATGAGTGAATCATAGCTCCAATGGTCACTGCCATCACCCCAGGTCCCATGCTCAAGAACATACTCCACCTCCAAGTGACACTTTATCTTTTAATATATATTTCATAACATAATCTACAAAGGTCTTAAGGAAAAGGTAGATTGTGATAAAAACAACCCAGTGGGATTCCACCAAATGTTCCATAATAAATTTCATAACAATTAAACCATTTATGATTCAATTTAATTAAAAAATTCATGAAATATAATTTAAAAATTCCCAATAAAAACATTATTTCAACACAAGTAGATGATATATATATATATATATATCAAAATAGGATTTTATGAACATTTTATCATAAAAAATAAGGGTATGAGTAAAATAGTTCTATAATCATTGGAATATAATATTCAATTCAAAACCAAGTAGCATTTTCATAAGACCTAAGGTTAGTTAGTTCCTGGATATATGATCATCACACTACTCAGTCAATCAACATGGATCAAGTGTGTGTACATTTACCTAAGGTTCAGGCCATCAAGATAGAATCAATCAAAACCCCATCTGGGGAAAATCATGCTAAACTTGGTTAAGTTAGATTTGACATCATCAATCCATTTCTAGGGATTCAGAGTTCTAACATGCATATCCTAGTCACCCAATAATCAATCAGTCTCTCATGTGCTTCCATAAATCAATAAATTATGGGAAAATCACTCATTTTAATTCAATTCACCATTCATAGTTCAAATTCCCAATTTCAAGTTCAACATGAAATTTTATTTTCAAAACCAAAATAGATGTTTTCATCAAGTTCATACCTTTAAGAATCATCTTTCATTTAAATCCATTTTTATCAAGAATCAAAATCAAATAATTTCATCAAATCAATTCCTTATTTCAATCTATCTTTATCAAAATTCACCCAATTTATCAAATACTTGGAAAAAGGGTATTATTTCACAAATTCATTCTTTTTCAAATAAAATATCAAATTTAATTAATTTTAAGGAAATCAATTGAAATTGAATTTCAAATCAAGAAATAAATTCACGGTTTTAATTGTACAGAAAATCCTTACAGAACCACCAACCTTCACATGATCAAATGATCAATCACCCAAGATGATAATCACCAATGGAGAATAAAGTAAGAGGAAGATCAAATATGAATCCCTAGATTTAAAATCCATAAAATAAAAGATCCAATTCATCAGGAACCCAAGGATTCATTGCTCTAAAATGAGGATAGAAGATAGGAAAGGTAAATCCAAAGTCAAGGAGAAATAAATTACTAGAGAGAGATCAAATTCATCCATAATCTCTTTGATCCAAGAAGAAGAGGGGTTGAAGGAGCTAGTTTGCCTTTTGAGAGCCTCCAAAATCCAAAAGACCAAATTATGTTCAAATGGAAGGTGTTTAGGAGTTATAATGGGGGGTGGGTGGGTGGGTGGGTGGGTTGGGATTTTAATTAGTATTTTCAGTTGGTTTAAAAATTGTTTGCACATTTTTCTAGGTTAGGCTACATGGTTAGTACTAAACGTTCACCTAACCATGCGTCCTCACCAAGATTCTAGAAAGGGTGAATAGTTTGGATACATGATTAGACTAATTATGCACTAACCATGAACACCCCTATTGTCCAAGGCCACATGGTTTATAGAGGATTACACATGGTTTAGACTAACCATGTGACAACCATGCACCACTCTTCAGAACCACTAAACATGGTACATGGTTTCCTGAAACAAACTACATATTTTTTCCTAACCAAGTGGAAACCATAGACTACCCCAAAAAATTATAAAATCTACAAAAAAAAACTTGAACCAAGACCCAAACAAATGATGATAAAAACAAGGTTTAAGAAGTACCCAAAACCTAGTAATAGGACATTACATAGAGGATTTCAATATAGATTTATATATTATCAATAAGGTTATTATTAGAAAACTTTTAAAGCATACTCCAAATGAATTATGGAATAGAAGAAAACTAAAGGTTAATTATTTTATAATTTTTGGATGAAAGGTCTTTATTTTTAAGACAAAGGGGAATTTAGATAAGTTTCCATAAAAAAGTGATGAAGGAATCTTCCTTGGTTATTCAACCACTAGTAAATCATATAAGGTGTTTAATAAAAGATCCAAAATTTTGGAAGATTTTGTACATGCCAAATTTGATGAAACCGATCCACATGAGCCTAATAATTTTTTTTATAAAACCACAAGGATGATATTTCAAATTTGAATATCAATAACTCAACCAAACCTAATGATGGTTAGGTGAAACCTATTGTAGAAAAAACACCCAGTTCATAGGAATTTTTTAAAGAAAAACCTAAATAAGAAAATGAAGTATGAATTACTTATATACCTAGATCTATTATGACTCATAGAGACCATATTTTAGATGATGTTGTTTGAGATCTAGATAGAGGTACTCATAATAGAGCTTCTATTAGAAATGTCGTTGAAGATCAAGACTTTTTATCACAATTTGAACTAAAAAACATCACTAAATATATAAATGAAGAATTATGGGTAATGTATATGAAAGAAGATTTAAATAAGTTTAAAATAAATAAAGTATAGAAACTAGTGGAAATACCTAAAGATTTACAGAATATTGGAACTAAATGGGTGTTTAGGAACAAGTTTGATGAGTCTGTCAGAATAATTAGAAATAAAGCTAGACTGGTTGCAAAAGGGTATAATTAAGAATAATGTATTGACTATGAAGAAACCTTTTCACCTATTTCAAGACTAGAATCCATTAGGATACTATTTGATTATACAACACATTTACATTTCAAATTATATCAAATGGATGTTAAGTGTTCTTTACTAAATGGTTTTATTATTGAGGATTTTTTTGTTGAACAACCCCTGGATTTTCAAATAAACATTTTCCAAATCATGTTTTTAAACTAAAAAAAGCACTTTATGGTTTAAAATATGCTCCTAGAGCTTGGTATTATAGGTTCAACACTTTTCTTATTTCAAATGTTTTTATAAAAGGTATTGCAGATCTAAATTTATTTACTAAAAGAACCGCTAAAGATTTTTTAGTTTTATAAATTTATCTTGATAATATTTTTTTTTCATTCTTCATGAAATTATTTATGTACTAAAATTTGAAAACTTATTAAAATTGAATTTGAAATGGGTTTGATAGGTGAACTAAAATTATTTATTGGTTCTCAAAATTTTCAAAATAAAGAAGGAATTATTTTAAACCAAAGTAATCAAACTAAATATCTTTTAAAATGAATTGGATTGGATAACACAAAAGGAAGCGATACTCCAATGAAAATCACCTGTAAACTGGATATTAATGAAATTGGGAAACTAGTTGATCAAACCACTTATGGAGGTATGATTGAGAGTTTACTTTACTTAACCGTCATCCAAATCAATATTATTTTTAGTGTGTGTATGTGTTCCCATTTTCAAGAAAACCCTAGGGAATCTCATTTAACTATTGTCAAAAATAATTTTTAAATACCTAAAAAATACTACCAATTTGTGATTTTTTATTCTAGAAGACTTTCTTTTAATATAATTATTTATTTTGATGCTGGATTCAGTGGTTGTAAGTTTGATAGAAAAAAACCTTTGGAACGTTCCACTTGTGGGGAAAGTCTCAAGTTTATTGGTGTAGTAAGAAACAAAACTTCATTACATTGTCCACTTCTAAAGATGAATATATAGTTACAGGTAGTTGTTGTTCCTAGATTTTTTGGATGAAACACACATTACTAGATTATGGATATCAATTCAGACACATCCCTATAAATTATAACAAAACAAGTGCTATTATCATTTCCAAAAATCTTGTATATCATTCTATGAAAAAACATATTGATACATGACATTACTATTTTTGAGATAATTTTCAAAAAAGAGATATCACTCTAGAATTCATTGGCACAAAACATATGCTTGCTAATTTTTTTACAAAGCATATGAATTATAAGTGATTAAATTATATCAGACATGGATTATGTATGATTGATTATGTTTAATTTTTTTTTCATGCTATACTTTTAAAATTATATATATATATATATATAAGTTCTACTTATATCATATATTTACCTCATTTTAAATATATCGTATGGGTTTTTAAATTTGATAAATATTTCTTTTTTAGTCCTAATGTGTTACTACTATAAAAATCCCTAAATGATTGAAATATTTTAAATTGGAATATGAATTTCCACACTCCCTTCTAACTTGAACTAAACCATTATTCAAACCTTACCTCACTTAAATCCTAGCCTTTTGAATATGTGAATATTAGTTTCTCTTATTCATGATGAAGATATCATTTGTGGAAAATATACTCAAATAATTTAACACTCCTAATAAAGAAAAATAAAGTATGAATATACCTTGTAATCTTACAAAGCCCCATATTTTTTCTTGTGAAGTTTTTCTAGAAACAAAATTCGATGTTGAATGGTCAAACCCAGTCATTCCTTGGTTTTGAGATCTATTATTCATCAGAGATGGATGATTTGGTTTCTGAATGAGAATCACCCCTTATATCCATGCATGGTGAAATAGTTCTATGTGAACATGGTTTTTGAATGTGGATATCATGATGATGTGACAAGGATAGTTGTTGACAGTCATGAATGTTAATTATATTAAACCTTTTGGGATGATTGTTTAAGGGTACCACATCTTGGAAAATTTAATTATTATCATAATTCATATTCTTTGAATAATCCCCACTTTGAGATTGAGAATGCACTAGAAGAACTTATAGATGAATAAACCTATCAAAGAACGAGAAAAAATGAGCTAAGTGGAGAATACAAGTTAGTATTGAAGCTTATAAAACCCTGAATATACCATAGAAATGGAGAATTTAGCTCAATTATGTATCAATATATTTTCATGCTTACTTTATGGTTCATGGTAGCTGAATTAGTCCGCCTAGATTATTAATCAGGTATATGGAATAACTAAGTAAATATTATTTAAGACCCAATATAATTCCACAACTAAAGTTCATCTCTATTATGATGGATAGAAAAGTTTAATTCCCAACTGAGTATATATGTCAAGTTTTTATAGTGGTATCTATTTAAATCATACCACATGCAAAAGGATAAAGGTTAGTTGAAATACATAGAATAAAAGGTGGGTAGATGACAATGAAAAAGTGGATTAAAAGTAAAATCCAAAGAATAATACCTCTAGAATAAAGGATATCATTGATCTAGGCTTGGAACTAGATGAAAATTTTAAAGTAAAATATTCTTCTAATGAAGGTAGTTCTCAAGATCCTGTTGATATAGATGAATAATCCATAATATCTTATGAAGAGAGTTAGGCATCTCTCATTTTCACGAGGTTCCAAATGAATTTGAGGTTCCTAATGAGGCAGAAATTACAATAGAAGAAGTATCTTCTTATCAAGAAGATTCAAGGGAATTGGGAGTTCCAGTTATAAAAGTATTCTTTAGGGAATGAATAATAACTCATAAGGGAGAGAAATATCCTAGGTCCTTATTATTTTGAATTTCTGCCACCAATTCTAAGAGTGATAGAGGAGATGATCCAGTTGGTGATAGTCCAACAATGTTTGAGATAGGGGGAACTCCTATATTTTACTCCTTACCTCCCATAGACGACTCTCCTCCATAAAATAATTTTTTGTGATATAAATTTATCTTATTATTCCCATGATGATGATATGAATGAGTATGGTGATGATGAAGAAAATACACCCAGGGAAAAAGGTTATTACATTCTATATGCTTCAAAATTTGTAGAGCCTACTATGCTGAGGACTTCTTCACCAATTCTAGAAGACAGGATCAGTCTTGCACCCTATTTTGATTTGTTAATACTATTTCCACACCTTCCTCTCCTATAAATTCTTTATAAAACCTTTTTTAGGGATAGATATTTTACAATTCATCACCTAGGAAAAAAGTGGTGGATATATAAGATTCAAAGGAATGATTAGATACCTCTCTTAGAGAAGTTGAGAGACCCCCTGGTGTCTTCTATAATAAAGAAGAACCTCGGAGAAAAATTCCCAAGTTCTGTGACTTCAAATATTTCTCCTCTTCTCAGGGTGTTTATGTATCTCCAAAATCTTTTCAAGCTCAATCTGCTCCATCTCAGTAAACTGGACCTACTTATTCACCTTCAGTGATCACTTCTGTAGAATTTATTCAATTTAAAAATGATCTTTTAGAAGTGTTAATCGAAGTGTTTATAAGTATTAGTTAGTAAAATAACTATAATAGAGAGGAATATATTTCCTACACTATTGAGAGTGTAGTTATAAACATTCATACGAAGCTATTTCTCAAGATATATCATATGAATAATGATATTTCTAGTTTCATAAGTGAGATAGAGAATTTTTGAGGTTATATTGGATCTCTATAAGCTGATTTGATATAAATGTTGGATATAATGGACAAAGGTACCTTTAAGTTATTATCAGTCATTCTAGACCCTCTATATCAACCTCAACACCTCCTACTTCATTCATTGTTGATGAATATATTATTAAAAGATTAATACATTAGGAAATTTAAAATATCATTGAAAATGTGAAGGGAATCCAAAATCAAGTGCAAATGGATGTTGCTACACATGGTGAAAATCTGTATGATATGGTTAGAGTTGAATAAGTCACGATTTCTAAATACAAGGGTGTAATCAAGGGCACTATCAAGTACCATCTCAGATGAATTTATACCAAGGAATATCTCAAGACTCAATTCCTTTCTTTGGAAAGAGACCTAAAAGTGCCTCCTCTAACTATAGATTTTAAAGCTATTGTGGAGAAATTGTTAGTCATGACTCCTTTGTTCAAACATTTTATGTCTAAAAAGGATAAGTTTCTTAATATTGTAGAACATGGATCTTGGTATTTAAGTGATATTACATTTATTTTAGATCCTTATACATACATTGTAGATACCCATATTTTATAATCTCTTACCTTACCTTTCCCCAACATCTATACATATCCTATCTAAGAATCTACCATAGATTTATCCACTATTTTCATATCTTCCTCTATTACAACCTCTACCTCTTCTATTAAACCTCATAAAATACTATTCATTCTCACCCTTTCTCAGGAATTACATCAGATCAAACCGATTTCCAATAGTATCATAATTCCAGGAGCTACTACAATTTCTCATCCCATAACTTATCCTCCTATTATTGGAAAATGGAAGGACACCATTATTCCTTATAAACTTATAGAATCTATGGATTCAGATTTAGATTTAGATTGTGATTTGGATAAGGCCAATGTAATCTTTTTGACCATAAATGAAATATATATATTTTTCCTTTCTATATATTTATTTTCATTTATGCATTTTTTTAATTTTTTTACTGTATCACCCTTTGTGCATTTTTTTTAATCCCAAAAGGGGGAGTAAAATATGGAATATTGATAAACTGACATGATTATCCCTTTTAGCTAATTACATTACATAATAGATTGTAATATTTCATTGCTTTTTAATGCTATATGTCTTTATTTATTATATAATTTTTGATTATCAAAAAGGGGATATTGTTGGATTAGACCATAAATTCCTTATTTTAATCATAAAAAATCATGTTTATGTTGTTTCTAATCTATTATATGTTTTATAAAAGATAAATCCTTTTCCATAAAATATATAAATTTTCCTAAGTCTTGAATTGACCATAAAGCTTATATAGACAAAATATCGTCCATGAAGCCAAAGAGTGGAAAGTTAAAAAGTACTCAATCAACTTCATGAAATATGAATCAACCATGAAGAACATCACAAAGGACTCAAGTGACTACTAAAAAAACTAATCAACTTCACGTTGTATCTTAAGCAACCAAAATGATCAAGATTTTTTTAAAGGCATGGATAGACCACATGACAAGTTAGATTGAACACAAGTCAAGTTATATCGACTAAAAGTAAATTTACATTAGCTACAAGTCAAGTTAGATAAACCACTTGAGTAAAATTTCAACCACAAATCCAAATGTAAGTGACCACACATCTACCAAATATCACACAGTATTTTATCAACCGCATGAATAAAACAGAGATTCCATAAGATTCCAATTGACCATAAGTTAAAGGAAAGTATTTGTATGACAAATTTGGATTTTTTGAAAAGTAATTAAGTGAGCACATGACTTGTTGAAATGACTATGGGATGATGTCAAAATTTGACAAATTATATGATCGATTGTAAGTTAATCTGATCAAACATAAGTTCAAGTGATCGAACATATTACCTTTTCAAGAGATCTAATCAGAATTATCAAAAAGTGTTGAAGACACTATGGATGCTGACCTGACAGACTTTAAAGTGATCATATCTAAAGTTATTATTATATAGTAAAATATAACATGCCAATAAATTTTCTTCACAAAATTAAATGTTAGTTAGAGGCCTATAATGAGCTCAGTTTCTAAACAGAGTACATGGATATTTAATGATGTGTTTTCAATGGATATTATTATATATAGTATTATTTTAAAGATAAATTAAGATAGAGAGAAAATGAGTGGGATAATAAATACACTATAGACACATACACGTGACAATGTAATTTTTATAAACACATGATACTCTGTTTCTAAAATGAACTCTATTGCAAGATTTGAGAATATATTTCATCTCACATCCCATTACTAAATGAAAATACAGAATTTGATAAGATAATAATCATCTACAAAAAAATATAATGTATCCTTTACATTAAAATATTTCATATTCTCCTGCTTTATTCATTTTACAATTTTTAACTATGTTTGTTTTACGTTGTATATCTTTCAAGCAATATCTTCTACATTATACTAGAGAGTACAAGATACTATCTGAAATTATTTATTTTTATTTATACTCCCATGAAGAATAGTGGAAGAGGATATATAGCCTAGACTGTCTATGTATAATTTTATGTAAAACCTGATCTTGGTTATGGATAAATTTATTTGATTAATAAATTGTTTGACAGTAGGTGATTTCCAAGTGGAGAGGATTAGGTCTTATATTGAGACTAAAAATCCTTTTCTATTCAATTGTGTGTTTTTTCTATTTTTTAATTTATTTTTAAAACAAATCTATTTTAGTTTTCAAAACTCAATGACAAAACATTAATTTGATAATTATCTTTAATAAGTGTTTTATATACTATGTTTGATACAAGTAAATCTATTTTAAAAATTAAGAGTGTTAAACATGTTTTAAATGAGTTGTGATTGAACTTACAAGAAGCTTTCTGAAATATCAAATTATATACTTCTATTGTTTTAGTTGACTAGGATGTTTATTTTATAAATTTGGGGATTTAGTTTTAAATCGTGTTAATAAAATTTTTAATTGGAAACTCAGTTCAATCCCCTCTTGAGTTTTCCACTCTGACCAATAAAAATTCTAGAAGCATGCATACAGAAAAGGGAATAAAACATGATAAGATAATAATTACATAAGATGTAATAATTTTTAATTTAATATGCAAATGATTATATATGATAATGATTAGATAAGAAGTATTTAGTGTGTTATTCCTTCCAAATAAGTACTTTTAATGACCTCGACCATTCAACTGAGTATTATTGATCTCATCATGAGTACCCCTAGATTATCTTGATCAAGGAAAGTTACTTAATAATTTTATGTTAAGTATTTTTTATCTTAGCATGTGTATCCCTTTATTATTCTTATTTTTCTTATTATTTCAATTTGTTTTGTGTTACACTATCTGGAAAGACTTAACAACCAAATACCAAAGGAATATAGTTGAGTGAATCCAAATAATGGATCTAGATAAGTGGTTATCTTCTCAAATATCCAAGAATAATAATTTTTATGATTGAGATGATTCATTACTTTAATAATAATATATTTATTATATGATAGTTGGTGTAAGTCATGATAAAATATGAATATTGTCTCACTAAATGAATATGATGTACAAGGTCATAAATTTTAGTGGGATCACTTTTGTTAAAATTCTTGGATGAAAAGATATAAGACTTGATATTTATCTGATTAAAATTTATTTTGTATATAAATTCATCATCATCATCCAGATGAAATTTATATTAATCCTTTAAGTGAGAAGCTTAATGTAAGAATATCCTAATACTAGTAGCTTAAGAAATGTTTCTGAGAAATAGAAATATTTTATGTGTTAGAACAGTTCCTTCCTGAGTAACCAAGTTCTAAAGTTGTTCAATAAGAAAATCAAGATGCTTATAGAAGCATGGAATGATTAATTTAAGGTTTGAAAGGCACTATATTCTAATTTACCTAAGTAATTATAGTCCCATACACTCAATATGATTGGGTATGCTAATGATACTAAATATGATTGAATATGTTTATAGAGACTGAAGAATTACCATGAGGCTTATTCTAGTTAAGGAATTAATTCTATTTTTATCTATGGATTTTTTTGGAAATATGGATGAATTTAATAAAATTCTACCTAATATTCTGAACTAGGAATATGATGTCTATGTTATGATATTGTATATAAAATACAAGGAGATAAAAGTTCAAAACTGGAAGAGATAAAGTTTGAAATTCCAATAATATTTCTTAAAAAATCCAATAAAGATTATTTGAAACGTGAGGTTATTATCAGAAAAGAGTAATAATTATATATGATGGGATTACATAGAATACCCAAAGGGGTTTAAGAACTTCATGGAATATCCATGTTATTATTGTTATAGAAATTGATACTTCAATTTTGAAATGTATGTGATACCTAGTGTGTTTTACCAATGTTTTAAATATACAGGAGTTTAAAATCATAGGATGGATTGAAAAGAGCTTATAGTTTACATTCAAGTGATGAAGTAAATAGTTTCTACATCAAAAATTTGAATGTGAAGATGTTTATCAAGCTTGGATAAATCTAATTAAATAAATAGTTTCTTCATCTCATTTCTCTTACATGATATGAGGATTTAACAAAGAGTTTTTATGAAAAAAATGATATGATTAATTGGATACACTAGGTTTATAATTCATTGGATTTTATAACATGTTTTGAAAAAAATACATGGATAAAAGTGTTTTATCTTGGATGAATAATTTATCCAATTATTTGTTAAAATATGATGAAATTTTATTCCCACCCAATAATGGTGTATTATAATAAATAAAATATTATTTTTTAAGGAAATAATATAAACAAATTGAATTCCATACGAGATATGGAAATAATAGTTTATTTTTAAGATATTTATACTAAAAATAAATAAGTGTTATTTCCTAAAATATAAAGTAGTTTGTGTTGTATATTAGAAAGATATTATAAATATAATAATGTCCAAGAGTCTATTGAGAGTATGTTTAAGATTAGAAAATTCAATGTTAAAAAATAACAGAATTTTCCTATTTAAGTTTAAGTGATTCATCACTTAATATCCTAAATAGTTAGAATATGTTATAGTAGAGAAAAATATAAATAGTTATATTTAGTTACGATGAGAAAGTGAATATCACTATTAACCAAAGGATTATGTGATGATAAATAAATATAAAGAGTTATATTTAGTTGTCATAAGAATGTGATTTATACTTGGTGTCTTGAAATAAGTTTTAGGATATAAAAGTAAAGAAAATATAAATAGTTACATTTATTTACTATGATAAAGTCTATACCACTATTATGACAGATCATTTAGAAAGTGAAATTCACTTGATTTTTTTAAAATATTAGGAAATGATGGTAAGGATAAATGAAATTTTTTACATGTTCTTAACACAATTATGTGAATGTCACTTTATCTTAAAAGAGTTTAGGATATTCTAGATAAAAATTTAAATGGTTAAATTGCCCTAAAGGAGATCTTTTGATGGTGTAATTTAATAATTGATGATGATGTTAAGTTTAGAAAGTGTTATAACTACACAAAAGAAGTTAAAATTATAACATTTAATGTTATGAAGTTAAGGAGTTTGAATATAAGTTACAAGAATTAAAATTAAGGAATATTATTCCTAAGTCCCACCATTATTCAAATTATATTGATTCCTAAATTTTACTCACTAAGAGGTTAGTGGGAGTAGTTTATCAGATGGTCACATAGATATGATACAAAAATTACATATGGATGTAATGTTCAAACACCATCACTATAACAACAACAGAAGAGTTATGTAGAATCTATGGATATTAAACTCATAATATATTAGTTGTAATGATTGTAAACATATCATATAGTTATAATAAAGGCAATATCTATTTATCATTCATTCATGTGGGCTAAAATTTACTTCACCTTGATGGTCAGATTATAAATATCCCCTCAATGAAATACTTTGAGTTATCCCCAATCAATTATCATCATAGAGTATTATGAGTTGCGATGATATGTTAATATTAGATTGAATATATTTTTATACTCAATTAAAAGGGTTTAATATGAGATAAAAATAATATATTCATGAGCTAATAAGTAGAGACTTATTACTTGGATTGATTCGTAAAAGTATATCTCATAGAATGTTATACGATCATAGATATAATTAGGGCTGTATACTTATTATAAATCCTTCTTACTTGAGTTTGGTGATATACCTATCATGAGAAACTTCATAAATTGATACACTACTTATGCAAGTCAACATATGAAATTAGTTAATACGAGGGTGGTTGGGTATATTGTTGATCATATCATTGGTTGGAGTGCAACTAAGATAGGATTTTTCTACTTGTATGACAAGAAAATGCATCTAGACCTTGATTTAATAAGACTAATGAAATGCATGACCATGATTTTTTAGTCACATATGACGTGTTCAACTAATTTTATGAGGGTCATGTGATGAACTCACCAGTTAGATGAATGAAATGATATGTATTCATTGAGTTGGTTAGTCTTTTTCTAAGAATTAAGAGAAAATGAGATGAATATACTAGATTGACATGTTAGATGTCTAGAATGTAATAAATGTCATTAAAAAAGGAATTATATAGTAATAAATATGATTTATATGATACATACAATGGTGGACATGATCATACAGAGATATGAGTATGTTTGATGGAGATGACACTAGATCCATTAGTAGATTGAGTATCACTGATGTTTTTCTTGAGGCTGATCTTTGCTTACATCTATGAAATATAGATTTCATATTTTTTTTCAATACTACTAAGGCCTATAGGGTCATACAATTAGGCCATTGAATAAGGATAAAGTTTTGGATAAAGTGTTTGTTCCAAAATAAAGAGAGTCTGATAAAACCATACCCAAAAAGAGTTTTGGATGGATTCATAAATAGTTGTAATGTTTTGTATAAATTCTGCATGTATTTTAGTGTAATTGGGATATTGTTTAATTTTCACTAAAATAATGAATGGAATATTTATTATAGGTGTATTTATCTTCCATTTAGTTTCATTCATCATAATCCGTTATGAATGGATTAAATGGATTGAATACTCATTGAATATTTCAATGAATAAATGTCAATAGAAATTAATGTATGCAGATACATTAAATATATCCAAAATGTTTCATTAAATTAAACCTATTGATAATGACTATATAAAGGGATGGGATCCCTCCCATTGAATACAACCATTTTTCTGCAAGCCTATCAAATTTCTCTTCCTTCCCATAGCTTGTTCACTACCCTTGGTGATGATGCTAGCACCTCTTCAAGTGTACAGTAGTCCTCTGGTTGAGATTGAGATCCATAGGTTAGTGTAATCCCTTATTGGTAGGAAGTTTTTGTTTACCACTCTAGTTATATTCATCAAGAAAAATCAATGGATAGTATTGAATTGGATATTTAGGTACTCAATTTTATGTTCTTCATTTATAACACATTGATTCCATCAAATATTAATTGTATATTTTGGGTTTTCTTCTTCTGCTTCCATGTCCATATTATAGGAAATGAAAACCCAATAATGGGTGCTATAGTGTGCTACTAAAGTATCACAACTGAATTCGAAAAATTTTGGAGATATAGAATACCGACTATAGTGTCTATAACATCATTATTATAGTTCCCTTGAAAAAATACCTTCACAATAAACTTGAAAAATAACCACCATTGGGACATGAACTCCAGACCTTTAGGATTGGGATAGAAGACCTAACTAGGGCTATAAATAGTATAGATATTTACTAGATCCTTCCTAATTCCAAATCATTTAAGCGATTTTGGTGAGATTTATCCACCAGTGAACCCAAACCCGAAATCAAACTTATTTAAATGCTTCTGCTCAGGTTTGGGTCTAAATTTACTTGTTTTGGACCCCAATCCCATTAAATCATTAATCATTAATATTATTTTATAAATATATTTAATATAATTTTACATGTTTTTTTCTTAATATGGGTCTACCCAGACTCAGACTCAGTATCAATGGATATAGGTCTTGGTATGGTATTTCAAGACCCAAAAGATAAAGGCTCAAGTCTAGTTTCCAAAACATATTAGAGGGTCTGAGTCTGGAAAAAGTAATTCTAGTCTTGTTTGGTCCCATTTATATCCCTAACCATAACCATTAGGCTACAATATTTACTGTACATTTATCTAAAATTGAAAATTCACAAAGTAATGATATGAGAATATAAATAGTAATCAGGTAAAGTTAAATGCATTTTATCTTCAAATATATCTCATCAAATTTACTTTAAAAAATTCAATGAAAAAAAGAAATATTATGAATCCATAACGATTTAAAAATTATATCATTAAAAAATTTACCAAAAGAAATTCATGTGGGGGAAAATATCTCTTTAATGGGGAAAAAGTACAATCATACAAAATTTATCTCATAAACAATCATTGAATTTTATTTACAATTTATATAATGTAAATAAATTCACAAGTTATATAAAAATATGATATTTCAAGGAAAAAATATATTTCAATGAAATTCATGACTAAAGAATTAAAACTATTTAAATCCTTTAGTTATTTTCAAATCATTATCCAATGAGTCATCTCAATAAATTACTAAATCTATTAAATGAATTTTCACACCCCATAATTAGTACGTGACACAAAGAAATTTTTTTAAAGTGGTTTCCCTATCTTGAACTTAAGTAGCAATTTTCATTTATGAAATAATTTATATAGAGTGTTATGCATGATTTATTCTTACCATAATAGTGTCACTACTTATGTGTAAACTATTTACATGATAATTTCCTTTTAAAGAAATATGATAATTTTTCCAAAAGAAAAGTTTCTTTTATTAAGAAAAAAATTACAGAATTCTAAACGAAGGACTTTTACAATTGTCAAGAGACATTAGCTCCTCTATTAAAGCATTGTACATAATGATATCATCACAACTCACCCATTTATTTACAAGACCATAAAATAGAAAATTATCTTCAAGATATTAATATGTGATAATATACCTCATGGATGAAAGAAGGTCCAAGCATTTTTTCCACTGAGCAACCATCTTCTAAGAGAGGTGGATATTACCTATTTTAATAGCCTATGCAATGGTAGTGGATTCAAATTCTATCCATTAATTGTTATATATTTTCTATATTTCTATATAAATTACATTAATCAAGCCAAGAATTTTATTCTCAATAGATGAAACAATTCCATATGATCCATAAAGACCATCCACAACTTCACCATTATGATATCTAAATACTATTCTAAAAACCATAGGACCTGGATTACCTCTAGATGATCCATTAGAATTGAATTTTATCCATCTAATAAATAGAGAGTTCCATTTAACTTCAATAATTTTAGTAGGAGGAAAAAATTTACCTATATCACCAAGGCATTTAAGAACTGAAAAATCATGTATAAAATTATTAGAATAACCATGCTAGATGAAGTTTTCATTACTCATAACCACCATGATTTTAATAATGGTAGATTTCATATTAAAGTTTTCCTATTCATGTATCCCAATTTTTCAATTTTTCAAAATGGAATCAATTAATTCAACACTGGCCACCTAAAATAGGTTAATAAGTTGCTTAGAGAGAGAGAGATAGAGCTAAGAGCATGCTTTGAGATGATCCTAGATTGAATAAGCCTGAGGAGGATAAACCTAAAATATTTCAAAAATAATATTCCATAATTAATAGTAATTGAATTATCTTAATAAAATATGGTTTAAATATTTCTTTCATTGATCACATAAAATACATATGGAGAAAAACATGATACCCACAAATTGAAGGCAAGAATCAACATGTAGTTTTGAATAAGTATGCCTCCATAGAAGTGTAAATATGGAAGGGGTAATATAGTTTTTGTTCAGGATTCCAATCCAACTATTCTAATTCTCATGAGTTTCATTCTAATAAAACAATTTAGATATGAGTATGCCATTCACATCCAGGTTTTATATTATCAGGTCATGTAATGTCTTTTAAGACTACATGCCATGTAATCACTAAGATTACAGGCCTTGTAAGGGTTCCCCCTCATCCCTTGAAATGGGGGTTATCAAAAATCAATAAAAATGAAGGCCTTAGGTCCATTCAGACTAGACCACATCAGGTAGCATTCCATGATTTTCCATTTACTCTTTAATCATGATACTGAGGTTTATAATGAGATTAATGGGATTAAGTAGGTCTAATAAATTTTCATTTGGTTATCTTGAGTAAATTAGATCATGAGGATTTACCCACTAATAGGAACACCACATGTTTTGGGTGTCATTGGATGTTCCTATCTATAAGAATTTATATTCGTCTTTTGACTTGATATCATTATCTATTTGTATCATTTTATGACATAATTTTATGCATGATAAAAACAATGAGAGTTTATATTTTTGGTGAGATAGAATGTGTTAGGTGCATCATTGATGGCATGATATTGATTGAATAATCAAAATAAGATTTATTACTTTCAGTTTTAGGAAAAATACATCTTTGATCACTTGAGTGGGATGATAGTTCCTTGATTAAATATATAGCCTTGATAAATAAATAAAATTCCATCCAATATAGTCAAAAAAATATAAATAAAGTATTAAAGGATGATGTCACAAAATATGCATCATGATTTATAATATATCATGGGATAAAGAAAAAATATTATATAGTGTGTGTTTGTAGGAGATTGTGATAAATATGACTTATCTCTATCTCTTTATGATTTATAATGTGTTTTTAGATACAAATTTTGGTCTAAGATTATGACTTGATACTATCTAGATAATTTCCAAGAGGTTTAAAAAAAAACTATATCCATAATTTCCACTAATTCAAATGAATTTGAGTTTAGATTGAAGTGGGACCCATGACCATGGGTTGGTGAGCATTTGAGAGTGAATGATTACAAATTAATAAATTTAATTATATATTATTCAAGTTTAGAATAATAAGAATTGATTTTTTTTCTTAAGGTATTCAAAACTTATTTTTTTTAGGTTATTGCGAGAAGTGTTTTTAGAAAAAAAGAATTATATATTCTATAAGGCTTGTTTCTAAAGGATATATTCAAAAACCAGATAGAGAAATAGGTAGCAAAACCATGAAGAGGCAGTAGAAACATGACTACCAAGTCCAAATAAAGGCATGTAGTAGGAGAAACCAATTCACATATTATTTATTATGATGGCTACAAAAGAATAGTATGGAAGTTTAGAAAAGTTATATAAGAATTGTTAAGGGGATACATAATATTGGATGAAAATTTCCACCTAGTTTTTGAAAGTCAAGGTAGTGAATCATCTAGTGGATTTGACTAAATGGAGGGCATCCTGTATAGATCAGATGATATTGATAAGTGTTCATAGAGATGGGATAGCGGTGAAACCATATCTACTAATTCAGATAGTATATAAATGAGACTAATTGGGCCACTTTTTTGTAACGAATATCAATATTTAATCATTTTATAATATTATTAATAGAGATAAATAGTGTTTCTTACATGGAGTAGGATTAAGTTTTAAACCTTGTAAATTATTTGTGTTGTGTATGTGTGCTCTCATTCTTTCACTTGTGTGTGTTTCAGAACATTTGTTGGTGATAAATAAAATTTGATGAGAGATTTTTAAGCATAGTTCCTTTTTTCAAATATTGTAATTTGGTGTTTCTAAAATTTATAACTTTTGAACTTGTTCTATAAGTGAGGTTCTAGAAATACTTCTAAAATTAAGGTTTTAGACACAATTAGTGATATCAGAGTTTGGTTGTATATTTTTGGAGGTTCTTTCCATATAATTTTTCATTTCAAAAGGAGATTACTAATTTGAAAGTAATGATGATGGAACAATTAAAGGTTTGGATTGAAAATTACAATGATTTAGACTTCCGATTCTTGATAATGTACATTGAATATTATCTATATTACAAGGAGTTTGAGATTCCATTGAAAGTCATAAAACCATAAGAAATGGATAAATAAGAGTATAAAAGGCTTGAAAAAGGTCACTTAGCATGGTTTAAATGTTTTTGACCTAGAACATGGACATCAATATCCAATAGGTGAAGAAAACTAAACAATTTATGGTGAAACTTGTAAACATATATGAAAATCCCTCTGTAATAAACAAAATTTTCATGATATGGTAAATTTTTAGCATGATGATATCATAATGAAGGTAAGATAATAATAATTGTAGTCAATTAAACATGATTTGAAGACAACTCAAATTAGTGAATGTTGAGTTCACTAGTGGCCTATGGACCTTAACCATTCTATCATCACTTCTAGAATCTTAGAATGTGATGGTTACTTATATTAGTAACTCTAGTGGTAAGAATGACTTGGTATTTGATGAGATCCAAGATCTTGTCTCAAATGAGGATATTTGGAAGAAGGATTTCTAGAGTGTTATAGTAACATCTAATAATAAAGAAAAAGGTGGATGTTCCAATCATAAGGAAATACTAAGTGGTAATGAATTATATCATGTTGACCTAACAAGTTGCCTATGTGCTAGGTGGTAAAATATAATGTATTTTGTGAGACTTGATAGTTAGGGCTATACGGAATACCTAGAGGCCCTTAAATTTGACTCAAACCCTAGCGATTCAGTGTTCGGTTTGATCAGAGTTTGAGAATGATGCATGGGAGTGCTCAGGGTTTTGGTGATGAGCACCTTACATGTTGGTGTTTTGAGAAGAGGAGTGTGGTTTTGATGATATTAAATGGGGAATTTCTATTCCTTTGTGTTGATCACACTTTAGAATCATATTTAGAGCATGAATAGATGCTTGTGTCTCGAGAAGCGTAGGGTGATAGTCAACCGTGTGGCTGAGGTTGACACACCGTTGAAAAAGAATGAGCACCTGCAGTGCTAGAATGATGCCCTTTGGTAGGAAGTCGTGTGAGTAGTCTTGGATCAGGTAATGTGCCTTATTTTTTAAGAGGAGTTCCAAGTGAGATTCTGGTGTATTGATAATGATAGTCTAGGAGGTAGGGTCAGCTGTTAAAATGGGCGTTTGGGCATAGTTATATTAATGAAAGACTCATGAATTTTGAGTTGTGTTTAGTGAATGGTTGTTGGAAAGTGTGTGACCTAGGAGGATCCTCTTGATCTAAGTCAGTAGGTACATTCTATAGATGAATTATGATTTTGGGAGATGTGAATGGGTGGATGTAGAGTAATAACCCATTGATTTCAATGAAATTGATGTGATGCACACTAATTTTGTAGGACTGTTTGGTTTTGGATCAGTTGTGTTTACATTAGAAATTGTTCATACTGGGGTAGAAGAACTTGATAAATGGGTTGGTGGTGTTAGTGTCAAATTACTGTCTCATTCATGGATGCTTTAAAGATATACATGAGGTTTTAGTGATTCTTATCTATTGGGTTATTCTAGAATTGTGGAAATTGGGAGCTGATGAGATGCTTGTGGGAAGGGAGTACCATGACCTTTGAAATGGTTGTCATGTCCCTAAAGTAAGGGGTGAAATCAAAAATTACTGGGTCTATGATGGTAATCATTTGTGACATCTTAGTGTAATTTTTCTATAGATGATCATTCCCAATATATTTAAATCATCATGAGTATGTATAGAGAGATGTAGATATATTAGGAATGATCATATATAGAAAAATTACACTAAGATGTCACAAATGATTACCATTTTAGATATATTACAAGATACATAAATGTATTTTTGTATGGATGATGGATTCCTTGGGGGTTCTGCTCATAGAGTGACATAAGGGAAGGTGCATGGTGGGGAGACCACCATAGGATATAATTCTGATTTATTTGGTTCCATGAAAATACTGGATTTTAAATTTATATGAGACACTATAAGGATTAGGATCATTGAAATTGAGATTTGAATGTTCAAGTGTGATCGATAGGAATTTCATGGGGTGGATCCCTATTTATTGACATGTTTTCAGAGGGTCAAGTGAAAAAATATTTCATGTCATATTTCAGGGGGTGAAACATGCAATGAAAAGTCCCGAGGTTGTCTTTTGGGGTGAAATTCCTATAAAAAATTGTGAAGTTGGTACCGTGGTTTGGGAATTTTGTTTCATGTATGATAGAAGTATTCTATAGTTTAGTCAGGACCCTTTTAGGAGAGGATGAAATATGTGGGACCTGTATATGGGAAATGAATAATCATTTGTTTCATCGTTAAAATAGAGATGAGTGGTGGTATGGGCTCTGGAAGGTGTTCTATGTGTGTTTTGGAAAAGTGAGATGGAAAACTATGTTGATCAAGTCTTGGGACTATTAAGAACTTCTTTTGAAAAAAAATATCGACAATGGGAAATTTCATGGTTCAAAAGTGATCATGAAAAGCTGCGTTCTATGGTGTGGATCACCATGAACTAGATAATTAAATGGATAATAAAACACTGGTGTTCCAAAATAGACTGGTGTTTGGAAACACTATCTAGGTGTTCAGTAATGGATATGAAAATCATCTTGGTAATTTGTGGATAATGAACATCATGTTTGGAGTTTTATAGTGTAAGTTTATTCAGAATTTTGTGGAATTACGTGGTTAACTGATCTTGGTTAAGTGACCTGGGTAGGTCGGGTTCATCTGAAAAATTATCATTGAGGATTATTAAGGAATTTTTTTTATGGTGGGGATATTGTAAGAATTCATGTCCAAACTGATTGAAATTTCAGCAAGGAATTTGAATTTTCTCTATTGGTGGATGAATCATTTTTAAATATAGTAATTTGAACGAATCTCCTGGTGTTTAAACTTCGAAACCTAACATTTCTGGATGTGTTTCATGTTTTTTTGGAAGTTTGGGTGTTTGGGAAAACACTAGATGAGGTATAGAGCTGTTGGGATGTTGAAAACATCCCAGTGATCCATTCACATCATGAATCCCATTCAAGATGTGAAAGGGTTTCATGGGGTGAGTCTAGGAAGGATTCAGAACGTGAAGTACTGGGGGAATACCTTGATGAATTCATGATGTGAATGTGGTTCACATAATGAATCCCTTTTATGTTGTGAACCATGTGGGGCTGATTTTTTTTTTAAAATTATTAAATAGGGGCTTGAGCCCTTATTTCTTCCAGAAAATGAGATGTGTGTGGGAGAAACTTTAATGACTCTCTCTACCTTAATTCCCCACCATTCTTAGTGATATTGGGTGTGGTTCGATGACATCAGCAGGTAAGATCTTCTTCTTCTTTCCTTTAGAGGTGTTTCTAATTCATTTTTATGAATATGAAGATGACTGGTTTAGGTAAAAAATTATAATTTCACTAAAGGATGGTGAAATCACTAGTTTTTTTCCAGAGATTCCATATAGCCTAGAGAGAGGGGATCCTGATATGAAGTCCACCTGTGTTTACGTCTCGATATGTTGAGGTGTGACTCCATTTTGATTTTCTAATGGGTTTTTCCCTAACTTGATTTTATTATCCTATCAAATAAGTTATATAAATCAGGTATTTTATTCATCCAAGATCTGATGGTGCGTTGGAGTGTAATGCACCCTATTTCTGGTGATTTAGGTGTGATAGATTTCCCCAACGAGTTAATCAAAAAATTTCCCAATATGTATTTAATTAATTAATTAATTAATTATTGTTTCTTAGTGAAAATTAGGCTCAGAGATAGGTTTGGTTAATCAAATATGAGGATGGGTGATCCTGGAAGGCCTTGGAAGATGCTGCCAGCTCGTGGCATCAAAGTGGAAAAGTATCAATTAAAGGTAGGTGGTCCTACGTACTTTCCCTATAGAATTTACTATTGTTTTATGTTTCATGTGGATCATTAGGAATTCCATTGAGTTTTCCCCTATTTAATTTAATTAAATAAATGTTTTTATTAAATTCATAATTTCTAATTAGAAGGGTAACTTCCAGGGGTAACAAACAACCCCTGAGAATTTTCTTGACATATTGGCCACTGATGGATGATAAAAAGACCTTGGGGATAGGGATGGACTCTAGAATTATTGTGAGGTGAGGCTAGGCCTTTTGGAACCCCCCCTTTTTAAAAACCTTATTTAATTTAAATTATATGTTTAAGTTAAATAAAAATATCAAATTAAAATGAATGAGCACTAAGGGTCATAAATAACCTTTATGCACTTTCTTGTTGCCTCAGTCACCAATGACTAGGGATGAGAATGAGACATACTAGTAGGCCTATAGACCTATAGTGAGGTGATTTAAGACCATGAGATCCTTATCCCATGGATTGGGGATTGAGACTTAAGATGATTCCCTTATGCACTTTGGGTTGTTTGGGATCATCTAAGAAAAGACGAGATGTGTGATACTATCCTGTCTGATGTGACAGGCCTAGGTGGATAGACCATAGGATTACCAAGATTGGGTTTGGTTAAGAAGACTAAATCAGAGTGACCTTGATTATTGTGATGGATATAGTCCATCTATTGATAGATTCCCATGTGGAGAGGCCTCGTGTAATTGGTAAGGTCATGCTACCGAGTTAACGATGCCATGGGATAAGTAGTCCCAGTGCATCAGGTGTTGACTCGAGACCGTTATTGAGACCAATGACTAGGTGATATATACTCAACAATTTCAAGGTTGAGTGGAACTAGTGGGTGATCCATTGATATGATAACCCTGATCGAGTGATGTGATATGGTAACATGTGTCATCTTGGAACCCATACCAGACCTGGGAGCCTAAGGGGATATGAATAGGGATGACATGTTTGTTCTTCATGGTTATTTTTCATGTGAATTTCTTGATATCATATTGTTTGGAGGTGAATATATTCTAATTTACACCTAAGGTATATGTTCATGGTTGTAGACCAGCCGCGGTACAGACTGCCTAAGGTGTAGGCATGTGATTACTTGATGAATGAGGGTAAAGTGCATGATTTTTCATACTACTTGAGGGATAGGCGCACAAGTACTTGATGCTTGAGGCTAGAGTTTATGATCATAATGGATGTATGAGGGATGTATGAATAGTCATTAGATACATGAGGGTGATATTCTAGTATTCTTGATGGCTAGGTGCTTGTATGCCTAAGGATGATATGCTGGATACTGGAGGGTGATATTCTTGGTTAGATTCAGGGAAAGGCCATTTTTTCATGGTATGTTTTTATATATATGATTCATTATAGCCAGGGAAATTTTGCACCATTTGGTGTGATCCATCCTAATACAGGTGGATTTACCCTTAGAAAAATATATCAAATAGGGCAACGAAGCAGGTATGGTGGATTGGGGTTGCAGAACTGAGGATCGATGATTATTTTTTTTCATTTGGAGCTTCCCTTTTATTTTAATTGAGAATTTCACATGCACATATCACTATATATGCTAGTTAGTTCAAGATCACATTGGTGGTGCTCTACAGAGTTATATATTCACACCCTTATTAGGATGCTACTACACTTGGGTACTAGAGTATACATTCAATTAGTTTCAGGCACAAGTTGGAAAGAGGCTTGGGATAGCATGACCGAGTAGGATATCTCAGAAGGTATTTTGAGACTAGATGTGGCTCAACTTGGAGATGTTGTAGTGCCCTTTTTATTTAATTTAATTTTTTTTTCATGTGTATCTATAACTAGCCCAGTGGGAGGTCTTAGTTATACAACATGTCTATTCAAGACTTTACTGCATTTCATGTATTATTGTTATATGTTTATTTATTTCCATCTACTATGATTATTTATTTACATATATGATGTTTTATTATTTATTTATTATTGAACACTCTAATATAGGGGGTATAGTCTCCCCACGATGCCATATTACACCCCACTGCTATTAGAAAGCCTTTAGTGTATGGGGATACACACTTGAGGTTATGTGCCAAACCGATCTAGCCACTAGGTATACAGTGAGCCAAGGAGGGATATTACAAAGTGGTATCTAAGGATTCATTTTTGTTTGTATTATGATTTTGGTATCAAGTATAATAGGGGTTTAGAAATGTGTCAGATCCTATGATGAATGCTGGTCTGATGCATTACAAACACCTTTTCTGGTAGGAAGTCCAGGTTTTTAGGGCATGGGGATGCTATTCTAATTTGTGTTATTATAGTTTTATCATGTTTTCAACTTGATAAATGTTAACGTGGTTTGGATATTTTGATTTATGATATATATCTACTCTTGGTCGTTTTCAAGAGGTCTGTGAGTAAATTTGGATTCTTGGCCTGTAAAGGTAAGAGGCATCTCATGCATCATGTTAGGAATGTAGGATTTTCAGGACATGTAGGATTTTTAGTGTGTGATTTTATAAGAATTAATTCTAATGATAGGTAGTGTAGATCTATGGAGAGGTTCTTGATGGTGAGGATGAAAACTTAACCTGTATGCACAGGAGGCGTAATAACCCCATTTGGTTGATATATCCCATTGTACAAAAACCTTTGGACCCCTTGAGGATGGTATTGTTTGGGTTTGGTTGCGTGTGTCCTGACCCGTTCCCCAGGGCCTGTGCCGTGACTACCCTAAGCCCGCCTTCCATAGGCTAGGGGTTGACGACTAGCATCGGAAAGACGTATCCCCCAAAAGGGAAGATATTTCCTTTAAACCTATACAAACACACATCCAAGAATGCAACAAGATGAAACCATGAGGCAAAAGCGTAGTTGAAAAAGTGTGTACTAAAAGTAAGGGGCTAGAATAAAAGACCAATTGAAAGATGCAACTACAACTGAAAAACAGAAACAACTCCTGTGATCGTCTACTAAGGATCCTACCTGAAGGGTAGGTACAAATTGTCTCCACATCTCTCTACATCAGACATTCTCCTCTATGTACCGCCTGGTCCAAGGTCCCTCAAGTCTTATCCAAGCTGCTCGTCATCTGCACAAGATACAACAAGGTGCAGGTGAATCCCATGCAGGGGTGAGTATAAAAATACCCAGTAGGGACCCCGAGACCCCCAAAGGTCTCTCAAAATTCCACAAAGGAAAACCACAAAGCATGATATCAATCACAAAGCATAAATTAAAAGACACAGCTCAAACCAGATATACTCATCTCATCCATAAAGAAACATAAGGCCTCGACCTCAAGCCATTTCTAGGATTTCCAAAGAAGGCTCAAAGCGTAACTCAAGGATCAGGAGTACATGCTCCATGAACTGGCCATCCCTGATGATACCCGTCTGAGATATGTACTCCATTAGGTAGGACTCAACCATTCCTAATGGAACATCCGAAAGGACGTTCTCCATCGCGAACTTTCTACCAGAACTGACTCTAGTTACTGGCACTAGAGGTCTCACAGTCACAGTCTTGTGCCTGAGGCAAGACCAAGGGAAACCAAGTGAATAGGCCCACCCCTCGACACTGTGTCATGCAGTAGAGGGAGCTCCAACTCCCCTGAGGGACCTGCTCCCTATCATTACTCAAAGACGGTGGACTACTACTATATATATGAGGATACACACCCTACCTGGTAGGGGAGTACAACTCTGGTAGTTTGTTTGTTGTGGGGGACCCATGCCCTAGTATGTTAGGGGAGTACCGACCCTAGGCTAGAGGACCCGCACCCTGGCATGGTAGGGGAGTACCAACTCTATATGTGAGGACCCTCACCCTCCCCGGTAGGGGGTACAACTATGGTAGTTTTTTCATTGTGGGGGAGCCGCGCCCTAGTACATCAGGGGAGTACCGACCCCAAGCTAGAGGACCTGCACCCTGCCATGGCAAGAGATTATCGACTCTACTGTAGCACTACATAAGGAGGACCCACACCCTGGGTTGATAGGTGATTACCTACTCCTAACATATAGGACCCGCACCCTACCTGGTAGGGGAGTACCAGACACTATGTGAGTTACGTATGGAGGACCCGTGCCCTAGTCCAATAGGGGAGTACCAACTACAAATATAGAAAAACCAATCAGAGGGAAACAAACCCGCACTCATGATGTGGGGATTCCCATCTCTACTGGAGCAGAAGAGTAAGGAATACCCATGCCTTGAGTCATCAAGGGAGTAGCCATCCTAACTCTCACTACAAGAAACACCCTGGTTCTGCTCCTTCGGTTATCAGCCATACCTCAACCGCCATGAAGTTCCACAAGGAATTAACCTAATGATCCTTAATGTCATAAGGGTTCCAACGAAATAGATGGCGCGTCAACCGGACACCCGGTCTGTAAGATATAGGCATTTTAGTGCTGAGAGCCCGGTTGGATTCGAGTACGATCCAGCCCGGACAAAATCCAACTTTCTCTGAAAGTCACGTGGAGTATCTCAAAAGGACCGTCTCACTCCAAGTATCCTAGAGTTGTATATGGTTCATCAAACGGACATTCGGTTTGTAAGATACAACCTTTTAAGCGTATTTGGGTCTGAGAGGGGTCCGGGTCCAGTTTGACCCTATCGGGCCGACCCGGCCCGGCCCGCCCTGGATGGGCCGGGTTGCAGCGGGCACGGACCACCGACCGGTGCGACCCACACAGGGTCACATGGTCTGCTACTCTCGAATGGCTCAAAGGATCTGTTCATCTCCATTATTGGTGGCACCAGGTGCTGCTGCCTCGTCACCCATGGGACCTGTAGGGAGCATTCCCTTGCATCGTGCGACTTCGAGTTGCGACTCCCTTTAACGCGGCATGCGACAGAACGCTGCCTCCACCTCCACGGCTGGCCGCTGCCGGCCGCCTATCCAACCACCGTGGAACCGAGCGGCACCGCTCTGCCACTATGGTCGATGGTTTTCGGCCGCCGCCCTCATCCGCTAGTGCCAGTTGCTGGCACCTTCGCGCTGATTCTTCTTCCACGGGCCACAGGGTGAGCTCCGGTGGTCCATTATTACTTCCGGACACGCCTACAGTCCTCTCGGGATGCCGTCGTCATTGCGTGCCTCTTGGTTTCAAGGTTCCATCATGTTGGAACAACCCGCCTCCAAAGAACACAATGAAAAATAAGCGGAGGAGGGTCTGGGGATTGTTCGTTTGGCCCACGCCCTCCACGTTAGCATTATAACAAGTGGGGGTAATTTATACATCACATTAAAATAATGATAAACCCTATTCAAATCCCCCTCAACGACCACCCACAAATTCAAGAACTAGGAAAAGAAATGTGGGAATTTATTGAATTAAAAGACAACCCCTACCTCGAGATTATTTGGAGATGTAGCGGTGGTGGAAGAAGATTCCACATTCGATGAAGCCACCGACGTTCGTCGAACCCGGTTTTTTGTCGCCTGAGCTTCCATCTCTATCGGTGGAAGGCGTCACTTCACTTTGCCTGAGATTCCTCACTTGATGACGCCGTGCCAAAGACTCTACCCTGATCCCCATTTAAATAGAGGGGGAAAGGGTGAGTAATGCACCGAGGAATTAATGAGGTTCATTAATTGACGTAATTAATGAACCGCATTAATTTCACTAGGGATGGTTACACAACCAAAGTGTAACCAAGAATTTAATGTCCCATATTAAATGTATGAATACCTCCGTTGTCCCTACGACCACTGATCAAGAGGTGGTAGGATAAAATAAAATAACAATTTTGTTATTTTATTTATTCTTAAAAGTTAAAAAACTAACTTTTTCACCCAACCAACTGCGGTCAAAGTGAAGCCTTCCTTAAGAGAATCCCGGTGGTACAAGTTCAACGATTCCATTAGATTTCAATTCTGAGCACCAGTTCAAAAGATAGAAATTTTTTCCCACACGTTTACTAAACATACCTTAAAAAAAGTTCAAAAATTATTAACAGTCACCCTCGACCCACGCCGGTCGAGGTTAGACTCTGCCTAAGGGAAATGCGCTCTCATGAGCTCAAAAATACTCTCACATTTACAATCTGAGTTAGCATTTAAGAATTATAGAATTTAACAATAAAATAACTATTACTTAATTATTTTATTTTCACTAAAAACTAACATCCACTATTGGCCCGCGCCGGCCAAAGTTAGGATCTGCCTAAGGAAAGAATACCCTCACGAGTTTAGCAGTGGTCTCAGATTTTTAATCTGAGTCACCTTTCATGAGTTACAAGAATTTAAAAAATAAAATAATTTTATTTAATTATTTTATTTACAGTTATTTCATTTTTGAGTTTTCTCATTGAAGGACTGCGCTGACTAAACTTAAGTCGTGCCTAGGGTAAACCCACCATCCTAAACGTAAGAGTGCCCTCAGATTTCTGATCTGCAAAACCGTTTAATAATTATTTCACTTTTTTAGGAAAACTACTCATGCACGCTATTTTAAGTCTAACACTTTTTCGATGGATCATTCTGGGCACTCCAGGCCTCGGAATCACGTGCCGTCATATTTCGCTGTCTCGTAATATTCCAAAATTAATAAATAAAAAATTATATGGAAATTATGGGTCTTTAAATTCTTCCCACCTTAGGGATTTTCATCCCTGAAAGCCAAAACAAAGGAAAATCAAACAAATGAGGGTACTGAGCACGAATCTGAGGCTTCCGCTCCCATGTTCTACCCTAAAGGTTCACATGCTACCACCGAACTCACACTAGAGGGATTGACCTTCCATAGAGGACTTTCTCCTATTGATCCTCAATATCCACTGGGAACTCTGTAAAAGTCACCCTATCATCAAATTCCAACTTTCCCTAGTCGATAACGTGTGATGGATCATGCACACATCTCCTCAGCTGCGACACATGGAAAACATTATGCACCCGGTGCATCTGTGGGGAAAAAATCTAGGCGGTACTCCACCTTTCCAACTCTGCTGAGAATCTGGAAAGGTTTGATGAACCTCAGAGATAAATTTCTACCTCGGAAGAATCTCTGGAATCCTCATTAGGGTGAGACCCGCAGGAAGACATGGTCTCCCTCCTTGAACTATAAGGGTCTTCGTGTCCTGTCGGCAAAAGAATTCTGCCGTCTCTGTGCAGTCTTCATCGTTGGCCACTAGTACTGATGCTGGAGGTCCTAGTACATCTTCACCACACCAGGATGTACTGCCAAAGGGGATGTGTGGAACTACCTCAACACCTCCTCTCATAGCATCACTAGTACCATGGTGAATCCTTTTACAAGGATGATGTGCTCTCAACCTTTAGAAAATCCTTCAGGAGCCTGTCCTGGGGATATCTGAGCACGTCGGGCCTCGCAGTCTACGTCCCCAAGTCGTGCCTCCCGAACTCACTGAAGGTGTGGGGGAGTGACAGTTATAGACTAGAGGTAAGCTACTCCATCACTATCCATGAAGGGTTTCTGTAACACGGCTAGCTACTTTGTCACCTCGCTCAGTATCTATAAACCAGACCTCCTGTTGAGTGCATCTGCCACCACATCCCCCTTCTATAATATTAGCTCCCAGATCTCTATGGGAGCCACCCAATATGTAGTTGTAGATATTGGTCCTTTCACTGGGTACAAGCCAATGAAAAATTTCCTCTCCATATGGGGAGGTAGTTCTAGAAACATATTTTGAAAAGATGTTTTCGTACTCTGCCACTACTGTTGGGAACTAAAAACTCAAAAAATCCTACTGCCACGAGGGTAAGGCTGGCCGACTCAAGAGTGATCGAATGCACCCTCCTATGCATGAGTTTAACCCATGCTTCATGGGTTTCCTTTTTCGCCAACCAAGGAAAACCCCATTCCAACGCTATAGATATACCACAAACTTTTTGGCTAAAACAGTCAATCCGAGCATGAACTGTGGATGACCAGTCCATACCCAAACTAACATTGTAAGGCCTCGACGCTGCCACCAAGAGGTTCCAACCAAAAATCTCACTTCAAAGGCCAGATCACACCATCATCATAAGTGTGATTATTGAGTCTCCTCCCAAAGGTATCTCCAGACATAAGGGTCAAGTAAATGGTTTAACTGGGAACTCTAGGTATTGAACAAGATTTGTGACAAAAAAGAATGATTAGTACCTATGTTTATTAATATAGTATATAGTAGTAGACACATATCATACCTCTAATCATTCCTGGAGCCCTTGGGTCACACTTCTTGACTGCATGCAGCTACTCCCTTTCCCTTTCCTCCAGCTCCCTGAGCCTGGTGGGGACCACATTGGGGTGGTGGTTGTAACTTGTCAAAATGTATAACACCTCCTGCTGCTCTCCTAGATCCTCTTCCACATCTTCTGCCCAGAAGATTCATCTGTACCTATCACTTCCTCTTCCCAAAACATTTTTACACATCCAAGTCTCCAAGACTGACGTTAGTTTCCTCCTTTCCCACTGCTAACATTCACTGGTTATATCTGCTCAGCCAAATAATTTTCAACCAAAAAGATTCTCTCCAGCACCCTAACATAATTAGGAATGCATAAAGTAATATTTCTATCTCACATGTCCCTAAACACATCTCAATCGGATGTTTGAGCCCTGAATCACTAGTCGTATCGTATTCATCGAGTACCTGGAATGGTAGGTACGCCTCAATGAATACTCAGATACCGACATGTCATCCTGCCGAAGCTATAGAAGCTCTTGGGAACACATAAAACTTATCTTTTTATGGAAAGAGGACCCCTTCTTCGAGGAAGGTTCTCAAGATATTTCCATGGAAAAATTCACCTCATCATATGGTAGGGGTAATCTAAACCATACTATCACCCTTTTGAGACACATATAATGCTCACTACCAGGACCGCCATCTAATCTAATGGTGCCCTGACTAGATGGAAACTCAGTCACCACCTCAAGACAGTCCTTATCCACCAGTGAGTCGGATTTTCCTCGGAACCTGAGGATTATTTGTCACTGAAACTCATGTAAGTAACTGAGCCTATAAGTTTCCTCTACAGGTAGCGCTGGTAGTAACTACTGACCAACGGGCAATGGTATCACTGGGGCACTGCCCGAAGGTACCTATCTCGGGCAACAATCCTTGTACTAAAGCCTCATCACACTATGGACCATCCTCATGGTTACGCATTGGAATCCTGGATGGATATCTGCGTGGAGGAATCTTGAAAGATAATCAAGATGAACCACAGTCAATAATTTATACCAAGTGATCTGACTCAAAAGAGATCGAAAGAAAAACATTTTCAAAACACATGCAATTAGAGTTTTCATGCACCGAGTTAGAAATCAGAATTTAGGGTCCTGGTGTATGGATACGTCGGGCGCCACACCATCACTGGACTTCCAAACTGAAAACCACACTCAAAACACTTAACAATATTGCTCCATTGGAAAGATCAAAGTCTTAGTTCTTTGGTAAAACTGACTCATTTGATACCACTGTGTCACGACCCATTCCCTAAGGCTCATGCTGTGACTACCCAAATCCCACCTTCCACAGGAAAGGTGTTGGCGACTAGCACTGGAAAGGTGTATCCCCAAAATAGGATGGCATTTCCTTTAAACCTGTACAAACAAAGAGCCAAGAACACAACAAGATGCAACCATGAGGAAAAAATGCAGTAGAACAAGTGTGTACTGAAAGTAAGGGACCATAATACAAGCCTAACTGAAAGATACAACTACAAATGTAAAGCAGAAATGGATCCTACGATCTTCCACCAAGTATCCTACCTGAAGGGTAGGTACAACTCATCTTCATAGCTCTCCAAGTCAGCCAGTTTCCTCCGTGTACCGCCTGGTCCTGGCTCCCTCAAGTCTCAGCCGATCCGCTCGTCGACTGCACAAGACACAACAAGGTGCGGGAAAAGCCTGTTCAAGGGTGAGTATAACAATACCTAGTAAGGACCTCGAGACCCCCGAAGGGCTTTCAGAATTCCACCAAGTAAAACCACAAAGAATGATCTCAATCAAAAAGCACAAAGTAAAAGATACAGATCAAACCAGATATACTCATCTCATCCCCAAAGAAACATAAGGCCCCGACCTCAAGCCATTTCAAGGATTTCCAAAGAAGGATCAAAGCATAACTCAAGGATTAGGAGTACACGCTCTATGAACTGTCCATCCCTGATGACACCCGTCTGAGAGATGTACTCCATCAGTTACGACTCAACCATTCTTAATGGAATGTACGAAAGGATGTGCTCCATCAGGAAATTTTTGCTAGAACTACCTCTAGTGCCCAACACTAGAGGTCTCACAGTCACAGTCTTGCGCCTGAGGCAAGACCAAGGAAAACCAAGTGAAGAGGCCCACTCCTCGACACTATTTCTGGCAGTCGAGGGAGATCCAACTCCCCTGAAGGACCCGCTCCCCATCACTACTTGGAGACAGGGGGGGGGAGGGTACTACTCCATATGTGAGGAATTGAACCCTACATGGTAGGGGAGTAAAACTCTAGTAGTTTGTTTTCTGTGGGGGAACCGTGACCTAGTATGTTAGGGTATTATCAACCCCAGGCTAGAGGACCCGCACCCTGGCACAACATGGGAGTACCGACTCTATATGTGAGGACCCACACCCTACCCGGTAGAGGAGTACAACTCTGGTAGTTTGTTCGCTGTGGGGGACCCACGCCCTAGTACGTCAGGGGAGTACCGACCCCAAGATAGAGGACCTGGACCCTGTCATGGTAGGGGAGTACTGACTTTGATATAGCACTCTATAAGGAGGACCCTCACTCTGCGTTGATAGGGTAGTACCTAACCCTAACATAGAAGACCCACACTCTACCTGGTAGGGGAGTATTTGACTCTATGTGAGTTATGTATAGAGGACCTGCACCCTAGTCCAATAGGGGAGTACCAAATATAAATATAGAAAAACCAATCAGAGGGAAATGAACCCGCACTCATGACGTGGGGATTCCCGTCTCTACTGGAGTAGAGGAGTAAGGAATACCCGCGCCTTGAGTCATCAGGGGAGTAGCCATCCTAAATATCACTACAAGAAACACCCTGGTTCTGCTCCTCTCGTTATCGGCCATACCTCAACCTCCATGAAGTTATACAAGGAAGTAACCTGATAATCCCTCATGTCATAAGGGTTCCAACGCAACAGAAAGCACGTTAAATGGACACACAGTCTGTAAGCTATATGCATTTTAGTGCTAAGGGACCGGTTGGATTCGAGTACGATCAAACCCAACCAAACTCAAAATTTCTCCAAAAGTCATGTGGAGAATCTCAAAAGGACTGTCTCCCTCCAAGGATCCTAACGCCGTAGATGTTTTGTCAAACAGATGTCTGGTTTCCAAGATATGGCCTTTTAAGCATATCTGGGCTTGAGAGGGGTTCGGGTCCGGTCCGACCCAGCCTGGGTCGACCCAACCTGACCCGGCTTGGGATGAGCCACCTAGTCTAGGTCTAACCCAGACCATCCCGGTTGGGCGGGGCCGTGGCAGGCGCAGCCCGACCCACCCTGGCGGGGCTGGGCCACGGCGGGCTCGGCCCGCTGGCTGGCACAACCCACGCTGGGTCGCACGATCCTCTACTCCCAAACTGCTCAAAGGAACCCTTTAGATCCTTTATTGGCGGCACTAGGTGGCGCCGCCTCATCACCCACAGGACTTGTAGGGAGCAGGTCCCCTGCATCGTCGTGACTCCCTTCAGCGTGGCGCGCGACGGCGCGCCACCTCCACCTCCACGGCCGGCCGCTGCCGACCGCCTGTCCGAGCACCATGGAGCCACTCTTCCACCACAACCGGCAGTTTTCAGCCACCGCCCTCATCTGTCGGTATTGGTTGCTGGTTCCCCCATGCCCGAACTTCTTCCATGGGCCACCAGGTAAGATCTTGTGGTCCGTTCTTCCTTCCGGACGCGCCTACGATCCTCTCGAGATGCCGCCATCATTGCGCGCCTCTCGGTTTCAAGGTTCTGTCAAGTTGGAACAACCCACCTCTGAAGAACGCAATGAAAACCAATTGGTGAAGGGTCTGAGACTTGTTCGTTTGGCCCACACCCTCCATGTTAGAATTATTACAAGTAGGGGTAATTTATACATCACATTAAAATAATGATAAACCCCATTCAAATCTCCTGCAACGACCACCCACAAATTCAAGAACGAGGAGAAAAAATGTAGTAATTTCTTGAATTAAAAGAGAACCCCTACCTCAAGATTTTTTGGAGACGTAGCGATGGTGGAAGAAGATTCCGAGTTCGATGAATCCTCCGGCGTTCATCGATCCTGGTTCATTGTTGCCCGAGCTTCCATCTCTATTAGTGGAAGGTATCGTGTCACTTTTCTAGAGGTTCCTCGCTTGATGAAGCCATGCCAAAAACTATACCCTGAGACCAATTTAAATAGAGGGGGAAATGGTGAGTAATGCACCGAGGAATTAATAAGGTTAATTAATTGACGTAATTAATGCGACACATTAATTTCACGAGGGGTGGTTACACAACCAAAGTGTAACTGATCATTTAATATCCCATATTAAATGTCTGACTACCTCTGTAGTTCCCACCACCACCACTCAAGAGGTAGTAGGATAAAATAAAATAACAATTTTGTTATTTTATAAATTCTTAAAAGTTGCAAAAACTAAATTTTTAACCCAACCTACTACAGTCGAAGTGAAGCCTCCCTTAATAAAATCCTAGCACTGCGAGTTCAACGGTTCTCTCATATTTCAATTCCGAGCACCGATTCAAAAGATAGAAATTTCCGCCCACATGTTTACTGAATGTACCTTAAAAAAAGTTCAAAAATTATTAACAGTCACCCTCAACCCACCCCAGTTGAGGTTATTCTCTGCCTAATGGAAACACACTATCAAGATCTCAACGGTACTCTCATATTTCCAATCCGAGTTACCGTTTAGGAGTTATATAATTTAATGATAAAATAATTTTTACTTAATTATTTTATTTGTGGCTAAAAACTAACTTCCACTGTTGGCCCGCACTGGCCAAAGTTAGGATCTTCCTAAGGAAAGAATATCCTCACGAGTTCAATGGTGGCCTCATATTTTTAATTTGAGTCACCGTTCATGAGTTATAAGCATTTGAAAAATAAAATAATTTTATTTAATTATTTTATTTATGGTTATGCCATTTTCAGTTTTTCTCACTGGAGGCCTGCGCTGACTAAACTTAAGTTGTTTCTAGGGTAAACCCACCATCCTAAATGCAATGGTGCCCTTGAATTTTTGATATGATAAACCGTTTAAGATTTATTCTACTTTTTCAGGAAAACTACTCACACGTGCTGTTTTAATCTTAACACTTTTTCAACGGATCATTCTGGAAACTCCAGGCCTTGGAATCATGTGCTGTCAGATTTCACGGTCTTGTAATAATCCCAAATAAAAAAAATTTATACAGAAATTCTGGGTCTTTACAGCGTGGACTATTCCTTCAAGGAGCAGTCAGTTGTGTAGGTTCTCATAGAAGAAAAGTTCCCTAGTTTTGGTTAAATGTTTTTATGCCATCCATTTATGATACCTAGAGATGAATATATTAACATGTTGATGTCATGTGACATTGGAAAAAGTGCGTTATTGATTCCCTATGAGCTGTTATATTCTTAGAGGTTGACTTGTGGACTAGGTGGTCAAGCCTAGTGGCTTTCATGAGGCTTGATAGGTAGATCTAATTTGGAGACATAGAGGCCCTTATCTTTGAATCAGAACATAATGAGTCGGTGTTTGGTTTGATCAGGGTTTGCGACCAATGCACGAGAGTGATTGGGGTTTCGGTGATGAGCAACTTGTATGCTAGTGTTTTGGGAATCAAAGTGTGATTTTGAGGATAGGAGAAGGAAAAAATTTGGTCCCTTATGTTGAGAACACTTTAGCAGCATAGTCAGAGCGTGAATGGATGCTCATGATTAGAGTGACCCCAGGTGATGGACAAGTGTGTAGATGAGGTTGAAACAATGTTGAAAAAGAATGGGTACTTGAGGTGTTATACCAATTCTCTTAGGTTGGAAGTCATGTGAGTATTCTTGGAAAGGGTAATGTGCCTACTTTTCAAAGAGGAGTTCCAAGGAAGATTATGGTGTGTTGAGACTGATGGTCCAGGAGGTGGGGTTAACTATTAGAATGGGTGTTTGTGCTTAGTTCTAGTAAGGAACAACTCATGATTTTGAGTCAGGTTCAGTGGATAGTTGAAGGAAAGTGTGTAACCTGGGATGATCTTGATGAGCTAATTTGGTAGGAATATTCTAGAGATTCATGATGATATTGGTATATATGAATGGTTGGATTTAGAGTAAGCAACCATCACTTTGGAAAAAATCCTTGTGATGCACCCCAATTTTGTAGGAGCATTTGGTTTTGGATCAGTTGTGTTTCCATTGGAAATTTTATTTGATGAGGTAAATGAACTTGAGCATTTGGGTGGTGGTGGTAGTGCTGCTTAAGGATCTCATTCAAATATGATTTATAGAGATTCATGAGAAATTAGTGATTCTTAGATAATTAGTTCTTCTTGAATTGTGGAAATTGGGAGCCGATGGGATGCTTGTGGGAAGGGAGTCCTGAGACCTTTGAAAGGGTTGTCATATCCCTACAGTAAGGGGCGACATCATAAATGATTAGGTATGTGATGTAATCAGTAGTGACATCTAAGTTCACTTCATTTATAAATGATCATTCCCAATATCATGACATCATCCTAAGTACATAGAGATATTCGACTATATTCCAAGCTACCTAAATATATTTCTAGATGGATGATGGGCATCCTTAGAGGTTATGCTTACAAAGTGATGTAAGGGAAGGTGCATGGTGTGGAGACCACCATAGTCTATAATTTTGATTTAAATGGTTCCATGAAAACACTAGATTTAAAATTTATACAATATGCTAGAAGGAGTTGGTGCATTGTTGTTGAGCTCTGAATTTTTAGGTTTGGTTGGTAGGTGATTTTTGGGATGAATTCCTGTTTCGTGACATGTTTTTAGGGGGTGAAACATGTGAAAAAATATATTTCGTGGCATGTTTCAGGGGGTGAAACAAGAGATGATTTTTTTAGTTTTTTAGGGATAAATACCTATAAAATCTTGAGAAGTTGGAAATTTGGTTTGGGAATGTCATTTTGGGTATGACAGAAGTATTCCATGGTTTATCCTGGACCCTCCGAGGAGAGGTTAACGTGTGTGGGACCTATAGATGAGAAGTTAATACTCATTCATTTCATCCCGAAAATATATATGAGTTATGTTAATGACTATGGAAGGTGTTCTATTTGTGTCCGGGAATGGTGATATGGGAAACAATGTTGAGAAGGTCTTGGGATCACTGGGAACTTATTTTAAAAACTATCCCGACAATGGGAAACATTCTGGTTCATAAGTGGTTGTGACAAGTCTCATTCTATGGTGGGGAGCACCATGAACCAGCTAATAATGTAGCTAATGAAACACCAATGTCTTGAAATAAACCAATGTTGGGAAACAACTTCTTGGTGTTCTGTAATGGCTTTGAGTGGTGGCTTAAGCATTTGTGGATAATGCACGTCATATTTAGAGTTGCATAGCAGGATCTCTTTTACTTTTCCAATGTAGAAAGTGGTGAACTGAGCTTCGTTAAGTGACCTGGGTGGGTTGGGTTCATCTGGTAAATTCTCATTGAGGATTATTAGGGAAAATAAGTTTTATGGTGGGGAGATTATAATAACCTGAATTCAAACCAGTTGAAATTTCAATGGGGAATTTGAACTTTCACCGTTGGTGGATGGGTCATTTTGAAATCCGAAAATTGAAACAAAGTTACAAGTGTTTAAATATCCAAACATGATGTTTCTATACACATATGGTATATGTTCTGGTAGAAGTATGAGGGGTTTAGGAAAACACCAGAGGAGGTATAGAGATTTCGGGCTGCTTAAAATTACCCAGTAGTCCATTCACATCATGAATCCCATCCATAATGTAAAAGGGTTTCATGGGGTGTGGCTAGGAAGGATTTAGGACATGAAAGACTAGGGGGATACCTCATGGAATTCATGACATGAATCTAGTTCACCTCATGAATTTGGTTTACATTGTGAATCTGGTTCACTTCATGAAACATGTGAGGAGGTATTTTTTTTATAAATTATTAAATAGGGGCTTGACCCCTTGTTTGTTCAGGAAAATGGGATGCGCAAGGGAGGGCCTCAACAGAGTCTCCCTATCCCTCAATTATCCACTATTCTTTGTGATATTGGGTGTGATTCAACGACGTTGGGGGTAAGATCTTCCTCTCCATTCCTTCAGTGTTGTTTCTCTTTCATTTTCACTAAACCCGGAGATGATTTTTTAGGTAAAAAAATTATGATTTCACTAAGGGATGGAGAAATCAATGATTTTTGTTGGATATTTTTTTCATCCTAGAGAGATGGGATCCTAGGATGAATTTATTCTATGTTCTCTTATTGATCTGTTAAGGTATGCCTCTATTTTTATTTTCTAAAGGTTTTTCCCTAAATTTATTTTATCATCCTGTTGAATCATATATATAAGTTAGGGATTTTTTGTATCATATTTGGTGGTCCATCAAGAGTAGAATACACCTTGTTTCTGGTGGTTTGGGTGTGATAAATTTCCTTGGTGAGTTAATCAAAAAATTTACCTGTATGTATTTAATTATTTAATTAATTATAAATTGTTATAACTAATTAATTTATGTATCTTGGAATGAATTAGGTTAATAGATCGGTCCATTTGATCAAATATGTGGCTGGGAAATCCTAGTGAGCCTCGACAGATACTATCAGCCCTTGGAGTCAAAAGTGGAAAAGCCTTGGAAAAAGGTATGTGGTCTCATGTACTTTCCCCATGGAATTAACTATTATTTTATGTTACACATGGAGGCTCAAGAATTACATTGAGGGTGTTTCCCCTATATAATTTAATTAAATAAGTGTTTTTATTTAATTCAAAATGTATTATTGGAAGGGTAACCACCAAGTGTAACAAATAATCCCAGATCATTTTCTTGATATACTGGCCACCGATGGCTGATGAAGAGACCTTGAGAATAGGGATTCCCTCTAGACCTATTTTAAGGTGATTCGAGGCCTTTTGGAATACCAATTTTTGTTACAAGACTTATTTAATTTTAACAATATGTTTAAGTTGAATAAAAATATCAAATTAAAATGAATGATAACTAAGGGTCACAAACAACCCTTACACACTAGCTTGTTTCCCGATTCACTGATGGACAAGGATGTGATTGATAAATACCAGTAGGCCTCCATAAATCTCTTAAGGTGAGTTAAGACTATGAGATACTTATCTCATGAATTGGGGCTTGATAGTTCAGATGAATCCCTTGTAGACTTCGTTTTGTTTGGGTTCATCAAGATAAAGATGGGACATGCAATATTGTCTTGTTTAATGTAACCATACCTAGGTTGATAGAACGTAGGATTACCAAGATTGAGTTTGGGTTATTAGAATAACCCATAGTGACCCTAAATATTGTGATTGATATATGATATCTCTTAAATAACACCCATATGAAACGACCTTGTGTATTTGGAAAGACCATGCTACCCTGTTAATGATTCCATGGGAAAATTAGTCCCAATATGTTAGGTGTTAACCCAAAATCATTACTGATACTGAGGACTAGTTGAGAGTTCCTCAAATATGTTGAGGATGATGTGACTTAGTGGGTTCCTCATTGATAGACTAACCCTGAGAAGGTGATGTGATAGGGCAATGGGTTTCATCACAGAACTCAAACCAGACGTGGGAGCCTAAGGGGCTATGGACAAAGATGACGTGTTTGTTCTTCTTAGTGCTTGGATATGTGAATTTCTTTCTAAAATATTGTTTTTTGATGAATCTATTTTTGATTTATTTCTGAGTTCCACATACATGGTTATAGACTTCTTGAGGGAGAGATTGACGATACATAATACCTGAGGGCTAGACATGTGATTACTTGACACCTAAGGGAAAGGTGCATGATTTTTCATACCTCCTAAGGGTTAGGTGCATGAGTACTTGATTCCAGAGGGTAGAGTGTACGATCATCATGGATTACCGAAGTCTAGATTCAAAATCACTATATTCTTAAGGTAGAGATGATAATATTCCTGATGGAAAGGTGCTTGTATGCCTAAGGGCGAGATATTGGATGCTAGAGGACTAGATTCCTAGTTATCCTGAGGGAAGAGGCCATTTGTTCATGGTATGTTACTATATGTGTGATTCATCCTAGGCAGAAGAATTTACCACCATTTGGGGTAATCTTCTCTGATTAAGGAGGATTCACCCTTAGACAGAGATATTCAGTAGGGTGGTAAAGCAGGTATGGTCAATCAGGGTTATAGACATGAGGATCAATGATGATTTATTTATTTAGAGCCGCCCTTTTATTTAAATTGAGAATATCCCTTGAAAATATCACTATATATGATGGTTATTTTAGTACCATGTTGGCAGTTCCCGACCAAGTTATATACTTACTTCCTACTCAGGTTTCCACTACACTTGGATACCTGAGTAGACATTCACTTGGTTACAGGCACAAGTTGGGTAGAGTCCCATGATAACATGATCGAGTAGGATAGATTGAATGGTATCAAGAGACTTGATGTGTCTCAACTTGGAGATTCTGTTGAGCCCTTTTATTTTATTTCTTTTCTTCTAGTACGTATCTATAACCATCCTAGTGGGAAATCTTGGTAGTAGAACATGGCTGTTCTAGCCCTAACTACATTTCATGTATTATTATTGGATGTTTATTTATTTATGCCTACTATAATTATTTATTTCCATAGATCATGTTTGGTTATTTATTTATTATTGTACACTCTAATATAGGGGGTATAGTATCCCCACGACACAATCTTACACACCCGTTGCTTTTTGAAGCCTCTGGTATATGGGGAGGCGTGCCTGAGGTCATGTGGTGAATCGGTCCATCCACTGGGTATATAATGAGCCAAGGCAGGACGTTACAAATACTTTCTAAATATGAATGGTTTATAAAATGTTTATAATTAATAGAAAATGTTATTTTAGGAATTTTTTAATTTATAAAAGGTTTACAGAATAATTAATTATAATTTTTTTATAATTAATTATATAAAAGTTTATGAAACATTTATCAACATAATATTCTAAATATTAAATATTAATATTTAAAATACCTTTTACCAAATTACTTGGTATCCCTTGTTTTCTAAAAATAAAATTATTATTTCAGATTCATAAGGGGTAATTTATAAAGGGTTATAAATTATAAATTAAGGCCAAAATATAAAGAAGTTTATATTTGAAATCATGAATTGTTCATAAATAACTAATCTGAAGTTGTTCAAATTAAAAAGTGGATTTTATTTTGTGTAATTATAAAAAATATTTTGGTAAATAAATAAATAAATTATTTATAAACAAAATTAAATTGATAATTGAATTAAATTATTTATAAATTTTTTATAAATAATGAATTTTTTTATGGAATGTTTGAAAAAAACTATAAAATGGGGTTTTATAAATTAATTAACCATAAAATGTTTATGGTTGATTGATTAAATGTTTTTGAAACATTTATTAAAAATATTATTTAATATTTAATATTTAATTTTAATAATATCATTTTCACATTAATATGATTTATAAATATTATAAATCATAATAAAGGTTATTGAAACCTTTTTTCCTAAAATTATATGTCATATTTGTAGTCTTTAGATAATTTTTTTATTTAAATATTATAAAATGATTTATAAAAGTTTTTATAAATTACATAAATATGGTCAAAATATAAAGGGTGTTTATATTAATAATTATGAATTGTTTATAATTAATTAATTTAAAATCATTCAAATTAAAGGGGGTCCTTATTTAAAGATATTATTTAAACTACTTCAAAAGGGTTTTGAATATTGATTTGATCAAAGGTTTAGAAAATAAATTGAAATTTTATATAATAAATAATATGAAAGATTTTATATTGTATTGAGTATAAAATAGTATATTAAAAATTATGGAATGTCTATAATGTAAAATAATTTATAAAAGGGTTTATAGTTAGCCATTATCTCATGTTTAAATATTTGAATTGTTCATTTATTTAAATTTTATTCCTTAATTTATTTATATTTATGAATTGTTTATATTATGAATGTGTATTATTTTTTTTAACTATTAAACTGCTTCTAGGAGATATATTCTTGCATTACATGCAAGGTATCAATCCATAAAATTTAGTTTTCATCTACCTTTTCCTCAGTTTGTAATTAAAGTTATTATCTTGAATTTATTTGTTAGACATAGTTTGTGAATATTAGGTTTTAGAGAAATATTTAATTAAATTATCACTTAAGTAAAGCCTCTCCGAGGTAGAGGGACTTGGGTTCGGACCACCTATCAGACTAGAGGCTTATGCCTTGTTTAGAAAGGCAAATGAGGTTGGATATCTATCACTTCAGTCTTACTCATGTGGAGATTTTAAATCTCATATATCTTTATGTATTTACATGAAAAGTTTATATACCTTATGCATATAATGCATTCAGATATGTATGAATATTTTTAACATTTATTTTTTGGTGAGTAACACAATATTGTGTGTTGTATAAAAGGTTACACATTAATATGGTGCAGACACATTAATTTAGTGGAAGGAATAATAATTAAAAAAGTAAAACTATTGGATTAGTCTAACAATTCCTTATTTTAATTATGAAAAATAATGTTTATGTTTTTTCTAATCCATTTTATGTTTTATGAAAGATGACTATTTTTTTATAAAATACAAAAATTTTCCTAAGTATTGAATTGACCTTAAAGATTATCTAGATAGACTATCGATCATAAGTCTAAGGAGTGGAAAGTTACAAAGTACTCAATTGACCACATGAAAAGTACATCAACTGTGGCATACATCAAAAATAACTCAAGTGAATTTAACAAAAAATGAGTTACTAAATGTTGTATCTCAAGTAATCGTAGCAATCATGTTTTTTAAAAATACATGAATCAACCACATGACAAGTTAGATTGACTGTAATGAAATTTATATTAATTGAAAGGCAAGTTAGATCAAAATAAAGGCATGTTATATCAAACACACAAGCAATCATGTGACTGTAATTTCAAATGGAAGTGATTGTATGTCTATCAAATATACCAAAGTATTTTATCAACTGCATGAACAAATCAGAGTTTTTGTAGGGAAAGTGACCATATTGTTGGAGTTGGTTCCCAAGAACCAACTTCCATATACTTTATGATAACCTATATTCATTTTTTTAATATTAATAAACTCTTTATCACATCATAATTTTTATTATGTATAACATAGTATGTGATAATGTCATAAGAGTAGTTGTCACACTGAAAGGTCATAGCAATTCCCCGCTATAATGAGAACCCAAAAGATCCATGAAAATATTCTTAAATACATGTTCTATAGCCAAATAAAATCATTTTAGGGACAAAAATGATACATGTTATCAAGGGTGGAGACTCATAGGAATTTGAAGCACCTTCTTATGATGTACAATCTTAGTAATATCTAGTGTAAGATATTATGAGAATGAGACCCGCCAATAGGAAATCCAAATTTATATTTTTCATTGGATGTTCCTATCTATGAACGTGTGTATTGATCCTTATATTTTAATATTATTATTAATTATTTTTATAAATAACATAATTTTATGTATTGACGAAAATGATGAAGACATATTTTCGTGATAAGGTATGATATGTTAGGTGTGTCATGAGTAATATTTCATTAAAGAATAATGTAAGAAAGTATTTTTCACATATGTTCTTTAACATAAGTTTATATCTCATGCCCTTTGATGGAAATAATACAGCCTAAATAAATCCAGGACGATGGTGTTCTATAGGAAAGTTCAATTTTAGGAAAGCCAAAGAAATATACATCGATTACATAGGTTGATGAAACTAGCATTCAAATTAATTGATTATAGATATTGTGATAAAGAGATTATATTATAAGATAAGTGTTCGTATGAGGTATTATTTCATTATGATATTAAATTCTTTCTCTATAGGTGCCTTGCTATGTTGTAAGATTCTAACCATATAATTTGTGCTGCTTCACCTAATACCACCAAGAAAGAGGCATAGAGTGCCACACACTAAGTGTATTCAAAATACTAGTTAAATAATAATATTACTTAACAAGCTAAAAAAATATTATTCTAACATGTGGTTTAATAATTATTATTGATTTATTGATCACATATATTCCATCACCAGTTATTCGAGTGAATATTTATGAGCATAATATTTAATAAATATTTATTTTCTATTTAGTATATATAATATTTATTTATTTATTGGAGAATAATACAGTGATATTTATTTATTAAATAAATATATATTATTTAAGGCCCTATAAATATTATGGATGAATGGAAGAAATAAGTTAATGGTTTGGTGAGAAATAATATATATTGAATATGATTTAAATAAATATTATTTAAATTAATTTGTGAGTTTAGTACATGTCTAGAAATAATAATAATAATATTATTATAGACATGGGGTTCCATAGGGATTAAAAAAATAATAAGGGATCATGTGAAATTATTATTTTATAACTCCAATGGTATATAAACCCAACTATATTATTTTATTAATATATACAATTCTTTTTTTGTTCACAACAAGATCTAGGGATAATCCTCTCAAATTACTAGAGATATACCTCTATAAGAATTCTCTCAAGAATAGAGAGAGATCCTCCACCACCACTCTCAAGTTTAGATAGATCAAGAGCACCCTTCCTTAAAGTGATTCTCGGGGCGATCAAAGGTGTAGGATTCAAGTGTTAGGATTTTCCATTCTAGCACCCATAGATTCTTATGAAGATGTTTGGAGGTCCATGGAGCATGTGTGGATCATAAATCTCGATTCCTACAACATAATGATGGTATGAAATTGAGATGTTGTCAGATACATCAGTGAAGAAATATTTTTTTTGAAATTTAATTCTTTAGTTGGTTAAATTAATTATAAATAATATGTGATGATCTTGCACTTTTGTTCCAGTTTTTTTTCTATTTTCTATATTCTTTGATTCAATTTTTCTCTTCATGACATTAATCATCATGTAAATGTCATATTAATCATCAATAAAAACAAAAATATAAGTTAGGAATTCCCTATACACCTCTTCCACTATTCATGGAACCTACAAGTGGTATTAGAGGGGGTCACATAATTTTTTATAATTATTTAAATATCGTTGATTGATTTATGATTTTTTTATTAGTTTTCAATTCCAGTTAAATCATCATTTATTCCAAATCAAGAGATCTAATATTCTTTCTCTTAGTTACTGAAAATATAATCAAATTGATTAATTTTATGAATAAAATAAATTAGAAGATATCATCTGGAGGTGCTGAGGAGTCTATCCAGACAACACAAGAGTGCACACGGTGTAACCCATAGGTACATGTTGTGTACCCATGTTTAATGAGACCTAAATTTATTTGTAATTAATTAAAACCATATTCATTTATTATATGTAGTGAATTTAATTACACACCATGTGCTGAATAGGCTATCATGGCACATGGTTATCTAGAGTACCCATTGTGTAACTTTTGTACACAACATGTAGTCCTTTAGTCATAGACAAGCTATGTATCTTCTTACACAACCTACTTGACTGGTGACTATGTAACTCAAAGACAACATGCCATGTAGATCATGTACACATTGTGTACTCCAATATTTTCTATGGAACGATTACACATCGACTCCCTATGTGAGTGTTGCAGATAAATAGTGAGAATAATACACGACCTGTAGCTGCAATGTACAAGCTGTGTAATTTTACCAAATTATGTAGAATTAAAAATTAATTTATTATACTATTCAACCTTATCAACATGTTTTATGTGTGATAATTAAGTTGATATTATACATATGGCATCCCAAATTTTTATTATAAGACTTTTCATTACATTGTACAAACATAGGATCTTTTAAAGTTTAGTTTCTTGGAAATAAGGAATATAATAAATTAAAACTTTAAACATTATTATATTACATTTGAAAGGATTATTTAAGGTTAATAATAATTATATTTATTACCTCTCATAACCTGGGGACATATATCAAAGGAAAGGGTGAGTATAAGGCCTAGTAAAGGAAAACAATTGAAATAGTTTACCTATGATCTTGAGAAATATTGATAAGAACTTGGGGAATGTCATTATGGAATGAAAAATAGAACATGAGGTATTTCATAAATAAAATAAAATTAATAATAACTTTTAAATGTTTCCAAAACATTTATTTTATACATTCACAATCATATCACCAAGTTTTGTCACCGAGGTGTCATAAAAATTACCAAGGCTATTCACCGAGGTATTGTTAAACATGTCATCTCTTGAGATTAAATTCTTTACCCAATGAATTAGAGTTCCATAAGATAGAAACCTTAATATATATTAATTTTAATGTGTTCCACATATATCATAACCCATTTATAATAAAATAAATGAGTTTCATATCAAAATCACAGTGTTTTAAAAAAGTGCTTAAAAACACGATCATTATGTCATTTATAACCCATAGAAAGGGAATGAAGGTTTTAAGTATGTAAATTCCAGAATAAAATAAATAATTTTTACATCTTGGTGAAGAAAATTATAAAATAAATATGTTTGGTTATTCACATAAAGAAAATAATACTTATTTTTTGAGAAAAAGAGAGAAATTTTGAGAAGAAAATTTGGCAGCAAAACAGGTATGAACATGGTTTTCGAAAAAATTAAAAAGATAGGGGGAAAGGGTATCATATTAATAAAATAATATTAATATAGTAAATAGATATAATAAAATGGATATAATAAAATGATATGTAAATTTTAAATACATACCACATAAAAAAGAGAACTTGAAAGGAAAAGAGAAGTTGTGATTTCCCTTACCTTGATGAGTGACTTCTAAAACTTAGGGATCAGGACCTTAGGGGCTTTGGGACATATTTGGTGGAATAGTTGGGAGGTAATAATATTATATATTCATTAATAACGAATTATTATTTAAATGAAACAAATAAATGGTTTGGTATTTATAGAAAAAGTGAGAGGGTTTTTTATTAATTTCATTGGACACCTAAGTAGTGGTATTTGCTAAAACATAGGCTTGACCATGGTATTTTACCATGTTATTGGAAAATTGGGACAAATAATATCATATTTTAATCCAAAATAGTCTAAAAACATTTTATATTAATTATTACATCATTATTATGTCATTAAACATACCAAAACACTCAAACTGTATTTTTTACTATTCATGAAAAACGAAAGTATTTTAGAAAATTATCATAAATTATCCCTAACATAATATCAACATTATGATTTCAAAAATGAAATTTATTTTATCATAATAAATTTTTAAATATGATAAATTTAACTTTTAACTATAAAAATACTTATTTATTAAAAATAATAGTAGATATAAAATGCCTAGTAAAATGCATAGTAAAATTTCCGACACTTGAAAAAAATAAAATTATTTTATAATTTATAATTAAATAAGAGTATTTTTATAATAATATTTCATTATAATAAACATTATTAATAATAACTTATTTTATTATAATAATTATATCTTTTCTGAAAAGTACAATTTCTGACTGAAAAATCAATTTATCAAGTTCGTCATATTTTTAAGAAAAACTAAACTCAAAATAAAATTGATGAAAAAAAAATATTTATAAAAAAGTATTATACATTAATTAACTAAGTACTTGACATATAAACCCTTATAAAATCCACATATGAACTAAGGGTAAGGTGTGTGATGAAGATAGACTCTTGGGGCGGCTCAGATAACATTGCCCGAGTGGTAATTTCCACCAACTTGAACTTCTCCCATAGGTGATTTTGTTCAAGCTTAACATGTTGAAGATTTTATTGGGATTGGTCAAGAGTGAATCCCAATGACACTACCTCCTTCCCAAGATCCAAAAAATTATATTTGAATGGATCAAATCTACTGGATAAGGCCATCGACTCTTCTTTCTACATTAGTTTTCCTTTGTCATTTATACTTATAAACAATAATTATAACATTAAAATCATTATTAAGATTATAATTTCCAATTATTATATTTACCAATGGTAATAATTGACCAATGGTTATATAACGGTCAAAACCCAAAGGTCACATTTCAAATTATACTCACTTCATTATTAACGAGATATATTTTTTGTGTGTAATATAATATAACAAAAAATTTCAGGTGAAAATTATTATTCAAAAAGTTTGGGTCATTACATTCTTCCCCCCTTAAGAAATTTCATCCCTGAAATTTCAACTTGTTCCCTCAGTTAAGAAAACATGTGGGTACATTTTCCTCATTGTCTCCTCTGGTTACCACTTGGATTCTTCATATTTGTGGTTCCACCACAACACTTTAATGAGGTGGTTAGTATTGTTGTGTAGAACTTTGTCTCTACTTTCCAAGATCTCCACCGACTACTACTCATAAGATAGGTCATGTTCCAGTTTTACCACCTTTAGATTCATTACATGTGAAGGGTTAGGTATGTACTTTCTCAAGAGAGATACATTGAATACATCATGAACTTGAGCTAGATTTAGAGGATGTGTAAGATGATAGGACACTGATACTATGCAATAAAGGATTTCATAGGGGCCAATGCACCCAAGGATAAGATTCCCTTTCTTACCAAACCAGATGAATTTCTTCTATGGTGAAATTTGAAGCAATAATTTGTCACCAACATCAAACTCCAAGTCCCTTCAATGGTTGTTGGTATAAATATTCTACTGAATCTTAGTAGGATTAATGTGTTGTTAGATGGAATGAAACTTTTCTGTCATCTCTTGAATAAGATCAAGCCCAAGAATATTTCTTTCACCAGCTTTGTCCCAATAAGTAGGAGTTCTACATCGCTTTCCATTTAGAGCTTCATAGGGCGCCATTTGAATACTCAAATGGAAACTGTTGTTGTATAAGAACTCAAATAATGAGATATGTCAATCCCATCCATATTTAAATTCTATTTATAATGTTCTCAGCACGTCATCAAGTGTTTGAATAGTCCTTTCAGATTATCCATCAGTTTGGGGGTGATAGGCCGTACTAAAATTCAATTCGGTACTCAGAGAATGCAGAATAATTATCTATAATTTTGATGTGAAATTTGGATCACGATTATATATGATGGAGAGTGATACCCCATGTATACTTAAAAATTCATTTATATAAATATTTTAAATTTTATCGAGTGATAAATCTTCCCGAATGGAGATAAAATGGGAAATATTGATGAGACAGTCCACTATAACCCATATTTCATTATTTCCTTTAGCTGTTTTTGGGAGATGAGTGACAAATTCCATAGTGATATTGTCCCACTTACATATTGGTATGGGTAGTGTTTGTAATATTCCTTTAAGTAGTTTTCACTCTACCTTAACTTGTTGACACACTAGGCACCTTGTTGTGTAGTCAGAAATCTCTATTTTCATGTTATCCCACCAAAAGTGATCATAAAGGTCCCTATACATTTTTGTGCTTCTAGGATTTATATAGAATTTAGATCTATGAGATTAATCCATCATCTTATTCTTTATTTTCAGAATAAATTGAACAAATAGTCTTGTATGAAATTTCAGTACACATTCTTGATAAATATTGAACTCAGGAAACATCTCATTTTTTACAGCTTCTATCTTCTTCTGTAGAAAAGGATCTTCTCATTGATATTTCTTGATATTCTATATTAATGAAAATTGAGAAATCATTTGGGATAGGGTTCATGATTTTACTTCCCTTATAATTCACACGTCTAATTTTACTGGGTCTTAGATCAAAGGATCTCCTTAAATCCTCACCATTTCCAACAAAATAGGGTCTTTCCTACTTAATGCATCAATGAATTTGTTTTCTATTCCAAGATGATAATAAATTGAACAATCATAGTCCTTAAGAAGTTCAAAACATATCCTCTATCTCATGTTCAATTAATTTTTTCATGAAAATATACTTCAAACTTTAATGGTCTGTGTATATATCACATTTCTCCCTATAAAGATAGTGCCTCCATATCTTCAGAGAAAAAACAACCAAAACCAGCTCCAAGTCATGTGTAGGATAATTCTGTTCATGAGGCGTCAATTGTTGATATGCATAGTCAATCACCTCTTCATTTTTAATGAGGAAAGAACCAATCCATTTCAGATATTCATCGCTAAAAATAATGAATCCTTATCTGATAGAGGGTAGAGTTAACATGGGTGTAGTAACCAATATCTTCTTTATCTCTTGGAAACATTCTCCACACTCCTTTGTATAGATGAAATTGACCCCTTTTTGATTTAACTTGGTTATTTGATTATAAAGTCATGAAAAGTTTTTTTAAATATATCCTATAATATCCTTCTAATCCAATGAAACTATGAATATCGGTTACTATTGTAGGATGAGGCCACTCCTACACAACCTTTTTATTTGCAGGGTCAACTAATATTTCTTTATTGGTTACAACGTGCCCCAAGAAAGAAACCTGTTTCAACCTAAACTCATATTTTATGAACTTTACAAATAAACTCTCCTTCCTTAGAGTTTTCAATAAATCCCTTAGATGATCCTCATGCTCCTCGTGAATTTTAGAATATATCAAAATATCTTCAATAAAAACTATCAAAAAGTTATCAATGTAGTCCTTAAAGTCTCTATTCATCAAATCCATAAATATATTAGGAGCATTAGTTAAGCCAAACAAAATAACAACAATCTCATAATGACCATATCTTGATCAGAAGGTGGTCTTTGGAATATCTTCTTTCTTCGCCCTTAATCGATGATAACCAGATCAAAGATCAATATTGGAGAAGAATTTATCCCCATGAAGCTGGTCAAATAAATCATCAATTCTTGGAAGAGGGTACTTGTTCTTCACTATGATCCCATAGCTGCATTGATCCATCCTTCTTATTTACAAAGAGAACATGTTCTCACCAAGGATACACACTTGGATAGATAAAACCCTTCTCTAAAATATCTTGGAGTTATTTCTTTAATTCCTCCAACTCCACATTTTCCATTCTATATGGGGTATTTAATATTGGATTGGATCCAAAAATAAGTTTAATGGAGAAATATACCTCTATTTCTAGAGGATGCCTAGGTAAATCCTTAGAAAACATTTCAATTTATTCCTGAGTGATAGGGATATTCTCTATTCTTATACTTCCATTTCCTTCTTCATCTTCACCGATCATCTCCATAAACAAGGCTACAAGTGGTGATTTTAGAAAAATCTCAGGTTGAGATATCTCTCATTTGAAAACAACTATAGATTGTCTATTCAAGACTACTGATATTTACTTGTTTCTGCAGTTGATTTTAGCATTATACTTCGAGAGACAGTCTATCCCTAATATAATGTCAAATTACAACATGGGAATAACTGCTATATTTGTGATGAGATTGTTCTCATAAAAGTGAATACTAGAGTTTCCATACACTATTGATGATTGGATAATCCATCCATTAGTCTTGAATGATAACTCTACTTCTTTCAGTTCAGGGATTGATTCAATATTCTTTGAAAACTTGGAGGAAATAAAGTAATGCGTAGAATTAGAATCAAACAAAGTAATTTCTATATTTTAGAGAACAATGAGAGTACCTTCCACCACATCATTTGGTACTTAAACTTTAGCTGTCATGATATAAAAATTATAACCTTTCTCACTTGTCCTATGCTAAGGTTGATGGTGGTTCCCATCCACTACCCTCAAATTTGGAGAATGTAAAATTGGCTAAGTTATCCACATTTTAATTATTGGACTAGGAAAATCCAGCACCATAATCCCTTTTTTTGTAACATTTCCCACTCCCGAGAAATAATTTCCCTAAATGCTTCTTCCCACACTTATTACACGCGGAAATTTGAAATTTATTTCCTCCCCTTCCACAATCAAAGATCCTCTCTAAGCTTGGATCCAAAGATCTCTTCTTTTAATTTGATTTGTGAGACCACTGCGTATCACCAAACTCCAGTTCAACCTTATTAGTTGTAAGAACCCATATCTCTTTTTTAGGTATGTTTTCATTTTCTGGTAGTTTTTTATAAAAAAGGGGAATTTCTATAATTTTTTGAAGTACACTCTGTGTACTTTATGAGTACACACCGTGTACTCGGTTACTGTATGAAGCTGAGTGCTGGCTATGTAATGGCCACACACCCGGCCATGTAGGGGTGACTTGGAGGCTGCTTAAAGAAGAGTATGGAAATAGATAGTACACACTGTGTACTTCCAAAGTACACGTCGTGTATTTCTTTTTTTTTTTCATTAAACGCACCAGGTTTGCATCTAATCGCCAGAAAGGCCTTTTTCTTGACCTAGTTCGTCTGAGAGAACCTGTACGACCACGATCTTCCTCCGAGACCCCGAACGAGCATCCGATCTCCGATTCAACTGCCGTCGATTGAGTTGGGATTGCCTCGGTAAACTATTCCTTCTTTTAGAGCTTCGTTTCATGATTCCTCCTCCTTCTCAAGTTATCCTCGGTTGAACATTTTGAGTATTTTTGTAGATCTACCATGTTATTGGGAGATTCATGGCTTGAGGTTCATGTATAGTGATCTCCCAACCCTGAGGTAGGTGGTTTGTGCCTTTCCGTTGATTGTATTTGAGTTATATGTGAAATTTTGTCCAATACCCTTGAACGGGGTATTGCATGTTTACCGTTTTAACCCTGTTAATTTCCTTCCATGCTGTATGCTTGTGTAGAGGTAAATTGGATGCGAATAGGGTTGATTTCTATGCTTTGTAAGTGTTTTCCCATGCATGTTCTATTTACGACTGTTTGATCCTATTTAGCCTGTTAGGCTTCCTTGATGTTTTCCCATGCTGAGTACTATAGGATGGAGTGATTATTTTATCTGACATGCTTGATATACTGTAGAATGTTTAGACAAGTAATTCTTGAGGTTTACATTGACTGTATTGCATTTCTATGACCGTTTGACTTAAACAGGGCCATGAGAACCTAGTGTAGTGGGATATAAGTGGAATTGACCATGTGATCTTCCTTAGAGAGTCTTTATCACTTTTGACTATAACGAGAATTGACCGTGTGAGCTTCCTCAGAGAGTATTTATCATTTTTGACTATAAAGGGAATTGACCGTGTGAGATTCCTCAGAGAGTCTTTATCGGTTTTGAATATAAGGGGAATTGACCATGTGAGCTTCCTCAAAGAGTCTTTATCACTTTCGACTATAAGGGGAATTGACTGAGAGTGATTCCTCAGAGTGTCTTTGTTATATCCTTGTAATTTGAACCAGAGGGGTAGACTGTGTGTGCTTCCCATAGGGTTGCTTGTGTTGCTAGGTAGAACCAGAGGGGATAGGCTGTGAGTACTTCCTAGAGGGTTACCTGTTTGTGTTTTTCTGCTTGTTTAGCTGTTTACTTGTTATATGAAACTGAATGTTTTAAAACTGTAGGATTGGTTACTGCTGAGTACTTCCTTGTTTAATGCATTCTTTTACTTATTACCTGCCATATATTTACTGAATTTTAGGCATTGATCTTGTGGTGGTTTCCTACTAGGATTTACTCTCACATTCTCTTTAGGCCATGCTTTTGGGCCCAAACAGATTATATTGATACAAGTTTAGATAAGGGAAATCTCCCTTCTACTTTAGGTTCTTGAGTGCTGTGGAGTTGGAGAGTATGGGACCATGCTGAGCCTTGCGATGCTGATGAGCTGTCATATGTTTTATTTTGTAGTTTGGTTTAGTACTGTTTGTATTCCAACATTGTGATTTGTTTGGATGATTTCCTAGACACATGTATCATGCATCATTCATATATATATATATATATGTGTGCTCCAGTTTATTATTCCAGTCTTTCACTATTTCCTTTTGTATGAATTATTCTGATTCCGCTATTGTATATCTGTTTTAATTCCGCTATGTTACTCTGCCAATGAGGGCATGGTTTCCCCACTATCACACCCATGGCCCTTGCTATTATTTGGCAGCCTTTGGCGTTCAAGGAAATACGCTTGAGGCCATGTGACCAACCGGGTACGGAGAACCTCTGGGCGGCTTCCGGAACTGGGACATTACAAAGTGGTATCATAGGAATTCTTTTCTTCTCGACTTACTATTTGGAGCCTATAGTCAGGGATAAGATGGAATTGGTAATTGGTAATAAGCTATGCTCGGGAGTAGCTAACCTGTGTACAGGGAAAATCCAATCTACATCATTTAGTGCAATTTTTATGTTTTTGCAATTTTATAGTTGATTTGATTTTCACCCTTGGGTGATTCACATGTTTTATGATATTATTGATGATGTTACTGAGGCTCTATTTCTATTTCAACCCAATGAGATGAGGGTATTCCATCTCATGCATCAAATAGGAACTTATTGAAAATCACATGTCATGCATTCCTGCCATGCCATTTATGGTGAATTAGTAATTGCATGTTGTTATGATAGATTTTGTGCTGAATATTCATGCTGGTGTGATATATGCCTTGATAGAATACCTTCTTTTGATAGGGTATTGAATTGTGTATTGTTTTTTTGAATGAACTCCAAAATTTGGTTCTTGAGGTGTTATGGGACCTCATGGATCGGAAATTGGTAAATCATTAATCTATTATCCTTTTTTATGACATTTATAAGATTCCAAGCTTTGATTCGAGGAGAGTATGGGCCCTCACAGATAAGAATTTGGAACTTTAATATTCGTTTGAGTGTTTTATGGGTTTCAGAGTAGTTTCTGAGGCTTACTATCCATAAAAACCTAGAATACATGGCGTGTAATGTTAAATACGCGCCATGTGTTCTTCTATTCAGGAAGAAACTGTTTTTCATAAGTACATGTTGTGTACTATGTGTATATTCTGTGTAGTCACTAACCGTGTCTCTGACTATGTGGGTGGGGACACGAGGTTTGGAATCTTTGGTAGGACATGCCGTGTACCGGATGTACACGTCGTGTTGTAGAACTGTGTAACTGGTCGTGTCACTAACAACACGGGTCAGTTGCATATTTTCTAATACATGCCGTGTCCATCTAAAACACGCCATGTAGTGTGATCCGTGTATTCAGCTGTGTCACTAACAACACATATCGGTGAAGTTCGTCTAGTACACGCCGTGTCTGGCACGAACACACCATGTAGTCTCATTCTAAGAGAACCATGTGGCATAGCCATGTAAGTGAACTCAGGTAGGGGAAGAGGATTCAAGTACACACTATGTGTTTTGACAAAATGTCATGTGTTTGGGGTGTTACACGACCAGTTGTGGCAGGAGTACATGCCCATGTGAAAGGCTTAAGGGAACACACCGTGTAGGCATTATACACGCCGTGTAACCATGTTTTGAAAAACATGAATGATTTCTTTCTCCTGTTCCTTTATTACACTTCTAGGTTTCAGTACCTTTTAATCTTGATCTAAGGTGTGCGCTTGACCTTGCAGAGTCATGCCACCGAGACATCCTCCTGTTTTCTTCCAGTTACAGGGCAGTGATCAGACACCAGATATGGCTGATCAGGGACTACCGGCAGATCCTCCAGTTGCGACAATCTTGGAACCAACTGTCATTCCGGACACAGGTGATGATGCACAGTTCCGAGAGGGCTTTATGAGGTTCATGAAGACCTTCCAGGGAGCATTGCACCTTGCCCCATATATGGAAGAGTTGACGCGAGTTTTCCAGTAGCAGCACCCTCCCACCTTCACAGGGGAAGGAGGACCTCAAGCTATAGAGTCCCGACTAGAATCCATGCTAAAGATCTTCAAGCATCTGGAGATACCTCCAGAGAGGAGGGTGAAGCTAACTACCTACATTCTTTGATATTCCGCTAAGAGATGGTGGGATGTGATCTCACAGGTGGGACACCAGAAAGTCATGGATTGGGATGAGTTTCAGCACATCTTCTATGAAAACTTTTACCTAAAGATGTTGAGGGCTGATTGAACCTGAGATTTTATGAGTTTGGAGCAGGGTACTCTGTCTGTTTTGGAGTATTCCTCTTGCTTCACCGAGCTGCAGTGCTTTACACCCTTACTAGGGGGAGATGAGTTGTTCCTTGCACAAAAGTTTAAGGATGGTCTCAGGTAGGATATCCAATCTCAGGTGAACATCTTCAGGTTGACTTTGATATCTTCTATAATCAACCAGGTGATGATCACCGAGCACAATATGATGGATTATGGAGCTATGATCCAGGGCGGTTCGGCATCCAGAGTTAGTGCTCCGCTATCTGATAGCAGGAAGTACCATAGGGAGACTGCCTGTGAAGATCTGAGTAGGCGGGATGTATCTTCTGGTATCTAGGTGGTATGCTACTAATGCAGAAAGAGTAGGAATACGAGGCCACATTGCACGGGGGACCCAGTGGAGTGCCGATATTGCAGAAAGATAGGTCATCTTCAGCATTTCTATCAGTTCTTTTCACCAGAAGCTGGTGATAAAGGTTCTTCTACGACTCCTCATTCAGGAGCAGCACCGCCAATTCCTCACCAGTCTGGTAATTGGAGCTCTTATGGCCATTCAAGCCGAGGTGGAGGTCATTGCCATGGTAGTCAGTCGCCAGGCTTTCAGCGACAACAGGGTGGATCATCTCTGAGTGGTCAGGAAGGGTCACAGGGCCGCAGTGTAGGTCAGACTTTTGTAGTGGACTAGACCCAGCAGGAGCAGGATCCCGATACCTCTATAGTTCGAGGTACAATCTTAGTTTCCTCAGTTTTAACATCTTCTCTTTTCGATACAGGGGCTACCCATAGCTTTATATCTGTTGCTATTGTGGAGAGACTTAGGCTCTGCATCTTTTCTTCTACTGATATATTGATACTAGACACTCCATTAGGGACTAGAATGGCTAGTGTGTGTTAGTGTAAGGATTTCCCTCTAGAGGTTGGTGGGTGTCACTTTTTATGGGACCTTTCTGTTCTATAGATGATGGTCTATGATTTCATTCTTGGAATGGACATGTTAGTTCCCTTCCAGGATGTTGTTAATTGCTATCACCGTAGGGTGAGTTTTACGTCACCAGAGGACAGATTGTTTCTTCATAAGGGAGAATAGGATGTCTAGGTGAGCAGAGTGGGACCTGAGCATCATGGGTTGGGAGGAGTTACAACCCAGATTTCTAGTCTACATTTGGATGACCAGGGGACTTCACAGATGTACTTTCCTCCAGTGGTGGATCGTTTTGGGGACATCTTTCTAGAGGAATTTTCAGGTTTGCCTCTAGAGCATAAGGTAGAATTTCTTTTGAGCTCATGCTAGGAGCAACACCAATGTCCATTCCTCCTTATAGGATGGATACACCAGAGTTATAGGAGCTCAAGAAGTAGTTGGAGGAGTTGTAGGCAAAGGGTTTCATCGGACCCAGTACTTCTCCTTGGGGTTCACCTGTTTTGTTTGTGAAGAAGGCAGACGATACCCTCATGCTTTGTGTGGATTATCGAAAGCTGAACCAGTTGAAGGTCAAGAACCGATATCCCTTGCTGAGGATTGATGATCTCTTTGATCAGCTTTAAGGATCCCGGGTGTTCTTGAAGATTGACTTGAGATCTGGTTATCATTAGTTGCGCATTAGACCATATGATATACCTCTTACAGCTTTCTGGAGCAGGTATGGTCTATATGAGTATGTGTTTATGCCCTTCGGTCTCATGAATGCGCCTGCAATATTCATGGCACTGATGAACTGAGTGTTCCATCTATACTTGGATTCTTTCGTGGTGGTCTTCATGGACGATATCTTGGTGTATTATCAAACTAGACACAACCATGATACCCATCTTGAGATCATTCCGAGTACACTGAGAGATCATCAGTTACATGCTGAGCTCTCAAAATGCCACTTTTGGATAGACGAGATTCACTTCTTGGGTCATGTTAACTCAAAGTCAGGAGTATCAGTCGACCCAGAGAAAGTGAGAGCAGTATTTTTCTAAGAGAAGCTGAAGAACATATTTGAGGTACAAAGTTTTCTAGGGATAGATGGTTACTACAGATGTTTCATACATGACTTTTCACACTTAGCAGCATAAATGACGGGTTTGACTAAGAAGGGCGCAAGGTTATCGTGGTCAGATTCTTGTGAGTTAGCCTTTTAGGAGCTGAAAGAGAGATTGACTTTAGCACCGATACTCGTCTTTCCTGATCCAAGAAAGAGCTATACCGTTTACTGTGATTCTTCAGGTATCGGGTAGGGAGCTGTGCTTATGTAGGGGGAATGAGTCATTGCATATGGGTCTCGGCAGTTGAGGCCACATGAGAGAAATTACCCAACGCATGATCTCGAATTGGCGGCAGTTGTTCATTCCTAATGCTGTTGGAGACATTAACTTCTGGGAGAACATTTTGTGGTTTTCACTAACCAAAAAATCCTCAATTACATCCTCACTCAGCATGACCTGAATCCGAGACAACACATGTGGGTCGATTAACTTCTGTCTTTTGACTTTGAGCTTGCCTATATGTCTGGGAAAGGAAACGTCGTGGCTGATGTGTTGAGCAGGAGGACTCATATACAGGCAGTTCATGAGGCCTGCAATGATTGGAAGCTTATGGCTCTATTCTCTGAGATGCATTTGGAGGTTCACGATAGATAGGGGTAGATGTTTCTTTCTTCTGTAGATGTTACCTATACTCTTCTTGATCGAGTGCGAATGAGGCAACTATCAAATACTAAAGTCCTAGTCCTATGGGAAAGTGTGTCAGGAGAGTACCCTATTCTTGGATGGACCATAGACGAGGATAAAATATTGCATTTACAGGGGTACGTATGGGTGCTAGTAGACATACGTGAGGAACTGATGTAGGACTTTCATTACTCAATTTGGGAAGTTCATCCTAGTGTCACCAAGATGCATTGTTATCTACACAGTCAGTATTGGTGGCCTGGTATGAAAAGAGTTGTTGCTGGTTTCGTCATGAAGTGTTCCACCTATCAGTAGGTGACGACAGAGCATCAACGACTAACATGGATTTTTCAGCAGTTACCCATTCCCGAGTGGAAGTGGAATGATGTCACAATGGATTTTGTGATAGGGTTGCTGAGGTCGCCTTGAGGAAATGATGCAGTATGGGTTTTTATTGATAGACTCATGAAGGCTTATCACTTATTTCCGATCAAGGAGACCTTCAGTGTTGATGAGTTGGGATGGTTATACATCTAGGAGATTTTGTGCTTACATGGAGTTCCACACTCCATTATTTTAGATAGAGATGCATGTTTTACTTCTCGGGTCTGGCAGGGGCTTCAGAAGGCTTTGGGTACACAGGTACTTTTGAGTACAACTTACCATCCCCAGACTGATGGCCAGTCCGAGCATACAATTCAGGTGCTTGAAGACATCCTACGAGCATGAATTCAGGATTTTGGAGTTTCTTGGGAGAATCAAATACCTCTTGTTGAGTTTTCCTACAATAATAGTTTTCAATCAACTATTTAGATGACACCTTATTAGGCCTTGTACTGTAGGCCATGCCGATCACCCCTATGTTGGCTGGAGGCAGGAGAGGCAGCTATGATGGGACCCCGTCTTGTTCAGGAGACCACAGAGCAGATAGAGTTGATTCAAAAGAAGATGGTTACCGCATAGTCTCGACATAAATATTATGATGATCAGCAAAGATGACCTATGGAGTTCGAGGTTGGGGATCATGTTTTCCTACGTGTTACACTGAGGTTGGAGCACAGGAGGATTAGGAGATAGGGTAAGCTTTCGCCGAGGTACGTCAGGCCATTTGAGGTGTTGGAGATAGTTGGGAAGGTTGCCTATTGGTTGTAGTCTCCTCAGAGGTACCGGGATATGCATGATGTCTTCCACATTTCTCAGCTTCAATGTTACTTCTCAGATCCATCTCATGTCTTCCAACCCAAGGAGGTTGAGTTGGAAGTGGATGCATCTTTTGAGGAGCATCCTATCCGGATTTTTGATCAAAGTATGAAGGTTATCCGTGGCCTGTTTGTTCCTCCGGTATGAGTGCTATGGAAGCACGAGCAAGTACAAGATGAGACTTGAGAGAAAGAGGTGGATGCACGATCGCAGTGGATGGAGCTGTTCGGGGTTTCTTCCTCAATGTCGCCTTGCTAGGGAAATTCGGGGACAAATTTCTTTAAGGGGGGAAGTTTGTAAGAACCCGGATCTTCTTTTCAGGTACTTTTTCCTTTTCTAGTAATTTTTTAGAAAAAGAGAAATTTCTGGAAATTTTTGGAGTACACGCTGTGTACTTTATGAGTACACGCCGTGTACTCGGTTGCCGCATGTAGCCGAGTGCTATCCGTGTAATGGCCGCACACCTGGCCATGTAGGGGTTACCTAGAGGCTGCCTAAAGGAGAGTACATAAATGAATAGTACATGACATGTACTTCCAAAGTACATGCTGTGTATTTATTCTTTTTTTCATTAAACGCACTGGAGTTGCATCTAATCGCCATAAATGCCTTCATCTCGACCTAGTTCATCCGAGAGAACCCGTACAACCGCGATCTTCCTCCGAGCCCCCGACCGAGCATCCGATATCCGATTCGACCACCACCGATTGTGTTGGGATTGCCTCGGTAATCTCTTCCTTATTCTAGAGCTTCGTTTCATGATTCATCCTCCTTCTCAAGATATCCTCGGTTGAACATTTTGAGCGTTTTTGTAGATCTACCATGTTATTGGGAAATTCAAGGCTTGAGGTTCACGTATAGAGATATCCCAACACCAAGGTAGGTGGTTTGTGCTTTTTCATTGAAAGTCTTTGAGTTACATGTGCAATTTTGTCCAATACCCTTGAACGGGGTATTGTGTGTTTACCGTTTTAACCCTGTTAATTTCCTGCCATGCTATATGCTTGTGTAAAGGTTAATTGGATGCGAATAGGGTTGATTGCTATGATTTGGAAGTGTTATCCCATGCATGTTCTGTTTACAACCATTTGGTCCTGTTTAAACTATTAGGCTTCCTTGATGTTTTCCCATGTCGAGTACTATAGGATGGAGTGATTATTTTATCTGACATGCTTGATATGCTTTAGAATGTTTAGGCAAGTATTTATTGAGGTTTACTTTGGCCTTATTGCATTTCTATGATCGTTTCACTTACACAGGGCCATGAGAACCTGATGTAGTGGAATATAATGGGAATTGACTGTGTGAGCTTCCTTAGAGAGTCTTTATCCCTTTTAACTATAAGGGGAATTGATCGAGTGAGCTTCCTCAGAGAGTCTTTATCATTTTTGACTATAAGGGGAATTGACCGTGTGAGATTCCTCAGAGAGTGTTTATCACTTTTCACTATAAGGGGAATAGACCGTGTGAGCTTCCTCAGAGAGTCTTTATCACTTTAGACTATAAGGGGAATTGACTGAGAGTGCTTCCTCAGAGAGTTTTTATTATATCCTTGTAATTTGAACCAGAGGGTAGACTGTGTGTGCTTCATAGAGGGTTTCTTGTATTGTTAGGTAGGACCAGAGGAGATAGGCTGTGAGTACTTCCCAGAGGGTTACCTGTTTGTGTTTTCCTGCTTTTTTAGATGTTTACTTGATATATGGAACTGAATGTTTTAAAACTATAGGATTGGTTACTGTTGAGTACTTACTTGTTTAAGGCCTTCTTTTTCTTATTACCTACCATATATTCACTGACTATTAGGCATAGATCTTGTGGTGGTTCCCTAATGGGATTTAGTCTCACACCCGGTTTGGGCCATGCTTTTGGGACCAAATAGATTATATTGTTGCAGGTTTAGATAAGGGAAAGCACCCCTCGACTTCAGGTACTTGAGTGCTGTGGAGCTGGAGAGCATGAGACCAAGATGAGGCCTACGATACTGAGGAGCTGTCATCTGTTTTCTTTTGTACTTTGGTTTAGTACTGTTTGTATTCTAGCATTGTGATTTGTTTGGATTATTTCCTAGACATATGTATCATGCATCATTCATATATATATGTGTGCTCTAGTTTATTATTCTAGTATTCCACTATTTCCTTTTGTACAAATTATTTTTCTTCTACTATTGTATATCTGTTTTACTTCTGCTGTGTTACTCTGCCAATGAGGGCATAGTTTCTCCACTATCACACCAAAGGCCCTCGCTGCTAGTCGTCAACCTCTGGCATTTGAGGAAATGCGCTTGAGGCCATGTGACCAACCAGATACGGAGCACCTATAAGCAACTTCCAAAACCGGGATGTTACATTAGTACTTCATACCATCTCCTCATAGCTGTCATAATCTCTATTGGAAAGATTCTTCCATAGATGGGGTTGTAGTCCACCAAATAATCTATAAACCTTTACATTAGGATCCATGAAAAATATATCGGTTTAGTAAGAAAGTCTTTTGAATTTCATCTCATAGCCTTCGAGAAATTCATTCTCCTTCCGCTTCAGCTCTAGTAATTCCTTCTCCATTTTCATTCTCATCGAATGAGGGAAATGTTTTTTGAAAACGTTTTCTCTGAACCCGTCCCACTTCGTATCTTCAATCTCTCCTCTTGGATTTGTATTTTTAACCAATTTCCACCACTGATCAACTTCTCCCTCTAAGTGGTATACAACCAGGTTGCATTTCTCTTGTTCCGAACAACAAATTTCAAAAAATATCTTTTCGATAGAGCTTATCCACTATTCAGAAATCAACTGGTCAGTAGATATACTAGAATTTAGTGGTCATTGATGAATAAAGGGATCAAAATAAAGATGTTCCCTTCATGGTGAATCTGTTTTCTTATCTTGATTCAAGTTATTGTTTATAACTTGAGTAAGTTGATTCATTATTCTTATGAATTTTTCCATTCTGTCTTCCATCGGAAGGTCGTCAGCACCTATTCTGTTGTTCTCACCACTTATATAGTTTATCATATTTCCCACCATTTTCTAAAAGAAGAAAACCTTAGTGAGACATATGTTTCATTTAATAATCTTATAACTCTAAAAGAATTTTACATCTTAAAACATCATACTTAAATATGTTATTGACTAAAAAAAATTACATTATCTATAAAAAATTTATAATGGTTTATAAAAATCTTGTGATTAACTAAACATATTGCCCAGGAGTGTCAAACTAGGAGTTAAGTAGGGCCAATTGTCGTGTACCAGGTTATGTAGATTCAAGCCCGACACACCTTTTCATTGTTGTTACCCCGAGGTACATCTGTTCCAGAGCCACATCCACTTGTTCATATCTAGACATGGATTTATTTGCTCAGAAACAACTTACTTAATATTTCACCAAAATACCAGGATGTTTTCCTATATTTAAACTTTTCTCTAGGGTTATTCCTAAAGTTTTCAAATATTAATTTCTAAAAGTAACTAAACCATCCTTTTATACCAACTATGACATCCTACATTTTTATTACCTAACTTTTCATTACATTTTACAAATAGAGGATCTTTTAAAGTTTGGTTTTTTTGAAAATAAGGAACATAATACATTAAAAATTAAAACATTATTATATTCCACTTGAAAGGATTATTAAAGGTTCATACTAATTAAAATTATTTCATCTAATTACCTAGGTATATACATCAAATGAATTTGTGAGCATAAGTTTTAGTAAGGGAAAACATGTGAAACAATTTACATGTGATCTTGTAAAATATTGATAAGAACTTGAGGAATATCATTATGGAATGAAAAAGTGAACATGAGGAATATCATAAATAAAATAACATGAATCATAACTTGGAAATGTGGCTACAAAATTTATTTTAATAGTTCATAAGAATATCTCTAAGGTTTTTCACTGTGGTTTTATAAAAATTACCAAGGTTATTCACTAAGGTACCATAAAACATGTCATATCTAGAGATTAAATTATTTACCCAATTCATTTAGAATCTATCAGGGAACACACTTAATATGTCTTAATTTTAATATGATACACATAGATCATAATAAAACATCTCATAAATAACCCATGGAGAATAAAATAAACGGGTTTCATATCAAAATCATGGTGTGTTAAAAATTGCGTAAAAACGTGTTTATTATGTCATTTATAACCCATGGAAAGGGAATGAGGGTTTTATGTATGTGAATTACAGAATAAAATAAATAATTTTTACATATTGGTGAATACACCTAGAAAATAAAGAGGTTGTAGTATTCACATAAAGAAAATAAAATAATTTCTTGAGAAAAAGAGAGAAATTTTGAGACGAAAATTTAGCAGCATAACAGGTATGAAACATGGTTTTAGAAAACATTAAAAAGACAGGGGACACGAGTATCCCATTAATAAAAGAATATTAATACAATAATGGGATAGAATAAAATCTAAATAAGACCATGGTATGAAAATTTGAAATACATACCACATAAAAAGAGAACTTGAAAGGGAAAGAGAAGTTGAGATTTCCCTTACCTTGAAGAGTGACTTTTCAAACTTGGGGATCAGGACCTTGGGGGATTGAGGACACATTGGAAGGAATTATTGAGAGGTAATACTATCATATATTAGTGTATAATGAATTGGTAATGAAAGAAAACTAATAAATGGGAAGGTATTTATAGCAAAAGTGAGGGAGTTTTTTATTAATTTCCTGGGACACCTCAGTAGTGGTTTTTGCAAAACCATGGGCTTTCCCATTGTATTTTCCCATGGTATTTTCCAATTGGGACACCTAATATCATATTTTAATCCAAAATATTTTACCATCATTTTTATATTAATTATTACATCATTATGATGTCATTAAACATACTGAAAAAATCAAATTGTGTTTTTACTATTCATGAAAAACAAAAGTATTTTAGAAAATTCTCATAAATTTACCATAACATAATATCAATGTTATAATTTCAAAAATTAACTTTATTTTATCATAATAAATCTATAAAAATGATTAATTTAAATTTTAACTATAAAAATACTTATTTAATAAAAATAACAGCAGAGAGAAAATGCATAGTAAAATGCATAGTAAAATTTATGACACTTGAAAAAAATAAAATTATTTTATCATTTGTAATTAAATAAGAGTTTTTTATAATAATATTTCATTATAATAAACATTATTAACAATACCTCGATTTATTATAATAATTAAATCTTTTCTGAAAAGTACAATTTCTGACCGAAAAATCAATTTATCAAATTCATCATATTTTTGAGAAAAACTAAACTCAAAATAAAATTGATGGAACAAAAATTTTATTTATAAAAAGGGATTATACATTAATTAGCTAAGGCCTTGAAACATAAACCCTTATAACACCCTCATACGACCTAAGGGTATGGTCTGAGATGGTGATAGACTCTTGGGGCATCTCAGATAACATTTATCAAGTGGTAATTTCCACCTACTTGAACATCTTCCATAGGAGATTTCGTTCAAGCATAACATATTGAAGCTCAAATTTGGTTTGGTCAAGAGTGAATCCCAATGATGCTACCTTCTTGAAAAGATCTGAAAAATGGGCTTCGTACGACACAACTCTACTGGATGAGGCCATCGACTCTTCTTTATGTGTTAGTTTTCCTTTGTCATGTCTACTTATAAAAAATAATTATAATGTTGAAATCATTATTAAAAGTATACTTTCCAATGATCATATTGACCAATGTTCATAATTGACCAACAATCATATAACGGTAAAAACCCAAAGGTCACATTTCAAATTATAACCACTTTATTATTAATGAGACATAGTTTTGTTGTGTAATATAAAATAACACACTTTTTCAGAAAACAATTATTATTCAAAAAGTTCATATCATTAAAATACACCTTGTGGCAGGTTATATATATATATATATAAATGTATAATAATTTTCTATGTAATTTTTGGATCTATATATCATGTATAAGTCATATTATAGTTATTACTCTATGGGTATTGAAGCATAACTTGTTACATAAATACCATGTGATTTGTGTGGTCATTAAGTTGATAGTACACATCATGAAATTATATGATAAGTTTTGTATGCCACATGTCACAAGAGTAATCAGTATACGAGTATAATACACATTGGGTGGTTCAGACGGGTACTCACCATCTTTCTTCCAAGGTATATTATTTTGTACACAGTTATTTTAAATAATTTTTTTTTAAATTATGATGGATGATAATATCAAGAAAATTCATATGAGAATTAAGATAAAATAATTTATTAATTAAAGAAGATAATTAATAGATTCAAGCATTATTTATCTTAAATAATAATGATTAGAATTGAATTATAATTTTATAAAATGTGTAATTCATTACATGAATGTTAATGATCATGATCCTAGACCAGAACATTGTATGCGATTGGTTTCTTTTAATTTATTATTAAATCAAATTTTTGGCCTATGTGTCATCTATGCTCTCATTTTGTAAGGGCCTGTGTGCCCATGGTTTCTTTTATGTAAACCCATTAACCAATCCATTTTTACGCTCACGTGTATGTGAGTAAAATAATATGTAATGGATGGAGCTCCCAAGAAAGTGGTGGCAGTTCAAGTTTTCATCCAAGATGAAACCAATCCAAGAGAGATACATAGGTGAATAATTTCAACATGAACCATAAATAGTTCAAGGTGTTTTTCCTATATGTTGATGGTTATTTTATCATCCACTAGATAAACTAGATATTAGTAAAATCTCACGATCATACCACTTTATTATTTTGTTTTTGTCAAGTTGTATGGTTATTTAATTATGGATAATTTTTTGTGATCACATGAATTAATGAATAACCAAGCATGTAAGATAGAAGTAAAATAAATTTAATTATGTGTAAACATTATCTAAGACATGGTTAATCACTTAAGTAAATCCACTTAATATTAATAAGAATGTAATAAATATTATAATTGCAAACTTACATATAAAGATAAAATACCTCAATTATATATATTATGCCAGTATATGATTCCACTACTTAAGTTAAAATCAAACCATAGTTCAAAGTGCTTGACCAACAAAAGTTGGGGTGCTTTAAATTATTGGGAAATTCTAACTTGAAATTTTGGGTTGAATTAACTTATTTCACATCAATGGTTGACTTCCAAAGTAGGACCTAGTGTAATTGATATGCCAAGTTTGAGGAAATATAATTTAAGGATTTCAGGAATGGGGAGACCACTCAACAAATCAATGAACTATGAGTTAATATAGTTGGCATTTGGAATGACTACCTAAAACCATTAAAATTGGTTGACCTACCAAAGTTGGTGTGATGAGATGAGGAATATGGATCCTTGCCACTAGAATTCCCAAGCAATAGGATATTCCAAAGACAATGGTGATGGCTATTTGGTTTCGATAAAATAGTGAGAGATTAATAAATATAATATTAATTTATTTTTATAAATTTTACCAGATAAATTACTAGAACTCTGCTCATCTTATTTTGAGAAATGGTAGTAAACATGAATTAAAACCTATCACTATGATCCATACTTTATAAGGATAACCTTCTCACTAGAACAAACTTCCAATAGTGGCAAAGGAACTTACGCATTATCCAAAGAAATGAGATGAAATTGTACATGCTGAAAGATCCTATTCCAAAATCTCACGGTAAAGAGGCCAGTGAGGAAGATTTATATCTCCATGAGAAACATTTGAATGATTCAAAAAATGTTTTTTGTTTCATGATATCATCCATGAACAATGAGCTTCTTAAGCAGTATGAAGAAATGGATGTGTATAACACGATGTCTCAACTTTATGATCTATATCAAGAGAAGGTGAGACAATAGTGATATGAGATTTCCAATGCTCTATTTACAACTAATCTTAGAGAGTCGGTGCTAGCTGGGATTCATTTAGTCAAGATTATTTGATACATTGAATGCTATGAATCTTAGTGATTAAATTCCCAGATGAGTTGCACACTGATCTCATAATTTACTCACTACCCAAGTCCTTATCTAGTTTTATTATTAATTATTACATGATAAATAATGAGAAGAATTTTTCAAAACTTCTTACTCTAATTTGGAAAGTAGAAAAGGAGACAGTGCATGAAAAACCTGCTGTCCTTACGGTGAATAAGAAAAGAAAGAATAAGGTAAAGGTTCTGAAGAATCATAAAAATTCTAAATCTCCCAAAAATAATCCTTCCAAGAAGAAGAAGATCCAAATGTAGGGAAAGAAAAAATAAGCAGTATGTTTTTCATTTAGCAAGAAAGGCCAATGGAAGAGGAACTACACCCAAAAGTAAGGGGAAGCTAAAGGTGTATTCATTATCGAGTGTAATATTTAAATATCTACACATTGGGTATTAGATTTAGATTTTGGTTCTAATATCTATATACAAATATAGGAACCAAGTATATTTCAAAAAATTGATAGAGGATAGGTGGATTTTTGAGTTTCCAATGATGTGAGGTTGGCTACTCTATCCATTGGAGGCTTCCAACTTTCATTTCCAAATGAAATGATATTGGTTTTAAGAGATTTTTATTATGTACCAACTGTTACTAGGAACATATTTTTTGTATTATACCTAGATATAGATGGTTATATTTTCAAATTTGGAAATAAAAGTTGTTTATTTTATAAGTAAAACACATGTTATAGTATGAGACATTTAAATAATGGTATTTATGTATTAAATTATGAAAAAAAATTATTTGAAATAGATAATGAATTATATTCACAATACTTATATAACACCTAGCTAGGGAATCACCATCTTGGTCATGTAAATAATAAGCGTTAATAAAGCTCTGTCAATATGGATATTTAGAATATTTTGAGCTAAAACCACTTGTAAGATGTCATGCTTGTTTACAAGAAATAATGAACAAACTAACATTCAGTAGATAGGGTGAAAGGGATATAAATATTTTAGGATTGGTACACACTAATGTGTGTGGAACATTTCTAGTAGAAGATAGAGTTGGATATTTTTACTATATAAATTTTACTGACGACTTGAGTAGATATGGATATGTCTACTTGATGAGGTATAATCCCAAGTCCTTTGAGAAATTCAAATAATTCAAGAAATAAGTAGAGAATCAACTTGGAAATAATATAAAGAATATTTAATAAAATTGATGCGGTAAAAATCTTAACTAAGAGTTTATCAACATTCTATTAGTGTTTGAGATTCTATCTCATCTCACTACACCTTACACACCATAGTGGAATGATGTTTGTGAAAGGAAGAAACGTACCTTGTTATACTTGGTATGGTCTATGATGAGTCATGTTGATATTCCATTATCCTTATGGGGATACGAGTTAAAAACTATGACATATACATTAATCTGAGTACTGAATAATGTGTAAAATGGAATTCCCTTCGAGTTATTGTCACAACCCACTCCCTCCAATGATACCCCTCCTAGGATAGCAATGAAGAAAGAGAGATAATGACCCATGATTCCTATCTCTAGTAGGCCCCGGGGTGATGACCAATACCAAGGGTATACAATCTCATAAAATAGGAGGCATTAATCCTTTTTTGAAATAATAGAGGGAGATAATATAGTCCATCCAAAAACAACTCCAATACGTATATAAAAAAGAAATCCCAAATCAATCCCACATGCAATTTTAAAAATAAAACCATTACAAATGAAACAAAAACTCCAAGTAAGTACCACAAGTAAGGCTTGGAAGTGAAAAAACAATTATACCAAAGTCTGAGCTAGTAATGACCAGCACGGTCCACATAGTCATCTTGGAAACCTGAAAGTAGTTTTATATACATAAGGTGAGCATACAAGTATATTCAGTAATAAAACCAAAGTCTCTCATGAAAAATTCAGGGGAGCATACTAATGCTCCCATAAGAAAATATTAGAATAAAACAACACTTAACATGGTATACTATCCATCCCCACCACACAAAAGCATGTTCACTAATCAACACAAGTCATTTAAAGTAATTTAGTAAGCACATCGATGATTTGGGTACCCCACACCACTTCCCACTGGTTTAGCCACTCTCTCCTAATGAAAAACATCCTATCACTCCCACCTCTTCCAAAAGAGCCACATCACAACCCACCCACAGAAACTTGGGCCCCACTAACAACATCTTATCCCATCAATTGGGCCTCGAGTCACATCAAATCCCGCCCGCAACAACCTTGGCCATAAACACATCAAATGCTGGATGCAAACACCTAGGCCATAACCACATCACATCCTGCCCGTAGACACTTGGGCCACAAACCACACCTCATCCTGAAGACACTTGGGAAAATGCAACACATATCATATAGAAGACACCTGGGAAAGCACAACACATTTCATCTTGAAGACACCTCGGAAATCACAACTCTCCCACACACACCTGGGCCTCACAAATCATAACCTACCTAAAGAATCTTGGGCTATCACAGCCTAGAAGAGGGAGCAAGGGTGAGTGGGTGGCCAACCATCCATCCCCCCACTAGGATGTTTGGGATAGACCTCCTCCCCCATAACGATGGGGGTGTTCAGCACATAGTACTCAACTAGGGTGGGGTTCATATAGAAATCACATGGAAAATAAGAGTATATATATATATATATATATATAGTACCAATAACTTAGCCCAACCTAGGGGTTTTCAAACAAACGACTAAGTAACCACACACCACCTTTGCCGCTGCCTCTAAATACACAACACCACACAACAAGCTACAAACCCAAACCATATTACCAACCAATTCATTTAACATATTATACTCCTTATTTAAAAATTCATTTATTTGTTCCATAAACCACACAAACCCAAGACAATTCCAAAATTTATTAATCAATCATTTATTCATTTTTTTATATTACTATCTGGGAAAATACAAGGAAAAACACAAAAAAAACACAATGAAAGTCACACATAGAGAAACTCTGGCTGGATTAACCATACCAACCACTACCATCATCATTCTTCAAAGTCATCCCACCCAAACCATCATCACAACAGAGTAAACCCCAAACTCAGAGCCGCACCTAGAAACACATCTCATCACAACCATCTCGGCAACCCTTCTTCCCAACTACCCCACACCCATCACAGAACCAACCCCCTATGCACAAACATGCCCACAACCACAACACCCTATGAACCAAATTAATGAATATCCAAATTTAACAAGGTATCCCTTCTTTTAATTCCACTTTTTAATTCAGGGGTTATCATAGAAACTATAATCTTGGGTTATCTATTTATTAGTCGGGTAAATGTGGTTAATAATTTTCATATATAATCATGTTCAAGAAAATAAAACAACATACATTCCATAACTATCCCATGTGAAAAAAGGCCCCCAACAACCATGATTTTCAGTGGGTATTTAGCCCATATAATTCAAAATAACAACCAAAAATAAAAAGCAGATCATACGTCACTTTTACCATACCCTTCATGTTGTTAAATTATCTTTATTTGATTTCGATTCAACTATCTTCACAAGAGAAACATTCATACACCCACCTTGAATGATAAAAAATTAAGAAATACCAAGGAAATCTACCTAGAAGAAGAGGCAAACTATGATTCCTGATTACACTAAGACAAGGGAGTGCACGTATTAGGAATTTGACTACAGGTAGAACTCAAAAAAACGTCACCAAAAGGGCTTCATGACACCAAAGGAGAGGGTTTTGGGGTGTCTCACACCAAGAGAAAGGGAAACACACAAGGAAGATAAGATCTCAAATTTAGAAAATCCAGATCCTAAATCAATGGGAGAAATAGTTATTAAAATCCATTAAAAGAAGATCTTGACCAAGACCACACAGTTTGGAAGGTCAAGGGAAGATTTAGGTTTATAGAAGATAGATACAATTCAAAATGCCTCAAAAATCCATTAAATACTCATTTGGAATCAAAGGGAACATCAAAAGGAAAAAACTGGTAGATTTGGTAACACTATTCACGGGACACCGCCAGGTGAGACACTGTTAGACAAGACACTTTTGGATGAGGCACCATTGGAAAAGGCTCCATTGGATAAGGAACTTTTGGACAAGGAACTACTGGATGAGTCACTATTGGATGAGTGACCGTTGGGGTGAGGCACCACCAGCTAGCCACCGTTAGGGTGAGTTACCACCAGCAAGTGACTGCCTGGGTGAGCTACCAAAAACGAGTGACCACCAAGGTGATGTCGCCAGGGTGACACAGCCAGGATGAAACCACTAGAGTGACTCCTCTAGGGTGACACCATCGCTTGGTGACACTATTGAATTGTCACCATTGGAAAACATAGAAAAACCAGGAGAAGAATTTGCAAAGTGATGAAATAAGTCACATTGATTCCCCAGAACACCTCAAACACCAGATTCTGACAAATTAATGGACCAAATAGGTTCAATATATTACATCAGATACCACTATAACTATTCTTGCCCTCGAGAATTCAAAACCAAGCCCAGAAAAAAAGGGGCCCAAACAACCACCCCATGAGATACCTCTCAAGGATATCGCTATCCTTGAAATAACGCTACCAACTAAACACATCAAGGTTCAATGATAAAACAACCTATTTTGTTCAAAAGATGTAGTGAAACCTCAACATCCAAGAACCCCTCCTTCAACATCTGGTAACCCAACTGACCATAAGGCACACCACACAAGTATAGTAGCCAAACTTTCCTAACACATGAATTGGGGGGTTCCTTCCTCCATGTCAAGATACTATCCACTATGGGTGGCACTAACTCACCTTTACAAGTTCAATCAAATATAAATTAATATGTCTTGATTAGGAACCAGTTCCTCCCTTCTCCAAAAATCAGGACTTTATCACACAGTGCATCGCACATAGCACCACCAAGGGAAAAAAACTCATCTTATTAAAACATCAAGGTTCAAACTTGAAATTATAAGAAAAATAGATCAAAATAAGGATTAAAACAACTCTATGTATTGGGAAAACATCTATGTTTATTGGTCCCAAGTACTATCCTCCTGGAAACCATGTCTCATAGCACACAAACCAAAGGAATGGTCCACCCATGTAGCACCTTCTCCCAAAAATCTTAGATCTCCAGTAGTCATTCCAAAAACATCACATAATCCTAGATGTATAACTCTCCCTAGTCAATAAAATGATAGTCATCATGAAGATACCAATGAAGCTGACAGACATGGAATACATCATGGATCCTTTCCAACCATGGTGGCAATGCCAACCGGTATGCCACCTTGCCACCTTGCTCCAACACCTAGAAGGGACTGATGAACCTAGGAGAAAGATCAATCCCTCTACCAAACCTATGCTGGCCACATATAGGGGATACCTTTAAGAAAACATGGTCCCCAACCTCGAACTCTAATGACCACCTCCTACGATCAGTATAATACTTCTCTCAGTCCTGTGCTGCTTTCATCCTCTCCCGAACAAGATGAACTTTCTTGATTGTTCTCTACACCACATCCAGACCAAGAAAAACTATCTCCCCAACCTTTATCAATCACAATGGAGAATGAAACAGTCTCTCATAAAATGACTCAAATAGCACCATGTTAATGGAAACGTGATATTTATTATTGTAAGAAAACTTTACCAAGGGAAATTGTTACACCCAAGATTTTCCAAAGTCCAAGATGCATGATTGCAATATATCCTAAAATTTCTAGATAGTCCATTATATTTTCCCATTTATCGAAGGTTGGAAGACAGTGCTAAGGTGTAACCAGGTGCCAAAAGCATGTTTCAATCCCCTCCAGACTCACAAGGGAAAAAATGTGTCCTGATATGAGACAATGGATCTTGGAACTCCATGAAACCAAACCACCTCATCCACATAACTATTGTCCAAGGCATCCAATGAGCCCGACTACTTGATCGCTAAGAAGTGGGATGATTTCATCAACTGACCCACTTCCACCTAGATAGCATCACAACCTCCCAGAGATCTGGGTAATCCTATGATAAAATACATTGATATTTTATCCCATTTCCACTCAGCGATATCCAAGGGCTACAAAATACCACCAGGAACACGATGCTCAACCTTCACCTGCTGAAAAACCAAGCACTTAACTATAAACTCTACCACTTCTTGTTTCATCCCGGGCCACCAAAATCTCACCTTCAAACCATGGTACATCTTGGAAACTTTTAGTTCACTACCAAGGGTGAGCTATAAAACTCATGAAGGACTCCACTATGCATTACTACTAGAATAAAAAACATTTCACAAAACAACATCCAATTCTGACCATCCTCTGACCATCCCTTCAGAGCATCACTATGGACAACAAGATCGCACATCATTTATACCAAAGAGTATCCCCACTAAGAATACTCAACCTGATTCATCCGAGAAGACTTCACTATCACATGAAAAAATAACCTTTATCTCCATCCACCCTTGTATCTAAGTTAAAGATGATAACTCTACCATTTCCTTCCAAATGTTCATAGACTCTTGAAAAACCTTCTTCCATGACTTCTTACTCAAGGCATCAGCCAAAATATTTCCCTTTCCTAAGGTGTAGGAGATCTCAAAATCATAGTCCTGAAGGAACTCCATCCACCTCCACTATCATAGATTTATATCACACTGGGAAAAGATATACCTCAAGCTCTTTTGATCTGTAAAGACCAAAAAACTCTCCTAAATGAGGCAATGTTTCCAGAACTTTAGTGAAAACACAACTACTTCTAGCTCTAGATCATGGGTGGTGTAGTTATGGTCATGAGGATATAACGGCCTAGACCAATAAGAAATCACTCCCCGTTATTGCATCAACATATATCCCAAACCCATATGGGAAGCATCACAAAACACCTCAAACATTACCCCTTCCTCAAGAAACCAAAGCATTTGGGCACTAACCAAATTCTCATTTAGGTAACCGAACACTACCTAGAACTAATCACCCCACACAAAATATTGGTCCTTTCTAGTTAGAGCTATCAAAGGGGTTGAAAATTGAGAGAAATACTATATGAACCTTCAATAAAACCCCACTAGACCAAGAAAACTGTGACCTTCTACTATATTCTTGGGTGATACCCAAGAAAAAACTGCTTTAACCTTAGATGGGTCCACTACCACACCTTTTTGGGACACCACATGTTTGGGGAAATGCACCTATCATTTCCAGAACTTTCCCTTGGACAATTTTCCATAGAGCTGGTGGAATCGAAGAACCTTCAAGATAGTCTTAAGATACTCATTATTATCCTGCTATGAATTCAAGTAGATCAATATTTCATCGATGAATATGATGAAAAACCAATCTAGGAACTCATGAAAAATGTAGTTCGTAAGCCCCTTGAACATGGTTGGTGTGTTTGTAACACTGAATGACATGACTAAAAACTTGAAGTGCCCATACCTGTATCTAAAAGTAGTCTTCAGGATATCACCCCCTTTACCCTCAACTGGTGATATCCAGACCACATATCAACCTTATAAAGTCAACTCACCCCTCTTAGCTAGTTGAAAAGATCATCTATCCTTAGAAGGGGGTAATGGTTATTGACCATCACCTAACTCAGCCTCCTGTTGTCTATGAACAACCTCATACCACCATCCTCTTTTTGACGAACAACACTATAACACCCCATAGTGACACACTGGATCGGATAAATCCCTTCTTCATTAGATTTTAAATTTGAATCCTTAACTTCTACAACTCAAAAGGTTCCATCCGATAAGGTTCCATCAAAATTGGAGAAGCACCAGAGTATATGTATTTCTTAAACTCAACATCACGTTGAGGGGGAAGCATCAAAATATCACCAGGGAAAACATAAAAGAACTCCCCAACAATACTAGGAACCTAACCGACTCATCATCGACTGATTCCAATAACAGCTCATCCAAAAAATAAAGAAGGGGCTCCACACACCGACTACCCACCTGATAACCCTGCTCGCCAATGAAAACCACACACTAGCCATCCATATATGAAAACATGAATATCCTCTAGAAGAAGTTGATAATTTAATGAAAAAAATAAAACCATTACATGTCAAGAATGACATCATATGGCTGAATTTATAGTAAGAAAAGATCCCCATGGGACTGATGTAGTCCCATCATTGGTCTATATCCCCAGCACATCGAACAAGATACTATAGCCTCCAATTGGAATACTCAACACTAGGGGTACAAGAAGCCTCTATATATCTAGTCACATAACATGGGATAGAGTGGGTGAAACAAAGGATTTTTAAGCTCCCTAATTAAACAAAGCACAAGCAAGGGTACTAAACAAACTGATTGTACCTCAAATGATCTCGGGCTCTACTGGAACTGCTACCTCTGTTGCATGAAACTAACCATGCCCATATTCTCTGACCCTCTTCTAATGACCTCCACCATGACCACTCTCAGGTTGTGGTCTCTGAGCATGAGGTACATACTGAGGTTACCCTCTACCCACCCCATCTCCCCTCGATAGAGCATGATCCATCTATCCCTCCTGCTGAAACGACTCGGCTGGAAACTGCTGCTGATGCTGGTGTTGAACCTACCCACCTCCACCATAATGAGTTAGAACAGCTGATGGAAATTGATTCTAATTATGGAAATTGACTCCATAGATGAAACACCTTGTCCCAAATTCTTGGAAAAGGAATAATAACTGCTAGTACCAGAAGTACAGAAAGGATTCTATTGAAGTTGAATCCTCACTGGCCAAAACCACGAAGGACATGGTGCCTGAAATCTATTGCTAGAAACCTTTCCTCTAGAAGAAACCTACTAAATACCCTCTCATGGTAGAACTCCTCATGAGTTTATCCACTCAATCACCTCCACCTTCTTTTGAATATCCAAGTACATCGACAACGTAAAGGGAGTAACCACGTACTGGATAGAAAAACAAAGTTCCTTCTTTAGTCGTATCACATGATACTCCTTATCCCAAAAAAGATCAGGGAAAAAATGAAGGATATCCTTGAACTTAATCCCCAGCTCCCATATCGACATACTTCCCTACTGGAGGGAGAGTAACTCCTTCTTCTTCTTAGCTCTCATGGTAGATGAAAGGAATTATGCTCCAAACTCCTTATCAAAATTGACCCATAGAACGTTAGCCTCCTTACCCCCAGGTAAAACATCCACTATTGATGTGTAGATCCCAACATCTAACTCACCTCCAAAGTAACCCAGTACTCCGTCGGAGCCTAGATCAAACTGAAGGTGATCTCAAGTTCCTCGAGCCAACTCTTTGTCTCCATGTCAAAAACACTACCCTCATACCTTCCCAAGGCCTATCTCTGGAAAGCATGTAATGTATTCTAGAACTGTTAATCTTCCTCCACTAGATCAACCCTCCACTGATCAATTGGATTAGCTAGCTGAGCCTCAACTGCTAGATCCACACACGAATGATGACTGGGAGTCATAACAGAAAGGTAAACAATGAATTTCCTAAGCCCAAATAGTATGAAATTTTATTTAAGATTCATTTTAACTAATTTAAATCATTATTCATTTTAAATTTCCCAAAACACATGATTCAAACAAGAACACAAGTCATTATGATGCATGTACCTTTACTAGGTTTTCTACCCTACAAATGGTGTAGCCTCACTTGGTCATTCGGTAAGCTTGGAGTCCTTGCATTGGATAACGGGGGGCCCTAAAATCCTATGTCCTAGCGAGTCTTCCTTGGCCTATGTCATGAACCAAGGTCACCTAACACTGTTTCCCTACCAATACATTCAATCCTCACTATTCCTAACTCCAAAATTCATCCTATCTCTTAGCCATCACCACTGATACCACTCTTTCATGACCCCTCCCTCCAAATATACCCCTCCTGGGCTAGTAATGAAGAAAGGGAAAAAATGAACTGCTCGAGTCCCACCTCTAGTAGGCCCTAGGGTAGCGAACAACACCAAGGGTATACAATATCACAAAATGGGAGGCATTTCCATTTTTATTTGAAACAAGAGTGGGAGATAAGATGGTCCATCCCAAAACAACTATAAGTTGTATATATAAACGAAATCCCAAATCCATCCCACATGCATGTTTAAAAATAAAACTATTAAAAATTAAATAAAAACACCAAGTAAGTACCAAAAGTAAGGCTAAGCAGTGACACAATAACTGCCCAAAATTTTGAGCTTGTAACATCCAACATGGTCCACATAGTCCTCCTAGAAACCTGAAAGCAGTTTTATATACATAGGGTGAGCATAAAAGTATACTCAATAGGAAAACCAAAACCTCCCATGCATAAGTGAGGGGAGCATACTAATGCTCCTATGAGAAAACAGCAGAACCAAACAACACCTAATAGGGTATACTAGCCACCCCCACCTCACCAAGGCATGATCACTAAGTAACGCAAGTAAAGTAAAGTAATGCAGTAATCACATCGATGATTTGGGTACCCCACACCACTTCCCACTGGTTTAGCTGCTCTTTCCTAACGAAAAACATCCTTATGCTCCCACCTCTTTTGAAAGAGCGACGACACAACCTTCCCGATGACACCTATTCCCCATAAATCACATATCATCCCATCACCTGGGGCTCGAGTCATGTCAAATACCACTTGAAAACACCTGGACCACAAACACATCACATCCTACCCACAGACACCTGGGCCACAACCACATCACATCCTGCTCATAGACACCTTGGCCACAAACCACACCTCATATCAAAGACACCTGGGAAAACATTACACATCTCACCCTGAAGACACCTAGTAAAGCATAACACATTTCACCTAAAAGAAAAATGGGAAAGCACAACTCACTTGCACAAAATTGGGCCTCACAAACCATCACCTACCCGAATAATCTTAGGCTATCACCACTTAGAAGAGAGAGTAGGTAAGGGTGGGTGTCCATCCATCCATCCTCCCATCGGGATGTTTGGGAAACACACCCTCTCCCATGACGATGAGGGTGTTCGACACATAGTGATCAACTATGGTGGGGTGCGTATATAAATCCCAAGGAAAATAAAACTATATATATATATAGTACTAAGAACTCAGACCAACCTATGGGTTTTCAAACAAATGACTAAGTCACCACACGTCACCTTTGCTACTACCTCTAAATTCACAAAAAAAAACAAGACACAAACCCAAACCATAGTCCCAACCAATTCATTTAACCGATTCCACTCTTTATTTGACAATTCATTTATTTGTTATGTTAACTACACCAACATAATCCAATTCCAAAATTTATTAATAAATCATTTATTCATTTTTTCCATTACTATCCAGAAAACTACCAAGCATAGCACACAACAAAAAACATGATAAAAGTCACACATGGAGAAAATTCATGTGAATTATTCATACCAACCACCACCACCATCATTCTTCAAATTCATCCCACCCACACCATCCTATCAATAGAGAAAACCCCCAACTCACAGCCTCACCCAATAAAAAATCTCATCACAACCATCTCAGTAGCCCTGCTACCTAACCACACCACACCCATACCAGAAACAATCCACTATACACAGACATTCCCACAAACAAAACGCCCCACAAACCAAAGCAAGTTATATTAATATTTAATAAGGCATACCTTCTTTTAATTCCACTCTTTAATTCGGGGGTTATCACAGAATGTATAATCCTGAGGTATCCATTTATTATCCAGGTATACATTGTTAAAAATTTTCATATATAATCATGTTCAAGGAAAGAACACAACATACATTCCATAACTATCCCATGCACAAACAAATACCCCAAATGACCATGATTTTTAGTGGGTAGTTAGCCCATACAATTCACCATAACAACCAAAAATAAAAAGTAGATCATACGTCACTTTTACAAGCCCCTCTATGTTGTTAAATTATCTTTGTTTGATTTTGGTTCAACTATATTCAGAAGATAAACATTCGTACACCCACCCCACATGATAAAAAATTGAGAAATACAAAGGAATCTTACCTGGAAGAAGAGTAAAACTACGCTTCCTAGCTACCCCAAGATAGGGGCATGCACATAACCAGAATTCACCTACAGAGAGAAATCAAATAGAAATCACCACCAATGATTCATGACACCAGAGGAGAGGGGTTTAGGGTGTCTCACAATAGGAGAAAGGGAAATACACAAATAAGAGAAGATCTTAACTTTAGAAAATCCAGATTCTAAATCAATGGGAGAAATAGTTTTTAAAATACATTAAAAGTGGATCTTGACCAAGACCATGTGGTTTGGAAATTCAAGGAAAGATTTAGGTTTTTAGAAGATAGATATGATTAAGAATGGCTCCAAAAATCATTAAATAAGGTATTAAATCATTTCATGTCAAAGGGAATCTGAAAAGGGGAAAACTAGAAGATTTGGGAACACTATTCAGGTTACTACCGGGTGAGGCACAGTTGGATGAGACACAGATGGACGAAGCACCATTGGATGAGGTACCATTGGATGAGGCACTGTTAGATGAGGCACTTTTGGATAAGGCACCATTGGATGAGTGACCGCCAGGGTAAGGCACTGCCAGCTAGCCACCGCCAGGGTGAGCTACCACCAGCGAGCGACCTCTAGGGTGAGCTACCACTAGCGAGCGACCACCAGGGTGACACTACCAGGGTGAAATTGCTAAGGCGACACCACTAGGGTGATGTTTCCATGGAGACACCATCTCCAGGTGACAAAGAAACTATTGTCAAGCTTAGAAAAACTGGGAGACAAATTTTCAAAGTGAAGAAATAAGTCACGTTGATTCCCCAGAACACCTCAAACTCTAGATTCTCACAAAGGAATGGATCAGAGTGGTCTGGGCCATTACTGTTATGGATTGAAAAAAAACTGTCTTATCATATACATGTGTATGGAGTTGTGAGGTATTTTTTAAGGCCTTCTCATGAAATAAACTAGCACCCCATAGCACAAAGTGTATCTTTATAGGGAATCATGAGGAAGAAAAGGGATAATACCTATACAAACCCTCATATAGTAAAGTGAAGGTCACAAAAAAAATATTTATTGAGAGGGATAACATCCTAAAAAGGATAGTGGGATCAAGATTGACTTCCATGAAGTTTATGCTCAAGATACACAATAGTTGGTATAAGAACAGATTCCATAGGTACCTATGGAAGAAGTAGTTCCTAAAACACAAGTAATATGTAGGAGCACATGAGAGATAAGAGAAATAGAGAGATATGGTTTTCTACTCACTGAAGATGATAACTCATTATTAGTATACAAAAATGAATCGCTCTACTATAAATAGGAAGTAGAGAGATCAGAAGTTGCAAGATGGAAAGAAGCTGTGAATTTTGAAATGGATTCCATGTATCAGCACAAAGTTTGGGTTTTAGTTGACGTACCAATTAGTGTAAATACTTTAGGGAGAAAATGGGTATTCAAGAAAAAATTAGACATGGAAGGTATAATAAGTACCTATAAAGTAAGGCTAGTGGATAAAGGGTTTAAACAACATCAAATAATTGAATATGATGAAACATTTTCACCAGTTTATATGTTTAAATAAATAACAATTCTAATTTGATTAGTAGATTACGATGAATACGAAATTTGGTAGATGTTCATAGAAACTACATTTTCTAATAAGAAACTTTAGAAATATGTCTATACGACACATCTTAAAAGTTTTTACACTCTAGGTGATGATAAAAATATTTCCAAGTTACAGAGATCCATTTATAGATTAAAGAAATCATCCAAGTCATGGAACATTCAATTTGATGAAGCTATAAAATAATTTGGTTTCATTAAGAATGAATGCGAGCCATGTGTTTATAATAGGTTTATTGGGAATGAAGTCATTATACAAATAGTATATGTTGATGAAATATTACTTATTCAAAATTACATAACAAGTATTATAGTTTTCTAAGGACTAGTTAAACAAGTGTTTCTCAATTAAATAATTAAGTAAAGCAGCCTATATTCTAGGGATGAATATCATTTGTGATAGATCCATAAGTCTGATTGGACTAAGTTGAAGTATACAATTGACCAGATACTAAATATATTTAGTATGGAACAATCCAATAGGGGATTGGTTCCAATGTAACATGGTATACATATTTTGAATAAAATGTATCCTTAGACACAACATGAGAAAGAGAGAATGAGTAAGATCCCTTACGCTTCAGTGATAGGATTAACCATGTATGTCATGTTATGTACCTAACTTGATGTTTCTTACACATTGAGAATAGTAGGAAGATATCAAGATGATCAAAGAGAATAACATTGGTCTATTGTCACGGATATCCTTAAGTATTTGAGAAGAACTAAGGGTATGTTTCTGGTGTATAGAGGAGATGAGGAATTGGTCATTAGGGGTTATACTAATGCTAGTTTTCAAATAGATCAAAATGATATAAATTCATAATCAAGATATGTTTTCTATCTCAATAGAGGAGATGTGATCTAAAAGTGTTCAAAGTAGCCAACTGTTGAAAATTCTATATTGGAGTGTGAGTATATAGCGGGTTCTGATGTAGCTAAAGAATCCATTTTGATACAAAACTTTGTCCTATATCTTTTTGTGGTATCTTGTAGTAAAGATCCTATCACATTGTGTTGTGATAATACTACAGTGGTGGTTCTTACAAAAGAGACAAGGTCACACTAATGGACAAAGCACATACTATGAAAGTATCAGCTCTTGATGTATTTTTCTTAGAGTGGTGAAGCTGTATTAAGAAGTTTTCCCATATAAGAAAACATGGTTTAACCCTTTAATAAAGGTCTATATTAGTATAATCATGAGTATCATGTAAGAGATAGAATATTTAAGGTTGTTGGCAGTTAGCTCTAGTGAAAGTGGGATTCTATTGGAACTGGTTCCCTAGAACCAATTTCTATGTACTTTCTGATAACCTTTATTCATTGTTTTTAATATTAATAAACTTTTTGTCACATCATAATTTTTATTTTTGATTTAATATAGTATGTGATAATTTCCTTAGAGTAGATATCACACTAAAAGTTCACATAAGTTTCCCACTATGATGAGAACCCAAAAGTTCCACAATAATATATTAAATATATGTTCTATAGCCAGATGAAATCATTTGAGGGACACAAATGATATAGGATATTTGGGATGGAGACTCATAGGACTTTGAGGCACCTTCTAATAGTTTACACCCTTGGTAATATCCATTGTAGGATATTATAAGAACGATACCCACTAGTAGTAAATCCACATTTATATGTGTCATTGGATGTTCCAATATGTAGAAATGTGTATTGATTCTTAGAATTTAAGATTATTATTAATGAGTATTATAAGTCACATAATTCAATGTATTGACAAAAACCATTATAACATATGTTCATGGTGAGGTATGATATATTGGGTGTGCCTGGGTAATATTTCATTAATTAATAACGCGAGAAAGGATTTATCCCTTATATTCTTTAATGGAAGTTGATATATTTGGACCTTTGATGAAAATGATATATCCTAAATAAATTCATGTACACAGTGTTCTATAGGAAAGTTTGATTACTTAAATTTCAAAGAAAGAGACATTGAGCACATAGGTTGATGACACTAGCATGCAACATTCTTGATTAGAGATATTGTGATAAAGAGATTATATTACACAGTAAGTTTCCACATGAGGTATTTAATAATTTTGATATTAAATTCTTTATCTATGGATGACTTGGCATGTTTCTAAAATCCAACCTTGGACTTTGGGATGCTTCACTTAATGCCTCTTAGAAAGAGGCGTAAAGGGTCAAACACTGAGTGTATCCATAATCTCAGTTAAACAATATTATTATTTTACAAGTTGAATGAATATTATTCTCATACGTGGTTTAAAAATTATTCATATTTTCTAGATCTAATATATTCCATCACCTATTATTAGAGAAAATATTTTACGAGCATAATATTTATTAAATATCTAATTTCTATTTAATGAATATAATATTTATTTATTAGTGAATAATTCAATGATATTCATTTATTAAAAGAAATTCATTATTCAAGGCCAGATAAATATTACGGAGGAATAGAGGATCGAGTTTAATGGTTTGGTGAGAAATAATATATATTGAATATTATTTGAATAAATAATATTAATTTAATTTGTGAGTTTAGAACATGTCATGAAATAATAATAATAATATTATTATTATATACATGGCGTTCTATAGGGATTATGGAAATAATATGGGCGCATGTGAAATAATTATTTTCTAAACCCAATGGTATATAAACCCAGTTATATTATTTTATTAATAGAGCCAATTCATTTTTTTTCATAATAAGATCTGGATAAAATCCTATCAAATCATTTGAGCGCTCCTTCTCTAAGAATTATCTCAATAATGAAGAGAAATACTCCTCCTCCACCACTCTTAATTCCATAAATTTTGAAGAGAACCCTTCCTTGAAGTGATTATCAGGGAGATCAAAGGTTAATGATACAATCATTATGATCATCCATGATAGCACCTTCATATTCCTATGACGATGTTTGGAGGTTCATGAAACATTTTTTGGATCACCACTAGAGGGAATCTATTCTTGATTAATATAAAAAAATGATGGTACGACATAGAGATGCTGTCAGATCCATCAACGAAGAAATAATTCCTTGTAAGTTAATTATTTAATTACTTAAATTAATTATAAATAATATGTGATGATCCTTCACATTGGTTCTATAGTTTTTATATTTTCTATATTATTTGATTCAATTCTATTGATCACAATGTGTATCGTTGTGTAAATATCAGATTAACCATCGATCATGACAAAAATCTGAGTTGGGCATGCCCCATCCGCCACTTCTTTTATGCCAGAAACCTACATGTATGAGAAAGTTAGAATTCTAGAAAAGTAATGAAGTGATCACATTACTTTTTGAATAAACCTTCAGATGTTGTCATAATTTGAATGGTATATGATCAACCGTAAGTTCAAGTGATTGTCCATACAAACTTTTAAAGTGATTATATCAGAATTGTCACTAAGTATTAAAGCCACCATGGATACTTATGTGGAACACTTTAAAGTAACCATATATAAATTTAGTATTATATTGTTAAATATAATATGCCAACTACTTTTCTATGAAAAATTAAATTATTTCCAGAAGCGTTTAATGTGCCCAATTTTTTCACTAAGTATGATGATTTTTAATGAAGAGTTTTCAACAACTCTTTTTGGAGAAAGTAATATTTTTAAAGATGAATGAAGAAAGATAGTAAATGAGTGGGGAAAGAAATACATAAGACACATATTCATGAAAACATGATTTTTACAAATGCACAATACTCTATTTCTCACATGAACTCCATTATAAGATATGAGAACATATTTCAACTCGCATGTCATTACGGAATCCAAATACCAACTTCAAGGAGAGAATAATCATATGAAATACAAAAAACTCATCCTCTATTTTGAAATATTTTTTCTTCTCTTTCTATGTTCTTTTTACAATTTTTGGATGTGTTTTTTTACATTGTACATATTTTAATCACTCACTCCTCTACTGCACTAGAGAGTATGAGATACTCTATAACATACTTTATTATTATTCATAATTACATGAAGAAATATGTAACATGTAGTGTATAATGAACTATATGTGTACATTTTTAAATAAAACATGATCTGAAATGTGAATTAGTTTATTTGGTTAATAAACTTCTTGGTATAAGGTGATTTTGAAGTGGAGAGGACCGAGTCTCATTTTGAGAATGAACCTCTTGTTTTTCTTCTATGTGTTTTTCAATTCTGTTTATTCTGTTTTAAAAAAAATTATTTTTTAGTTTTTAAAAATTCAATAGTAAAACAATACTTTGATATTTAACTTTTTTAAGTGTTTTATATACAATTTTTTATATAAGTAAATCTGTTTAAAAAATTAAACGAGTGTTAAACTTGTTTTAATTGAGTTGTTATCAAACTTATGAGAAGATTTTTGAAGGTTAAAATTATATACTTATATTATTTTATTTAACTATTCTATTTATTTTATAAATTGGGATATTTAGTTTTAAATCATTTTTAATAGAAATTTTATTTAAAAACACAATTCACCCCTCTTGAATTTTACATTCTAACCAAAATTTGGTATATGAGGTTTCTTATTTCTTTTTAACTATGATATTGTTTACCCAAAAGATCAAAATTTATGTTATTTATAAATTTATATCTTTATTGATAACAATATTCTTGAGGTTACTATTATAAACACGCATCTTTATTTTAATGGAACCAATTATGCTCAGTAGAAAATCAAAGTAAAGAATACATATTGAAAGTGTGGGATTTGATATTTGGACTATAATAAAGGAAAAATATGAAAAAACCAAAAGATGATGGAGCTGATTGGATAGATTCCACTAGGTATACATTTTATTGTAACTGTAAAGCTTTTAATTCCTTATACTATGCATTATGAGAATATTAGTTCAACATAATTTTTGATTGTTCCACTTCTTATGAAATTTGGGATACACTTTCTGTTTCACATGAAGATACTTAAAATGTTAAATAGATACACATAAATACCTATAATATTAAATATTATACTTTTTAATTGAAACTTGATGAAATTATTTTTTACATGTATCTCATGTTCAATGAAATTTTCAACACACTTCATGAACTTGGGAATAAAATTAAAGATACGGATCAAGTAATGAGAGTCCTGAAATGTTTACTAGATAGATGGATAGGAACCTCTATTTCCATTATATAATCATGCTATATAAGTAAACTATTAGTAAAAGAGATTATTGGAAAGATCATGATGTATGGTGAAGAATTAAAAGTGAACAAAGAAGAAGATAAAACTAAAATAAAATCAGTTTCTTTCAAGATTTTTGACTCAAAGATGAAGGAGAAAATCAAATAGTACAACTCAAGTGAGGGAGAATCACTATTAGAAAGTGATGAGGAGATGGATCATTTAGTGAGAAGATTTAAGAACATCTATAAGAAGAATAAATTATTAAAGAAGAAAAACTATGGAGGTAAGTATAACGTAAGAGGAAACTAGAAAATGGAAAACAAATCATGTGAATTAACTTTTTATTAATTCACAAGGAAAGGGAAAATCAAAGTTGAATGTATAAAATCAAAGTATAATAAAATATACGAGGATAAAGGAAAAAGGTAAAAAAATCTATGGAATCTACCTTCTAGTGATTCTAACTCAAGTTGAGAGGACAATGCAGATAGAGAAAATATGTGTTTTATGAAAAAAATATCTGAGGTACTAAATACTATCTCTATATCTCATGTTTATATTTATAATCCTTATGAAAATGTAAATAAATATGAAAATATGATCCATAAATATTCATTTGAATACTTTAATATTTCAAAAGAAACATTTAATGAAAATAAATATAAATATAAAAGTCTAAAGAAACAACATGATTAATCCATTAATGCTAAATATGAAATTGATGTAGAAAAGGCTAAGAATTATCATTTATTAAAAGAAAAAAATGATCTAAAATTTTCAAATGAGAAAGACAAAAATGATCTTGAAATGTTTAAAGATAGTAGAGAAACCTAGACCATGATGCTTGGTAAATAGACCACACCCAAGTACACAACTAGGATTGGATACCAATATAGTTATATGAGAATTTATAAGAATAAATTTGTTCCTAGATCACACTCTTAAAAAGTTTATAAATAGTTCATATTATTTTGGACCAAATAATGTATTTTTTTCTTAAATTATTAAGTTTATTTGTATTAAACCTATTAAAAAACTTTGGATTCCAAAATATTTTATACCTAACACTTCTAGAACTAAGAAATTATAGGTAACAAAATCATTTCTTATTTAAATATGTGTAGGAAAACTGTGTGAAGAGTACCAGTAAGCATTTGTGGTATCTGGATGATGGATAAACTAGACACATGAACATATAGCACTCAATATTTAAAATATGTATCAAGTTAGATGGTGGACATGTAAATTTTGGTGACAATGCCAAATTAAAAATAATTGACTTATTCAAGTCAACAATTTTAATTTTGTTTTAATTTCTAAAGTCTTATTTTTTGATGGTTTAATGTATAATATTCTTATCATATCATAGTTATGTAATGATGGTTATCATGTTAAGTTTGAAAATAATGATTATAAAATTTATGATTCAAAACATGTTTTAGCTTTTAATACTTTATGTAATGATAATTTTTAAGCAGTTGATTTAGATTATTTCTTTTCTAAAAAAATTTCTTGCTTGGGTTCCTTTCAAAAAGAATCTTGGTTATGGAATAAGTGACTATGCCACTAAAAAATTCACTCTATTAGAAAGATAACTCTGAAAAAATTAGTTAAGGATCCTCCTAAATTAGAATTCCCCAAAGTCAAAGTCTATAACCCATGTAAAAAAGGGAAACAAAATTATATCCCTTACAAACAAAAGAAATAATTTTGAACTTCTGGATCTATAAATTTTGTTCACATGGATTTTTTTAACTTATAGTGTTTATAGATTAAATGGGAAGAATCATGTTTATGTTCTTGTAGATGAATTTTGTAGATACACTTGGGAATTCTTTCCAGTTGACAAAAGTGAAGTTTGTTCCTATTTTTCAAAATTCAGAAAATCTGTAGAAAATATTAGTGGACTTACTATTAATACATTAAGAAGTGATCATGGACATGATTTTGAAAATAAAGACTCATTATTATTAAAATATAAAGACAATCATAAATTTTATTCTCCTAAGACTCCCCAAAATAATGGTATTGTAGAAAGAAAAAATAGATCTCTTCAAGAGATTTCCTAGAGTATGCTCAATGAGTATAAACTACCTATTAATTTTTTGGAAGAGTGTCAGAAAAAAACCCAAATACCCTAGTACAATGATACCTAAATTGACTTTGATATAGCCTGAAGGGTGTTCCTGATCCCCATGAGTTAGATAATAGAGCCTGGAATCATTTCCAAGATCAAGAGGGAGTAATTTTTCCATAAGAAAAAACCATCAATATACCACAAAAAACATAAAGAAATATACCATCAGTATGAAAAACACTCATAATGGATAAACTCACCACAAGTAGATAGATAAAAATCCAGTATTAAAACATCATCCAGAAGACAAAACAAAATCCATCAAGACTAAACTCAGAAACTCCATAAAATGAGTGGATCATAGCTCCACCAGTCACCACCATCAACCTTGGTCCTGTGATCAAGCATATATTCAACCTCTGAGTGGAGTTTTCAATTTTCCTAGACCTAACATAACATATTCTAAAAACTCCCAAAGGGAAAGGTAGAGTTTAAGAAATATAACCCATTAGGATTCCACCAAATGTTCCATATGCAAATCTCTAACAATTAAACCATTTTTGCTTCAATTTAAATAAAAAACACAAGAAATATAATTTTCAAAATTTCAATCAAAAAATTCTTTAAATATAATTAGATTATAGATATATCAAAATAGGCTTTAATGAATTTTTTTCATAAAATTGAAGAGAATGATTAAAACAATTCTATAATAACTCAAATGTAATAATGAAGTCAAAACCAAGCAATATGTTCATATGCCTAGAGAATAGTTAGTTCTTGGATATAAGATCAACAAATTAATAAATCAATAAACAAGACTCAAGTGTTCTCACACATCTACAAGGATTAGACCGTTAGTATAAAATTAATCAACACCCCATTTGGGGAAAATCATGCCAAACTTGGTCAAGTGAGAGTTGTCATTATAAATCCATTTATACAAAGTCATAATACTAGAATGATTGTCTTATTCACCCACTGACTACTTAGGCTCACATGTCCTTAAATCAATCAATCAATCATGGGAAAATTGATCATTTAAATTCAATTCATCATTAATAGTTAAAATTACCAATTTCAAGTTCACCATGCCATTTCAATTTCAAAACCAAAACACAGGTTTTCTTCAAGTTCATACATTTCAAAATCATATTTAAGTTAAATAGATTTTTATCAATAATCAACATAAAATCATTTCAAGTCATATTTCTCAAAATTCACCCAATTTATCAATGCCTTTGAAAAAGGTAATTATTCTAAAAATCCATTCCTTTTCAAATAAAATATAAAATTTACTCAATTTTAAGGAAATCAATTGAAACTGAATTTCAAATCAGTCAAGAAATTCATGGATTTAATTTTTGGTTAAATCCTTAAAAAACAAACAACCTTAAATCACATGATTGAACGATCAATCAACCAAGGTGAGAAATATTAATAGATAATTGAGGGATAAGAATATAAAAGATGAATCCCTATAATTACATTCCATCAAATAAAATATAAAATTCATTAACAACACAAGGATTAATAAATCTCAAAGGAGGATAGAATAAAGGAAATAGAAATTAAAAATTAAGGGGAAATCACTTACCAAATAGTGATAAAACACACCCATAACCACTTTAATCCAAGAAGAAGAGGGGTTGGTGGAGCCAATTTTCCTCTTGAGAGCCTCCAAAATCCAAAAGACCAAATTAGGGTTAAATGGGATGTGTTTAGAAGTTATAACAGTGTGTTGAGAATTTTAATTAGTATTTTTGAGGGGTTTAAAAAACATTTGAAAGGTTTACTGGGTTAGGACACATGGTTATTACTAACCATGAGTCTAACCATTCACCCTCATTGGGATTATGGAAAGGATGAAAATTTTGGCTGTATAATTAGACTAACCATGTGAAAGACGTGCACACCCCTAATGTCCATGGCCGGTTGATTTTTAGGGAAATATTAATGGTTTAGACTAACCATGTGCCAATCATGATCCACCCTCCAGAACCACTAAATATGGAAAACCATTTGATGGACCAAACTACATAGTTTCCCCTAGTCATGAACCAACCATGGAAATCCCTAAAAACTTCCAAAAATTTCTAAAATCCACAAAAAAATTCAAACCAAGACCCAAAAAAAGGATGATCAAAATAATGGTTAAGAAGTACCTAAAATATGGTAATAGGATGTTACATAGAGTATGTAAATATATATTTCTATATTATAAATAAGGTTCTTATTATACCACTTTTAAAGAAGACTCTAAATGAGTTGTGGAATGAAAGAAAACCAAAGGTTAATTATTTTATATTTTTTGGATTAAAAGTATTTATTCTCAATACAAAGGATAATTTAGATAAGTTTTCATCCAAAATTGATGAAGGAATATTCTTTGGTTATTCAACCACCAGTAAATCATATTATATGTTCAATAAAATAAACAAAATTGTGTAAGAATTTTTATATGTAAAATTTGATGAAATAGATCCACATGATCCTATGAATTATCTATAAAATCACGAGGATGATCATTAAAATTTTAATATTAATACCTAAACCAAACCTAATGATGGTTCTATGAAACCTGTTATAGAAATATCACCCATTTCTGAGGAATTGTTTGATCTAGAACTTGAAGAAGAAAATAAAGTACCAAGTACTTCTATAACTAGATCAATTAGAAATCTTAAATACCTCATTTAGATGCTTTAGTTGGATATATATAGGTATTTACTCATACTAGAGATTATATTATAAACCAGGTTAAACATAAAGCCTTATTATCATTACTTGAACCTAAAAACATCACTAAAGCTATACATAATGAATTCTGGGAACTAGTTATGAAAGAAGAGTTGAATCAGTTTGAATGAAAAAAAGTCTAGAAACTAGTGTAAAGACCTAAATGTTTCTTAACCATTGGCACTAAATGGGTGTTTAGGATCAAGGCTGATGATTCTGGCATAATAATTAGAAATAAAGAAATACTGGTCACATAGGGGTACAATTAAGAATAATGTATTGACTATAAAGAAACTTTTTCACTTGTTGCAAGACTTAAATCCATTAGGACACTGCTTTCTTATACAAAAAATTTAAATTTGAAATTATATCAAATGAATGTTAAAAATTATTTCTTAAATGGTTATATTTTTGAGGACTTTTTTATTGAACAACCCCTTGGATTTTCAAATCCACATTTTCCAAATCATGTTTTCAAACTAGAAAAAACACTTTATGGTTTAAAATAGGCTCATAGAGGCTGGTTTGATAGGATAAACACTTTTCTTAATTCAAATGGTTTTATAAAAGGTGTTGTGAATTCAAATTTATTTATTAAAGTAACTTTAAAATATGTTTTAGTTACACAAATTTATCTTGATGATTTTTTCTTTGGTTATTCAAGAAATTATTTACGCACTAAATTTTCAAAATTAATGAAAAATGAATTTTAAATGAGTTTGATGGATGAACTAAATTTATTTCTTGGTTTTAAAAATTTTAAAAATAAAAAAGGAATTATTTTAAACAAAATAAAGTAAACTAAATATATTTTGAAATGTTTTGGATTAAATAATATAAAAGGAAGTGATACTCTAATGAGTACCAACTGTAAACTAGATCTTGATGAAACTGGGAAACCAGTTGATCAAACCAATTATAGAGGTATGGTTTGGAGTTTAATTTACTTAACTTACATCTAACCCAATATTATGTTTAGTGTTTGTATGTGTTACCATTATCAAGAAATCCTTAGAGAATCTCATTTAACTAACATAAAATTAATTTTTAAATACCTCAAAAATACTACCAATATATGATTGTTTTATTTGAGAAGAAATTATTTTAATCTAATTAATTATTATAATATTTACTACAATGGTTATAAGTTAGATATAAATTTTTTTTTATAAGTTAGATATAAAAAAAACTTTTGAACATGTCACTTATTGGGAAAGTCTCTAGTTTCATGGTGTAGTAAGAAACACAAATCTATTTCATTGTCCACTATTGAAGCTGAATATATAGTTATAGGAAGTTTCTATACCCAAATTTTGTGGATGAAACACACATGACTAGATTATGGATATCAATTCGCCCATATGCCTATATATTTTAACAACAGAAGTGATATAAATTTTCAAAAAATCTTGTATCCCATTCTATGAAAAAACATATTGATATATGAAATCACTTTTGGATAGACAATTTTAAATATAGAGATATCACTCTAGAATTAATTGGCACAAAAAATCATCTTATTGACATTTTTATAAATCCTATAAATTATGAGAGACTGAATTATATCAGGGCATGAACTAGTTATGATTGATTATATAGAAAATGTTGTATGTTATACTTTTAATATTATTATATATATATATATAATTTATACTTATATCATATATTTTCCTCATTTTAAATATATCGCATGGGTTTCTAAATATGTTGAATATTTATTTTTTATTTCTCACATGTTACTATTCTAAAAATACCTAAATGATTGAAATATTACAGATTAGAATCCAAATATCCAAACTCACTTCTAAATCGAATTAAACCCTCCTTCAAAGCATCCCTCATTGAGGCCTTAACATTTCTAATATATGAATCTCAATTTAAATTATTCAGGATAAAGATATTATTTGTGGAAGATATACCATAATCATTTAATGGTACTAATATAGAAAAAGAGAGCATGAGTGGACCTTATAAGATTATGAAGCCCCATATTCTTTCTCATGAAGTTTTTCCAGAAAATAAAATCAATGTTGAATGGTTCAAAACTTGTCATTCACTGGTTTGGAGAGGTGTTCTTCATCAGGTATGGATGAGTTAGTTTTGGAATGAGAATCACCCCTTCTACCCATTACTGGTGAAAGAGTTTTATATGAACATGGTTTTGAATCTAAATATCATGAGGATGTGATTTGGATAGTTATTTATGGTCATTAATGTGAGTTATCTTCAACCTTTTGGGATGTTTTTTAAGGGTTATTCACCTCATGTAATTTAAATATTATCAGAATTTTTATCCTATGAATCATCCACACTTTGAGATTGGGAATATACTAGAAGAACTAACAGATGACAGAACTTATTGGAGACCAACTGTAAATGAGTTAAGTGTAGAATTTAGGTTTTTATTTATGTTTATATAGTACTACATCTTCCCTATAAAGGTAGAATTTAGCTCGATCACGTATCAAGATCTTTTATTACTATACCTTATGTTTCATGGAATCTAAACTAGTCTGCCTATATTCTTAATGAGGAATATAGAATAACTAAGTAAATCATATTTAAGATTCAACACAAATACATAACTAAATTTTATCTCTATTACAATGGAATAGAAAATATTAATTTCTAAGGGTGTAGATATGTCATGATTTTCTAGAGGTATCTGTTAAAATCAAACCAAAAAAGGATGAAGGTTAGAAGGAATCCATGGAAGAAAAGGTGGGTAGATGATGAAGGAAAAGTGTATAAAAATAAAAATCCATATAAAAATCCATATAGACCAAAGGATATCATTGATCTGGTCTTGGAATAAGATGAAATTGTTAAAGAAAACTATTCTTTTTATGAAAATGGATCTCAGGACCCTGTTGATATAGCCGAAGAAGCCATAAGATCTTATGAAGAGAGATTAAGCGGCCCTCATATTTATGAGTTTCAAAAGGAATTTCATGTTCCTGATGTGGTATAACCTATAAGAGAATACGTATCTCTTGCACAAGAAGCTTCAAGGGAATTGGAAGTACCATTTAGAATAATTTCTTTCAAGGAATTAATAGTAACTCTTAAGGGGTAGAAATATTCCAGGTCATTATTGTTTGGATTTGATGTCACTGATTCTGAGATTGATAGAGGAGATTATCTAGTTGGTGATAGTCCACTAACAATTGAGATAGGGGGATATCCTATCTCTGTCTCCTCACTTCCCAGAGATGAATATCCTCCAAAAAATCATTTTTTTGATATAGATTTATCTTCTTCTTCCTATGATGATGATACAAAAGATGATGATGATGATGATAGAAATCCACTATGGACAAAATTTGATTCTATGCTATATGCTTCAAAATTTTTATAGCCTACTATGTCAAGAAATTATTCTCCAATTCAAGAAGATGAAGTCAATCTTGACCACTATCCTGATTTTTTGAGACTCTTAGCCACACCTTCCTCTCATAGACCTATTCCAAAAACCTATCTTAGGGAGAAATGATTAATGATTAACCACCCAAGATAGAAGTGGTGGATATGGAAGATTCATAGTAATAATCAGATACCTTTCTTAGAGAATTCGAGAGACCCCCTAGTGTTTTATCTCATAAAAAATAATATTTGAGAAAAACCTCTAAGTTTAGAGAATCTATATCTTACTCCTATTCTTAGGATGTTTTTATACATCCAAAATCTACTTAATCTCAATCTGCTCTATCTTAGTAAGTTAGACCTTCCTTTGTACCTCCAGTGATCACTTTTATAGACTCCATTATATTTAAAAACAATCTTTTAAAAGTGTTAAAAGAAGTGTTTCTAAGTATTAGTTAGGAAAATAATTTTTATTGTGAAGAATATATTGTCTACAATATTGATAGTTTAGTTTCACACATTTTTAATAAGATGTTTCTCAATGTAGATCATATAAATCATGATATTTCTAGTTTTGGAAGAGATATCAATAATTTTAGAGGTCAAATTGAAGACTTATAATTTTATTTTATATAAATTATTTCTAAAATGTATATAAGGTATGACTCAGTTATTATAAGTCATTATAGACCCTCTACACCAGCCTCAACACCTCATACTTAATTCTTTGTCGATGAAGATATTATAATAATATTAACCCACAAATAAATTTAGAATATCATTTAAAATGTGAAAAACATCCATAATCAAGTGAAAATGGATGTCATTTCACATGGTGAAAAGATGCATGAAATGATTATATCTGAATAAATCAATATTGCAAACGAAAATGATGTAATCAAGGATTCCCTATAGTACTATCTAATATGAATTTACACCAAGTAAGATCTCAATATTCAATTCATTTATTTTGAAAGAGACCTAAAAATTCCTCCTTTGACTGTAGGTTTCAAAGATATTGTAGAGAAACTGTTAGTCATGAATCCTCTACTCAACCAATTTATGTCAAAAAAGGATGAGTTCCTCCAAATTATGGAACATGGATCCAAGGTTGTAATTGATATTACTTGGATTTTATATCCTTATATGTATGTTAAAAATTCCCCTTTTCTGAAACCTCCTACCTTATCTATTCCCAACATCTCCCCATCTCCTACCCAAGCCTCTACTGTAGCTTCAACCACTTTTTTTTCAGCTTCCTCTACTCAAACCTATACCTCATCTACCTGCATATTTATATTTTTATTCTAACTATTATTCTGATAGGTACAATATAATCTTTTTGAATATTAATGAAATATATTTTTTGTACTTTGGTCTATTCATTTTAATTTCTATAATTTATTTAATTTTTTTACTATATCACCCTTTGTGCATTGTTTTTGATAAACCAAAAAGGGGGAGTAAAATATGGAACATTAACAAACTAACATGATTATCTATTTTTTCCAATTTCATGTCATAACAGATTGTAATATTTTATTTTTTCTTAATGGTTTATGTATTTATTGATTCTGTGATTTTTGATTATAAAAAAGGGGAGATTATTGGATTAGTCCAGAATTACTTATTTTAATTATAAAAAATCATGTTTATATTGTTTCTAATCTATTCTATGTTTCATGAATGATAAATCCGTTTCTAAAAAATATTAAATTTTTCCTAAGTCTTTAATTGACCATAAATCATATCCAAACAGACTCTAAACCATAAGTCCAAAGATTGAAAAGTTGGAAAGTACTCAATCGACCGAATGATAGATGAATAAACCATGAATAAAATAAAATAGGACTCAAGTGACCACTATACAAAATAATATACCATACATTGTATCTCAAGCGACCGTAGAGATCAATATTTTTTCAAAGGTATGGATTGACCACATGGAAAGTTAAATCTACCAAAAGACAATTTAGATCAACCACAAGGCATGTTATATCAACCACAAGCCAAGTTAGATCAACCACATGAGAAACCTTGAAACCAGAAATCCAAATGGAAGTGACTACACATCTATTAAATATAACAATTTATTTTATCATTCACACAAAACAATTAGAGATTCAGTAAGATTCAAATCAATCACAAGTTAAAGGAAAGTGACCATATGAGAAAGTTAGAATTTTGGAAAATTAATTAACTTATCATGTAACTTGTTGAAGTGAATTTGGGACAAAATCAGGATCTGAAAAAGTATGTGACTGGCCGCATGTTCATGTGATTGAGTATAATTTTATGTGATTGAATGTAAGTTCAAGTGATCAACCATACAAAATTTTCAAGATACCTGATCATAATTATCAAAAAGTGTTAAAGCCACTATAGATGATGACATGGAAAACTTTAAAATTATCATATATAAAGTTATTATTATATTGTTAAATATAATATTCCAACCACTTTTCTATACAGAATTAAATGATGGTTAGAAGCCTTTAATAATCCTATTTTTCACACCGAGTACAAGGATATTTAATGATGAGTTTTCAAGGTCTCTTTTTTGAGATAATACTCATTTTAAAGATGAATAAAGATAGAGAGAATATGAGTGGGACAATAAATACACAGTAGACACATATACATGACAACATGATTTTTATGAACAAACGATACAATGTATCTCATCCGAACTCTATTACAAGATATGAGAACATATTTTATCTTGAATCTCATTTCCAAATAAAAAACTGACTTTGAGAATAGAATAATCATATAAAAAATTATATAAATCAACCTTTTCATAAAAATATTTTCTCTTCTCTTACTCCATTATTTTTAAAATTTTGAATTGTGTTTGGTTTACACTCTATATATTTTAAGCAGTTGCTCCTAAACTATACTACAAAGTACGATATATTCTAGAAAATTCATTTTTATTATTTCTACTCCCATGAAGCACTTTGGAAGAGGCTGTATAGCCTCAATTTTTTGCATACAATTGTATGTAAAACATGATATAGGTTTTGGATCACTTTTTTTGAATAATAAACTGCTTAGAAGAAGGTGATTTACAAATAGAGAGGACTAGGTCTCAGCTTAAGACCAAACCTCCTTTTTATTACATTATACATTTTTCCCATTTTGTTTACTCTTTTTTTGAAACAAATATATTTTAATTTTCAAAACTCAACAAGAAGACACTAATTTTATAGTTAGATTTAATAAGTTTTTTATATAATGTGTTTGATACAAGTAAATCTATTTAAAAAGTTAAAAGAGTGTTAAAATCATTTTAACCAAGTTTTGATCAAACTTATATGAATCTTTTTGAAATATAAAATTATACACTTATACTATTTTTGTTAACTAGGATGTTTATATTATAAATTGGGGGATTTAGTTTTAAATCATTTTAAAAAAATTTAATTGGAAACTCAATTCACTCCCCTCTTGAGTTGTCCACTCTGACTAACAAAAATGTTAGAATCATTCATACAAAAAAGAGAATAAAAAATGAGAATATAATGATTACATAAGATGTAATAATTGTGAATTTAATATTCATATTATTATATATGATAGTGTTTACATAAGATTTAATAAGTGTGAGATTCATTCCAATGTAGCACTTTTCATGACCTCACTCATTCAACCATATATTGTCGATATCAGAACGAGTACCCCAAAATTATCTTGGGCAAGGAAAGTTACTTAAAATTTTCATGTAAGGTATTGTTGAGATTAGTACGAGTATCCCTTTATTTTTTATATTTGGATTATTCTCATTATTGTTTTTGGGTTATGCTTTCCAGAAATCCATAAAAGTTAGGATACCAGAGGAATAGAGTTGAGTGACTTCATATGATGGATTTGGACAAGTGAATATCTTCTAAACTATACAAGAATCATAATTTTTATGATTGGGATGATTCCCTACCTAAATAATCATGGATATTTTATGTGATAATTGGTGTAAGTCATGATAAAATATAGATCTTATCTCACTATATGAATATGATGTATGAGGTCATCAATTTTTGTGGGAGAACTTTCATTAAAAGTCCTTGATGAAAATACATTAGACATGATATTAATATGATAAAAATTTCTAATGTATATAAATCTATCATCATAATTAAGCTAAAATTTATATTAATCTATGAAACGAGAAGATTAAAGTAATCAAATCCAAATACTGGTAGCTTAATAAATGTTCTTGAGAAAGAAAAATATTATATATTATATAATAGTTTCTTCTTGAGTAAATAACTGTTAAAGTTGTGAAATAATAAAATAAAGATTCTTATGGAAGCATGGAATAATTCATTTAATGTGTTAAAGTCACTATATAATAATTTACCAAAGGAATTATAGTATCATATACTCAATATGACTAGTTATGTCAATTATATTCAATATGATTGAATATGTGTAGAGAGTATTAAGAATTCCCATGAGGATTATTCTTTTTAAGGAATTCATTATATTACTATTCATGGACTTGTTTTATAAAGATGGATGAATTCAATAAAATTTTACTCGATATTCTCAAAATGTTGATGATAGCTGAACTAGGCATATGATGTCTAAGTTATGATACTGTATAGACAATACACAGAGGTAAAAGTTAAAAACTAAAAAGAGATAATATTTTAAAGTCTAATAATATTTATTCAAGAAGCTAATTAATGTTATTTGAAACCATTAGGTATTATCAAGAATGAGTAATAATCCTATATTATGGGAATATCTAGAATTATTGAAGGGGTTTGGGAACTTTATAAAATATTATTGTTAGGTATTAATGTTATAGAAATTGATACATCTAATTTAAAGGGTATGTGATACCGAGTGTGTTTTACCTACATTATAAATATAAAATAGTTCAAAATCATAGGATGGATTGAAAAGATATTACTATTTTCATTCAAGTGATTACGTAAACAATTTCTACATCAGAAATTTGAATGAGAAGATGTTATCAATCTTAGATGAATCTATGTAAAGAAAGCATATCTTCACATAAATTCTATTATATAGGTGTTAACAAAGAGTTTTTATGAAAAACATGAGATGATTAATTAGATACAGTAGGTTTATAATTCATTGGATTATATAATATGTTTTGAGAAGAATATATGGATAAAAGTATTTTATCTAGGATAAAGTGTTTATCCAATTATTTATTAAAATATGATGAAATTTTATTCCCACCCAATAGTGGTGTATTTACATGAATAAAATATTCCCTTTCAAGAAAATACTCTCAACGCACAGAATTCCATATGAGTTATGGAAATAACAGTTTATTTTTCAGATATTCCTAATAAAAGGAAATAAGTGTTATTTCCTAAAATATAAAGTAGTTTGTGTTGTATCTTAAAAAGATATCCCAAAGAGAATAATTTTCAAGAGGATACTGAGTTTATTTTTGAACTTATAAAAGTTCAAAGTTAAAAAATAAAATAATTTTCCTAGTTAATTTTTTGTGATTCTTCCCTTAATATCCTAAAAAGTTAGGATATATGATAGTAAAGAAAAATGTAAATAGTTATATAGTTACTATTAGAAAGTGGATATCACTATCAACCAAAATATTATGTAATGGTAAATAAATGTAAAGAGTTATATTTAGTTATCATGAGAAAGTGAATTATACTTGGTGTCTTGAAAGAAGTTTCAGGATATGGAAGTAAAGAAAATATAAATAGTTACATTTGTTTACTTTTATAAAGAGAATATCACTATTATTCCAAATAATTTACAAAGATAAATTCACTTGATTTCCTAATTTTTTATAAAATAATGGTAAGGAGAAATATAAATGTTTACATTGGGAGAGATGGATCTCGCGCAACGCTCCTCAACGGGCGAACCAAAACCCTAGCTATCACTGCCGTTTCCCCCTAAATCTTCGTTTGATGGCTGGTTTCGATCCGGCGTGGGAACTCCCATCTCCTGCTTCTGCTACTCTGGTATCTAATCCGTCAAAAATTAAAGTGGGTAATCTCGATGTACCTCTTCGGCTTCTTCCGGTCTCTTTCCGCGATGCGATTCAAGGAGCTGATATCGGCTGTGCAAAAGTTGACAAACAACAATACTTCAAAAAGCTCGATGATGGGAGTTTCATTGTTAATGCGGATCCGGAGGCTCTGAAGCAGCGTGAACAACTCTGTAAATTCTCGATTCTTGGTCGGGTCTCCTACAGCACAGGCGACCGGCCATGGTCTTCTGCTGATTTAAAGAACCGACTTGCAAATTGCTGGGGTTCAAGCAGATGGAAGATGGTGCCAATTGGTAAAGGCTATTATCATATCGTTTTCAACTCGCAAAGTGATTTAGACCAGGTATGGAAAATCGGTAATCTTCAACTAAAGCCTGGATTTCTTAGAATCATGGATTGGGATGCTGCTTTTAATCCATTCACACACAAAAATCACTTGGCACATGTTTGGGTTCGGGTGCATGGACTTAATTGGTATTACTGGCACCCAAAAATTCTTAATGACATTGCCTCCTGCATAGGGTCCCCTATTAAAATTGATCACAGGACTTTGAATGGTGAGCTTGGCCTATATGCTAGAATAATGGTGGAAGTTAATCTGGCCACTGAACCTCCACTTTGTATTGGTTTTAATGCTCCTGACCATAAAACTGAACTTAGAATAGAATATGAAAAGAAACCACCCTTTTGTGAGGTATGCAAACTAGTTGGACATAACCTCTCAAATTGTAGAGTGGTTAGAAAACAAATGGAACCCCCAATCTCTAATGACTGGAAGGTTGTCAATTATGGTAAAATAGGGCAATCCAACTTGGATAAACCTGATCTACCCAAAAAGACACAAAATACTTGGATCAAAAAATCCTATGTTCCTGCATCTCTAGAGGGTAAAACTTGGGGGGAACTAGTTGATGAAGAAAAGCCTTTACAAAAACCTGAAATCATTGACACTGGAAAAAGTATTTTAGTTGCAGAAGGTATAGATAATCATGCCTCTACCTCTGGTACAGCTAACCTACAGGTTTCTAATGATTTAGAGTGTCCTTCTTTGGTTCCTTTGGAGCTGAAAGACCTCGCTGCTGCTGACACGGTTCCACATGATGTCATGGAAATAGCACCAAAAGAAGGTCTCTCTCTTGACCCTTGTCTGCCTGTTTTGATTAATAATGCTGTGACTCTTGTTAGTGCTGCTGAGAATGGTGCTCACAACACTGCACACACTGAAGTCCAGCCGTTTGCAAGTGCCAGCAAAGGAGATTCCACTACTGTCATGGTCCACAAAAATTCTGCTATGACCCTTCCAACACCTGCTATTCTTCTTTCCAACACTGCTGAAATTATCCCTCCTATTTCGTCTGAAAATCCTGCAAATGCTGCCCCCCTTGGCACTGTTTGCACCATAGCCACTGCATCTTCAACCACTGCTCCTTCTACTCTCACTTTAAGCCAGGAACAACACTCACCAAGAACAGAGGACCTGGACAAGTCCCTGCCCTTAGTCCAACTGCCTGTTCTTATTTCTGAACAAGGCCATCCCCTGGACAGCTCTTCTCATGCTACTCCAGTTTCTGACCACAATTCCAAACAAAAACCTCATATCACACCTATGGTCACTCGTGCCCAAGGGAAGAAAGGTTCTGGAAAATCTAAAAAAAAGAAGGGTGCTAACCCAAAACATAAATAATGATGAATTTTCTCTTCTGGAATTGCCAAGGTTTGGCCAATAACGATACTTATACAACTCTTAAGAGATTTATAAGCACTCATAAGCCTCATCTCTTTGCTATCTATGAACCTAAAGTCAACTATAAGACAAACTTCATGAGATTTGGTTCCCTTAATTATAGTTTTCTAAGCTCCTGTAAAAATACTTCTCAAACTGACTCTATGTGGTTTTTTTATCACAATTCTCTTCAAAATATCAACATTTTTAAAATCACTGACCAGCAACTCACATGCGATTTCTTATGGAATAGTCGTCATACCTATTGCACCATGGTTTATGCTAATAATAGGTATCAAGAAAGAAGAACTCTATGGCAGGACCTTCTTGATATGGCTCCCTCCATCCATGACCCTTGGGTTGTGATGGGAGATTTTAATGCCATTCTTAATTCGGGTGAGAAAATAGGTCCCTCTCACCTCTCTATATCCTCTAGGGAATTCAGATCTACTATCGAAGACTGTGACCTCATTGAAGTAAATCTTACTGGTGCCAAATATACTTGGTACAGAAAGCATTATAATAAAACGGTTGCTAGTAAGCTTGACAGGGCTTTTGTCAACATGAAGGCTCTTGATACTTGGGATTGCATCTCCAGTACTACTCTACCTCGTCTCAACTCTGACCATCACCCCATCCTCCTCAGTTTCAGTATGAATAGTCGCAAGCTTGCCCTTCCTTTCAAATTTAATAATGCTTGGTCTTCTACACCCGACTGTGTCTCCTTTATTCATAACACATGGACCTCCATGAATTACCACAAGGATTCCTTTGCCTGTATGTACAAATTGAAAACCTTAAAGCAGGCCCTGAAAGGATGGTGTAAAACTGCTAGCTCTCAAATTGACCTTGATATTTCCTCTCTTGAAGAGGAGCTGCACCGGGTCCAAACCCAAAGTACCTCATCTGATTTTAATATGGACCCTCAATTAGAAGCTAATCTCTCTCTCAAACTAAATGATTTGCTTACCCTCAAAGAAAACATCTGCAAGCAAATGTTTAAGACTAAATGGCTCACTGATGGAGATCGCAATACTAAATTTTATAACTCCATTCAAAGAGTCAGAAAGGCTAACCACCCTCTCTCTAAGCTTACTTATCAAGACTTGATCCTTGACTCTGAAGAGGCAATAGCGGATCATGTCATCTCGTACTTTCATAATATTTTTAATGGTACGAAGACTAGTGCTGATCTCAGATCTGGCATTATTCCTTCCTTGGTTAATGAAAGGGAAAATGAATCTCTCCTATGTACTCCTTTAGATCATGAAATTAAAAATACTGTCTTTGGTCTGAATCCAGACAGCGCGCCCGGACCGGATGGGTTCAATAATGGTTTCTTTCAAAAACACTGGGATATTATCCACAATGATGTTTGTAACACTGTTAAGAATTTCTTTATACATGGTTCTCTTCCTCATGGAATAAATGCCCAATTCCTAACTTTAATTCCCAAGGTTGAAAATGCCTCGGAGATCCATCAATTCAGACCAATTGCCCTGCTCAATACTCTCTATAAAATCATTACCAAAATAATTGCGAACAGACTTATGCCTATTTGCAACAAAATTGTCTCGTGGAATCAATTCGGTTTTATTAAGGGTAGGTCCATCCAGGATTGTATTTGCCTTGCCTCCGAATGTACTAATTGTCTTAACAAAAGTTCTAGAGGGGGATGTGTGGCCATCAAACTTGATATCAGGAAGGCTTTTGACACCATTGACTGGAACTTTATTTTCAATGTACTCTCGTCTTTTGGATTTCATGATGCTTTCATCTTAAAGATTAAAACTTTATTTAACTCAGCTTTTATTTCTGTTCTGATCAATGGTTCCCCTAGAGGCTTCTTCAGATGTTCTAAGGGTGTCAGACAAGGTGACCCTCTCTCCGCTATCCTTTTTGTTATCGCTGAAGACTACTTAAGTAGACTCCTCATTCACCTGGTTGATCAAGGCAAGCTCAGACCTATTCAAGCTGCCAGGAACCTCAATACACCTACTCACCTTTTCTATGCTGATGATATTATCCTTTTTCTCAAAGGTGATCAGAAAAATATACATGTTCTAAAACAAGCCCTTAATCATTATGAAGAGGTTTCTGGTCAAGAGATTTCCTGGGATAAATCTTATATTTTCTTTGGCAAAAGCTTCCCTGCTAGAAGAAAACCTAGCATCACTGTTTCTCTTGGTATCAAAGAGGGCCTCCTCCCTTTCAATTATTTAGGCGTCCCTCTATTTTGGGGTCGTCCTAAAGCCTTCTATTTCACCAACATTACTGATCAAATTATTAAACATCTCTCCACTTGGAAAGGGAAATTACTCTCCATGGCCGGCAGGATATGTCTGGTCAAATCAACCATTGTTTCCAAAATGGTCTACTCGCTCATGATCTACAATTGGCCTTCCGGCATTTTTAAAAAGATTAATACCTATATCAAAAATTTTATTTGGACAGGGAGCACTTTAGAAAGGAAGCTTGTCACTATTCCTTGGAATTCTTGTTGTAAACCTCTTGTTAAAGGCGGCATTGGTATAAAAAATTTAAAGCTTTTCAATAATGCTCTCCAATCCTGCCTTACTTGGCGCATCATTAATGGTTCCTCTAAAGCTTCGGAGTTCTTGAAGCATAGGTTTTTTCCTAAACTCGTAAAAGGGAATTTTTGTTACATCAACTCCTCGATCTGGCCCGCCATCAGAGACTCGTATCACTCTATCATGAAGAATTCTAGATGGATGGTCAGTGCGGACTCTTCTATTAATTTTTGGTGTGACAATTGGCGCGGTAACCCCTTGATTTCCTTGCTTTCTATGAATACCTCTCCTGGAGATACTAGTCTTTCTATAAAGGAAGTCCTGCGATCCCATCGTCACACCCTCCCAGATAATATTGCTCAGATCATTGATAATCATCCTTTCTCCCCTGGCGGCGATTTTCTGGTGTGGGAACCTGCTCCAAATGGCATCCTCGATTCTAGAACCTTCTATAATCACTGCTTCTCTCGAGAGGATCCCAATTATCAATGGATGAGTTTTTTTAATAAGCCTTGGATAAAACCTTCTAGACTCACCCTCATTTGGCGTTTAGCTCACAATAGAATTCCCACTGATGCTTGTCTTCAAATCTTTAGCATTCAACTTTGCTCTAAATGTCGCATGTGTAATCAACATAGGGAGGATGTCAACCATCTCTTTTTGTCCTGTGCGACAGCCTCTGCTTTATGGAAATATGTTCTGGATCTCTTTAATTGCAGATGGCCAACTTTTGATTCTATTTGTATGTTTCTTAAATATTGCATCAGATATGATGCCTCTTTGCAGATAAAGAATATCTTCCTTGCAGCAGTAGCGGAGCTCCTGCATGTGATCTGGTACGCCCGTAATGATTTTATTCATAACAACCACTCTTTTAGTCTCAATGCAGGTAAAGCTCGGATCCTTATTGCGATTCATGAAGCCGCTTCAATCCAAAAAGCTTCTTGCAACAACTCGGCTAACGATTTAGTTATTCTTCGCCGCCTCGGTGTCCCGGGCATCTATCCAAAACCCAAGCGTTTCTTTGAAGTTTTCTGGCAAGCACCGATGTCAGGATGGATTAAAGTGAACGTTGACGGCGCTTCCAAAGGCAACCCTGGTCCTGCTAGTTGTGGTGCCATCTTCAGAGACTCATCTGGTCACTGTCAAGGCTGTTTTTACGCTGGCTGTGGTCTTTCTTCTTCGCTCGAGGCTGAGATGCTTGGTGTCATCCATGCTGTTGATTTTGCCATTCAAAGAGGCTGGAGAAAGCTCTGGATTGAAAGTGACTCCACAACCATCGTTCAGGCCATATGGAACGGCGACACTCATCTTGCTTGGCCGCTTACCACTCTCTGGATGAAGTGTCTGAACTCGCTTCACGGGCTAGATTATATTGCTACTCATGCTTACCGTGAAGCGAATTCTATTGCTGATGCTCTCGCCAACAAAGGTATTCAGCAGAGCATGACTTGGCTTGACAATCTTCCAGCTGACTTATTGCCTCTCTTTGAGAGAGACTGTAACAAAATCCCATCTTTCCGAACTTTGTAATCCTCTTGCTTTCTTATATATCTTGTGCTTTGGTCTTTTGACCGAAGCATTACCTTTTAAAAAAAAAAAAAATATAAATGTTTACATGTGTTTACAATAATGAAGTGAACTCCACCTTATTTTAAAAGAGTTTGGATATGTTGGATAAAATGTAAATGGTTACATTGACCTCAAGGATAATGTTTGAAGGCATAATTTCATAACTGATGATGATGTTAAGCTTAAAAAGGGTTATAAGTACAAAAAAAGATAACATTATAACATTTGATGTAATGAAGTTATGGGGTTTGAATATAAGTTCAAAGAGTTGAACTTAAAGAATATGATTCCTAAGTCTCACCATTATTCAAACTATCTTACTTCAAAAATATTACTCACTAAGGGGTTTGTGGGAGTATTTTATCAGATGTCCATATATAGATATGAAATAAATTATATATGGATATAATGTTAAAAATCCATTACTGTAGCGATAACATGAGTTTAATGAAAAATATATGGATATTAAACTCTAAATAGGTTGGTTATAATGATTTTAAACATATAATGTAATTATAATAAAGGAAATATGCATTTATCATTCATTAATTTGTTTTATAATTTACTTTACATGAATTGTTTAATGATAAATACCCCCTCAAAGTACTACTTTGAGTTGTCCATAATCAATGCCCATCAGAGAGTGTTATGGGTTGTGATGATATGTTAATATTAGCATGAATAGGTTTTTATACTCATTACAAAGGGTTGCATATGAGATACCAAGAATATATTCATGAGTTAATAAAAATATACTAATTACTTGGACTAATGCATAAAAATATATCTCATGGAATTTCATATATCATAGGTATACTTAGGGGTGTATGATTATGATAAATCTTTTTTACCTGAGGTTAGTGAGATGCCTAGTGTGAGAACCTTTATAATTTCATACACTACTTACAAAAGTAAACATATGAACTTAGATAATACATGTATGGTTGGGTATGTTTCCAATCATGTCATTGGTTGTAGTGCAATCGAGATGGGATTCTTCCACCTGTATGATAAGAAAAGACATCTGGCCCTTGATTGAATAAGACTAAGGAAATGCATGATCATGTTTAGTTGAGTCACATATGATGTTTTCAACTAATTTTTTGAGGTTCACGTGATGCACTTATCTATTAGATGAATGACATGAGATGTAGTCATCAACTTGGTTAGTCATTTTCAGAGAATCAAGAAAAGATGAGATGACTATACTAGACTAACATGTTCCACATCTAGTGGTCACTAGATGTTATTTATAAAGGGATTATATAGGTATACACATTATTTATATGATACATCTAGTGGAGGACATGATCGTATATAGATATGAGTATTTTTTATGGAGATTACATTAGATCCATTAGTAGATTGAGTATCACTGGTAATTTTATTGAGGTTTCTCTTTGCTTACATCTATAAAATATAGATTTCATATTTTTTGTCAATACTACTAAGGCCTTATAGGTCACTTCGTTTGACCTCTAGATAAGGATTAAGTTTTGGAAAAAGTGTTTGTTCTAAAATAAGTAGAGTGCGATAAAACCATATCCAAAAATATTTTTGGATGAATTTATAGAGATTTGTGATTTTTTTCACAAAATTCTTATGGATTTTAGTGAAAGTAGGATATTGTTGAATATGAATTAAAATAATGAATGGAATATTTATTACAATTGTATTTATATTCCATACAGTTTTATTAATAATAATCCCTTATGAATGGATTAACTGGATTTAATATTCATTGAATATGATTCAATGAATAAATGTCAAAATAAATTAATGAATGTAGATACATTAAATATTTCCAACATGTTTCATTAAATGAAACATATAGAGGATGACTATATAAAGGGATGGGATCCCTCATATTGAAAATATCCATTTTTCCAAAAGCCTCTCAAATCTCTCTTCCATCCTATAGCTTGTTCACTACCCTGGGTAAAGATGCTATCATATCTTCAAGTCTATGAGAGTCCTTCGATTAAGATCGAGATCCATAGGCTGGTGTAATATCTTAGAGATGGAAGATTTTTTTTCCACTCCAGTAATCTTCATCATGAAAAATCAAAGGATATTATTTCATTGGATATTTTGGTACTCACTTTCATGTTCTTCATTTATTACATGTTGATTTTTTCAATATTGATTGTATATTTTGGGTTTTTTTTATTTCACTACCATGTCTATATTATGGAAAATGAAAACCCAATAATGGAAGATACAATGTGATTCTAAAGTATCACAATATAATTCACACCAAAGTTGGAGAAATAATACACCTTCTATAGTGTCTACAACATCATCATTATAGTACCCTTTTAATAATACCTTCAAAGTAAACTCAAAAAATAACCATATTTTAGGAAATAAATATAAACATTTAGGATTGGGATAGAATTCCTAACTAGGGATATAAATAGTCAAAATCATAACTGTATCCTTTTTGATTCATAAATCATTTAGGCGAATTTGGTGAGATTTCTCAACCTATAAACCTGAACCCAAAACTGAACCCGTTTACATGCTTCTACTTAAGTCTGGGTCTAGGGTTACTTATTTTGGACCCCTAAACTATAAAAGTTTAAATTATTAATAATTAATAATATTATATAAATTTATTTATTTAATATAATTTTATATTTATATTGCTTAATATGGGTTTACCCAGACTCAAAATCAGTATCAGTGGATATCGGTCTTGGTATGGTATTTCAAGTCCCAACGGATCTAGGTCCAAGTCTAGTTTCCATAACATATTAGAGGGTGTGAGTCTAGAACAAGTAATTTCTGGATCATTTGAGCTCATTTATATCCTAACCATAATAATTAGGCTTTAAAATTTCCTTCACATTTATTTAAAATTGAAAAGTCGCAAAGTAATGATATGGGAATAAAAATAGTAATCAGGTAAGTTTAAATGTATTATATCTTCAAATATGTCTCATAAAATCTACATTAAAAAATTAAATGGAAAAATACGAAATATCATGAATCCATATTGATTTAAAAATATATCATTAAAAAATTTACCAATCTCTATAGGAAAATAACCTTTTAGCAGCGGTTTTAGGTTACCACCGCTAAGTTGCGTGTTGGGAAACTATTAGCGGCGGTTATATCCGTTTCAAGACAGTTTAAATGAATCGTCATAGTTTTCTCATTTCGCGGTGGTTCTGTTTTTTTAGTGGAAGTTTTACGGATGGTGGATCTCTTTTATTTGTGGCGGTTATAACCGTCGTGAATAAAAAACACCCCCTCACCAGAAAAGTGCTGCTAAAATAATCAAAACTGTCGTGGAATACATACGGATGGTGGGAAACTGTAGCGGCGATTTTAACTGACACTATGAGAAAAATAACTATATTTATCAGTGGTTAAAACCGCCGCTACAATTTTACTAGTTTCATTTAGCAGCGATTAAAACCACCACTAAAAGTTGATCTGTAAAAAAAATAAAAGCTCTGCATCCCCTGCACCAGTGCCCTGAAAAACAAACCATTCTAGGAATACAAATTGTCTAACAGAATACATACTAGTGAATATGAAAAGAGATTCTTAACTAAGCACAATCAAATGCATATTTCACTCAAGGAATACAGATAAACATATCACATGTCCATTATACCTTTAAAAAAAATTATAAACAAGCATTTTTGTCTTATTTCATGAAAAAAATGCCAAGACTAGGTTCAACCTATTCCATCCATACCAGTTCCAAGCCTGACATAACAATTAATATCAATATACATCCCAATTTTAATATATGATGAATTGTGTATGATATTCATAATTTATGGTCATTCTCTCATATAATTATTCTTATCTTATGCTTTCATATTATTATCAATTGATATCTCTCGCATTTACCCTTAATGAACATATGATTTGACACATTATTTTGTTTCCCTAACCACTAGGTTATAAAGAACTACTACCCAACCTATGAATTATCATGACACGATCAATCAATTACATGTTCACATAAAAATAATTTGAATTTTTTCCAAAATGATTTCTTTGAAAATAAGTACATACAAGAATGGGCTTATATTCTGTAAAAGTGAGTACTAGTAATGCATAGTGGAAAAACAGTTCATACAGTAGTCATGTCACAATTATTTTCTATATGAGTGAAAACTAGTAATGTATACTAGAAAATAAGCACATATATGAATATGTATATTATAAAAAATAAAATAAGTAATATATATAGATAATAAATAGAGATTCCATGTATAAGAAGAAAGCACATCCTTTAGTAATATAAATCAAAAATTCACAAAGAGAAACTACAAACATAAACTCATGTATGCACTTATGTTATGAAGTTAATTTTGTGTGATCGTATCATCATTAATTATTCAACATCATCTTGCCTCTACCTCTATTATGAGAACATAGGAAATTAATTGTTTGGTAACTCTACAATAGGGATTCCCATGACCAGGTTTAGATTCTATGAGCCTTGTTGGCACATAAATTTTTCCAATGCCTTCATTATGCTCCAGATATAATCAGGTAATTTACTCTATCATCACACCCAACCCATGATGATCGAGTCCATATCATCTTTCTCGTACATCCTATTCACCCTTGTGAATAAAAAACCCACCCTATGGTGATGTGAATGACACCCTTTGGTGATAACAATAAATGTTAGCATAGTAGGGGAACAACCATTCCATCCCAAGAATGATGTCAAAACCATCATCTTGAGGAAAATGAGGTCCCATATGAGGTGACACCCACTTATATCAAGGTCCACTCCCTACACTAACATAAATTCTATAATCAAATCCCCAAAAAAGTTTTTAGTGTCATCACTTCATAGGAAAACTGAATTTTGAACCCAAGGATCTCCACAACATGCACAAATATGATGGAATGAGAAGCACCAATATCAAAAAAATTAGATACTAAAGTGGAAGCTACCAAAATAGTACCTCTCACTATAGAAGGTACAACACTCTATTCCTCACATATTGGTCTCACTTTATACAATTATACTGATCTTTGGCCCTAATATATAGCCTAGATACCTTGAGCAAGTCCTCTATGCTAGTGATGTAAGTCTTGTGTATGAATTATTTGACCATGACCACCGCTTCAGATTGATCGATTGGCCAAAAAATATCTCCCTTCCTAACATGAAGCTGATTTACCCACTCCTAAATTTGTAATTATTGCAGACACTCATTCACTGTATACTATAGGTAAAGATCTATAAAAATCCTGTAGATGGATCATCCTACTGCAATCTCAACACTCAACTTGATTACTATCACACAGTCTCCCCATGTATCCCTGCCTCCCACACCAATGATAGAAAATATAATTACCAACACTAATGCTCTAGAAAATTTTCCCTTAATGATAGGTCACAAAGTGTCACTTCCTTCCACCAAACACTTTTCTATTGGGTCAAAAAACTGAACTACCCTGCTTTATGCCCAAACCTTACCTCGAGTTATGTTATGTAATAAGAACCAGATTTATTTTTGATTTGGTGGACAACCAAAATACATTCACCTATGATCAAAAAACATGATTGAGCCCGAACGGAAATCATATCACCCTAGATGGATCATCCATAAGACAAATATGCACAAAACCTAAAAGCTCATAAAGTGAGTCAAACACTCCATAACAAACATAGAACCATACTATAAATGCATAAAATATTTGGCCCTTTTAGTCCTAAAATTCTATGGAAAAAAATACTCATAAAAAATGAATCATAAAAAATGAATCATCATAATAAATAATTGACATATATGGTGCATACCACACTCAAGAAATCAAGACATGAAAGGAAACATTAGAAATCAATAAAATTCATAAAAATAAACATGAGAAATCAAGAAAATGTTAGGTCATGAAAATGTTTGGTGGCAACTATGTGCCACATATGATACATATACAAACCAACTGTTCCCATATTTTCCCAACACATCAAAAATACAACTAATCACACTCCGATGATGAACATGTATCATCACCCTCTCCACCTCCATCCCCACTTTCTGCTGTCACCGGTAAAAACATTATATTGAAAATTCAATACTGTTGCATATTTATTTTAAACTTAAAACCAATAAAAAGTTTGAAAACTTAATGATTTTTATTTTTTGTGATTTAACTGCTTACCACCAGTCGATGCACTACCACCAGGGGCATATCTACTCATCTGCTGATATATATCTGTCATCGCTTTCTGCAAAGTGGATATCTGAGCCCCCTGGTCTTGAACTGTTGTTCGTAGAGAAGAAGTCTCCCTCTGAGCATCTTCAGGTATGGACTAACTATAATATGGAGTAGATGCAGCTAGAATCCCTGGTGGCTTGCCAAAGACCTCATATGGTATGGGTTCAAAACCGATCCCGTGCACTCTACCAGGATGCTCCTTCCCAAGGACTTTAGCAACCGGGTCATCCTGGGAGACTGAGTAGGACTGCCCAGGATTGGCATCCCATAGTTCTTTAATTTTTACCTATAAATCAAATATAAATATATATTAACATAGTAAAAATTGATAATAAGTTATTATAATAAACAATTGACTTCATACCCCAACTTCATTTGTAGGCTCATTAACAAAACTTCCATATGATTTTTTTGTGAACATCCAACCACACTTCAGTTCGGGATGCTTCGTGCCCTAAACTCTATGACTGCATTAAGAAAATATATATCAAAATTTTAATATATTAAAAATATAATATTGTCTTATAAATTTTTAAACTAATGAAAAGATTACCAGAGTCATTCGACTTCTAGAAAAGATTTTTGACCCCGCAGTTTGAGGGATGACTTGCTTAGCCTGGTTTGATGCATTCTATCTTGAGAGATCCTGAAATAAATAAAATAAAATTTAATAGTAATGTATTCAATTTCATCTCCTCTTCATATACATGTATAAATGTAAAATGAGGATAATATAATAATATATATTTCAATACCATCCGCTTCTCATCACGATGTCTATCAAAAAAAACTTCCTCTGTTCTTTCGGTACCCCACTAGGTAGATTCTCATACATTTGTTGCACGGTCAAATAATTATCATTGACATCGCACCGCAATCTCTATTTGAAGTCTTTCCATTTATTACCAAGATTTTTCAACGTCCACTTTCGTGTTATCACATCAGCAACTATAAAGTGGAAGAACATCTGTATACAAAAATTCATTTTGAACATATTAGTAACATGGCATTCAATTAAACCATAATGTATTAAAATTACCTTTATTTGGGAATCAAAAACTTAATTTTTCCAACTTGGAGGCATATGTCTCCAATCATCATAAGAAATAGGTCGGGAAATGGGCTTCGCTGATAGTTGGCCTAGAATCTGGCCAAGTAACCCCACGACGTCATCCATAGGGACCCCAAATGAATCAAATGGCATGACTATCTTTTCGTCATTCATATTACAAACATCTTAACTTTTGATTTTTTTCTCTATGGTTGCATTTTTTTCATCTTCAATGAGAAAAAAATTAGTATAAACAAAATTCAATAAAAATATTTATATTAAAATTTGTACCTATGACAGTGACCCTCCAGTATAGCTGTGATGAACTGGAAGGGGCGTGCTGCCGCCCTACTGCTGAGGCTCCTAAAGGGAGAGTCTACAACTCAGCCTCTAATGGGACACCCACAGAGGGTGTGAGAGATGGGCAGGGGGAGATGGTGTAGGGGTGTAGGTAGCTGGTGGCTCAGATGCTATGGGGAGGGTGACAGATGGATCGTCATCTGTCGCAGTAGTAGATGAAATAGTATACCGCTTCCTCCTTGGTATTCCTGTCATTTAATCAAATAAAATTAAGTTCAGAATATATATTTCAAAAAAATTATGCAGAAAAAAAAAATTTAAAAATGATAATAGATTCCCAGCACTAACAAAAAAAAATATAACAATGATAATGAATGACTGCACAAATGAAATAAGTGGTTGCTGAATGAATAAATAACTGTATATACAATAATTTTCCCCTTCAATCATGTATCTTTCCTACTCCATTACTTCATCAACTTCATTCAACCTTTCTAGACTAATATTTTCAATATCATGATGGACAAATAATTCTTCTTCTTGTTGTTGATGAGATTCAATTCTAGAGGACAAATCTTCCACTTCATCACCCATATCATACAAATCTATTTGTATTACGTGAGAAACTACACTCCACCCTTCATCCACAACATCATTCACATAATATACCATTTTTTTCTTGCAATGATAAGATATATTGATCATTCAGTTCATGATCACCAACATCCATCAAGCGAGAGAAGTTCACAGAAGTAAATTGCAGGGAATCTATTTTAACACCTCTGATAATATCGACCCAATTGAATTTGAATAAAACAACAAAAAAATTCCCCTGGTAGTTTAATTCAATAATATCAAGCATCTTTCCATAATATACCACTTCAAAAAATATAATATATGACGATTTTATGTTTTCAAACCCACTTCTTGACCGACTGTATGAAATCTATAGCCATTCACATTGTAAGCGTCAAACTTTCTAAATTGTTTTATAGGACCTCTAGAAAGAAACTTAAAATATTCTAACAACTCTACTTGAGTATCGTTATTCATTATCTAAAAAAATAAATATAATTTATAAGATTTACAAAATTTATGTGTCAAACTAATATTCATATTTATTGCAATATTTATGAACTTACACGTCGTGCAAACCATTCTACAAGATCTTTATTCACAACTTTAATTATATCTTTATCATTTCATGTTAGAACTCTTATTCATCTCTTTATTTGTATCCTCAACTCTTCAATAAATGGATCTGAAATTTCACTATTCAGCAGCACATATCTATTTGGCTGTAATAATTCCAATTCTTTCAGTGCCACATTTGAGTCCCTCCCAACTGATCGACCAATAGCAAGAAATATTTTTGATTTATAATGTATTTGAGATTGAGTTGATGTGTCTTTAACATGTCCAACTTGATTAAATCTTGTCTTAATATCACCCAAGTATCTGGAACAAAAGGAAAGACACTCCTCATCCAAATAGCCTTCAGTAATAGAGCCTTCTGGTTGAGCTTTATTTCTCACGTATGCTTTCAAATGTCCAAGATATCTGTGAAATAAAATAATCATAATTATGCATTTATTTAAATGTCATTTTTTTACTTAACTGAAAAACAAATAAATAAAATACCTCTCAATTGGATACATCCATCGATAATGAATAGGGACTCATAATTTAGCTTCCTCAACCAAATGCACAGTTAAATGCATCATGATAGTTAAAAACGATGGAAGAAAGATCATCTCCATTGAACAAAGGGTCAATACAAACCTCTCCTGGAGGTTGTCAAGCTGAAATGGATGTAGAGATTTCTCACATAATTTCCTGAAAAATGTGCAGAATTGGAGGACAATAACAGTAACTTTTTCAGGTAATAATGTACACAATGCCAATGGTAGTAACTGTTGTAACAAAATATGTGAATCGTGACTTTTCAATCCATGTAATTTATGATTATTCAAGTCAACACACCTTGATAAGTTACTCGAATACCCATCAGATACCTTCAAATTCTTTAAAATTTGAAGGAATGTATCTTTATCCCTATTTTTCATTGCAAAAAATTGCTGGATCATACTTTTCATTCTCATCTGGCCAAAGATCACGTTTTATGTTCATTACTTATAAGTCTTTGTGAGCATTGAGATGATCCTTCGACTTTCCATGCTCATTAAGTAATGTGAAAATCAAATTGTCACATACATTCTTCTCAATATGCATCACATCAAGATTATGCCACAAAAAAATTAAATTCCCAATACAGAGGTTTGAAGAATATACTTTTTTTCTTCCATTTTTGCGTTCTGATTTCACTTGAGGATGCACTTCAGACCCATTTTCTACTATCATTCAAATGAAAAACCTTCAAAAATTCTTTTTCAACATTTTCAAGTTGTGTCAATATTTCATAACCAGTTAACAAATTTGGAGGTGGTCCACGATCAATGAAACCATTAAATTTTGATCTGTTCATCCTAAATCTATGAGATGCATCAAGAAATATTCGATTGCACAAGAAGCACCATTTTCTACTATGAGGTAGCCATTTGGGATCAAAATCAAATTTACAAATGGGACAAGCCAAACTCGTGTATGTGTTCCCACTGGATAAATTCCCAAGCCCAGGGAATTCACTAATGGTCCACATTAAAGCAGCATGCATTTTGAACATTGTTTTAGAAGAATCATCAAATGTATCAACACCGTTGCTCCATAAATCCTACAATTCGTCAATCAAAGGCTGCAAGTATACATCAATATCATTTCCAGACATTTTTTTCCAGGAATAATCATCGAAATGATAAAATATTTTGGTTCATACACATCCATAGAGGCAAATTATAAGGGATCAAAACAACTGGCCAAATGTTATAACTGGTACTCAAAGTCCCAAATGGGTTGAATCCATTAGCAACCAATCCCAATCGAACATTCCTAGGATCTGCTGAGAAATTTGGATGTAATGAATAAAATGTCTTCCACGATTGTGAATATCATGGATGTCTCATTAACCCATCATTGTTATTATCTACAGAATGCCACTTCATGTGTTTGGAGATTTTTAATGACATAAATAATCTTTTCAATCGATACTTCAAAAGAAATTAACGCAAAACCATTATAGGTGTGTTCCTTTTCTTCTTCTCCATGAAATTATATTGATTCAGACTTCCAACATCACCCTTTGACTACCATCTAGAAGAAGAACATTTTTTACAATTCTATCTAATTGAATCCTCTCCCCAATAAAGTATACAATCATTGGGACACACATGTATTTTTGTATAATTCATACCAAGCCTATTAACAACTTTTTTTATATCATAAAAAGACTCAGGGATTTTTTCTTCAGGAAGTGTTTCACGAATCAATTCCAATATCATGAACATTGCATTATTTGTAATTCCACATAGACATTTTATATGGTACAACTTCAGTAGAAAAGAAAGCTTTGAATATTTCAAACACCCACTATACAAATCTTGATTTCCATCGTCAACTAAATCATGAAACACATTTTCCTCAGTGAAGTTTTCTCTTACATTTAGCTCCACAGAATCAAGAGGAGGGTCCAATGATATGTTACAATCTTGATCTGGTTGTGTTACAGTCTCAAAAACCTCACTTGTCATGTTTCAATTTGTAGAACCATCATCTAGTTGTTCTGTTATGTTTTGATATTGATAGTGGTGTCTTGCAGTGCCGAATGCATCATTTATGAGGTTTTTCATTTCATTTTCTATTTTCGACGAAGTTGGGACCTCATTATGTGGATTAACATCAGTGATCAATCTTTATGTAACGTTCGATTCTCTATGCCAAATCAAACACAAATATTGATCAGGGAATTGCTTCAGTATTAAATGTTCATAAACTTCATCTCTCTTCAACCATCTTCTTAATTTACATTTAGGACATGAACATATTATTCTCCCTTCAACGGATCAATTATGAATTTCAAAATATAAAAACTCCTTCAAACCCTTAACATACTGAGGTGCGTTCCTCGATAATGTTATCCAGCTTTTATCCATGTACATCACAATGTTCCTACACAATATTAAAAAAATTAAAACACATAGTTACTACTAAATAGATAAATAGATTCATATATAAGATTGCGTAAGATTACATAAACATAATATAATAAAGATGATCCATTGATCATAAAGTAAGCATAATATAATTGTACTTATTTGAGGAGAATATTCTCAATTTTATGTGCTATGGTGTAGTGAAATCCATACTATTTTTGATTTTCTCACATGAGGAACTGCAATAAGTAGTTGGGAACCAAAACAATCATCCATATGATAACAATAAATCAAATCATTCGAAAATGAATAAGAAATATGGGAATACCCATCTCTAAATTGAAACATAAACAACCCATCAAAAATTTTCACACAATAACCCAACAAACATGATAACACAACTCTCAACATGAGGCATCTATTCTAATTAACCATATGAAAATAAATTGAAAAAAGAGATCCCCTCTCTTAATAAACACCATCCTCCACTTTTTTCCATCAAAACCCCATACATCAATCTTAAAATTCCTCTACCACCTCAGAGCACACATATATAGAATCAAAAGTATTTTTATCCTAAAAAACACAAGGGGAAACTATGTCCATAAAAAAATTGATAAAATCCTTTAGAAACCAAGAATAGACTCACCTAGCCCCAAATAATTATTTCCATAACCAACCGGATCATTACCTACTTGAATTAATAGATTCATTATGAATAGGTTTAATATTAATTGTTTTAACAAGTTTTATATTCCTATGTGAAATATATATTAGAAAGTTTATGTTTCTAAATTTTTAATATTTTTTTAATCAGATTGTTTGTAAGTATGTTTTGTAACTCTGATTTATTGGATGACTTATAAGTTTGATACCTATACTCTAACCATTAGACAATCACTAAGTCTGATTTATTTAACAAATGTGGTTTGGGTTTTATGTTAGTTTAGTTTTTTAAATAGAAATTCATCCCCACACTCTTGTTTCTATCATATACTCTTAAAATATATTGTTTTCTACATCGATTAGATTTAAAATTATTGAAAATTAATTTAATTAAACCATATTGAAAGGAACCAAATCTAAATGAACAAAATAATATAGAACTGAAGACATGTAAGACTCATTGAATATATCTAAATAATACAAGACTGGATAAAAATAGATGCAAAAGAAATGACTCGAACCATATTTAACATTCCAAATCCAACATAATTAGAATTGAAAAAAAACAAATAAAATTTAATTGAATTTAATGAAAGTGAACAAAATTGACCCATACAAAACTAAACCTAACAAAACCAAAGCAAAATTAATTTAGTCAAAATGAAACATAAAAACCTATATTGACATATATTGATCCATAACAATAGATTTAAATTTAAGTATTCAATATTCTATGTCCCCTTAGACCTAGTTTACTAAACTAAAATATAATGACATGTCCGAAAATAAGAAATAAATAAGAAATATTTGTAATAAATTGATCTAAAAAATATTAAAACCAACCAACTCTAACCTTTACAAAATTTATAAAAAAAGTATTTATAACATGTACACATTTATTTCCAACAATTTGAAATCAAAAATTTAGAAACCCATTGATTGTAAGATCATTTCATGGTCTAACCAATCAATGACAAGGGTATTTACTAAAACTACTAATTTTAAGACCATTAAAGCTCCACATACACTGATTACATAAATTTATTCCAATGAGTTAAAATTTCAAAAATAATTTTATATTAAAAACTATTTCATTGGATGAGTTAAACCTAAATCATTACACTTGAATCATTCAATTTTATAAAATAAACCCTCATATAAAATTAACAAAACCATTATAAAACATTTAAATTGTCTAATTTTATATCTTATAAATATTCTTATTGACAGTCACTACTTTAAAATGTATCACAATTTTTCAAATTAAAGAAAAAGTGATCAAACAAACCATAAAAATTATGAACCAACCTATCGAGAGTAAAATTAAATTGAATCAAACTGAATACAATCAAACCTTAAATGAATTAAAGTGTAACAATAGTTATGAAAATAATATAAATCTTATTTTATTTCATTTAACTACACCAAATTAAACTAAATAAAATGAAAAAAAATATAAAATTGAATTAAAATAAACCAAAACATGTATATTTAATATTTACAAACACTACTTTGACTAAAAAAATACTAAATAACTATAAATATAAAAAAATAGACCAATCCAAATTGATTTGAACAAAACTAGATCGAACTAAAGTAAAATATATTTAGCCAAGATAAATTGAACTGATATGTTTTATTCATAAATAGAACAAAAAAATATTAATTCAATGTAAACATGAAAAATTATCCTAAACAATACTTTCTCATAGTAAACTCACCAGGAGAAGGGGGGTCGCGGGGTCGCGGGGTCGCCGGGATAAGGGGGGTCGTGGGGGGTCATTGGGGGGTCACCGGGGGGGTTTCCGGGAGAAGGGGGGTCACTGGGGGTCGTCGGGATAAGGGGGGGTCGCTGGGTCGTGGGGGGTTAGGAGGAGAATTAGGGTCGAGGTTGGGGGGAGGGGTGGGGGGGGGGAAGGTTCGGGAGCGTAATAAAAAGAGATGATTTCGCGGCGGTTTATTATAAACCGCCGTGAAACCATTTTACAAAAAGGTTTAGCGGCGGTTCACAAAACTGCTGCTAAAAAACCATCGCTAAAGTCAATTTATGTTGTAGTGAATAGAAATTAACGTGGGAAAAAATATCTCTTTAATGGGGAAAAAGTACTATCATACCAACTTTATCTCATAATTAGTCATTGAAATGGATTTTAAATTTAGATATTGTAAATAAATGCTTAAGTTATATAAAGATATTTTATTTTTAGGAAAAAATATCCTTTATTGAAATGCATGTCCAATGAATTAAAACTAATTAAATCATTTAGTTGTTTTCAAATAATTATCCAATGAGTCATATCAATAAAGTACTACATCTTTAAAATGGATTTTCACACCCCTTAATTAAAATATGACACCTAGAAATGTTTTGAATATGGGTTCCCTAGTCTGAGCATAAGTAGCAATTTCTGATTATGACATCATGTATACAGAGTGTTATACATGATTTATTCTTACCATAATATCATTAATACTTCTATATACACTATTTACTTGATAATGTACTTTGAAAGGAACATGATAACTTTTACAAAATAAAAAGTCTATTTTATTAAGAATTTTTTTATAGAAGTCTAAAGGAAGGATTTTACAAATATCCATTTGAGAAAGAGGCATCAACTCCTATGGTAGGGAATTTTACATAATGAGATCATCAAAATTCATCCCTTTGTTTGCAAGACAATCAACCAAGTTATTATATTTATGACATGAATGTTTAATAATATAGATCATGGATGAAAGGATATCTAATTATTTTATCCAACAAGCAGTCATCTTCCTGGAGAAGTGAATATTACTAGTTCTAATAGCCTGCGTGATAGTCGTGGAGTCACATTCCATCCATAAATTTTTCTAGATTAAATATCTTTTAATATCAACTAAATTAATCAAGCCAATAATTTCATCCTCAAGATATTAAGTAATTCCATCAAATTTACCAATACAACCCATAACTTCACCATTGTGATCTCTAAATACTGCTCCAAAACCCAAAAGACCTAGATTCCCTATGGGTTCCCCATAAGAGTTTCATTTGATACATAAAAGAAATAGAGAGTTACTTATAACTTAGATAATTCTAGTAAGATGATAGAAGTTACCTACCATAACGGGGAATTTAACAGCTGAAAAATCATGTAAAAAATTATTACAATGACTACACTAGATGGAGTTGGCATTCCTCATCACCACCATGATTTTCACAATGAATATTTCATATTAAAGGTGGCCTACTCATGTATCCCCATGTTTCAAATATACTGAATGGGATGAATTAATTCTTCATGAGACACTTAAAATAGGTTAATAAGCTGATGAAAGAGAGAGGGAGAGGGAGAGGGATAGAGATGAGAGTAGGCTTTGAGATGGTTTTATATAGAATAAGACTGAGGAGAATGAACCTAAAATATTATAAAAAAAATACATAACATAGAGGCAATGGATTATATTGAGAAAATATGTTTCACATCTTCCTTATGTTGATGGAATAAAATACATTTGAAGCATAATGTGATGTCGAAAACTTGATAGAAAGAATCAAAACAGAGTTTCAAATAAGTTTCCATCTATAGAAGTGTGAATTTTAAGGGAGTAATCTAGTTTTTGTTTATGAAACTAATAAAACTATATGCATTCCCATGAGTTTCATTCTGATAACACAACCTGTAGGTGAAAATTCCATTCATAGTTGGTTCCCATATTATCAGGTCATCATAGTTAATGAAATTATAATTGTTAACAAATGACCAGACCACATCAGGTAGCCTAGTAAGATATTAAATTTTCTATTTAATTATGATATTGATTATTATCATTGGATTAAGGGGATTAAGTAGGTATAATAAGTTTTCACTTGGTTATCTTGAGTAAACTATATAATGAGGACCAACCCACCAATAAGATCACCACATGTTTTGGGTGTCTTTAGATGTTCCTATATATAAGAATTTGTATTTTTCTCTTGAATTGAGATTATTATCTCTGTGTATAATTTGATGACATACTTTTATTCATGATGAAAACCAGGAAAATTTATATTTATGGTGAGATAGCATGTGTTAGGTGCGTCATTGGTGGTATGAAATTTATTTAATGATCAATACATGATTTATCATTTTTGGTTTTAGGAATAAGATATATTTGATCACTTGAGTGGGATGGAAGTGCCTTGAATAAATTCATATCCTTGGTAGATGAAGAAAATTCCATCCAATATAGTTAACAAGAGATAAATAAATTATTACGGGAAAAATAGAATATATTACATAGCGTGTGTTGGTAGGATATTATGATAATTATGAATTATCTCTATCTTTTTATGAGTTATGATGTTTTTGTAGATACCATTATTGGTCTATGATTTTGACATGATACTATCTCGATAAGTTCTAATAGGGTTATACACAAAGTATATCCATAAGTTCCACCAATTTGAATGAATTGGAGTTTAGATTGAAGTGGGACACATCACCATGGGTTGGTGAACATCCAAGAGTGAATGATTATAGATTAACAAATTCAATTATATATTATTCAAGTTTAGAATAATAAAAATTGAATTTATTTATTAATTTATTAAAAAGTTATTTATGTTAGGTTTTTGTGTGAATTGTTTTTCAAAAAAAAAAATATCTTTTAGAAGGACTGTTTCTGGAGGATATATTTTAGAACTAGATGAAAAAATAGGTAGTTGAACCATGAAGTTTGAAATTGGAAGTAACAACAACAACATAACTACTAGATACAAATAAATTAGTGTAGTTGGAAAAAATGATTCACATAGTATTGAATCTAATGGATATAAAATAATAATATGATGGTTTAAAAAATTTATATAAGAATAATCATAGTGATACATTATATTGGATTGAATTGTTCACCTAATTTTAAAAATTTAAGGTAGTGCATCATCTGGTGGCTTTTACTAGATGAAGGGTGGCCTGTATAGATTAGATGAAGGTGAGAAGTGTTCACAAGAATGGGATGGTGGTGGAATCATATCTACTAATTGAGATAGTATATAAATGAGACTAATGGGATCATTTTTTTGTATTTACTTTCAATATTTTAATCCTTTTATGCTATTAGTAATAAAGATTAATGGTGTTTCTTCCATGGGGTAGGATTAAGTTTATAACCATATAAATTCTTTTTGTTGTGTATAGGTTCTTTTATTCTTCCACTTGTGTGTGTTTCAGAACATTTTTTGGTGATCATGGAAATTTAATGAGAGATATTAGACCCTAGTTCCTTCATCTAGATGTTGTAATCAGGCGTTTCTTAACTTTATAACTTTTGAAATTTCTCTAGAAGTGTGGTTCTATAAATAATTTTTAATTCATGTTTCAAACACAATAAGTGATATAAATTATTATTTTAATATTTTTAGAGGTTATTTTCATAGATTTTTTCATTTCAGTGGGATCTTAATAATTTGAAAATAATTAATCCAGAAGAAGGAATGATTCAGATTGAGAATTTAAATGGTTTAAACATAAAATTATGGATAATTTATATTGAATATTATATATATTATAAGGATATTTAGATTCCATTGAAATGTGTAAAACCAGAAGCAATAGAAAAAGTAGAGTGGGAAAGTCTTGAAAAAAAGCACTCAGTGTGGTTCAGATGTAATTGACTCGGAACATGGCCATTAATATTTGGTAGGTGATAAAAACTACCAAATTTATAGAGAGGCTTATAAAAATATATGAAAATACTTTTATAATATTTTTTTTCATGTTATGATGACTTTTTAACACGAGGAGATCAGAATAAATTTAAACTACTAATCATGAAAATGAATTCAACATGATTTGAAGTCATCTTGAATAAGTAAATGTTGAGTTCACTAAAGGCCTATGTGCCCTAATCATTTTATCATTGCTTCACAAATCTTGGAACGTGATGGTTACTATAATTAGTAACTATAGAGGTAATAATGACTTGGTATTTGATTATATCCAATATATTGTCTTTAATGAGGATATTTTCAAAAGTAATTCTATAGAGATATAGGAACAACTAATTATATAGAAATTAGGGGATGTTATAGTCAGAAGGAAAGAAAAAGTTGTAATGAAACTGAATGGGTAGACCTAACATATCACCTGTGGACTAGGTGGTTAGACCTAGTGGCTTTAATAAGACTTGATAGGTAGGTCTAGGCGAGAGAACTAGATTCTCTTAGCTTCAACACAGAACATAGTGTGTTGGTATTCGGTTTTATTGAGGTTTGCAATCGATGCACGAGAGTGCTTAGGGTTTTGGTGATGATCCACTTTCACATTGGTGTTTTGGGAATAAAAGTGTGGTTTTGAGGACATGATCAGAGAAACATATGGTCTTTTGTGTTGATAACACTTTAACAGCTTGGTCAGGGCATGAATTGATGCTCCTAACTAGAGAAATGCTGAGTGATGGCTATGTATGTCATAGAGGTTAACATGTTATTGAAAAATAATGAGAACCTACGGTGCTAGAAGGACACCCTTAGGTAGGGAGTTTTTTGATTAGTCTTGGAACAAGTAATGTGCCTTCTTTTTGAAGATGAGTTCCAATTAAGCTTCAGTTGCTCTTATAATGATGGGCTAGGAGGTGGGACCAGCTATTGGAATGGTCAGTTGATCCTAGTTCTAGTAATGAACAACTCATGATTTTTGAGTTAGTTTTAGTGAATGGTTGCAAGAAAGTGTGTGACTTGGGAGGATACTAATGAGATAAGTTATCAGAAACATTCTAGAGATGGTTGATGTTGTTCGGATATGTTAATGGTTGGATCTAGAGAAATCACCAATGTATTTCATAGAAATCGATGTGATGCATACTGATTTTTAAGACTATTTGACTTTGGATCAGTTGGGTTTCCATTGGGAATTTTTTGAGTTGAGGTAGAGGAACTTTAGAAATGGGTTCGTGGTGGTAGTTCCACATTAGACACTCATTCATGTCTTCTTCACAGAGAGTTGTTATGTGTTATTTATTCTTTGCTAATGGGTTCTTCTTGAATTTTGGAAACTGGGAGTTGATGAGATGATTATAAGTAGGTAGGCCTAATACCTTTGAAATGATTATCATGTCCCTAAATAAATGAGTGACATAAAAAATGATCAAGTCTATGATGGTAATTTTTGGTGACATCTTAGTGTACTTTGCCTATAGACAATCATGCTCAATATATTGAAAGAGTCCTAAGTACATAGAGATATCTTTTTCTATATTATAATATACCTAAATTTCCTTCTAGATGAATGATGGGATTCCTTGATGGTTATACATGAATAATGACATAAGGTAAGGCATATGGCGGGGAAACCATTATAGGCGGTATGTATGATTTATTTGGTTACATGAATACACCATATTTTAAATTTAGATAAGACTCTGGAAGGAATCAATGTGTTAACATCGATCTATGAATATTCCGATGTGGTCAGTAGGTGTTTCGTGGGGTGAATCCATGTTTCATTAGATTCTTTTAGGGGTGAAACATGTGATGACACATTTCATGACTTCTTTAGGGGGTATATCATGTGAAGAAAAATGATGAGGTTTTCATTTGGAGTGAAATTCTAGGAAAATATCAAGAATTAGGTACCATGGTTTGGGAATGACATTTTAGGTATGAAAATAGTATTTTGTATTTTATCCCGGGCCATTTAAGAAGAGTTTATCATATTTGGGTCCTATATATGGGTGATGGATACTCATTTATTTTATCTTAAAAATAGAGAAGAGTGGTGGTACTAGCTCTAGAAGGTTTTTTTTTATTTGGGCATAGTGAGATGGGAAACCATGCTGAGTGAGTTTTGGTTTTGATAGAAACTTGTTTTTAAAAACAATCACAATGGTGGGAAATGTCATGGTTCAGAAGTTATCTCAATAAGTTTCATTCTATGGTGGGGAGGACCATAAACCAACTAATTACATTGCTAATGAAACAATGGTGTTTTGCAATTAAACAGTTTTGGGAAAAAACTTCTAGGTATTCATTAAAGGATAAGAGTGGTGGCTTAAGAATTTGTGGATAATGCACATCGTGTTTGTAGTTTCAAAATGGAATATTTTTTGGAATTTCGTGGTAGAACATTGTGAACTAAGATTTTTTAATTGACTTGGTAAGGTTGGATTCATTTGCTAAATAATTTTTGAGTCTTCTCAGGGATGATAAATTTTATGGTGGATAGATTGTAATAACCCATGTCTGAACTGGTTGAAATTTCATCAGGGAATTTGAATTTTATCCATTGGAGGATGGGCCATTTTATACTATGGGAATCAAAAACAAATATGGGTTTTTAAATGTAAAAATGTGATGTTTCTAGATATGGTTCATGTTCTGGTGGATGTCTTGGGGATTTGGGAAAACACTAGAGGTATAGATGTTGTAGACTACTAAAAAGATCCCTACATGTCATTCATATTTTGAAAAGCCCAAGGGAATAACTCAAGGAATTCAGGACATGAATCTAGTTCACGTCATGAATATGGTTCAAATCATGAACCATGTGGGGTTATATTTTTTTAAATTATTAAATAGGATCTTGACCGCTTGTTTCTTTAAGAAAATGGAATGTGTATGGGGGGGGATGAATCTCCCTCTCACAAGATTATTCACCATTCTTAGTGATCTTGGGTGTGATTCAATAGTGTTGAAAGGTATGATATTCCTCTTCCTTCCTTCAGCATTGGTTCTAATTCATTTTTGTTGAATCGAGAGATGATCATTTTAGGTAAAAAATAACAATTTCACCATTGAATAGTGAAATCACCAGTTTTCATTGGACATTCCTTACTACCTAGAGAGAGGGGATCCTGAGACAAAGTTTTCCTATGTTTATATGTCTATCCATTAAGGTATGAATACATTTCAATTTTATGAAGGGGTTTTACCCTAAATTGATTTTATCAGCCTATCGAATTGGCTATATAAATTAGAGATTTTTTTTCATCTAAGATCTGATGGTGCATCAGGAGTGAAATGCACCCTGTTTATGGTGGTTTTGGTGTGACATATTTACCTGGTGAGTCATCAAAAAATTACCCAATATGGATTTAATTAATTTATTAATTATAAATTTCCATAATTAATAAATTATTATTTATTGGAGAGAATTAGGCTTATATATTGGTTTGATTGATCAAATACAAGGCTATACAATCTTGGAAAGACTTGAAAGTTTCTTATAGCCCTTGGTATCAAAGTAAAAAAGCCTCAGTAAAAGGTAGGTGGTCTCACATACTTTCCATATGGAATTTACTATTATTTTATGTTGCATGTGGTGCCTCATGAATGCCATTGAGGGTGTTCCAACTATTTAATTTAATTAAATAAATCTTTTTATTTAATTCAAAATGTCTGATTGGATGGGTAACTACTAGGGTTAAGGAATAAACCATGATCATTTTGTTGACATATCGACCACCGATGAATGATGAAAAGAAATTGAGAATTGGGATGACATCTAGAACTCTTGTGAGGTGAGGCCAAGAATTTCAGACCCCCCTTTTTTTACAAATATTATTTAATTTAAATGATATGTTTATGTTAAATAAAAATATCAAATTAAAATGAATGAGAACCAAGGTTCATAAAAAACCCTTTTGTACTAACAGGTTGCCTTCATCACTGATGGACAAGGATGAGAATGTGAAATACTAGTAGGCCTCTATACATATAGTGAGCTGGGATAAGACCATGAGATCCTTATACCATGGATCAGGTCTTGAAACTTTAGATGACTCCCTTGTGGACTTTGGGTTGTTTGGGATCACTGAGATAACGATGGGATGTGTGATACTATCCTCTCTAATGTGGCTAGGCCTAAGTAAAGATACCATTGGTTTACGAGGATCTGTTTTGGGTGAATGGACCAACCCAGAGTGACCTTGATGATCATGATGGATATATTCCATATCTTGAATGATTCCCATGTGGCGAGATCCTGTGTAATCGACAAGGTCATGATAACCTATTAACAATGCCATGGGACGAGAAGTCCCAATGTGTTGGGTGTTGAACCAAGAAAATTAATAAGATCAAGGACCAGGTGAGAGTTTATCAACTATATTGAGGCTAAGGGGACACAGTGGGTGCCACATTGATAGACTAACCCTGAGTGGGTGAAGTGATATGGTAACATGTGTCATCACAGAACCCATACCAGACCAGGGAGAGAGATGAAATTTTTGTTCTACATGGTGCTTGGTCATGAAAATTTCTTTCTAGCATATTATTTATAGATTAATATGTTCTAATTTATTACTAAGTTCCATTTTCATGGTTTTATACCACTTGGGGGGTGATATGTAAGGTATATACTACCTGAAGGCTAGTCATGTGATTACTTGATGTCTGAGATAAATGTGAATGATTTTTCATATTGACTGAGGGCTAGGTACATGGGTACTTGTTGAATGTGGGTGGATTCTATGATTATAATGGATACTAGAGGGTTGTATTAATAGTCACTAGATACATGAGGGATAGATTCTATAATTCCTAAGGGTGAGGTTCTTGTATTTCTAAGGGTGATATGTTGGATGCCAGAGGGTGAGATTTTTGGTTATCCTGAGGGAAGAGTTTATTTTTTCATGGTATGTTGATATATGTGTGATTAATACTTGGTAGGATAATTTTCCAAAATTTTAAGTGATCTCTCCTGATGTAAGAGGATTCACCCTTAGACAGAGATATCTGACAGGGTGCTAAAGCGGGTATGGTTGATCAGGGTCACGAACCTGAGGATTGATGGTGATTTATTTATTTAAAGATTCCCTTTTATTTTAACTGAGAATATCACATGAACATATCACTATATATTATAGTTATTTTGAGACCTATTTAGTGGTTCCCAAATGAGTTATGTACTCAAACCCTTCTCGGGCCACCACTACACTTGGGTACCTGAGCAAACATTCACTTGGTTTCAAACACAGGTTGAGAAGAGGACTGGGATAACATGACCGAGAAAGATAACATGGATAGTATCAAGAGATTGGATGTTTATTGTCTCATTGATGTTTTATATCCCTTTTTATTTTATTTATTTTATTTTTTATGTTTTTATTACTGGGCTAGCATGCGGTCTTGGTTGTATAGCATGGATGTTCGAGCCTTTACTATATTTCATGTATTATTGTTGGATGTTTATATATTTTAGCATAATCTAATTATTTATTTTCATGGATTATGTTTATTTATTTATTTATTATTTCACAATATAAAATAGGGGTTATAGTCTTCTAATTTCACTATCTTACACCCCCGTAGCTAGTCGGAAGTCTCTGGCATACATGGAGGTGCTCCTGTGGTCATGTGGTGAGCCAGTATGATCATCGGGTATATAGTGATCTGGGGAAGGATGTTACAATGTGGTATTATAGGATTATTTTTATTTTTTCTTATGATTTTGGGATTAGGTAGACTATAGGTTTAGTAATGTTTTGGAGACTGTGATGGATGCTGGGCTAGTACGTCATGAACACCTGTTCTGGTAGGAAGTCCAATTTTCCAAGGCATGGGGATGCAGTTCCAATTTGTGTTGATATAAATATATATGATTTTCACCTTTAGAAACAAACATTTGGGTTATATGTTTTGATTTATGATTTATATCAAGCTCTTAGCCAATGGAAATATTATAGTGAGTTTATTTTGAATCTTATCCTGTAAAGGAAAGAGGAATCCCATTCATCATGTTAGGCACAGAGGATTGACATGACATGTAGGATTGATAGTGTGTGATTTTACAAGCATTCCTTATAATGACAGATCATGTAGATATATGATGATATTATTTAAGGTGATTATGATGACTCATATCTCATGAATATGAGGTGTAATGACCTTGGTTGGTTGATGTATCACTTGGTGAAAAAACCTTTAGACCCCTTGAGGGTGGTCTTATTTGGGATTGGTTGCATGGCATAGTCCTCTAGGGATATGTCTAATGTGATGGTGATGAGAGAAGATAAATGCATTAGTATTGGGTAGGGGTTTTTCTTTTTGATTCATTTAGTTTTTGAGACCCGTACATGGATGTCCTAACATGTTTATGTCATGTGATGTTGGAATGGGTGCATGCTTGATGCCCCATGAGTTGTGACCTTATTATAGGTTGACCTATGGACTAAGTAGAAAAACCTAGTGGATTTCATGAGAATAGATAGGTAGGTCCAATTGAGAGACCCAGAGGACCTTATCTTTTAATCAATCCATAGTGATTCGATGTTAGGTTTGATCGGGGTTTGAGATTGATGCATGAGAGTGCATGGGGTTTTGGTGACAAGAAGCTTTCATGCTGGTGTTTTTGGGAATCAAATTGTGTATTTAAGGATAAGATAAAGAAAATTTCTTTTATTTTTTATTGATAACACTTTATAAACATAATCAGATAATTAATGGATGCCCATGACTGGAGCGGCGCTAGGTAATGGACAAGCATGTGGCCGAGGTTGACACGTCATTGAGAAAGAATGAACACCTATAGTGCTAGAACAAAACCATTAGGTAGGAGGTCATGTGATTAGTTTTCGCATGAGTAATGTTCCCTATTTTAGAAGATTATTTTTGAGGGATATTCTAGTGTTCTAAGACTAATGGTCCAGGAGGTGGGGTCAGATGTTGGAATAGGAGTTTGATCCTAGTTCTAGTAATGAACGAATCATGAATTTTGAGTCAGGTTTAGTGAATAGTTGTAGGATTGTGTGTGACTTGGGAGGATCCTAATTATATAAGTCGGTAAAAACATGATAGAGATGAATGATGCTGTTGGGATATGTGAATGGGTGGATCTAGTAAAATAACCCATTACTTTCAGCTAAATTGATGTGATAAACACTAATTTTGTAGGACCATTAGGTTTTGTATCAGTTGAGTTTGAATTGGAAATTGTCTAAGTATAGGTATAGGAACTTGAGTAACGGGGTAGTGGTGGTATTACTTTATTAGACTCTCATTCATGGATACTTTGTAGAGAGTTTTGAGGCATTAGTGATTCTTATCTAACAGATTTTTCTTAAATTATAGAAACTGGGATATGATGAGATTCTTGTTGGTAGGGTTTCCTCAGAACTTTTAAAGGGTTTTCATGTCCCTGTAGTATGGGGTGAAATCATAAATTCATGGGTATGTGATGGTAATCTTTAGTAAAATCTTAGTGTACTCTATCTATAGACGATCATGCCCAATTTTTTGACATCGACTTGAGTACATAGAGAGAGATTTGGATATATTCCAAGCTACCTAAATGTATTTTTGGTTAGATGATGGTCCTCCTTAGGGGTTACAGTCATGGAGTGACGTTAGGGAAGGCATATGATGGGGAGGTCATAATAGGATATAAGTATTATTTATTTGGTTATGTGATTTTTTTTAAATTTATAAGAGACACTGGAAGGATTCAGTGCATTGAAATTGAACTCTAAATATTTAGGTGTAGTAAGTATGCATTTCATGGGGTGAATCCCGATTTCATGACATGTTTTCAGGTGGTGAAACACAAGAAAAAATATTTCATGGAATGTTTCAGGGGAAAAACATTCAATTAAAAGTGATGAGGTTTTCATTTAGGGTGAAATACATGTAAAATCTCAGGAAATTGGTATCGTGGTTTGGGAATCTCATTTTTGGTATGATAGGAGTATTCGGTGGTTTAGCTGGGACCCTATAAGGAGAGGTTGGAATATTTAGGTCATGTAGATAGGTAGTGAATACTCATTATTTTTAGACAAGATGAATATATGAGTGGTGGTACTATCTTTGGCAGGTGTTCTATGTGTTTTTGGGCATGGTAAGATAGTAAAACTTATTGAGTGAGTCTTGGGATCGCTGGGAACTTTTTTTGACAAATGATCTTAATGGTGGGAAATATCATTGTTTGGAAGTGGTCATGAAAAGTTTCTCTATATGGTGGAGAGTAACATTAAATATCTAGTGAGGTCTCTAATGAAACATTGGTGTTTCAAAATAGACCAGTGTTTGGAAACACCATCTAGGTGTTTAGTATTAGCTATGAGTGGTGGATCAGGTGTTTTTGGATAATGTGTGTTGTGTTTGGAGTTGCAAATTTTTTTCTCTTTTAGTGTTTTAGGTTAGAAAATGGTGAAATGATCTTATTTAAGAGACCCAGGTAGGTCTTATTTATCTTTTAAATTCTATTTAAGGATTTTTGAGGATGATAAGTTTTATGGTGAAGAGATTGTAAGAATCCACATCTGAACTAGTTGAAATTTCAGTAGGGAATTCAATTTTTTCCATTGGTGGATGGGTCATTTTGAAATATGAGAAGGATTTTTTTAGGTGTTTAAACATATAAATGTGATGTTTTTGTATGTGGATCATATTTTGATGGAGGTATGAGGGGTTTAAGAAAACATTGGAGTAGGTAAAAAGATTCTGAGCTGCTGAAAATATCCCAGCACACCATTCACATTGGGAATCCCATTCATAACATGACATGGTTTTATGGGGTGTGAATAGGAAAGATTAAGGATGTGAAAGCCTTGGTGAATACCTCATGGAATTAATGAAGTGAATTTGGTTCACATTCTGAATCTCATTCACATTGTGAATCTAGTTCATGTCATGAACCATGAGGGACTAGTTTTTTAATAAATTATTAAAGAGGGGCTTGAACCATTTTTTATTTAGGAAAATGAGATACATATGGGAGAGACTTAGTTGAGTCCCCCTCTCCCTTGATTCTATACCATTACTAGAAATATTGGGTATAATTTGATGATGTTGGTGAGTAAGATCTTCCACTTATTTTCTTCAGTGTTGTTTATCCTTCATTGTCTTTGAATCTAGAGATGATTATTTTAGGTCAAAAATTATGATTTCACTAGAGGATAGTGAAATCACTTGTTCTCATCGGATATTCCTTATGACCTAGAGAGACCGGATCCTAAGATGAAGTTTTCCTATATTTTTGTTTCGATCTGTTGTGGTATGTATCCATTTTGATTATCTAAATGGATTTTGTTGTAAATTTATTTTATTGGCCTATTGAATTGGCTATATAAATAAGGGGTTTTGTGCAGCCAATATCTAGTGGTGCATCAAGATTGGAATGAAACCTATTGCTAGTGGTATGGGTGTGATAAATATCCCCAATGAGTTAATCAAAAAATTTACCAGTATGGATTTAATTAATTAATTAATTAATTATAAATCTCTATAATCAATTAATTATTGTTTCTTGGCATGAATTAGGCTTTGAGACTGGTCCGATTAACCAAAGATGAGGTTGTGTGATCCAGATGGGCTTTGGAAGATGCTTCCGGCCCTTAGCATCAAAGTGTAAAAGCCTTGGTAAAAGGTAGGTGGTCTCACATACTTTCCCTAGTGAATTTACTATTATTTTATGTTATATGTGGAGCCTTGGGAATGAAATTGAGGATAATTACCCTATTTAATTTAATTATTATTTTTTTAATTTTATTCAAAATGTATTATTGGAAGGGTAACCTCCAGGGGTAACGAACAACCCTTGATCATTTTCTTGATATTTCAGACACCGATGGATGATGACGAGACCTTGATAATAGGGATGGCCTCTATACCACTTATGAGGTGATTCCCAGCTTTTGGGAACCTACCTTTTTGTTACAACCCATATTTAATTTAATTATGATGTTTCAGTTAAATAAAAATATAAAATAAAAATGAATGACCACCAAGGGTAACAAACATCCCTTTGTGAAATAGATTATTACCTTAGTCCCTGGTAGTCAGGGTTGAGACTAAGAAATACCCATAGGCCTCTAGAAATTTAGTGAGGTGAGGTAATACCATGAGATACTTATCTCTTGGATTAGGGATTGAGACTTTAGATGACTCGCTTTTGGATTTTAGGTTGTTTGGGATCATTGATATAAAGAAAAGACATGAGATATTGTACTGTCTGATGTGACTAGGCCTAGTGGACATACTGTATGCTTATTAGGAATGGGTTTGGGTTAGTAGACCAACCCAAAGTGACCTTTATTATCAGAATGGTTATTAGACATCTCTTTTATGATTCCTATGTGGAGAGACCCTATGTAGTCGAAAAGGATGTTCTAGCTTGTTAATGATTCAATGGGACGAGTAGTCCTAGTGCATTGGGTGTTGAACATATACCATTACTGAGATCAATGAACAAGTGAGAGTTCGTGAACTATGTCAAGGATGAGGGGACCCAATGGGTTCCCCATTAAAAGACTAACCCTGAGTTGGTGATGTAATGTGGTAATGAATGTCATCGCGAAACCCATACCAAACATGCGATCCTGATGGGCTGTGTAGAAAGATGAAAAGTTTTTTTCTACATGGTTAGAGACTGCCTGAGGGAGAGATACACAATACATACTACCTCAGGGATATATGTGTGATTAATTTATGCCTGAGGTAAAGGTGCAATATTTTTTATACCTCCTGAGGGCTAGAAGCACATGAACTTGATGCATGAGGGAAGAGTGTATGATCATAATGGATGTATGAGGTATAGATTCATTGTCACTAGATTCATGAGGATGATATTCTAGTATGCATGAGGGAGGGGTGCTTGTATTCCTAGGGGAGAGATGTTGGATGATGGAGTGTGAGATTACTGGTTAGCATGAGGGAAGAGGCCATTTGTTCATGTTATGTTGCTATATGTGCGATTCATCCTCAGTAAGAGAATTTTCTATCATCTAGGGAGATCCATACTAATATAGTAGGATTCACACTTAGATAGAGATATTCAGCAGGGCGTTAAAGTAATTATGGTGCATCAGGGTCACGTACCTGAGGATCAATGGTGATTTATTTATTTGGAGATACCCTTTTATTTCAGCTTACCATGCCACATGCACATATCACTGTATATGATAGTTAGTTTGGGACCACATTGGCGGTTCCATACTGATTTATATACTAACAACATGCTCGAGCTATTACTGTACATGGGTACTAGAGCATAAATTCGCTTGGTTGCAGACATAGGTTGGGAAGTGGCCATGGATAGAATGACCGAGAAGGATAGATTGAATGGTATCAGGAGACTAGATATGGGTCAACTCAGAGTTGCTGTAGAGCCATTTTTATTTTATTTATTTTATTCTTTTATGTACTTATAATAGGCATAGTGAGCAGTTTTGGTTGTACAACATGGTTGTTTGATCCTTTACCACATTTAATGTATTATTATTAAATGTTTATTTATTTCCACATACTTTAATTTTTTATTTCCAGGGATGGTGATTAGTTATTTATTTATTATTTCATACTCTGATATAGGGGGTATATCTCCCCACTTCACCATCTTACAACCCTACAACTTTTCAGCAGCCTTTAGTGTACATGTAGGCGCGCCTATGGTCATGCGATGAACAAGTCTAGTCAATGGGTATATAGTGAACTAGGATGGGAAGTTAAAAATATTTCCCATATACGTATGGTATATAAAATGTTTATACATTATAGAAAATTGTATTTTGGGAATATTTTAATTTATAAAAGGTTTATAAACTAATTGATTACAAATTTTTTATAGTTAATTATATAAATTTTTATAAAATATTTATCATCAAAATATTCTAAGTATTAAATGTTAATATTTAAAATCCCTTTTACCAAATTATTTGGTATTCCTTGTGATATGAAAATAAAGTGTTTATTTTAGAGTAATAAGGGGAAATTTATAAAGAGTTATAAATTATAATGTAAGGCCAAAATATAAAGAAGTTTATATTTAAACTTTTGAATTGTTCATAAATAATTAATTTGAATTTGTTCAAATTAAAAATCGGTTTTATTTTGAATAATTATAATTTTTTGGTAAATAAATGAATAGTTTATTTATAAATAAAATTCAATTGATAATTAAATTATATTATTTATAAATTGTTTATAGATAATGAAAATGTTTTATGGAAATGTTTTTAAAATTTATAAAAGGTGTTTCATAAATTAATTAACCATAAAATTTTTATGGTTAATCAATTAAATATTTTCGAAAAATTTATAAAAAATATTCCTTTAATACTAAAGAGCTCTTTTGAAGAATATAATTTCTACATTAATATGATTTATAAATGTTATAAATCATAATAAAGGGTATTGAAACCCTTTTTCCTAAAATTATATGGAATCTTTGAAGTAATTAAATAATTTTTTAATTTAAATATAATAAAATTATTTATAAAATTTATTATAAATCAGATAAATATTGTCAAAATATAAAAGGTATTTATATTAGTAATTATGAATTGTTTGAAATTATTCAAATTAAAAGGGGACCTTATGTAAATATATTATTTAAACTAAATCAAAATATTTTTGGTTATTGATTTGATTAAAGGTCTATATTATAAATTAAAATGTCATATAATAAATAATTTGAAAGAGTTCAGATTGGATTTAGTATAAAAGAGTTTATATTCAAAATTATATAATGTCCATAATGCTAACTAATTTATAAAAGGGTTTATAATTAGATTTTATCTCATATTTAAATATTTGAATTGTTTATTTATTTAAATTTTATTCCCTAATTTATTAATAGTTATGAATTATTTATATTATGAATGTGTATAATTTAGTTTAACTATTTAACTGCTTCTAAGAGATAGAGTCTTGCATTATATGTAAGGTATGAATCCATAAAATTTAGTTTTCTTCTACCTTGACCTCAGTTTGTAAATGAAGTTAGTAATTTGAATTTATTTGTTAGACATAGTTTGTGTATATGATGTTTTAGAGAAATATTAAATTGAATTATCACTGGAGTAAAGTCTCCTCAGGTAGTTGGACTTGGGGTTAGACCACCTACCAGCCTAGAGGCTTATTCTTTATCTAGAAAGGAAAATGGGGTTGGCTATATGTCATTTTAGGAATACTCATGTGGTGATTATTAATCTCATGTTTCTCTATGCCTTTGCATGAAAAGTTCATTTACCTTATGAATATGATGCATTAAGATATGAATGAATATGTTTAACTTTATTTTTGGGTGAGTAACACAAACTTGTGGGTTGTGTAAAAGTTTCCACATTAATGTGGTGTGGACACATTAATTTGGTGGATGGAATAGGAATTCCAAAACTAAAATTGTTGGCTACTTCAAAAATTCCTTATTTTAATTATCATAAATCATGTTTATGTTGTATTTAATCTATTCTGTGTTTTATAAAAGATAACTCCTTTTCTAGAAAATACTAAAATTTTACCAAGTATTGAATTGACCATAAATATTATCTAGAGTGACTATCAAGCATAAGTCCAAAGAGTATAAAGTTACAAAGTACTAAATAGACCACATGGAAAAGGTATTAACTATGGGAGATATGAAAAATAACTCAAGAAATCACAATAAAAATCGGGCTTGGGAATGTTTTATCTAAACTGATCATAGTGATCATGAATTTTTGAAAGGCACAGATCAATGACATAACAAGTTAGATCAACTACAATTTAAGTTAGATCAATCGAAAGGAAAGTTAGATTAACTATAAGTAAAGTTAGATCGACCATAGGATTAACCTTGTGACCATAAATTCAAATGAAAGTAACTTCACATCTATCACATATCCTAAAGTATTTTATCATCTACACAACAAAACCAGAGCTTCTATAAGATTCCAACAAACTACAAGTTAAATGAAAGTGACTATATTGTTGGAGTTGGTGCCCCTAGAACCAACTTATGCACACTTTATGATAACCTAAATTCATTTTTTTAATATTAATAAACTTATAATAACATTATGATTATTCATTTTATTAATATAGTATGTGATAATGTCTTAAGAGTAGCTAAAGTACTGAGAGGTCATAGAAGTTCCCCTCTCTGATGAGAACCTAGAAGTTGCACAAAATTATTCTTAAATATATGTTCTATATGCAAATGGAATCATTTTTAGGGACACGAATGATACAAGCTATCATGGGTGGAGACTCATAGGAATTTGAGTCACCTTCTCACAGTGTACTCCCTTGGTAATATCCAGTGTAGGATATTATGAGAACAATACCCTCCTATCAAAAATCCAAATTTATATGTGTCATTGGGTGTTTATATCTAAGAATGTATGTATCTATCCTTAAAATTTAATATTATTATTAATGTGTATTATAAGTCATGTACTTTGATGTATTGATGAAAATCATGAAGACATATTTTCGCAGTGAGGTAGGATATGTTAGGTGTTTATGAGTAATATTTCATTAATGAATGATGAAAGAAAGGTTTTTTCTCTTTCGTTCATCAATAGAAGTTGATATATTATGCCATTTGATGGAAATTATATAGACTAAATAATTTTGTGACTATGGTGTTCTATAGGCAAGTTTTATTTTTGTAAATTCAAAGAAAGATTCATCGAACACATAGGTTGATGGCACTGATATGAAACCTGCTTGATTAGAGATCTTGGGATAAAGGGATTGTATTACACAATAAGAATACACATGTTGTATTATGTCATTGAGACATTAACTTATTTCTCTATGGGTGGCTTGGCATGTTGGTAGATGTTAACCTTGGACTTTGGGCTACTTCACTTAATGCCCCTGAGAAAGAGGCATAGAGGGTCACACATGAAGTGTACACATAATCTTAGTAAAATAAAATTATTTTTTAAAAATTTGAATAAATACTATTCTTACACATGGTTTAATAATTATTTATTTTTTCTTGATCACATATATTCCATCATTAGTTATTCAAGAAAATATTTTTTTGAGAGGAATATTTAATAAATATTTATTTTTTATTTAGTAAATATAATATTTATTTATTTATTGATGAATAATATAGTGATATTTTTTTATTAAATAAATAGAAATTATTCAAGGACTAATAAATATTGTGGAGGAATGGAAGACCAAGTTTAATGGTCTGGTGAAAAATAATATATATTGAATATTGAATAAATTATATTTAATTTAATTCGTGAGTTTAGAACATGTGAAGAAATAATAATACTAATATTATTATTATAGGCACGAGGTTCTGTAATGAGTATGGAAATAATAAGGGCACATGTATAATTATTATTTTATAAACCTAGTATTATATAAATGTAATTATATTTTTTATTAATATATCCAATTCATTTTTTGTGCACTATGCGATCCAGAGAGAATCCTATCAAAGCCCTAGAGAGATCCCTCTCCAAGAATCCTCTCTAGAACATAGAGAAATCATCCTCCATCACTACTCTCTAGTATAGAGAGATTGAAGAGAACCCTTCCTTGAAGTAATTCTTGGGGCGATTGAAGGATAACAACCCAAGCATTAGGATCTGCTATGATAACAGCTATAGATTCTTACATTTATATCTGGAGGTTTGTGGAACACGTGTTTACCACTGCTAGAGGGAATATATTATTGATTTCTACAATGAAAAGATGGTGCGCCATAGAGACGTTGTCAGATCCATCAATAAATAAATAATTCCTTGAAAGGTAATTATTTAATTACTTAGATGAATTATAAAAAACATGTGATGATCCCACACTTTGGTTTCAATGTTTTTCTATTGTCTATACTATATGATTCAATTCCATTGATCATGATGTTAATCATCAAGTAAATCTTAGATTAATCCCCGATCATGATAAAAATAAGAGTTGGGCATGCCCAAACCACCACTTTTACAAGTCCTAAAACCTAAAAGTGGTATCTTTGGGGTCACATAATTATTTATAATTATTTAAATATCATTGATTGATTTATGAATTTGTTATTATTTTTCAATTCTAGTTAAAATATTCTTTAATCCGAATCATGAGATCTGATCTTCTCTCTCTTTGTTCTCAAAAATATAATCAAATCAAATAATTTTATGAATGGAATTAATTTAAATATCTCATATGGAGGTACTGAGGAGTCTGAATGAACAACACAAGAGTACACACCATGTAACCTGAATGTACACATTGTGTACCCATGTTTAATGCATCCAGGATTAATTCAAGCTGTGTGAATTTATTACATGTGATGAATTTAATTACACACTACGTGTTGACTAGGCCAGCCTAGCACGCCATCAGTCAGAGTACACGTTGTGTGACTACCTTACACGACATATAGTCCTTTATTCATAGATGGTCCATGTATATTCTTCCACAACCATTATGATTGGTGACCATGTAACCCAGAGACGACACACCGTGTAACCCATGTACACATGTTGTACACCAATATTTTCCATGGAATAGTTACACACAAACTCCCTAGGTGTGTGCAATGGATAGATGGTGAGAATAATACATGAAGTGTAGCTTCAATGTAAACACCATGTACTTTTACAAAATTACACAGAATTAAAAATTAATATATTATACCACTAAAACCTTATCAAAATGTGTTCCATATGATCATTAAGTAGACATTACAAACCATTTTATGGTTTATATATACATATATATATATATATATAAATGTCTAATTAATTTCTATGTAATGTTTAGATCTGCATATCATGTATAAGTCATATTATAATTATTACTCTATATGAATTAAAGCATAACACGCTACGTAAGTACCATGTGTTCTGTGTGGTCATTATGTTGATACTACACACCATGAAATTATGTGATAAATTTTGTATTCCACATGTTGAAAGATTAAAAAATATATGAGTATAATACACATTGGGTGGTTTGGACGATTACTCACCATGTTTCCTCTAAGGTACATTTTTTTGTACATTCTTAACTTTTAATAAATTTATTTAATTTGTTTAAAATTGTGATTGATGATAATATCAAGAAAATTTGGATGAGAATTAAAATAAAATAATTTATTAGTTGAAGAATATAATTAATTGATTCGAGCATTATTTATCTTATATAAGAACAATTATAATTGAATGATAATTTTATTAAATACTTATTTTTTTTCATGCATGTGGATAATCATGATCTAAGACCAGATATTTGTATGTGATTGGTTTCTTTTAATTTATTATTAAATGAAATTTTTGTCTTGTGTGTCATCTATCCTTTCATTATGTAAGGGAATGTGTGCCCACGATTTCTTTTATGTAAACCCACTAACCAATCCTTTGGTTCCCCTAACCTGCATTTGAGTAACATCATATATAAAGGATAGATCTACCAAGCTAGTGGTGGTGGTTCATGTTTGGAGTCAAGGTGAAACCGATCCAAGAGATATTCATAGGTTGATAGGTGGGAAGTTGCAACATAAACCATAAATGGTTCAAGTATTTTCCCTTAGGCCAATGGTTAGTTTATCATCCACTAGACAAACAAACCATTAGTAAAATCTCACAATCATACAACATTATTATTTTATTTCTATATAGTTTCATGGATATTTCATTATGGTTGTATTTTCATGATCACATAAATTAACAAATTAATAATCATGCAAGATATAACTAAAATAAACTGACTTATACATAAAAATTATCTATGACATGGTTAAACACTTAGGTAAATCCAATTAATATTAACAAGAATATAATAAAGATAATAAAGACCAACATATTCATAAATTTAAAAACCCTAAATTATATATATTAAGTCAGTATACCCTTCCATTACTTAAGTTAAAATGAAACCGTAGTTTAAAGTGCCTGTCCAGACAAAGTTGGGGTTTTTCAATTATTGAGGAATTATAACTTGAATTTTTGGGTTGAATTAACTTAGTTCACACCAAGTTTTGACTACAAAATTAGGAATTGGTGTAATTTAGAGGAAAAGGTTTAGGAAATAAAATTTAATGATTTCATGATTTGGGAGTCCACTCAATAGATCAAGGAACTGTGAGTTAATGTAGTTGGAATTTAAAATACCTACCTAAAACTCTTCAAATTTATTGATCAGATAAATCTGAGGTGATGATAAGAGGAATATGTATCCTTGAAACTATAATGACTAACCAAAAATATATTCTTAAGTCAATGTTGAGGGATATTGGGTTTCAATAAAATAGAGGGAGATTAATAAACATAATATTTATTTATTTTTCTAAATTTTATCAGATAAAGCACTAAAAATATGATCATATTATTTATTGAAATGGTAATAAACTTGACTTCAAACATATCATTGTGATTAATAATTGAGAAGGATAAACTTATCATTGAATTTTTTTTACAAGAGTAAAAAAGGTTCTTACGCATTATCCTACACCATGAAAGGAATTTGTATGTGATGGAAGAACCTATTCCTGAAGTGCTTAGTAAAGATTCTAGTGAGGAAGAGTTATATCTCTATGAGAAATATTTGAATGATTCCACTAATTTTCAGTGTTTCATACTATAATCCATGAACAATGAGATTCTAAAGCAACATGAGTACATGGATTCATATAACATGATGTCTCACACTTGGGTTATCTATCAATAGAGGGTGAGACAAGGGAAATATGAGATATCCGATATTCTATTTACAACTAATATTAGATATTTGGTTTTAGTCGGGCCTCATGTAGTAAAGATTATTGGATACCTTGAATACCTATACATCTTATTGATTAAATTCTAGATGTGTTACACACAAATCTCATACTTTCCTCACTACACAAGTCCTTCTCCAATTTTATTACTAAATATAACATGAGGAATAATGAGAAGAGTCTTTTAGAACTTATTACTCTGACTCTATAAGTAGAAAAGGACGTGGGGAATGAAAAACCTGCATAACTTATGGTGAATAAGAAAAGGAATAATAAGTAAAAGGGTACCAAGACTCACAACAAGTATAAATCTCCAGAGCACCATCCTTCCAAGAAGATGATCCAAAATCAAGGAAAGGAAAAGGATGCAGTATACTTTTCACGTGACAATGAAGGAAATTTTACGAGGAACTACATTGAGAAGCAATGATAAACTAAAGGTACATTCTTTATTGAGTATAATATTTCAATATCTATACATTGGCTATTACATAAATATTTTGGTGGTTGCATCTATATCCAACTGTTGTAACTAAGTAGATTTTGAAATATTTCTAGAGGAGAGATGGATTTGCGAGCTACCACTAGTGAGAGGATGGATTCTCTAGCCATTAAAGACTACCACATTTCATTTCCAACAATACTAATTTTAGTTTTAATAGATTGTTATTATGTACCAACTATTAACAAGAAAAATTTATGTATCTTGAATAGATAAAGATGGTTTTATTTTCATGTTTGGAAAAAAATTAGTTACTTTTAAAAAGAAAACTAATGTTATGGTATAAAACATTTAAATAATAGTTCTTATGAATTAAATTATGGAAATTAAGTATTCGAAATTGATAAAAACTCATGTTCACATGACTCATAAATCACCTTGATAGGGCATCACAGTCTTGATCATGTAAACAAGAAGCATTTGAGGAAGCACTATCAATATAAGCCCCCATCCTTAATCATTACATAATTTGAATTATGTTAATAATTCACATGTAGGATCTTTTTAGGTTTATAGTTTTAGAGAATCAGTCCATAACTATTACATTACATCTCAAAAATTACAAAGTAGACACTCTTAATCAGTATCCATTTTTTTCATAAAATAAAAACCATTAAAAGAAAACAAGAAATATTTTATTGATATAAATCTTATTGAATTCTTCCTTTCTCTTACCCTTCCTTATACCCTATGAAAAACATTACAAAAACTTGGGATGAGCGTAAAAAGCTTAGTAAGGGTTATAAGATGAAGAAAGAAAACATTAGTTCATCAATACATACAAAACATAAGCTCTTTAACAAACCTCATGAAATCATAATATTTATGAATAACACATAAAAATCATAAATCATAAAGGTAACTTGTGGCATCCATAACATACTTACATTGTAGATTTCAGAGCCATGTAGGGAGTTACATTTGGAATACCCATCACAGTATATTCTTTAAATCTATTAGGAGAAACATTAACATTTACCTCCATCACGTTACCCAATGCATTTGAGAGATATCTCTGGCTCACCCTCTCTAGGTTTATAATGGAACCACTCGTATATGTAAACAATTCCCAAGAACCATAACATATAAAACAATCATAAAAAAAGATAAAATTTCCACATTGAAATCACAATATATCATTTCAAGATATTGAAATAATTAATGCTTTCTAAAATCAATTTTTAATACCAAAATACATAAAAAATGTATATGGTATTTATTTTACCTTTTAAAAAAGCACTAAAAATTGTTAAGGAAGCCAAAGATCAAATAAAACTCGTGATGGTGGAAAGGCCGCTGTCACCACATACATTAAAAAGAATCATTACTTTGTCTCATTTAGTAAAAAACTTTGTAGAAAAATATTCTCTTTGAGTTAAATGAAAATTTAAAGGTGTTTATACACCGTATAAAAGAAATTCATGTATAAATCAAAATATGCCTCAATGAAAGGAGATTGAGACAAAGTCCCTTACCACTTGTCCGACTTGACTCATTTGTTCTTTAATCTCCTGAATAATAAAATAAAGTTAATTTATACTTTCTTAAGAACATTTTTTTAAGTTTATTATTCCTTTTATATCACTTATTACCACTTTATAAACATTACATAATCATTTAAGTTAATAATGGCCGTTTTGTCGATATTTATTACTTGAGTCAATAATGAACTTATTATAATTACTAGTTGTCTATGTGGTCAAAAGTATATTATCTCTAGAATTATATTCATGATTTAGATATCATATATATCATATATATCTATTATATATATGTGTTTATAATAGTACATAACATTTGAAGATAAGAAATGAAATGCATCGTTCGTGGAGATGGTAAGCCGTATGCCCGCATGAACGCTACTTTCATTTATATTTAGTATTTAATGAAATGAATACATAATGATACATAGGTATATTATAATTAAATTATAATATTATATATAATTTCATTAACTCCATACTTTATACATTCCATGTATGGCATGAACGAGTCATATCACTTTGAGGGGGCAGTAGTCCACACTTACTCAAATGAAATGATCATATTTACCTATTAAGGAAACCATAAAGGTATCCTACAAATGAAAAATAAAGAAGAATAGAGACAATAAAAATATAATATACATCACATATAAATACATTTCCTTCATAATGGCCACCATGAGAGGCATAAGGGGATATGTGAAAAATCATGGTTTCGTGAGGCAGTAGTTCACCATCCATAGAAACAGTATGTTCTAAATCAATTAGATGGAGGTGTGTGTTAGTGTAGTTAGAATCATTCTAATAAAAAAAACTATTATATTTAGGATAATGGTTTTGTTATTTAAATAAGGAATAATAATATAATAGGGAGTGGAGAAGGAAAATAAAATAAAAGAACTTGAGAGAAGACGTTACCTTTAAATCGGGTAACTCCATTTGGTTTGATCTAAAAGGCTTTATTGAATTGACTTTTTCATAGGGTAAGGATTATAGGAGTAATATAGGGATGTTTATAGTTTCTTGGAGTATAGTTTTGATGATCCAAGGGGATTTAGAGGTGTGTGTAAAAGGTTAGAGTTGGTATTCTTTTATAAGAGGGAGAATGGTCTCTTTAGAAAAGTTTATAAGTATTATTTTTTTATAAAATGATTTTCGGTTAAAAAAAGTCCCAAAATTATTTAATTCGAAGATAAGGTACATATAAGTCGAAATAAAATTATCCAATAATAATTTGATAGGTTTTGGACGATTTTTAATCCTTATATTTTTTATTTAACCCTTTGTTAACTTATTTAACTTTTACCATGTCCTCTTATATATTTATAATATATGGTTAATATATTTACTATAAAATTACAAGAGATCCAAAATGGACCATTAATGACATTTATAACATCATATAAGTCAGTTTTCCAAATATTATATTTTTAGGAGTATTTTATCATTTACTAAAATATTAATTGTTTTAAAAACTTTTTTATGACAATTTATAAACTATTCATATCAAGACTTTTGAAAAACATATAACAACTTGATTCATTCGAAAAAAATACATTAATTAAAATATAATAAGTCATTATTATACCTAAAATTAGTGGATGACATAAAAAGTTTCAAAATAAATTTATTTTAATATTTAAAATATCATTTATTTGAATCCTTTTTAACGAATCAATTACTAAACCACCATTGTGTCATAATTAAATTTATTTTTTAACGTCTAAAAATTATAAATAAAATACAATGATGTAGAAAATATTTTTATATTATTAATGAATTTTTATAGTATAAAATATCACTTATAGAACCCATTATAAAAATTGTTTTACAAAGATATATATGTTTATGTTACATTTTCCTTAACTTTAAATTAATTTTTATAAAGTGTCATTTTCACTTACAAGTGGCTCCATGGGGTCCCAAAATTGACCCAAGGATGCCCATGGTTGGACATGTATCATCCAATAGGATTAGGATACATGTTAGGGTAATTTAATATTATTATAATATTAGTTTTTTACCCTTATTTACCATATTTACACTTTAACTGTGGTAAATAAAATATTTACTGAAGTTACTATTCATAATGTCTAAAAATAAAAGTTACATATTTACACAATTTCGACCTCCTAATTCCAAATATGGAATCCATTTTTTAAAATTCAAAAAACATAAGTTGCAGAAATTAATTTAAAATTAATTCCCGTTGTAAAAAAAAAGCGTGTTTTTAAGAAATAATAACTATCAAAAGATAAACACTTGTTTACGTTCAATTTCAAAGTGAAATTAATTTGAATTACCAAAATTGGATTAAATGGTAAATATATAATCTTATTACACTTTAAAATCAATTAAAAAGATAATCTAACCATATAAATAAATCAGATTAAAAGTAAGTTTTGAATTAAAATGCAATATTTTTCACTATTCATTAAAAAATGAATGTTTTCAGAAAAATACAAAAATTTCATCCAACATAAATTTTGATTTCCCAATGTTAAAGAAAAATTTTATTTTTTCAAATAAAATATATATAAGTGAAAAAATATATTTAAAAAGGGTTCTCCATCAAAAGGCGGTAAATCAACCTTTTGAAGAATATTAGAGTATTTATGCTTAAAATTGGATTAATTAACAGTTTAAGCCTCTAAATTCTATTGGATAAATGTAAAAATATTTAACAAACATGTTAAATCATAATATGGTTAGTTATGTTCATCCTCTCCAATAAAACAACTAGGTGTTAAATATCATTTAAAATAATATTATATTATTATTTTTCAGTATGACTCAGCCTTGTGTGCAACATAAGATTTCAGAGAAACCCATTGTTGCTTGTCAGGTACACCATGGAACATAGAATTACCTTTAAGGTAAAATTAATATTTACTTCCCAAATATTAATAAATATAAAAATGTTATATTCTTTAGTTTCCTAGGGTGTTACATCCTTCCCCCATTTTGGGAATTGGGTCCCCGTAATTCTATTCACTTATTAAATAAGTGGGGGTATTTATCCCTCATAGAATTTTCAGATTCCCACATTGCCTCTTCAATCATATGGGTTTTACACAAAACCTTTACCCGATGAATTACCACATTCCACAACACTTGCTCTCTTCAGTCAAGAATCTGGACCGATTGTTCCTCATAAGAGGGATTCTCTTCCAACTGAACTACCTGTGGACTCAAAACATGAGATGGATCTGGTATATACATTCTCAACATTGAAACATGAAAAGCATTGTGTACTTGGGATAAAATTGGAGGTAAATCCACTCTATAGGAAACTGATCGAACTTTCTTCAGGATTTCATAGGGTCCAATGAACCTCAGACTCAACTTTTCATTCTTACCAAAACACATCACACTTTTCCATGGAGAAACTACGAGAAAGACATGATCACCTACCAACAAAGAAAGATCTTTCCTTCGGTTATTCGCATAACTTGTATCCCTGCTCTGAGATGTTCTCATGTGCTTCTGAATCAACTGAACTTTTTCTGCCATCTCTTCTACCAATTCTGATCCCATTAACTTCCTTTAACCTACTTCATCCAAAAAATTTAGAGTTCGACATCGCTTTCCATATGATGCCTCAAACAGAGCCATCTGTATACTAGAATGAAAACTGTTATTAAAATAAAATTTAACCAAAGAAAGATTTTGGTCCCAACTTCCATGGTAATCCATTGAAGAAGCATGCAACATATATTCTAAAGTCTGAATTGTTCGTTATGACTGACAATCTGATTGCGAATGAAAAGCTGTATTTTAATTTAATTCAATACCCAATGAATTTTGGAGGCCTTTACAAAAATCAGAAGTGAACCTCAGATCATGATCAGATACAATGGAGAGGGAACTTCATGTAACATGACTATCTCTTTAACATAAAATTGCGAAAGTTGATCTAGAGATAGAGTATCTCGAATAGGAAGTAAATGAGAAGATTTAGTTAATTGATCAACAATAACCCAAATTGCATTGTACCTTGATAATTATTTGGTAATCCCAAAACAAAACCATAGATATATTTTCCCATTTCCACTCTGGCACTGATAATGCCTGAAGCATCCCTTTCGGTAACTACCACTCTTCTTAAACCTATTGAAAAGTCAAACACTTCATATTAAAGTCAACAATATATCTTTTCATTCTATCCCACCAGTAATACTCTTGAAGATCTATGTACATCTTAGTAATGCTATGATGAACTGAAAATGGATAACTATGAGATTCACATAACAACTCTTTCTTCAACTGTGAATCACAAGGTACACATAATATCTTTCCAAACCTCAAAACAAAATCTCTATCAATGTTAAATCTAGGAAAATTACCCTTCTAAACCAAATCTACATTTTTCTGCAACTCACTATCTTCCTTCTATGCTTGCTTAATTATGTATAGCAGAGATGATTTCAATAAAACCTAAAACAAAATAGAAGAATTTCCTGCACCAACAATCTCTATGCACAAGTTTATCAAATTGTTAATCAAAGGATCTTATTCCAAACATAACATGGTTAATGTAGCATTACTTTTTCGACTAAAAGCATCAGACACTTTATTTGATTTTCCTATATGGTAATGAATTGTGCAATCATAATACTTGATTAATTCCAGATATCTCCTCTATCTATTGTTCAATTCTTTCTTATTGAATATATACTTCAAATTTTTAAGGCAAAAACAACAACAGCTAATTCCAAATCATGTGTAGTCTAATTTAACTCATGTGGTTTCAACTAACGTGAAGCAATTAACTGATTATTCTTCATTAGGACACAACCAAGTCCTTTCAATGAAGAATCACCATGGAAAAAAAATTCATCATTTCTGGAAGGCATTTACAAAACAGAAGCATTCACCAATCTTCTTTTCAATTCCTGAAAACAATCCTCACATTCTTTTGTCCAGATGAAATTAACACCTCTTCGAGTAAACTTATTCAGTGGGCTAGATAACCTTGAAAAATTCTCAAGAAACCTTCTATAATAACCTGCTAAACCAAGAAAACTATGGATCTTGGTTATATTTGTGGGTCTTGTCCATTCTTCAATAACTTTTTTTTCTATCAGGATCAATAGTTATGAAATTTTTGAAATAATGTGACCAAGGAATGAATTTTTTTGAAACCAAAACTCATACTTTCTGAATTTCCCATATATTTTATTTTCTTTTAAGGTTTTAAATGCAACCCTAAAATGAATTTCATATTTTTCTTTACTTTTGGAATAAACCAAAATATCACCAATAAAAACAACCACAAAATTATCCAAGAACTCACCGAAAATTCTATTCATAAGATCCATGAATAGAGCAGGTGCGTTGGTTAAACCAAAAGTCATAACTACAAATTCATAATGTCCATATCTAGTACGAAATGCGGTCTTCGGAATGTTTTCTTCCTTTACTTTCAACTGATGGTACCCTGACCTCAATTAAATCTTTGAAAAATACTGAGATCCCTAGAACTGATAAAAAAATCATCGATATGAGGAAAAGGACACTTGTTCTTAACAGTGATGTTATTTAATGCTATATAATCAATGAAAAGTCTCATTGAACCATCTTTCTTTAAAAAAAAAAGACTAGTGCACCCCATGGGGATGTTCTAGGTCTAATTAAACCTTTATCTAATAAATCCTGCAATTGCTTCTTTAACTCTAATAGTTTAATTTTAGCCATTCAACAAGGGGGTTTTGAAATTGTATTAGCATCAGAATCAAAGTCAACAGTAAATTCAACTTCCCGATCAGGTATTATACCAAGAAACTCATCAGAAAAAACATCAAGATACTCATTTACCATTGGCACATCGTCAATATGAATAGTTCCTATGTTTTCAAAAATATGTGCAAGGTAACATTCATTTATTTATTTTAGTAGTTTCTCAGCTTCCTAATATGTTGTCAAAATTAAGGGTTCATGCTTGTACACTAACTGAAATTCTTTCTAAAAATAAACATCTTTAGCTCTATAGTCAATATTTGCATGATAAATAGAAAGACAATCTATACCCAAAATAACATCAAACTCTACTAGAGGAAAAACAATAAGGTTTTCGAGTATATTCTTTCTGCACACAAGTACAAGAAGGTTCTTATAATTTTTTTGTCTCAACATTTCCTACCGGTGCTTTTACCATCAGTTCATGATTCATATCATGAGATGGAATTCCCAATTTACTATAAAATTTCTCAGAAATGAAAGAATGTGTAGACCCTGAATCAAAAACAGATTGACATAATCCAAATAAACAAACAATGTACCTAATACTACTTAATTTGATGGTCCAACATCTACTGAATTAGTTACAAAGGATTTTTCCACCCCTTTCTGCTTGTAGTCTGACTGCGTTCCCTCTGTTGAGTTCTTCATTGGACACTCATTTGTATAATGACCCATTTCATTTCACTTAAATTTTTTTACTAACTGTAAATCAGATTTTGTCTTACCATTACCCTGATATTTTCTAGTGAAATTACGAGCCTTATGTCCCATTTTACCACATCAGTAGCACTTACCATAATTCAAAAGACATTACCCAGTGTGATTTTTTACAACTATTTTCAAAAATTGTAAATTTAAGTTTCTTACCATTAGAATTTTTTGAAGAGTTCTTACCTTTTGTCTACCACTTCGACCTCTTATTCTGTTGTTTGTCAAAGAACACCTGATCATCAGAAAACTCCATTTTCACCTTCTTTGCACATCAGAAAAGTTTTTCATAACTTTTAAACTCACAAGATGCTAAATCTCTTCAATACTTTGGATTTAATCTTGAGTAAAAAAATTGATTTTTCTATCAAGATATCATATGAAAGTTGGAGCATACCTTTCTAGTCGAGTGAATTTTTCTTCATAAGTAGCCTATAAGTAATCCTCCTGCCTCAAATCCAGGAACTATTTTTCCATCCTAAGATGAAACACCTTAGGAAAATATTTCTCAAGAAACTTACCTTTGAATTCATACCAATCAAGAGCATCAATCTCCTCACTATCCCATATGTTTTTAATCATCGACCACCACTGACCGACTTCAACTTCAAAATGATAAACAATGATACTAAACTTTTGATGTTCTGAACACCCCATGACATCAAAAATCTTTTCCAGTGCTTTAATCCACCCTTCAGCTAGCACAGGGTTCGACGATCCTCTGAATGCTGGGGGATGTTGCCTCATAAAATTATCCACTATTGACACGTTCCTCTATGGTTGATCTGGCTGATCTTGTGCATGGATACCACTACCATTTATAGCCTGAGTCAACTGTTCCATCACTACAACAAATAATTCAGTTTCAATTCTGACCATCTCATGTTGGTTATTGGGAAGTTTGTTTTTATCCTAATGTCGTCCCATCATAGCTGCCCTGTTTCCTCTGCGGAAAACAATTCTAAACACAGAAATATACTAGGAAAAGCAACATGGTAATCTGTAAATTCTATATCATTTCAATATTACCATAAATTAGTTTATGTATATTAATTTAACAATACCCTAACTCCTAAAGTTGTCTAAACTGACCATTGATGCCAACTATAAGGCCCTAGCCTTAATAAATACATAATCTTTAATTAAGTTAATAATTCACATGGAGGATCTTTTTAGGTTTAGAGTTTTAGATAATTAGGCCATAACTATTACATTACAACTCAAAAATTACAAAGTAGACACTCCTAATCAGTATCCATTTTTTTCATAAAATAAAAACACCTAAAAGAAAAAAGAACTATTTTCTTGATAAAAATCTTCTTGAATTCTTCCTTTCTATTACCCTTCCTTATACCCTATGAAAAACATTTCAAAAATGTGGGATGAGCATAAAAATCTTAGTAAGAGTTATAAGGTAAAGAAAGAAAACATTAGTCCATCCATACATAAAAAACACAGGCTCTTTAACATACCTCATGAAATCATAATATTTATGAATAACATATAGAAATTATAAAATATAAAGGTAACTTGTGGCATCCATAACATACTTATGTTGTAGCTTTCACAGCTACAAAGGGAGTTACTTTTAGAATACCCATCACACTATATTACCTAAATATATTAGGATAAGCATTAACATTTACCTCCATCACATTACCCAATTCATTGAAGAGCTATCTTGGGCTCACCTTCCCTAAGTTTATCACAGAACTACCCATATACATTAATAATTCCCAAGAACCATAACACATAAAATAAGCATAAAGGAAAGATAGAATTTACACATTGCAATAAAAATATATAATTTACTGATATTGAAATAATAAATTCTTTCTAAAAACCATTTTCAATACCAAAATACATAAAAATGGTATATGGTATTTATTTTACTTTTAGAAAAAATACTATGGCTTGTTAAGGAAGGAAAAGACCAAATAATACTTGTGGCGGAGGAAAGGTAATTTTCACTGCGCACGTTAAAAATAAACATTCATTTTTTTCATTAAGTAAAACGCTTCATAGAAAAAGATTCCCTTTGAATGAAATGAAAAGTCAAAGGTGTTCATACACCGTATAAAATAATGTCATGTATAAATCAAAATATGCCTCAATGAAAGGAGATTGAGATGAAGTCCCTTACCTTGTGTCCAACTTGACTCGTTCATTCATTAATATCCTGAATAATAAACTAAAGTTAATTTATAATTTCTTCAGAACCTTTTTCAAGTTTACTATTCCTTTTATATCACTTATTACCATGTTATAAATATTACATAATCATTTAAGTTAATAACCGTCATTTTTCGATATTTGTTACTTGAGTCAAAAATAAACTTCTTATAATTACAAGTTGTCTATGTGGTCAAAAGTACATTATCTACAGAATGATATTAATGATTTAGATATCATATATATCAAATATATCCAGTATATATATATGTATTTATAATAGTACATAACATTTGGAGATAAGAAATGAAATGCACCGTTAATGGAGACGGTAATCCATACGTACGCATGAACGCTAATTTCATTTATATTTCATATTTAATGGAATGAAAAATTAATGATACATAGGTATATTATAATTCCAGTATAATATCATATATAATTTCATTAACTCTATCCTTTATAAGTTTCTCATATGGCATGAACGATTCATATCACTTTGAGGGGGCGATAGTCCGCACTTCCTCAAATGAAATTATCGTATTTACCCATTATAGAAACCATAAAGGTATGATATAAATGAAAAATACAGAAGCATAGAGACAATATAAATATAATATATATCACATATAAATACAGTTCTATTATAAGGGCCACCATGACTGGCTGTAAGAGATATTTGAACAATCATCATTTCGTGAGTCAGTAGTTCGCCGTCCACAGAAACAGTATATTATAAATCCGTTAGATGAAGGTGTGTGTTAGTGTAGTTAGAATAATTCTCATAAAAAACATAGTATATTGAGGATACTGTTTTTTATGTAAACAAGGAATAAGAATAGAATAAGGAGTCGAGAAGGAAAATAAAAGAAAATAACTTGAGAGAAAACGTTACCTTTAAATCGTGTAACTCCCTTTGGTTTGAATCAAAAGGATTTCTTGAATTTCCTTTTTCCTAGTGTAAGGATTCTAGGAGGAATAGAGGGATGTTTGGAGCTTCCTGGAGAATATTTTGGATGATCCAAGGGGATTTAGAGGTGTGTGTAATGGGTTAGAGGTGGTGGCCTTTTATAAGAGGGAGGAGGGGCTCTTTATGAAAGTTTGAAGGTATTATTTTATTATAAAACAATTTTTGGTTTTAAAAGGTCCAAAACTTATTTAATTCGAAGATAAGGTACATATAAGTCAAAATAAAATCATCCAATAATAATTGGATAGGTTTTGGATATTTTTTAATCCTTATCTTTTTTATTTAACCCTTTGTTAACTTATTTAACTTTTACCATGTCCTCTTACATATTTATACTGTATGGTTAATATATTTACAATAAAATTACAAGGGACCCAAAATGTATCATTAATGAAATTTATAACATCATATATGTGTTTTGGAAGAATCTTATATTTTTAGTATTATTTTATCATTTACTAAAATATTAATTTTTTTTAAAAAAATGCATTTATGTCAATTTATAAACTATTCATGTCAAAACTTTTAAAAAATCTATAAAAACTTGTTTTTTTTCTAAAAAAATTAATTAATTCAAATATATAACTAATTAATATCCCTAAAATTTATGTATGGCATACAAAGTTTCAAAATAAATTTATTTTAATATTTGTAATATCATTTATTTGAACCCTTTATTAATGAAGTATTTACTGCATCACCATTGTGTCATAATTAATTTTTTTTTAATTTCTAAAAATTATAAATAAAATAACATTATGTAGGAATTAGTTTTATCTTGATAATTACTATATATATTCGAAAATATCACTTATATAACCCATTATAAAAATTGTTTTACTAAGAGATATATGTTTGTGTTACATTTTCCTTAACTTTAAATTAGTTTTTATAAAGTGTCATTTTCACTTACAAGTGGATCCATTGGTTCCCAAAATTGACCCAAGGATGCCCATGGTCAGACATGTATCATCCAATAGTATTAGGATATGTGTTAGGGTAATTCAATATTATTATAATATTATTTTTTACCATTATTTACAAGATTTACCCTTTAATTATGGTAAATAAAATATTTACTGAAGTTATTATTCATAATGTCTAAAAATAAAAGTTACCTATTTACACAATTTGGATATTATAATTCCAAATATTAAATATATTTTTCTAAATTCAAAACATAGAATTTTCATAAATATATTTAAAATTAATTTCCATTGTCAAAACAAAAAAGCGTGTTTTTAAGAAATAATAACTATCAAAATATTGACACTTGTTTATGTTCAATTTCAAAGTGAAATTACTTTTATTGACCAAAATGGGATTAAATTCTAAATATATAATCTAATTAAACTTTAAAACCTATTAAAAATATAATCTAACCATATAAATAAATTAGATTAAAAGGAAGTTTTGAATTAAAATGGAGTATTTTTCACTATTCATTAAAAAATGAACATTATCAGAAAAATACCAAAATTTCATTCAATGTAAATTTTTATGTCCCTATTATAAAGAAGAATTTTATTTTTTCAAATAGAATATATAAAAGTGAAAAAACTATATTTAAAAATAGTTCGCCATCAAAAGGTGGTAAATCGACATTTTAAAGAATATAAGAGTATTTATGCTTAAAATGAGATTCATTAATATTTTAAGCCTCTAAATTTTATGGGATAAATGTAAAAATATTTAAAAAAAATGTTTAATCACAATATGGTTAGATTTATTTTTTCATTTTTTCCAATAAAATGGCTAGGCATTAATTACAATTTAAAATAATATTATATTATTATTTTTTAGTATGACTCGACCTTGTGTACAACATAATATTTCAGAGAAACCCATTGTTTCATGTCAAGTACGCCATGAAACATAACATCCCATTTAAAATAAAATAAATATTTACTTCCTAGATATTAATAAATATGAAAATGTTATATTTTTTATTTACCTGGGTGTTACAATCAAGATGGTTATTTAGAATCTTTTGAGCTAAAACCACTTAAAATATTTCATGCTTGTTTATAAGAAAAAATTTCCAAACCACTATTTGGTAGATAGGTTGAAATGGCATAAAGATTTTAGGGTTGGTACACACTCACATGTGTGGACCATTTCTAGTAGAATCTAGAGGTGGGTATTCTTACTTTATAGATTTTTTTGATGACTTGAGTAGATATTGATATATCTATTTGATGAGGTATAAGTCTGAGTCCTTTGAGAAATTCAATGAATCTAGGAATGAATTAGAGAATCAACTTGGAAATAATATAAATAAAAATTTATCATATCAAGGTGGTGAATATCTTAAATAATATTTTATCGACTTTCTACAAGAGTTTGAGATTCTATATCAAATCACTCCACCTTACACCCCATAGTCGAATGGTGTTAGTGAAAGGAGGAATCGTACCTTGATAGACATGTTAAGGTTGATGAAGAGTCATACAGATCTTCCATTATCCATTTAGGGATATGAATTAAAAACCGGGGTATATAAATTAAACCGAGAACCAACTAAAGAGGAAAATGGAATTCCATTTGAGTTATGAAGTGGAAAGAATAATTTATTGTGGAATATACACGTATGGGGTTGTTTGAACTTTGTTAAGGCCTTATCAGGCAAAAAAACATCACCCTAGGGCACAAAGTGTATCTTTATAGGGTATTATAAGTATATAAAGGGATAATACCTATAGAAACCCTCATAAACAAAAGTGATAGTTTCAAAACAATAATTATTTATTGATAGGGATCATGTTCTTAAAGAGGATATTAGAAGAAATATTGACTTTGATGAATTTGATTATCAATATAAATAATGGTTGGTATAAAAATAGATTCCATAGGCCCCCATGGAATAAGTATTTCCTACAATACAAGTACTGCATATAATAACAAGAGAGTTAATAGAACTAGAGAGATATGGTTTTATAGTCACCAAAGATGGCGAATCATTATTGGTTGACAATGATAAACCTCTCGCTAAAAAGAGGCAGTAGAGAGATCAGAAGATACAAGATAGAAATAATTCATTAATTCTGAAAAGGATTCTATGTATCATAAACATGCTTGGGTTATGGTTGATTTTCTAGTTGATGTAAATCCCATATGGTGAAAATGGGTATTAAAGAGAAAACTGGAAATGGAAGGTATGGTAAATACCCATAATGTAAGGATAGTAGATAAAGGGCTTAATCAACATAAAAAAATTGGATATGATGAAACATTTTCACCCATTTCCATGTTTAAATCCATCATAATGTTACTTTATATAACAACTTATGATGACTATGAAATTTGGAAGATGAATTCCAAAAATTATTTTCTTAATAGGAACCTTTAGGAAGATGTCTATATGACACAACCATAAGGGTTTGTGACTATAGGTGATGCCACTTTTTTTTCAAGTTATAGAGATCCATTTATGGATTGAAGTAATAATATTGTTCATGGAACATTTGATTCGATGAAGCTATAAAATAATTTGGTTTGATTAAGAATGAATGCGAGCCATGTGTTTATAAGTAGTTTAGTGAGAATTTAGTCATTATACTAATAGTATATTTTTATGACATATTAATTATTGGATATGCCATACCGGTCTTATAGTCTATTAAGGGATGGTTAAAAAATTGTTTCTCCTTGAAGGAATTAGGTGAAGCAGTCTATATTATAGGGATCAATATCATTCATGAAAGATCTAAGAGGCTTCTTAGATTAAGTCAAAGTACATGCATTGACCAGATACAAAGTATATTTATTATGGAATAATCCAAGATGGTATTGGTTCTAGTTTCACATGGTATATGCCTTTCTAAGAAATGTGTCCTCAAACACAATAGGAGAAAGAGATAATGAGTAAGATCCAATAAAATTCAGCAAAAGGATCAATCATGTATTCCATGTTATGTACCATACTTGATGTCGCATACACATTGAGAATGGTAGGTAGATATAAAGAAGATCTAGGAGAACAACATTGATCTGCTATTAAGGTTATCCTTAAGTATCTGAAAATAACTAAGGATATGTTCATGGTTTATGGAGGAGATGAAGAGATGGTCATTAGGGGTAATGATGATGCCATTTTTGAAATAGATTATAATGATTTTAATTCATAGTCAAGATATGTTTTCTATCTCAGTGGAGGAGCCGTGAGCTATAAGAGTTCAAATAAGACAGTTATTTTCGATTCTATAATGGATTCTGAGTATATAGAAACTTTTAATGCACACAAGGAAGCCTTTTGAATACAATTTTTTCCATGATCATGATGTGGTAACTAATACTAATGACCCTATCACATTATATTATGATAATAACACATCAATGACTCTTGAAAAAGAGTCAGGGTCACACCAATGGACAAAGCACATACTTTGAAATATCACCTATTGAGTAATTTTTCTCATAAGGGTGAAGTTATTGTAATATGAGTTACCATAGAAGAAAAACTGGAATGCCCCTTAAATAAAGGCCTATATCAATAGAAGCATGAGTATCATTTGAGAGATAGCCGACTGAAGGTTGTTAGTAGTTGGATATAATGCCAGTTAGAGTCTATTAGAGTTGGTGCCCTAGAACTAACTTCTATATAAATTATGATAAACTATATTCATTTTTTTGAATATTAATATACTATTTATCACATCATGATTGTTTTCATTCATAAAATAGTTTGTGATAATGTCCTAAGAGTATAACTCACACTGAAAGGTCATAATAGTTCCCTATTAGGATGGTAAGACAGAAGTTCCATAATAATATTCTTAAATATATTTTATATAACTAGATGAAATCATTTGAGGGATAAAAATGATATGGGCTATCATGGGTAGAGACTCATAGGACTTTGTGGAAAATTATCATGGTGTACACCATTGTTAATATCTAGTGTATGATATTATGAGAACAAGACCCACCAGTAGGAAATTCACATTTGTATGTGTCATTGGATGTTCCTATATGTGAACGTGTATATTGATTCTTAGAATTTAATATTATTATTAATCAGTATTATTAGTCACGTACTTTGATGTATTGATGAAAACCGTGACATCATATGTTCATGGTGAGACATGATATGTTGGGTATGTCATGGGTAATATTTCATTAATTAATAATTTGAGAAAGGATTTTTTATTTCTATTCTTTAATGAAAGTTGATATCTTAGGACCTTTGATGGAAATGATATATCATAATTAAATCCATGGCCATGATGTTCTATAGGCAAGTTCTATTTCTAGAAATTCAAAGAAAGATACATTGAGAAAATAGGTTGATGAAACCAACATGAAACCCGCTATATTAGAGATATCATGATAAATAGATTATATTACATATTAATCATCCACATGAGGTATTATGTCATTACAATATTAACTTATTTCTTTATGGGTGCCTTGGTGTGTTGCTAGATGATATCCTTAGAGTTTGTCCTGCTTCACCTAATGTTACATATAAAGAGTCATAGAGTGTCACTCACTAAATGTATCTAGAATCTCAGTTAAGTAATAATATTATTTTACAAGTTGAATAAATATTATTCTCACACATAGTTTAATAATTATTAATTTTTTCTTGGTCGTATATATTTTATATCCAGTTATTCGAGAGAATATTTTGTGAGTGGAATATTTAATAAATATTTATTTTATATATAGTTAATATAATATTTATTTATTTATTGGTAAATAATTCAGCGATATTTATTTATTAAATAAATAGTCTTTATTTAAGGCCCGATAAATATTGTATAGGAATGGAATATTGATTTTTATGATCCAAGGAGAAATAATATATATTGAATATTATTTGAATAAATAATATTTAATTTTATTAACAAGTTTCTCACATGTCAAGAAATAATAATAATAATATTATTATAGACATGGGATTCCTGAGGGATTATGGAAATAATAAGGGTGCATGCGCAATTAATATTTTCTAACACTATTGGTATATAAACCCAATTTTATTATTTTATTAATTGATATAATTCATTTCTTGTACACAATGAGATCTGAATATAATCCTCTCAAATCCCTTGAGAGAACTCTCTCTAAGAACACTCCTAAGAATGGAGAGCAATCCTCCTCCACCACCACTCCCAAGTCTAGAGAGATCAAAGAGAACCATTCGTTAAAGGGATTCTCAGGGAAATCAAAGGCGAACAATTAAAGCATTATGATCTTTTAGGATAAAACCTATAGATTCCTACAACGACGTTCATAGGTTCTTGGAAAATATGTGGATCAACATCGAAGGAAATCTATTGTTGATTCTTACAACGCAACGATGGTATGACATAGAGACATTGTCAGATCCATAAAAAAAATAATTCCTTGAAAGGTAATTCTTTAATTACATAAATTAATTATATATAATATGTGATGATCCTAATATTTGGTTCCATAATTTTTTTATTGTCTATATTTTTTGATTCTATTTTATTGATCATGATATTTATTGTAGTGTAAATCCTAGATTAATCATCGATCACGATAAAAATACGAGTTTAGAATACCCTATCCACTACTTCCACTGTGTCCAAAAAGTACACGTATGAAAAATATGTAATTATGAAAAATTAAGGAAGTGACCACATGAATTGTTGAAGTGATGACGGGATGACTTCAGAATTTGAAAAAGTATGTGATCGACAATAAGTTCATGTGATCGGCCATAAGTTCAAGTGATTAACTGCATGACTTGATTCAATCATAATTCTCACAAAGTTTTAAATCCATCATGGATACTAACAAAGAAAACTTTAAAGTAACCGCATATAAATATAGTATTATATTATTACATATAATATTCCAACCAATTTTCTATGAAAATTTAAATGTTGTTCAAAAGAATTTAATGAGCCTGGTTTTCATACCAAGTACAAGTATCTTTAATGAAGAGTTTTCAAGAGCTCTTTTTGGAGAACATACTATTTTAAAAGATGATCTAGGAAGGGGGGAAAATGGATGGGGAAAGAAATACATGGTAAAAACATACACATGACAACAAGATTTTTTATAAATACATGATACTACGTTTCTCATCTGAACTCCATTGTGGTATATGAGAATATCTTTCGACTCACATCTCATTGCTGAATCCAAAGAAAAACTTTGAGAATAACTATCTACAAAACGATAGAACTATTCATCTACATAGAAATATTTTTTATTCTCTTGATATGTTATTTTCAAACATTAGGGTTGTATTTGTATTATATTTTACATATTTTAAGTACTCGATCCTATACTATATTATATATTATGGGTAACTCTCTTACATTCTTTATTATTATATATAATCTCATGAAAAAATATGGAAGAGGATATGTAGCCTATAATATCTATGTATATTTGTTTGTAAAACCTAGTACAGGTTGGGGATCAGTTTATTTGATTAATAAACTGCTTGGAAGTAGGTGATTTTTAAGTGGAGAGGACCAGGTCTCAACTTGAGACTGTGCCTCTTATTTTATTCTTGTCATATGTTTTTCCTATTTTATTTTCTTTGTTTTTTTTAAAAAACTAATTTGAGTTTTTAAATCTCAATAGCTAAAAACTACTTTGATAGTTAACTTTAATAAGTGTTTTGTATACAATGTTTTATAAAATTATATATGTTTCAAAAATTAAAAGATTGTTAAATTTGTTTTAAATGAGTTATGATCAAACTTATGAGAATCTCTTTGAAGGATCAAATTATATACTTCTAATATTTTAGTTAAATAGGATATTTATTTTATATGTTTATGGATTTAGTTTTAGATCATTTTTAATATAAATTTCATTTGGAAACTTAATTATACCCCTCTTACAGTGTCTATTCTGATCAATATTTAGTATAATAGGTTTCTTATTTATTATTATCTATGATCTAGTTTACCAAAACGGTCAAAAAATATATTATTTCTAAATTTATATGCCTCCTTGTTTTAATGGAACTAATTATGCTTAGTAGAAAATGAAAATGAAAATACACATTGAAAGCATGTGATTTGATATTTAGATTGTAATAGAGGATAAATCTAAAAAAAGCTGTTAGAGATGATTTGGGTGATTACACTAGGGAACTTTTAATTGTAACTATAAAGATATGAATGCCTTATATTGTGTATTAGAGGAAGTTCATTTCAGTAGAATTTCATCTTGTTCCATTTCTTATGAAATGTGGGATTTATTTTTTGTTTCTCATGATGTAACTTCAAATTTTAAAGATATATACCTCAATACCTATATTATTAAATACAAAATTTTTGATATGAATCCTTATGAATCAATTTATGACATGTATCTCAAGTTGATTTTTTTAACCCAATTCATGAACTTAGGAATAAAATTGATGATAAGTATCAAGTTATGAAACTCCTCAGATGTTTACAAGACTGGTGGAGAGGAACCTATATTTCTATTACATAATCATGTGATATAAGTAAACTACTATTAAAGGATATGATTAGAAAGATCATGATGTATGAGGAAGAATTAAAAGTGAATAAAGAAGAAGATGAACCTAAAAGAAAATCAGTTTTTTTCAAGAATTAAGACTCAAAGATAAAGGAGAAAATCAAAGAAGAAAAATCAAGTGATGATGAATCGCCTTTGGAAAATGATGAAGAGATATATCATTTATCTAGGATATTTAGGAATATCTATAGGAAGAAGAAATTATTCAATTATTCAAACTAGGGAGGAAATAATGATAGAAGATAAAATTATAAAAAATAAAATAAATCAAGTGAAGTAACCTGTAATGAATTCAAAAGGAAAGGGAATATCAACGATAAATATCCAAAATTGAAGTATAACAAAAGATACGAGGATAAAGTAAAAATGAAAAAATATATAAAATATAAATGGATCACCTTTAAAGATTGTTCTAGTAATTCTTACTTAGTCATAGGAGACAAGGTAGACATAAAAATATGTGTTTTATGACAAAGACATTAGGTGTACTTAATACTGTCTCTAAATATCCTATTTATAAATAATTATTAAATAGAAAATAATGATGAGAATATGAGGAGTGAAAATTTATTTTAAAACTTTAATATGTCATAAGAAAATTTCAATGAAATTAAATATAAGTATAAAATTCTAAAGAAACAACATTCTTTATCTGTCCATGTTAAATCTAAAATTTCAATAGAGATGGAAAATAATTATTATTTATTAAAAGAAAACAATGAACTTAATATTTAAAATTAGAAACTAAAAAAGAATCTTTAAAGGTTTATAAATGGTAGATAAACCTTGAACATGATGCTTGGTAAAAAGACCACTCCCATGTACATAATTGGGATTCGATAACAACACGGTCAAATGATAATTTATAAGAATAAATTTATTCCATGATTATACACTTCTAATTATATAAATAGTTAATAATATTATAGACCAAATAAAGTTTTTATTTTTAAAAGTATTAAGTCTACTTATGATAAACCTGTTAAATTTCTTTGGATTCCAAAATATTTTATACCATACATTTCTAGACCTAATAATATATGAATACCAAAATCATTTACTATTCAAATGTGTGCAAGAAACCTAGTAAAAGTGTGCTACTAAAAATTTATGGTATCTAGATAGTGGATGTTCCATACACATGATTGAAGAATACTCAATATTTAAAATCCTTATCAAGGTGTATGGATGACATGTAACTTTTGGTGATAAATCCAATTAAAATATATTTTCACTTGGTCAAATCAATAATTCTAATTCTATTTTATTTTCTAAAGTCTTATTTTTTGATGGTTTAATGTATAATATTATTAGTATCTCGTAGTTATGTGATTATGGTTATCATGTCATGTTTGAAAATAATTCTTGAAAAATTTATAATTCAAACCATTTTTTAGTTTTTACTACTTTATGTAATGATGATTTTTATGCAGTTTATTTAGATTCTTTATTTTCTGAAAATATTTCTTTCTTAGGTGAATTTCATAAATAATATTGGCTATAGAATAAGATAATATTCCACTGGAACATTCAGTCTCTTAGAAAAGTAACTCATAAAGGATTAGTTAAGTATATTCCTAAACTAGAATTTCTAAAAGGAAACATCTGTAACCCATGTAAAAAATGTAAATAAAATAAGATCTCTTTAAAACCAAAGAAAGAAGTTTCAAATGCTCAACCTATAGAGTTGGTTCACATGGACTTTTTTTGGAACTTCTAGTGATTATAGATAAAATGTAAACCATCATTTATATATTATAATTGATTTATTTTCTAGATACACATGGGTATTTTTTCTTTCTCACAAAAGTAAAGTTTGTTCCTATTTTTGAAAATATGAAAAATATTTAGAAAATATTATTTGAATTACTATTAATACATTATGAAGTGATTATGGTCACGATTTTGGAAATAAAAAATTTAAATCAATACGCTTACAACATGGATATTATCACAAATTTTATGCTCTTAGGACTCCTTAGTAGAATGGTGTTATAGAAATAAGGAATAGAACTATTCCATATATTTACCATACTATACTAAACGGGTATGAAATAATTGTTTTTTGGGAAGAGTGTGAAGAAAAAACCTAGATACCTTGGTACACTGATACTAGAGTTGACTCTGATATAGCACAAAGGGTGGTCCTGATCCCTACAGGTTAGTGGATAGGGTTTGGAATCATTTAAAAGATCAAGAGGGGAAATTTTTACACAATAAAAAACCATAAATATACCAAATAAGAAAATAAATAAATGGACTATTGGTATACCAAACAATCCTCAAGGAGAAAAGGGCCACAAGTAGATAGATAAACATACCAAAGTAAAATAACATCTAGAAGATGACACAAAATCCATCAAGACTAAACTCAGAAACTACTTGAAATGAGTGGATCATAGATCCATAGATCACCACCATTACCCTAGGTACCATGATCTAGAAAATATACCACCTCTGAGTAGCACTTTACATTTTTCTAGAACTAACATATCATAATCTAAAAAATCCATATGGAAAAGATAGAGAGTGATAAAAACCACCCAATAGTATTCCACCGAACGTCCCATAATAAATTACATAATAATTAAACCGTTTATGATATAATTTAAATAAAAAACACATGGAATATCATCTTAAAAATTTAAATAAAAATATTCTTTCAACATAATTAGATGAAAGACATATCAAAAAATTATTTAAAGAACATTTTTTTCATAAAACAGAAGGGCATGAGTAAAACAATTCTGTAATCACTGGCGTGCAATAATCTAGTCAAAACAAAGAAGTGTATTCATAATCCTTAAGGTTTACTAAACATATTATCCTCACACTACTCAGTCAATCAACATAGCTCAAGTGTGTGCACACATCCCTAAGGCTCAGGCCACCAATATAAAATCAGTCAATACCCCATCCAGGGAAAATCATGCTAGACTTGGTTAAGTCAAATTTGTCATTTTTATTCCATTTATAGAGATTAAAAGTCCTAGAATGCTTGTCCTAGTCACCCACTAACTAGTAAAGTTCAAATATGATTGAATTAATCAATCAGTCATGTTTAAATATCTCATTTCAATTCAACTCACCATTGATAGTTTAAATACCCAATTTCAAGTTAAACATGCCATTTCAATTTCAAAACCCAAATAGAGGTTTTCATTAAGTTCATTCCTTTAAAAATCATTTTTAACTTAAATACATTTTTCTCAAGAATAAAAATAAAATCATTTCATTAAATCAAGTCCTAATTTCAATCCATCTTTCTCAAAAATCACCCAATTTATCAAAGCCTTTGAAAAAAGGTTATTATTTCATAAATCCATGAATTTTAAAAAAATATACAATTTACTCAATTTCAATGAAATCAATTGAAATTTAATTTCAAATAAAGAAATAAATTCATGGTTTTAATTATAGGGAAAATCCTTATGGAACCACCCACCTTTAATCACATGATCAAATGATCAATCACCCAAGATAAGAATCGCTAATAAAGAATCGAGGGAGAGGAAGATAAAATAGGAATAACTTGAATTAAAATTCATAAGATCAAAGATCCAATTCATCAAAAGCATAAATATTCATGAATCTAAAAGGAGGAGAGAATACAAGAAATAGAAATTCCAAATCAAAGAGAAATCACTTACCGGACATAGATCAAACGCATCCACCGTCACTTCAATCCAAGATGAATAGGGGTTGGAGGATCCAATTTACCTCTTGAGAGCATCTAAAATCCAAAATATCAAATTAAGGTAAAATTAAATTTGTTTAGGATTTATAATTGAGGTTTTATGATTTTAATTAGTATTTTTATGGGCTTTAAAAACTTTTCACAAGGTTTACCGGGTTAGGCCACATGGTTAGTACTAACCATGCAATTAACCGTTTGACCTCCCTGGGATTCTGGAAGGGGTTCATGGTTTGGACACATTATTAGACTATCCATTAACCAACTATGTACACCCTCAATGTCTAAGTCTATACAGTTTGGAGGGGAGTCCACATGTTTTAGACTAACTATGCACCAATCATCCACCAAAATCCAAAACCACTAAATAGGGAACACAATTTGTCATACCAAAATTCATAATTTTCTATAACCATGCAACAACCATGGAAAGCCCAAAAAACTTCCAAAAATTTCTAAAATCTAAAAAAAACCTAAATCAAGACCCAAACAACAGATGTTCAAAACAAGGGTTAATAAGTACCTGAAATATGGTAATAGGATGTTACACAGAGGCTATCAATATACTTTGGTATATTATCAATAGGGTTCTTATTAGAAAACTATTATATAAGAATCCAAATGAGTCGTGGAATGGAATAAAACTAAAGTTTAATTATTTTAGAGTTTCTGGATACAATTTATTTATTCTCAATATAAAGGATAATTTAGATAAGTTTGGATCCAAAAGTGATCGAGGAATATTAATTGGTTATTAAACCACCAGTAAATCATATAATGTATCCAATAAAATAACCAAAATTGTGGAATATTATGTACATGTCAAATTTGATGAAATAGATCCACATGATCCTATGACTGCTTTAGAAAATCTTAAGGATGATCATTCAAATTTGAATATCAATACCTCAACCAAACCTAATGATGGTTCTGTGAAGCCTTCTATTGAAAAATCACCCAGTTTTGAGGAAATTTTTGAACCATAATCTAGAGAAGAAAATGAATTACCAAGTACTTATATCCCAAATTCCATTAGGAGTTATAAATACCATCCTTTATATGTTATAGTTGGAGATCTAGATATAGGTACTCACACTAGAGATTATTTCAGATAATGGGTTAAACATAAATCCTTGTTATCATAGATTAAACCTAAAAACGTCACTAAATATATAAATGAGGAATTATGGGGAATTCTTATGCCAGAAGAGTTGAATCATTTTGAAAGAAACAAATTTTGGAAACTAGTGGAAGGCCTAAAATTTCCTGACCATTGGAACTAAATGGGTGTTTAGAAAAAAGGTTGATGAGTATGGAATAATAATTAGAAATAAAGATAGATTTGTTTCACAAGGGTATAATTAAGAAAATTATATTGATTATAAAGAATCCTTTTAACCTATTGAAATACTTGAACCTTCTAGGATAATAGTTACTTATATAGGATATATAAATTTCATATTATATCAAATGGATATTAGGATTAATTTCCTAAATGGTTATATTGTTATTTATATTTTTTTATAAAGCCTTGTATTTTCAAATTCACATTTTCCAAATCATGTTTTCAAACTAACAAAAGCACTTTATGGTTTAAAACTGGTTCCTAGAGCTTGGTGTGATAATATCAACACTTTTATTATTTTAAATGGTTTTATAAAAGGTGTTGCATATCAAAATTTATTTATTAAAATTACTTCAAAAGACGTTTTAGTTTCCCTAATTTATCTTGATGATATTTTATTTGGTTCTTTAAGAAATTATTTATGTACTAAATTTGAAAAACTTATGAAAAATGAATTTGAAATGAGTTTTAAAGGTGAAAGAAAATTATTTCTTAGTTTCAATTTTTTCAAAATGAATGAAGAATTTTTTAAACCAAATCAAGTACACTAAATATCTTTTAAAACATTTTGGATTGGATAACAAAAAATAAAGTGATACTCCAATGAGTACCACCTGTAAACCGGATCTTGATGAATGTGGGAAACTGGTTGATCAAACCGGTTATAGAGGCAAGATTGGGAGTTTAATTTACTTAATCGAAAGTTGACCTAATATTTTTTTGAGTGTGTGTATGTGTACCCATTTTAAAGAAACCCATGGAATCTCATTTAATAGATATCAAAATATTTTTTAAATACCTAAAAAATACAACAAATTAATGATTGTTTTGTTATATAAGACATTATTTTAATATAAATTGTTATTCAAATGATTACTTCTGTGGTTTTAAGTTAGATTGAAAAACACCTTTGGAACATTTCACTTGTTCGGAAAGTATCTATTTTAATGGTGTAATAAGAAACAAAACTCTATTTTATTGTAGAATACTAAAGTTAAATATATAGCTTAAGGTAGTTGGTGTGCCCATATTTTGTGGATGAAACCAATATTACTAGATTATGGATATAAATTCAGACACAAACATATAAATTTTTGATAACACAAGTGCTATAAAAATTTCAAAAAAATATGAATCTCATTCAATGAAAAAATATAATGAAACATGAAATCACTTTTTGAGAGATAATTTTATAAAAGGAGATATCACTCTAGAATTAATTAGCATAAAACACCAACTTGATGACATTTTTACAAAGCCTATGAATTTTGTGGGATTAAATTATATCATCCATTAATTATTTAAGATTGATTATGTTGAAAATGTTTTATGCTATAATGTAATATTCTTATGTATATAGGTTCTACTTATATCAAATATTTAACTCATTTTTAAAGATATACTATAATCATTTAATGCTCTCAAGTAAGAAAAATAAATTATGAGTGGACCTGGTATGCTTATAAATTTCCATCTTCATTCTTATGAAGTTATTCCAGGAAAGGAATTTGATTTTGAATAGTAAAAAACTGGCCATTCTTTGGTTTGGAGAGTCTTTATTCATTATGGATGGATGAGTTGGTTTTTGAATGAGAATCACCCCTTGTATCTATACCTGTTAAAATAGTTCTATGTGGACATGGTTTTTGAATCTGGATTTCATGAAGATGTTAATTGGAAAATTTTTGACAGTCATGAATGTAAATTCTATTTGTCTGTTTAGGTTGATTGTGTAAGGGTTCCCCACCTTGGATAATTTAATGGTTATCAGAATTATTATCCTTTGAATCATCCCCACTATGATATTGGGAATGTTCTAGAATAACCGATAGATGACTGAACCTATAAAATATCAAGTTCAAATGTGTTAATGGTGAATGTATGTTGTTATTAATATTCATATAAAAATATCATATTCCCTAGAAAGTGAGAATTTTTCTCGATTAGGTATCAAGATGTTTTATTGTTGTACCTTATGGTTCATGGTATTTGAATTAGTATGGATGGATTCTTAATGAGGTATATGGAATACCAAAGTAAATATTTTTTAACATTCAATACAATTCCAAACCTAAAGTTTATCTATATTATATTGGAATAGAAAAGGTTAATTCCTAATTGATTTGACCTGTAAATAATTTTTAGTGGTATCCATTTAAAGCATACAAAATTCAAAATGATGAAGGTTAGTTAGAATATATGGAAGAAAAGGTTTGTAGATGATGGGGAAAAAGTGGATAAAAAGTTCAATACAAAGAATAGTACTTCTAGAACAAATGATATCATTGATCTAGTCTTGAAACCAAATGAAATTGTTGAAGTAAACTATTATTCTAATAAATATGGTTCTCAAGATCCTATTGATATAGTTTAAGAATCTAAAATAGTTTATGAAGATAAGTTTTTTGGCTCTCATATTCATAAGGTTCCAAAGGAATTTAATCTCCCTAATGAGGCAAAACCTATAAGAGAAGAAGTATCTTCTTCACAAGAATCATCAAGGAAATTTGAAGTTCTAGTTAGAACATTTCATTCATGGAAGTAATAGTAACTCCTAAGGGGTATAAAAGTCCTTGGTCCTTATTATTTGGACCTATTATCACTAATTTTGAGAGTTAAAGTAGAGATGATCATGTTGGTGATAGTACACCAATGTTTGAGATAGAGGTTTTTCATATCTTTGACTCCTCAACTCCCAGAGATGAATATCCTCCAAACAATACCTTTTTGTGATATAGATATTTCTTCTCATTCCAATGATGATGATACTCATGATAATGGTGATAATGATGAAAATGCACCAAGTATAAAAGGTGATTCCATTTTTGTTTCTTAAATATTTGTAAAGCCTACTATTCCAAGGAATTATTATTCAATTATAGAATATCAGATCATTCTTGAGAACTCTCATGATTTTTTCAGACTCTTAGACACACCTTCCTCTCCTAGACCTATTTTAGAAAACTTGTTTGAGGGATAATTATTTTTTGATTCATCTCCTAGGAAAAAAGTTGTGTATATGTAATATTCAAAGGAATAATAAGATAAACATCTTAGATAATTTGAGAGACCCCCTGGTGGGTTCTATAATAAATAAGAACATTGGAGAAAACCCCATGAGTTCAATTACTCTAGATCTCTCCCCTCTTCTTAGGATGTTTACATACCACTATAATCTACTCAAGATCAATTTTCTCCATATCAAAAAGCATGAACTTCCTCTACACCTTCATTGATGACTTTTTCATATTTTATTTAGATTAAAAATGATATTTTAAAAGTGTTAATGGAATTGATTCTATTAATTAGTTAGGAAAATAACCATGATAGAGAGAAATATGTTTCTTACACTACTGAGAGTGTAGTTTTACACATTTATCTGAAGCTATTTCACAAGATATAGCATATGAATCATGATATTTTCAGTTTAAATAGTGATATAGAGAATTTTAGATGTCATATTAGAGCCCTATAAGCTGATTTGATAGATTTTTTGGGTACAATAAACATAGGGTACCTATTAGTTATTATCAGTCATTGTAGGACCTCTATAAGAGCCTCTACAACTCCTACTTTATTCTCTATTGATGAAGATATTATTAAAATATTAACCTCTTAGGAAATTTAGAATATCATTGACAATGGAAAGGACATCCATAATCAAGTGAAAATAGATTTCGTTGCCTACAGTGAAAATTTATATGATATGGTTAGAGTAAAATCAGTCAAGGTTTCTAAAGATAAGGTTATAATCAAGGGTTCCATAAAGTATTAAATTAGATGAATTTACACTGAGGAATATCTCAATAATCAATTCCTTTCTTTAGAAATATACCTAAAAATTCCTCCTCTGACTGTAGCTTTCAAAGCTATTATGGTGAAATGATTAGTCATGACTCATTTTATTAACCAGTTTATGCCTAAAAGAGATGAGTTGCTTTATATTATGTAATATGGATCCACAGATGTATCTAATAATACATGGATTTTAGAGGCTTATATGTATGTTGCAAATTCCCCTGTTATAGAACCTCTTGCCTTACCTATGCCCAAAATCTCTCCACCTTCTCAAGCCTCTACCATTGATTCAACCTCCATTTTTAGAGATTCCTCTACTAAAACCTCTTCTTCACCTATTACACCTCCTACAGGACCATCCATTCTCTCCCTTTATCAGGCCATACATTAGATCAGACCAGTTTCCAAGAGTTTTAGAATTATAAGATCTATTTCAATTTCTCCCCCAGCATTTTATTCTCCTATTACTGGAAAAGGGACAGAACCCTTTATTCCTTGTACCCTTCCAGACCCTATAGATTCATATTATAAGTCTGATTAGGATTATAATAAGTCCAATGTAATATTTTTTAACATTAATGAAATATTTATTTCTAATTTCTGTCTCTTTATTTTCATTCGTTAATTATTTTCATTTTTTACTCTATCACCATTTGTGCATTATTTTTTATAATCCCAAAAGGGGGAGTAAAAATGGAATATTAATAAAATGACATGATTATATATTTTAGTCAATTTTATCTCACAATAGATAGTAATTTCTCATTGTTTCTTAATTCTCCCCCAGCATGTTATACTCCAATTATTGGAAAAGGGACAAAACCCTTTATTCCTTCTACCCTTCCAGACCCTATAGATTCATATTATAAGTTTGATTAGGATTATAATAAGTCCAATGTAATATTTTTTTACCATTAATGAGATATTTTTTTCTAATTTCTGTCTCTTTATTTTCATTCCTTAATTATTTTCATTTTTTACTCTATCACCATTTGTGCATTATTTTTTTAATCCCAAAAGGGGGAGTAAAAATGGAATATTAATAAAATGACATGATTATATATTTTAGTCAATTTTATCTCACAATAGATAGTAATTTCTCATTGTTTCTTAATGCTTTATGTATTTATTTATTCTGTGATTTTTGATAATAAAAAATAGATATTTTTGTATTAGTCCAATAATTCCTTATTTCAATTATCACAAATCATGTTTATGATTTTTATAATCCATGATATGATTTATGGAATATAACTCATTTTCGAGAAAATACAAAAAAAATTAGTCTTGAATTATCCATAAATCTTATCTTGATAGACTATTGACCATAATTCCAATGAGTAGAAAGATAATAAGTAACCAATTGATAGTATGAAAGATGCATAAACCATGAAAAACATCCAATATAACTCAAGTGACTATTAGAAAAACCATGTGACCACATGTTTTATCTAAAGCGACCACATTGGTCAATATTTTTTCAAAGGCATGGATCGACCACAAAATAATTTAAATCGACCATAAGGAATGTTAGATCAATCATAGGGAAAGTTATACCAACCATAAGAGAAACATTGTTACCATAAATCCAAATGGAAGTGACCACACATCTATCAAATATCAAAAATTATTTTACTAATGATACAAAAAAATCAGAGATTCTTTAAGATTCCATTTATATACAAATTAAAGGAAAGTGAATGTATGATAAATTTGAAATTATGCAAAATTAATGAAATGATCAAGTGACTTGTTAAAGTTACCATGGGATGATGTTAAAATTTTACGAAGCATGTGATCAATAGTAAGTTCATGTGATCAAATGTAAGTTCAAGTGATTGATAATACAACTTTTTTAATAGATCCTATTAGAATTATCACCAAGTTTTGAAGACATTATGGACACTTACATGTCACACTTTAAATCGATCATATCTAGGGTGATTAATATATTGTTCATCCATCCAATGGGCCAAAGGCCTTCATTTTTTTTTATTATGATAATCCACCTTTCAAGGGGTGAGGTGGAACCCTTACAAGGCCTGTTGGCATAAGAATTACATGGATCGTAGGCCTTAGAGGAACTCATTGCCTACATGCTTCAAACATTATATACAAACCAGACTAACTACTTGGAACTGCTCCTCCCCAGCATCTTCATAATGAAATTAGATCTCCAACTTCGCATGATTTTTCGGCTAAGCTATCATGTGCACGCATAGGCTTGTCTCAATGGCAGGTGCCATACCCTCTCATTCTTGCAATCCATGTAGCTTCGACTATGGTGAAAGATCCTTTCCCATCATCCTACAGAGCTTGTTCCTTATAGGTTTTCTGGTTTGCATTTGCACTTAAGGTGGCCCGAAGGCCTTGAGGTGGCCCAAAGGCCTTACTGGCCCGAAGGCTTGGGTGGCCCGAAGGCCTTAAAGGACTCGGGGACCAAATCAGTGGCCCTAAGGCCCAAACAATGAAAAATTTCTGGCTACTACAGTGCCATACAGTTCCTGCTACAGTCCTGCTACAGTACCTATTACAGTACTGCACAGTTCCCGCTACAGTACCGCTACAGTACTGCTACAGTACTCCTACAGCCCCCCCAAAAATTGTGCTTCCGCTTGGATTTGATCCCAATTTTCACACTCAGTACGAGGATCTTTAATGGTGATTTTTAATGGCTATTTTTAGAGATAGTATTATTTTTAAAGAAGAATGAAGTCAAAGAGAAAAAAAGTGGGACATGAAATACAAAGTAGTCTCATACATGTGACAATGTGTTTTTTTACGAATACACAATAGTTTATTTATAATCTGAACTCTGTTTGAATATTTGATAACATATTTCATATCACATCTCATTTTTTAATCAAAATATTAGCTTTGATAAGAGAAGAATAATTTTTAAAACTACAGATCTCAGCCTTTACTTTGAAATATTTTCTCTTCTCTTTCTATGTTCTTTCTAAAATTTTGAACTGTATCTATTTTACACTTTATATCTTTTAAGCACCCAGTCCTCCACTATACTAGAGAATATGAGATACTCTCTAAAATGAATTCTTATTATCTATACTCTTACAAATAACTATGGAAGAATCTGTATAGCCTAAACTATCTATATAAAATTGTATGTAAAACCTGATCCACATTATGGATCAATTTATTTGATTAATAAAATTCTTGGGAAAATTTGATTTCCAAATGGAGAGGACTAAGTCTCGCCATGAGACTGAACTTATTTTTTATCCCATTGTGTGTTTTTCATATTTTTTACTCTGTTTTTTAAACATATCTGTTTTAGTTTTCAAAACTCAATAGATAAACACTAATTTTATATTTATCTTTAATAAGTGTTTTATATACTATGTCTGATACAATTAAATCTATTTCAAACGTTAAAAGTGTGTTAAACTTGTTTTAACAGAGTTACGATCAAACTTATAAGAATATTTTTGAAATATAAAATTATATTCTTGTATTTTTTTAGTTAATTGGGCTATTTTTTTAATAATTTGGATGGATTAGTTTTAAATTTTTTAATATAAATTTTAATTGGAAACTCAATTCACCCCCTCTTGAGTTGTCCACCCTGACCAAAAAAGAATTAGAAGAATTATTACATAAAAGGGAATAACACATGATAATATAATAATCATATAATATGTAATAATGGTAAATTTAATATGTATATGATTATATTTGATAATGATTAAATAAGATGCAAAAACTATGATATTCCTTCCAAAGAATCACTTATCCTGAACGTGATCATTCAATCACTTATTTTCGAGTTCAACATGAGCACCCTTGAATTATCTTGATTAAGGAAAGATATATTTGAATTTATTATTAGGTATTGTTGAGATTAGCATGAGTATCCCTTGATTGTCCTTAGTTGCCTTATTCTTAGATCTTGTTTTGGGTTTCACTGGCTGAGAGGGCCAAATAGTTAGGATACAATATGAATAGGGTTGAGTGAATCCATATGAAGAAATTGGATAAGTGTTTATTTTATTAACTATTAAAGAATCATAATTTTTATGATCGAAATGATTCCATACCTAAATAATCATGGCTTTCTTACTTGATAATTAGGGTAAGTGGGAGTACTTTCATTAAAAGTACTTGATGATAATTTACAAGACATGATATTCATCTGATAAAAAGTTACATTGAAGATAAATTCATCATCATCATATAGATAAATTTATATTAATCCTTGAAATAATAAGCTTAAAGTAAGAAACTACTAAGACTGGTAACTTAATAAATGTTCTTAAGAAAGATTAATATTCTACATGCTAGAACAATTCCTTCTTGAGTAACCAAGTGTTCAAGTTGTTAAATAATAAAATAAATATGATTATAGAGGTGTGGAATGAATCATTTAAGGTTCCAATGGCACCGGATACTAATTGGCCTAAGGGATTCTAGTCTCATATAATCAATGTTATTGGAAATGTCAATGATATTTAATATGATTGAATATGTTTAGAGAGACTGAAGAATTATTATAAGGGTTATTATGGTTAAGAAATTCATTCTATTTTTATTTATAGAATTATTCTGTCAACATGGACGAATCCAATAAAATTTTACCAAATATTCTCAAAGTGTTGAGAATAGATAAACTAGGCATATGATGTCTATGTTTTGATACTGTACATACAATACAAGGAGGTAAAAGTTCAAAACTAGAAGAGATAAAATTTGAAAGTCCAATAATATTTCTTTAAGCAAACAATAAAGGCTATTTTAAACCCGAGGGTGTTATCATGAAAGAGTAATAATTTTATATGATGGGATTATCTAGAATACCTGAAGGTGTTTAAGAGATTCATGGAATATCCATGTTAGGTATTAATGTTATAGAAATTGATACTTCATTTTTGAAGGTTATGTGATACCGAGTGTGTTTTACTAGTGTTGTAAATATACACTACTAGAAATTGGATTATTTTCAATGGGTCATTTGCAATGGGGTCCCGCTATAGAAAAGGGCGTCGTAAAAAAAAAACTATATGTAATGCAACATGGACCCATCGTAAATAGTTTCCCAGAGATTATTTAAAAAACAGTATTTGTGACAGGCCATCACAAAAGGTCTCGTCGAAAATATTAAAAAAAAATTCAATAAAATAATATTATTAAATAAAATAAAATAATATTAGAAAATAATAACGAAATAATATTGGAAAATTATGATAATAATACTAATATTAATAATATAAATAATATAAATATTATTAATATTAATGAAATAATAATATTTATATTAGTAAAAAAATATAAAAATATAAAATAATATTAATAATATTAATATTAATGATTAAATAATATTAATATTAGTAAAATAAAAAAATTACAAAATAAAAATATTAATATAATAATAATAAAATAATATTAATAATATAATAATAATAATAATATAATAGTAATAATATTGATATTAATGAAATATTAATATTAATATTAGTAAAATAATAAAAAATTATAAAATAATAAAAATATCAATATTCATAAAAATATAAAAAAATAATAAAAAAAATAATAGTAAATAGTAAATAATAAAATAATAAAAAATAATGAAAAATAATAGAAAAATTAAATAAAGTAATAAAATATTAAAAGATTAAATAAATAATAAAAAATTAAATAAATAATAAAAAATTCAATATTAACAACAATATTAAAAACACACTATATATAAATGTAAATAGTTAATATTACAAAAAAAATTCACTCAAATGTTTTATCATAAAAAACAAATATATCACTGGGGGTCCTCTAGAGGTCCTAGAGGAGATAGTGGAGGGAACTCCATCCCTAAACCACGAGTGAGACATCGTATGTACTCCATCTTCTCAAGATGCTTTTGATGCCATTGACGCATCTCCTCCTCCTCTGGCTGCTTCTGTTGTCAGAGCTCTTCTAGATACTGATAGTGCCATTGGCACATCTCCTACCGTTACCATTGACGCATATCCTCATACTCCCTATGCATAATCTCTATAAGCTCACTCTGAAGTCACAGCTTCTATTGAAATCATGCAACAGATGATGATGACTCTCCACGTACTCCTCTCAAGCTGGACACCGACATCACAATTGTACCATAATAGCCCTCAAGCATCAATCAAGAGCCGATACCAACAAATCAATCTTTCTCAATGTCATGCTCGGTTACTTGTATCCATGCTTCCTCATCAAATCAGTGGGCACTAGTCTAACCCTCTTTCTCGACCTGACTCTCAATCCATGTCTGAGACGTTTCCTCCCCATACGAATCATTCAATTGCTATTTAAAATTAAAATAGTTAAAATATTATTTGTAGTTAATTTTAAAACTCAGAAAGAAATTATAAAAACCAAAATCTGAGGCTGGTGATCACCTCTAATCTATAAAGTGACCGGATCACTGTACATCCTCCAATAAATGTCAAACTTCATAACATCAGGCTGTTTGACTGCTAATTGGAATATAAAATAAACCGTTATATTTAAATTTATATAAATTATTTTAAAAAAATGAACTTACCATATGTTCCCTACGTGTAATGAATGTAGGACAACTAGCTCGATGTGTCACCTCCTGTCTCCCCCGGTTTTTTCGATCTACTGATGATATTCTCTAAAAACATCCACCCAACCAGTGTGAACATAATCCATCCCAAACCTGAGGTGAAATGTAATCATGTCAGTGGGCATGAAAAAACTCAGCAAACTTTTTCACTCATACTTTCTCTATTTATTTCCTTCTAAAATTGTGTAAAAACTGACAATAATGATCACATATAATCACCTCCCATTCCTTCCAAATAACATGACACATTCTCTAATCGATGGGATACCATAAACCCTAAAAATAATTTTTAATATCAAGTTATTAAGTAAATAAATTTCAAAATAAATATTATTTATTTACGTACCATCCAATGATTGAACATATGTTACTGAACATCAATGGGAATCTCATCCCATGTGACCTAAGTTTCAGAAAAATAATTTCACAATATAACACTCCCATGTGTAACATCTATATGCAGAAAGCTGTGAAAAAAGAACAAATAATCAAACAATTAGTATATAAATAAATTAATGCAAGATAACTAAAATACACTGGTAAGAATACCTATGCATGCATAGATTGAAGATGAGATATGGACATCACTCAGGGATAGGGTCAGGAATCATCAATCACACAAGACCACACCCCCTCTAAGTACACCCTAGACCACCAGTAGTTTAAGGGTTAGATTATCCAACATCCTTCTCATCCAAAGGTAGAATAACCTATAGCAACTAATGAAATAGATCCCTTTCCATATGAAACAAGAAATGATTGTTGTTAGGAAATAGTTGAAAAGAACTATTATTTATAAATATATATTATATATGATTATAATCAGAATTTAACTGTGTTAATGTTCATCTTCATCCTCATCTTTATATCTGGTGATGTCAATGACTTTATATTCCTGCTCAGCATCATCAATTTCCATATGAGTTTTATTTTCATCATCTCTTTTCATTTCAAATTCATTTGTAGAATCATTAACATCATCATCACCCTCAACCCTTAACTACGGGGTTTCATCATCAATATTCATGTCTCTTCATAAAAAAGATGGATTTATAGGAGTCTCTTGAAAAATTCCAATTCCTTGCACTTCATCAGAACCACATTCACTTTGAGTAAAGTATTTATCTCAAGTTTTAATTTTTATTATGGTCGACCAATCACCCAACTCTTTTGATGTAACAGATTAATTTTCATAATAAATTTGATGTTCCTGATGAGAAAATAAAAACGGTTAATTTACTGCAAGAAAAATTTTATTTTTAATATAAATGATTCCATGGGTCATATGAACACACAAGACTCTCTCAATTTCCAACCACTGACATTTAAACATTGTTATGTAATTCTATCCCATATAAAACAACTCAATAAATTCTTCCAGCATGCCATAAAATTCAACTTCGTTTATCTATGATAATATCCTCTTAAGAAGACAACATTATTCATTGTTTTTTTGATTCCCCATATGCACATGTATAAAATCGAAAACCATTCACAACATATGCATTATAAGATTTATCCATTTTGGATGGTGGGTTACTGAAGACACACAATCGATTATCAATTTTATTAGCATGTTGAGATATCTGTAAATTTGTAAAAAACTTATCAATATAACAAGTAATAAATTAATTTTATATGTTAAAACATAAATAATATATGTTACTAGTTTTTGAAAATAGTAGGACAAATTATTTTGCTGACGTTCCTCAAGAGCATCTCCTGCAATTTGTGGAAGTAGTTTCTTGATATGATTATCATATAACCTACAAATAAAATAAGATTAATTTACTATAAAAATTATTATAGGATAAGTGATAGGATCATTTATATTAAATGGTGTCATTTCTTAATAGTTGAGCAGAATATATGTATGAGCTCTGTGTTGTTCATAATCTAAAATCCATCTTTCATGAATTCCACCAAAACCAAGTTCGGGCTGATTAAAAATTGATAATTGATTTCTCACTTCATCATCAATATTTCCCTCATTATGTCCCATGTGGTTGTGTTTTTAGGGATATTCCAATTCAAAATAATGAGAGTAGATAAAGAAATTTCCTCTTTCAAATAAGAATTTACAATTAATCCTTCAATTGACGTTTTGTTACTACTTATTTCTTCAATTTCTACATGCATATCTCGAATGGGTACATCAATCAGAACTATACCAGACCTCCAAATTTTTCTACATGTGACTAATGTAATATCAAATATTCCATTGAGTCAAATAAATTCTGTTAGAATATTTTTTACAATTTACATAAAATTAAAACAATATTTTATTGCAGTCTGATTAGTGCATTGTAGTATGTTTTCATCACAAAAATGTGTCACAAAAATATATGATATGTCTGTTATCACATACCAAATTATATAATTTAATAAACCTCCTAATCCAATCGGCGGAATTCTTTCCATTATAACATAATAGTCATGGATTTTTAATCCGGGAATATGACCATTTCTGAAACATCTTTCCAAATTGTAAGCATAACCATATGGAAGTCTCAAATCTACAATCCACTAAAAAAATAATAATCAATTTTATTTGGAAAATATATAAGCTTCTTTTTGGTTCATTAACTTCTCGGATCTGACATTTTCAAACAGTTCGAGTTCAGGTCTTCTGAAAATTTGGGAACAATCTAATCATGTCTTTATATTATCTTTCGTCTTATCTAGCGTATCAAAAACTATATAAAGTAAACTATAAAAATAGTTCTTCTCAATATTCATGGCATAAAACATGTGACAGACCAAAAAATCTGACCAATATGTTAGATCCCAAAAAATGCCCTTTTTATCTAATTGTGTTCTTTCCCAAGGAAATCAATTTTTTTTGGTTTATTATTGGTCCAAATGTGATGTGAGGTAATGAATAGGCATTTTATTTTACCACTATACCTGACATAATTGTCGGTGGTTCATCTATTTCAATTGTACCTTTTCTGAAATGGAATTTGTCTCTCCAAAAAGGATGATCAGTTGGAAGCAATCTATGATGAAAGTCCAAAAAATAAGGTTTTTTTCCATTGATAAGCATAAAATATTTTTTGTATCTCACACAGTACATATATGATTTTAGACCATGTGTACTCCAGCTAGACAACATGCCATAGGGTGGGAAGTCACTAATTGTCCACATCAATGTAGCTTTCAGTAGGAAATTTTTTTTCACATCAACATCATATGTACTAAAACCTTTACTCCACAATGAATTTAAATCATCAATCAATGGTTTTGAATAAACATCAATATTATTTTTTGGATGTCCTAGAATTAATAAGGACAAAAATATATATAGATCCCTCATCAACATCCAAGGAGTTTAATTGTATGGAGTTATAAAGATAGACCAACATGAATTCTAACTACTGTAAGAACAAAATGGACATAAACTATTAATAGAAATACCCAATCACATGTTTCGGTATTCTAAAGAAAAAGACAGATGTACTTTGTCAAAATGTTTCCATAAATCACCATCAGAGGGATGATTTAATCTATTACCAGTTGAAATATTGGTTTTGTTCCATGATATCAATGTCGTTGTGTTCTGAGACATAAATAAACACTATAATCTAGGTGTAAGTAGGAAATATATCAACTGTTTTATAGGAATCAATCCAAAATTACCTACTTGATCCCCTTTATACCTTGATTTTCCATATGTGGGAAAACTACCAAATGAATCATTTTCACCATAATATAAGAAGTACTCATTTGAACATGCATGAATTTTCTGATAACCAAGACCCAGATTATGAACCAGCCCATTTCTATCATAGAAATTTCTAGGAAAGGCATTTCCTTCAGGTAACAATGTTTTAACCAAAGAGAATATCTGATCAAAACTACTATTTGACATTCCATTATCTGATTTAATAGACATAATTTTTTCTACTGCTTCAAATTTTCATATCTTGTATCCAGGATATAAGGCTTCATTAGCAGAGCTCAAAAAATCATAAAATTGAGATAGTTCCAACCCAGGAGTTAAATAAATATCATCCTGAGTTTTAGTTCTTTTAAAAGACACACCTACCGCATCAAGTACTAAATTTTGAAACCATGATGCATCCAGAACCAACTTATTAGTATATTCTCTAGAACAGTGATCACCATGTTGATACTAAAAAACATAATCTGATTGAAAACCTAAATGTAAAAGATGAACTCCAACATTGTAAAATTGTGTCAAATATCCTCAGAGCACATTTTTTACAAGGACACATAATTGTCCCTTCTAAAAAAATTCTAGTTTTTATGATGAAAATGATAAAAAATCTTCAACAACCTCAATATATATAGGATTTAAACCAGAATTGTTTGGATTACTGCGCTGATTTATCCAAGTGTGATTATCTAATAATGACTGTTGTCCACTTCCTTGTTCCATATTTATCTAAAAAATATAAAATAATTAGTTTTTTTGAATAATTTGACATAAGACAAACACTATCCAAAAAAGAGAAGAAATTTAAATTCACCTTTCTAGAAATTTATAATAATTTTTATTATTTCATAGTTATTTATAGTATTTGTTTTAAAATTTATACTTATCTAAACTAATTTTAAATAATTTATACTAATTACCCATAATTATTTGTAATTATAGCTAATTTATACTAATTACCACTAATTAAGAGTGGCATAATTTCCAGCAGATTGGTGAAAAGCCTTTTGCCTGACAACTCATCTCCTTACAACTTTCTCTGACTAAAATCACTATGAAAAATGTGCTCTGACATATGAATATCCATTTTTGTATGCACGAGAATAGAGAGCAGAGAGGCCTCACCATGCTGATCTCTATTCTCGTACATATGAAAATGGATATCTGTACGTCAGAGCAGAATTTTTATAGTGATTTCAGTCAGAGAATGATGTAAGAATATGATTCTTTAGGCAAAAGAGCCTCTTTTTCCCAACTTATCATCCACTTGAAACTTTCTCTCACTGAAATCACTATGAAAAATCTACTCTGACGTATGCATATCAATTCTCATGAATATGAAAATGGATATCCGTACGTTTGAGCAGGTTTTTCATAGTGATTTTAGTGAGAGAAAGTTGTAAGGAGATGAGCTGTTGAGCAAAAAGAATTTCCATCAATCTGTTGGAAATTGTGCCAATTTATTATGATATATTGTGAATTATTGCCAATTATTACTAATTATTGCTAATTATTGCTAATTATTGCTAATTATTCCTAATTATTCCTAATTATTGCTAATTATTGCTAATTATTTCTAATTATTGCTAATTATTCCTAATTATTCCTAATTATTCCTAATTATTCCTAATTATTTCTAATTATTTCTAATTATTTACAATTACTCCTAATTATTTCTATTTATTACTAATTATTTCTAATTGTAGATAATTATTGCTAATTAATCATAATTATTGCTAATTAATCCTAATTATTACTAATTTTGACTAATTATTACTAATTACGATTAATTATTAATAATTATTACTAATTATTACTAATTATTACTAATTATTACTAATTATTTTTAATTATTACTATTTATTACTAATTAATCCTAATTAATCCTAATTATTACTAATTAATCCTAATTATTACCAATTACTCTTAATTATTACTAATTAATCCCAATTATTACTAATTAATCCTACTTATTACTAATTATTTTTAATTATTACTAATTATTACTAATTATTACTAAATTATTACAAATTATTACAAATTATTACTAATTATGACTAATTATTACTATTTATTAATATTTTTTTACTAATTATTACTAATTATTTCTAATTAATCCTAATTATTACTAATTATTATTAATTATTACTATTTATTACTAATTATTACTATTTATTACTAATTATTATAAATTATTACTAATTATTACTAATCATTACTATTTATTACTAATTACTACTAATTATTACTATTTATTGCTATTTATTACTAATTAATCTTATTTATTACTAATTATTACTAATTATTACTATTTAATCCTAATTATTACTAATTGTTACTAATTATTACTAATTATTATTAATTATTACTAATTATTACTAATTATTATTAATTAATCCTAATTATTACCAATTATTACTAATTAATCTTGATTATTACTAATTAATCCTAATTATTACTAATTATTACTAATTATTACTAATTAATACTAATTACTAATTATTGCTAATTAATAAAAATTATTACTATTTATTTCTAATAAATTTTATTTAATACTAATTATTAGTAATTAATCCTAATTATTACCAATTATTACTATTTATTACTAATTATTAATAATTATTACTAATTATTACTAATTATTACTAAATATTACACTTTATTGCTAATTATTACTAATTAGTACTAATTATTTCTAATTAATCATAAATATTACTAAATATTACTAATTATTACTAATTATTACAATTTATTACAATTTATTACTACCAAAGCGGGTACAGTCAGAAGCCAAAGCTCCTGACCATTTATTTAAATTAAAGAAAAGATAACAAGTGCATGAGAAGAAGAAAGAGAAGAGGAAAGGGAAAACCCCCAAACATTAGGAAACACCAAAGATTGCCATAATCATGATTTGAGCCATGATTAGAGTCTTTAACATCAGTAGATTCCCAATCTGATGGTGTGGTCTGCTGGCTAAAAAGCACAGTGTACTTCTCCTTAAGCACCAACTGCTCCGGTGTGAGCCTGGAAGATCTAGAAGAACCACCTTGTCCACGCCTTCGAGTATCCTCCTCTCATCCATGCCCGTGACCACAACCCTTTGGCTATCTACCCCTTCTCCATGTTTGCTGATGCATGATCATATCATGATCACCCTTTTCAGCAGCAGGCATCTCCTTATACTTATCATCATTAAGGGAGTCCAGAACCTCAAATCTGTTGACCTCAGAAACAGTTGCCTGAACAATTTCATGCTCAACAAATTTAGATGATTCATGCAAAGAACCCATTTTCCTAGGAATCATTTGAAACCGTTCATTATCCACAATCTTCTTTCCTTTTCTTATCATAACATCATCCCTCTCAATAAATTCCATCCTTTCTGACAAAGCAGATGCATCCATGACATTGGAACTGACTTTTATTAACCTTCTGGATTGGTCTCAGAGACTCCTCACTAGCTTTGAGCTCTGTATCTGCAAAAATTTTCGAGCATAATTTCTTCTTATGAGATAGCAGCACAGGTGCTGGGCTAACATCAAAAGGACCTACCTCTATGTCATCAAAACACTGCACATGGGTGTTGCCCAGTGCATCACCAATAGAAACATTCTGCTCAGCCATATTCTCATCATGCATTTCCTTAGGAACATCAAGCACACTCACTAGCTGTACATGGGTGCTATCTAGAGTAGTGACCTGCACAATAGTATTCTGGCCAGCCGCATAACTAATTATTACTAATTATTACTAATTATTATTAATTATTATTAATTATCACTATTTATTACTAATTATTACTAATTATTACTAATTAATCCTAATTATTACAAATTAATCCTAATTATTACTAATAAATCCTAACTATTACTAATTAATCCCAATTATTACTAATTAATCCTAATTATTACTAATTAATCCTAATTATTATAAATTATTCTAATTATTACTAATTATTACCAATTATTACTAATTATTACTAATTACTCTTTATTAATCATAATTATTACTAATTAATCCTAATTATTACAAATTAATCCTAATTATTACTAATTATTGCTAATTATTAGGAATTATTCCTAATTATTACCAATTATTCCTAATTATTAATAATTATTCCTAATTATTGTTAAATATCACTAATTAATCCTATTTATTTCTAATTATTACTAATTAATCATATTTAATCTTAGTTATTACTAATTAATCGTAATTATTACTAATTAATCATAATTATTTCTAATTAATCCTAATTATTACTAATTAATCCTATTATTACTAATTAAAACTAATTATTTCTAATTAAAACTAATTATTACTAATTGATCCTAATTATTAGTAATTTATCCTAATTATTACTAATTAATCCCAATTATTACTAATTAATCCTAATTATTACTAATAAATCATAATTATTACTATTTATCACTAATTATTACTAATTATTACTAATTATTCCTAATTATTCCGAATTATTCTTAATTATTCCTAATTATTCCTAATTATTCCAAATTATTATTAATTCATTATATTTATTACTAATTATTTTTAATTATCACTAATTATTAACAATTATGACCAATTATGACTAATTTTTATTATTTATAAATATTTATTTCAATTTACTATTTATTAATGCTAAATTTTACTAAATATCACTAATTATGACTAATTATGACTATTTATTAGTGATTATTAAAAATATTTCTAATTAATACTAATGATTGCTAATTAATAATAATTAATATAACTATTAATTAATACTAATCACACGTATTTGTAAAAAAAAATGCAAAATAAAATGATGTAATTCTAATTTAATTTAATTGTAGTTAATTAACAATAATTATAACTAATATCAAATAAAATGAATTAACTAAAAAATGAAAGAAAAAGATAAATATCTTAAAACTAAATCTTTCAGAGGATTTAAGCCTTGAATATTGATCCGATTTAAAACTTTTAACTTAGAAAAATTTTGAGAGGGAAAATGTAAGTAGAGAGGGAGAGACAAGTAGAGAAAAAAAGTAGAATGAGGGGAAAAACAGATTGGGGTATATATAGGTTATCTTTGTTGTGACATAATTATTTGCGACAAAGTCCCATCTTAAATACTAACCCCTTTATTAATTAGGGGCAATGGTTGAAAAGGTATTTGCGACGGGACCCATTGCAAATACCAACCTATCGACATACTATTTGCGACAGGAGATAAATCTCGTTGAAAATACTAAAAAACGCCTCTGGATATTTGCGATGAGATTTTATGTCCATTGTAAATACCCCTTCCACGGTTTGGCGCACAACTCATGCCAAACCTTTTGCGACGGGTATCATCTACCCGTCTTAAATAGTCACTCCTGACGAACTATTTGCGACAAGACACTTCTCCGTCACAAATATCCCGTCGCTAATACCTGTTTTTTCTGTCGTGATATAGGAGTTCAAAATCATAGGATGGATTGAAAAGAGCTTATAGTTTTCATTCAAGAGATGAAGTAAATAGTTGATACATCATAAATTTGAATATGAATATGTTTATCAAGCTTGGATGAATCTAAGTAAATAAAGTGTATCCTCATCTCACTTCCCTTTTATGATAAGTGGTGTTAACAAAGAGTCGTTATGAACAACATGAGATGATTAATTGGATACACATTTTTTATAATTCATTAGATTATATAACATGTTTTAAGATAATGATATAGATAAAAGTGTTTTATCTAAGATCAAGCGTTCAACCAATTATTTGTTAAAATATGATGGAATTTGATTCCCACCCAATAGTGGTGTATTTTAATGAATAAAATAGTCCTTTTCAAGAAAATACTCTAAAAAAATATAATTCCATATGATATATGGAAATAATAGATTATTTGTTAGATATCATTACTAAAAATAAATAAGTGTTATTTTCTAAAAATTGAAGTAGTCCGTGTTGTATCATATAAAGATATTCTAAAGAGAATAATGTCCAATAAGCTACTAAGAGTATTTTTGAACTTAGAAATGTTGAAAGTTGACAAATAAAATATTTTTCCAGTTTAATTTGAAGCGATTATTGACTTAATATCCTAAAAAGTTAGAATATGTGATAATAAGGGAAAATGTAAATAGTTACATTTAGTTACTGTGAGAAAGTGAATACCCCTATGAACCAAAGTATTATGTGATGATAAATAAATGTAAGTAGTTTTATTTAGTTATCATGAGAAAGTTAATTATACTTGGTGTATTGAAAGAAGTTTTTGGATATGAGTGTAAAGAAAATATAAATAGTTTCATTTATTGACTGTGCGAAAGTGAATATCAATATTATGCTAGATCATTTACAAAGTGAAATTCACTTGATTTCCTAAATTTTTTATGAAATAATGGTAAGGTGAAATGTAAATGTTTACATGTGTTTACAATAATGTCGTGAATTTTACTTTATCCTAAAAGAGTTGAGGATATCTGAGATAAAAATGTAGATGGTTACATTGACGTCAAAGAGAAAGTTTGATGGCATAATTTCATAATTGATGACGATATTAAGCTTAGAGAGGTGTATAAGTAGACAAAAGAAGATAACATTGTAACATTTGATGTTATGAAATTAAGGATTTTGAATATAAGTTCAAATATTTGAAGTTAAGGATTATGATTACTAAGTCTCTCCATTATTCAAACTAGCTTGCTTCATAAGTGTCACCCACTAAGAGGTTAGTGGGAGTATTTTATCAAATGGTCACATAGAGATGTGACAAAAATAAGATATTGATGTAATGTTAAAAAAACCATTACTATAGAAACCACATGAGTTTCATGTTGAATCTATGGATATTAAACTCTTAAGAGATTTTTTGTAATGGTTGTAAACATATCATGTAATTAAAATAAAGGAAATACCCATTTATTATTCATTCATGTGTGCTACAAATTACTTTACATGAATGGTTGAATGATAAAATATCCCCTCAAAGTACTACTTTGAGTTATCCCCAATCAATTCTTATCACAAAGTATTATGGGTTTTGATGATATGTTAAGATTAGTTTGAATATATTCTTATTCTCATTACAAAGGGTTTCATTTGAGATATGAAGAATAGATTCGCGAGGCAATAATTAGAGTCTTATTACATGGAATGATCCATAAAAATATATCTAATGGAATTTCGTATTATCATATATGTACTTAGGGGTGTATGCTTATTATCAATATTTCATACCTGAGGTTGGAAATATACTTATCCTAAGAACCTTTATACTTCGATACATTATTTATGCATATCAATATATGAACTTAACTAATATGGGGGTGGTTGGGTATGTTGCTGATCATGGAGTTGGTTGGAGTGAAACCGAGATAATATTTGTCCACTTGTATGATAATAAAAGTCATCTAGCCCTTGATTGAATAAGATTAAGGAAATTAATGACCATGATTAGTTGAGTCTCATATGATGTGTTCAACTACTTTAATGAGTGGTGTGTGATGCAATCATCTATTAGATAAATCACATGATATGTATTCATTGATTTGGTTAGTATTTTAAGAGAATCAAGAAAATATGTTATGACTATTCTAGATTGACTTGTTCCATGCCTAGTGGTCACTCGATTCCATTGAAAAATGGATTATATAGGTAAATATATGATTTATATGATACATCTAGTGGTGGACATGATCATATAGAGATATGAGTATATTTTATGGATATTACACTAGATCCATTTGTAGATTGAGTATCACCAATACTTTGTTAGAGGCCACTGTTTTCTTACATCTATGGAATATAGATTTCATATTTATCGTCAATGCTGCTAAGGCCCATAGGGTCACACAAATATGCCTCTGGATAAGGATTAGGTTTTGAAAAGACTATTTGTTGCAAAATAAAGGGAGTGATAAAAACATATCCAAATTGAGTTTTGGATTGATTAACAAAGAGTTGTGAAGTTTTACATAAATTCCTTATGAATTTTAGTGTAAGTGAGAGATTTTTGAATATCTAGTAAAATAATGAATTGAATATTTATTATAGGTTCATTTATATTCTATGAAGTTTTATTAAAAATAACCCATTATAAATAGATTAAATGGATTAAATGGATTGAATATTCATTTAATTTGAGTTAATGAATAATTGTTAATGGAAATTATATATACAAATATATTAAATATTGATAATGTATTTCATTAAATGAAACACATTAGGGATGACTATATAAAGAGATGGGATTCGTCCTGTTGTAAATAACCATTTATCTAGTTGCCTATCAAATATCTCTTCCTTCCTATAACTTTTTCACCACCCTTAGGTCTAGAGTTACTTGTTTGGACCCCTAATCCATAACAGTTTAAATTATCAATAATTAATAATATTACATAAATTTATATAATTAATATAATTTTATAAGTTTGTTGTTTAATATGGGTCTACCCAAACTCAGAATCCATTTCAGTGGATATGGGTATGAGCATGGTATTTCAAGATCCAAAGGATCTAGGTTCAAGTCTAGATTCTACAACATATGAGAGGGTCCATGTTTGGAACAAGTAATTATAGGCTTGTTCGGACATGTTTATTGACCTAACCGTAACCATTAGACTACAAGATTTCCTGAAAATTTATTTAAAATTTAAAATTCACAAAGTAATAATATGGGAATATAAATATCACTTGGAAAGGTTCAATTTATTACATATTAAAAGATTCTTCATAAAATTTATTTTAAAAAATTCTATGAAAAAAATAAAAAATATCATGAATCAATATTTATTTAAAAATTATGTCATTAAAAACTTTACCATTAGAAATTTATGAGGGGGAAATAGATCTTTATTTTGGAAAATTACTATCATACAAAATTTATTTCATAAGTAGTCATTGAATTTTATTTTCAATTTATATATTGTATTTAAATACTCAACTTTTATAAAGATATTATATTTCAAAGTAAAAAATATCATTTAATGAAATATATGCACAATGAATTAAAACTACTCAAATCCTTTGATGATTTCAAATCAATATCCAATGAGTCATATCAATAAAGTACTAAATATATCAAATTATTTTTTATTCCCCTTAATAAGTATATGATACATAGAAATGATGTGTAAGTGGGTGAGCTAGGATAAATTTAAGTAGCACTTTTTGATTATGAAATCATGTGTACAAGGTGTTATGCATGATTTATTCTTACCATAATAGTTTCATTACTTCTCTGTATACTATTTACATGAGAATTTCCTTTGAAATGAATATGAGAAATTTTTGAAAGGAAAAGTATCTTTTATTAAAAAAAACAAAATTATAGATGTTTGAAGTAAGGAATTTTACAACCATCCCTTTGAAAAAGAGGCATCATCTCTTCTGGCTAAGCATTGTACATAATGTGATCATCACAACTCACCCCTATATTTGAAATACCATCAATTAAGAAATTATCTTCCCAATATGAATGTGTGATAATATATCTCATGGATGGAAGGTGTTCTAAGCATCTTATCCACCGAGCATTCATCTTCTAGAATATGTGAATATTATCAGTTCTAATTGCTTATATGATTGTAGTGGAGTCGCATTATAACTAAAAATTGTTCTATGTTCATTTTCTTTCCATATAAACTATATTTATCAATACAATAATTTTATCCTGAAGATATGATTCAATTATATAATATCGACAAAGACAACCTAGTATTTCACCATTGTGATCCCTAATGACTACTCCAAAAACCACAGAACATGGATTTCCTCTAGATTCTTCATCAGAGTTTCATTTGATCTATCCATGAAATGTATATTTCTATATAACTTCAAGAATTATAGTAGGAGTATATAAGTTACATAAAATATCAAGGAATTTAATAACTAGAAAATCATTTACAATATTATTATAATGATTATGCAAGATAAATATGGAATTCCTTACTGCCACCATGATTTGTACAATGGAAGATTTCATTTAAAATGTGGCGTGATCATGTATCCTATTTTTTTATTATACCAAATGGAATGAATTAATTCAGAATTAGACACTATAAATACTTTACGAATCTAATTTGATAGAGAGAGGTAGATAGAGAGGGAGAGAGAGTTGAGAGAAATCTATGAGATGGTCTTGGATGGAATATGCCCGAGGAGGATGAACCAAAAATATGTCAAAAAAGACATTCCATAATTCTGAGGTAGTGAATTAGATTAATAAAATATTGTTCACATCTTCCTTGTGTTGATGGCATAAAATACATCTGGAGCATAACGTGATACCCTTAACTTGAAGGCACGAATCAACATGGGGTTTTGAATAAGCCTTATTTCATAGAAGTGTGATTCTAGAAGGATTAATATATTATTTTTCTAGGATTCCAATAAAAATATGCTCATTACCATGAGTTGAATTATAATAATTCAGTCTAGAGGCGACTGTTCCATTCACTACTGGATCCCATATTACCAGGGCATCATAGTTAATTAAATTATAATTGTTAACAACTGACTGGACAACATCAGGTAGCATGAAAAGATTTTACATTTTCTATTTAATCATGATATTGAGGTTTATCATTTGATCTATGAGATTATTTAGGTATACTAATTTTTTTACTTGGTTATCTTGAGTAAAGGAGATCATGAGGACTGACCTGGTAATAGGACCACCTCATGTTTTGGGTGTCATTGGATATCCATATCTACTATAATTTTTATTGGTCTCTTGACTGGAGATCATTATATATGTGTGACATTTGATGACATTATTTTATGCATGATAAAAACCATGATAGTTTATATTTATAGGGGGATATCATGTGTTAGGTACACCACTGGTGGCATGACATTTATTGAATGATCAAAACAAGATTTGTCACTTTTAATTTTAGGAAGAAGTTATCTTTGATCACTATAGTTGGATAGAAGTTCCTTGAATAAATCCACAACCCTGTTAAATGAAGACAATTCCATAAAATATAATCAAAAAAGATAAATAAAGTATTAAAGGATGATGAAACAAAGTATGCATCCTACTTTATAAGATATCACAGGAAAAAGAGAATACATGACATAACACATGTTTGTAGAAGGTTATGATAACTATGAATTATATATATCTCTTTAAGAGTCATTATGTGTTGTTAGATACCTCTATTATTCTTTGAGTATGAATTTAAACTTTCTAGATATGGTCCAAGAGGGCTACACATTAAGTATATCAATAAGTTCCCCCAATTCGAATGAATTGGAGTTTAGATTTAAGTGAGACCTATGATTGTGGGTCAGTGAACATTTAAGATTGAATTATTATATATTAATAAATTCAATTATATATTATTAAAGTTTAGAAAAATAATAATTGAATTTATTTCTTAAGGTATTCATAAGTTATTTGTGTTAAGTTTCTTGAGAAGTGTTTTTTGAAAAAAGAATTATATCTTTTGGAAGGCTTGTTTCTGAAGGATATATTATGGAACTATATTGAGAAATAGACAGTGGAACCATAAAGATAGAATGTGGAAGTGTAAGAATAAACATGGCTACCATATCTTAATATAAGAGTGCATTAGGAGCAATGGATTAACATAGTATTGAATCTTATAACTACAAAATAATAACACGATGCTTTACAAAAGTTATATAAGAATAATTAGAGGGATTCATAAGATTTTATGAAATTCTTCACCTAGTTTTTTAAAGTTAAGGTAGTGAATAATTCAATGGATTTGACTTGATGGAGGGATACCGACATAGATCAAATAAAGGTGAGAAACATTCCCAGAGATGGGATGATGGTGGCACCGTAACTACTAATTTTTCTAGTATATAAATGAGACTAATGAGATCAATTTTTTTTATCAAATTGAAATATTTTAATATTTTTATACTATTATCAATAAAGATCAATGAGTTTTCTTCTATGGATTAGGATTAAGTTTAAAAGAACTTAATTTATCAATGTTTTTATGTGTTCTTTTGTTCTTCCACTCATGTGTATTTCAAAACATATATTGGTTGTTAAGGAAATTTGATGCGTGATGTTGGATCCTAGTTCCTTTTTATAGATGTTGTAATTGAGTGTTTCCAAAATTTAGAAATTTTAACCTTGTTCTGCAAGTGAGGTTCTAGAAATAGTTCTAAAATTTAGGTTTCAGACATAAATAAGTGATATCTGAGTTTGGTTGTAGATTTTTAGAGGTTCTTTCCATAATGTTTTTCATTTTAATGGGAGATTACTAATTCAAAAGTAATGATGATGGAAGAAGGTGAGGTCCATATTGAAAATTTCAATGGTTTAGACTTCATATTCTGGATAAATTATATTGAAAATTTTCTTTATTAAAAGGATTTTGAGATTCCATTAAAAGGTGTTAAACTAGAATCAATGGAAAAAGTAGAGTGGAAAGGGATTGAAAAAAATCACTTATTGTGGTTAATATGTCATTGAACTGATATGTGGCCATTAATATCCAATAGGTGAATAAAACTATATAATTTATGGTGAAACTTATAAACATATATGAAAATATTTATGTAATATTTGTTTCATGTTACAATGAATTTGTAGCATAAGGATATCAGAAAAATGTTAAACTACTAATCATGACAATGAATTCAACATGATTTGAAGATAACTCAAATTAGTGAAGGCTGAGTTCACTAAAGGTTGATAGGATTTAATCATTATATTATCACTTATGGAATCTTAGGATGTGATGGTTACTGCCATTAGTAACTACTATGGTAAGAACGACTTGGTATTTGATGAGATCCTTGATATTTTCTTAAATGAATAGATTTAAAAGAAGGGTATGTTCCAATCATAAGGAAAACCATAGTTTTAGTGAAACAAATAATGTTGGGAAGACACACTGCTTTATCCAGCTTTCTATAAGTCCCAAAGCATGTTCCTGGCTACCATGGGCTAATGAAAAGCACTAGGGTATCAATATATGAACATTGGGAACATTTTCACCCTTATAATTCAATACACACAACATATATTCCAATTACTAATCTAGTATGAATCTTCTATATATGTTGTTCCCATACACATAAATAACCATTTTTAAAGTGCAGAAAGAACCCAAACAAAGCATAAGAAATAAAAACTCATAACCATCACACCATAAATTTGAATAAAGTAACAATAAACATCCATATACAAGATAAACCAAAATATGGTCAAAGATAAATAGGACGATAAAAATAACCGATAACATCACCAAGGATCCAAAAATACTCCACATGTGCCAAAAATACTTATGAACCATAGAACTACCACTACACTAAGTAAGGATGAAGAGAATTAAGAAGAGCTGCCAAAATTCACGTCACCCTATCCTTTACCCATATCCTATAAAACTAAGTCTGCATACACCCCATTGGTAAGTGTAGGGTGTGAGGAAAACCCTAGTAATATACCACCGTGAATCTATATAATGTATTTTATAATGAAAAGAATTATTTCTAGTTTAAAAATAATATTTAAAATTCCTTTCATGTACACATTTTAATAAGAAAACTTTGGTTTCTTTAAGACAAAACAAGTTCTATAAACAAAATGAAAAATGAAATAATGATGTAAAATTAAGGGAAATATAGAATTAGAAACATAAAAATACAAATAATGAAATTAGTAATATGAAATAACACATCTAAATCAAATACAAACATACATCGTAGTCCTGAAGTTGTGGTTTTAAGGAAACTAGGACATCCTCAAGGAACACTAGAATACAAACATGAACCTAGCAATTCTAGGATCTCAATAGATGTCACTAGGGTAAAATCCATCCTTTTATAACTCCTTGTATGGTTGGGAAAAATTCCCTATACAACACATAATCTACACTATGGTTTCAGTCATCAGTGTTACCAACTCTTTCAAGGTATCCCATGTGTAATCATTCATTAAGAACATAACACATAATAAAAGGATCCCATAGTTAGTAAAACATCAATAAAAAACTATAAAACATATTAAAATATCATTTTTAACTTATTTGAAACTTAAAACATTTTTTGAAACATTTTATCAAACACCTTTTAGATGTAAAACTATTTTTTAATCAAAATCATTTAAAATCACTATTTCACTCCAAAAATGAAAATAATAAAAATCAATAATCATATAGTGTCCATAAATATATCATAAAAATCATATTGTATAAATAAAACCAAAGTAAATATCAAGAAGCAAATGTATTCTAAGGGAAATAACAATTAGGTGGAGACACTTACCTTACATTTGGAGTAAAACCATTTCTTTTAGTTTAAACCACAAAAGATTAGGAGGGATCCTCACAATCCTAGACAACTAATATACCCCATCAAAGACCGATTATGAAACCTAGGTTTGTATACCTATCCCATTAGGGTAATAAAACCCAAAAATAATATAGGAACAAGATATTAGAAGGGGAGAAAAAAATATAAGGATAATCTTGGATTACCTTAAGGTTTTCACCCCAAAATCCAAGGAGAAACACCACAAAAAACAAGGCGAGAAGGAGAGATCAATGGATGGGGGATATGTTATGTGAAATGGGAGGAAAATAAAGAGAAATTGGGTAAAAAATTGATAAGTGTGGGATGATAATTTTAGATTTTCATAAAACTAGATAGAATGTATTATTAGGCCACTCGATTAGATAAACCATCCTCTAACTGTGTGGGACCTACTATATACTCCCAATGATGTCATATGGTTTTCCCCCAAAATTTTCACTAATTGATCACCAACCATACAGTTATCCCCATATAAAAAATTGGGGTGAAAGGTTACCTAAACATCTTTTATGGTTTAACAAACCATGGAATAATAATGAAAAACTCTTTTACAAACCATTTCTCCCTTTTTATAGTTAGGTACTTTGTTAGTATTAACTACGTTCTAATCATGTATCCAAACATTTTCTGGAATACTTTATAATTTTTACCCCCAACTACTAAAGACTCTATAAAATTAATAAATGAAAAAATAAACAAATTAAATACATAGTAATTACATCATGAGTGTCATAATTATCCGCACCATGACTTTCCCCCCTAAAAAGTTATTAGACTCCTCATCAGAAAAAAAGTGAGGACATTACTAATACACCAAGGCCTTATGCTCCTTTTTCTCATGAATGACATCACCGCACCATCCTAACACAAAAATATAGGGAATAAATTTATAATGAAATACCTTATTTTGATAACCCATGATACAAATGGGTTGCTCTATAAAAGAGGTTTCAGATGATCTGACACATTGTGGTGTCAATTTACCTTGGTTTTCTAACCAAAGATATCCAAACTAAGGAAAACCCCTAAAAAATTCCAATCACCAACCTAAAATTATAGCAGACAATGATGATGATCGATATAATTTTTATAAAGACTTTGAGCTATTTACAATCTATTTAGAGTTAACCGCACCTTTCCTTTATCTCTTAGATGAGGCTCGACCCCAAAAAGGAGTGCTCACACAATTCCATCCAAAAGATAGGAGATCAACATGGTCATCCATAAAAGGATTCAAAGGAAGACATGTCAATTGAATATTCATAACTATTTTTATATGAAAATTCAATCAATGATAGATGCTTGTCCCAAGAATCACTGAAATCAAGAACACATGATTAAAGCATATTTTGAGAATCCAAATGGTCTTCTTTGTATGAGAATCCAATGGGCATGATACACCATGATCCACTTTAGTCAATATCACATTTCTTCCTAATGAACTCACCATAAATGAGAATTGTAGTACAGGTATCAATAATATATTATAGTCTAAGGCATGAAATATAGAATTATAAACTCTTAGATATATATATGTGTATGTTATCCTTCACTTTCATTGAACCCTTAATGGGAAGGGAGTGGGATGTATTCGTTAAATATTCAATAACCACCCAAATAAAATTCTTCCCACTTAGAGTCAGAGGCAAGCTAACCATAAAGTCTATAGAAACCTCACCCCACTTCCAAAAACGTATAGAAAGGGGTTAAATAACCCCACAAGTCACTAATTTTTAGCTTTAACCCTTTGACATGTGAGACAATGAGATACAAAATCACCAATTGACTACCTCATCCTTAGATATCAATACTGATATTTCAAATCATAGAAATTTTTGCATCCTCAGGGTGAATGACTCAACTATACTGGTTTCCAACTTCCATCATTTCCTACCTCAATTATAAAGAGATAATAAGCCTCCCTATAAAATTAATAGCACTCTCAGAAGAACAATACTAGTCACTAGTGATCACCCCAACATTTATAACTCTTCTAATATGTTAATAATTGAGATCTATTGCCTACTCAAGCTGAATCCAATCATATTAAAAAGGCATGTCTTGTACATAAGCTAAAACACATGATCTCCCTTATCTTACACATCCAAACGAATCTCAAAAAACAAACCCATCAAGATCCATTAAACATATGATTCCCTCACCACTTGGGTGGTAAATGTTTCTACTCCAAGCATTGACCACCACATTCCCCTTTCTTGGGGTGTATGCTAATCAAAATTCAAGTGATATTACACCCATCATATTTGATGATGATTCATGTATATATAAGTTAAGATATACTTTATACTTTTATGATTTGAATACACTATAAATTTATCATTTAAAATATAAAAGCACCAAGTTATCAAGGCGTGCATCATATATGCTAACTCAAGGCCGTGAGTGGGGGAATTATTCTCATGAGTGAATAATCCGAAATATCTATAATTCAATACATAATAACCTTGCATCAACACACACCCCATCCCCACAGTTGATGTTTCATAAGACAACACATAACCCATTATCCACTTAGGATGGACTAGAATAAGGGTTAAAGTAAACATCATTTTCAATTCCTCAAATGATCTATAACATTTTTCATTCCAATCAAAATTTATCCCATTTTGATTCAATGATATCAAGGGTGATTTCATCCCAAATTAGTCCTGAATGAACCACTTATAATACCCAACTAAACCCAAAAATATTCTTACCTCAAACACATTCTTGGACCTCTCCCAAGATATCACCACTTATATTTTATTAGGATCCAATAATATACCTTTCTAAAACTCCATATGACCCAAAAATTGGACTTACCTAATTCCAAAATGACATTGAGACAATTGGGTATAAATGAAATGTACCTTAAAGGTTCTCAACAATCATTTCCAGATAACCCCTATTATCGTCCTTCATCTTAGATTATACTGGTATATCATCCAAAAAACACCACCACAAAGGAGTCAAGATAGCGGTGAAAAATCTAGTTCATCAAGGATTTGAAAAATATTGGATAATTAGTAAGGTCCAATGGCATAACAAAATACCAATAATACCCATACCTTCTCCTGAAAGTGGTATTAGGTATATCCTCTTACCAAACCAAAAAATGATGTTATCCCAATAAAAAATTGATTTTTTATAATTATTGTGATCCCGTATGCTGATCAAAGAGATCATAAATCTAGGGAAAATGATATTTATTCTTTAAAATCATCTAGAATAAATTTTTTTAATCAATGAAAAGTCGATGCCTTCCATCTTCTATATTTATAAATAGAACTTGTGATTCTTGAGGTGAAACACTCAATTGAATAAATCCCTTACCTTAAATATTTTATAATTGTATTTTCATCTCCTTTATCCTGATAGGATCCATCAAATAAGATAAAAATGAGGTGGGATATCATCTTTTTAACTAAATAAATAGATAAATATACCTCCCATTAAGGTGTAAATCCAAAAAAATCATCTGAAAAGACTTTAGGATACCTATTTACCACCTCTAGAAGCTGGACATCTGAGCTATAAACAATGATACTTAAGAGTAAACTAGATAACTGGATTGAGATCAATCCATTATCATAAACAACATGTCCTCCCCTCCTTTATTGAGGATCCCTCCCACCCTAGAAGATATGAGTGTTCCCATTAGGAGAAATGACGTAAAATATATGGTTATAATAGTCAATTTGACTTTAAAACAAATCATCCAATCCATTATAATAATTAAATAATAAAATCTAGGAAAATTACCACTAAACCCCACAGAATCTAAAAAATTAGTTATTACAACCTGATACTCAAGACAATTAATGCCATATCCCTTCCGCTTTTCTTATTGAGTGGAATGATCCATCATAAATAGAATTATATCTAATGAAAATCCCATGGAATTAATAAACTTTTATGAAATTAAATAATGTGATGCATTAGTATAAAATAACAAAAAAACTATAGAGTAAGTAGTAAATAATGTACCTTTAATTGTGTATTATTCAACATCAGAATCTTGTGAAACATGCTCACCTACATAAGACTCCTAGACTCAGTCTAAGTATGCATCTTCCTAGCCAGATGAGAATCCAATTTAATATGAGAATGGAAATCCTCACCTTATATGAATCACAATAAACCTTAGATTCCGAGGTAAAATAATACCTAACTCTACTACCCTACAGGGGACTTTTGAAAAAGAACTATATGTGAACTAAATGCCCACACTAGTGGCACACTTTGAGTGTCTTATGAAAATCTGTATTAGTGTGGTTTTAATTTACTCACTAAAAAAACCTATTTATGACCATAGGGTTCCACTAACACGAAATTTGATGAACAATGGGTGCCTTCACTACCACTCTTATAGAAATTATCTTCTAGATAGAAAAAAATCTCTAAGTATCCCTACTATAGAAGAGGTACTATTGAGTCCTATCAATCCCAATATATCTATCTCTACCATAAAATATTTGCAAACCACCTTTATATAAGTTTGTGGGAATTATATAATGAGTCTCAACATAATCTTAGGATTCAACCCCATTTTGATGGATCTAGACTTGGGATAATATTTTGTGATGAGATTAGAAAAAGGATCAACCAGTTCAGTAAAATGAGTGGAATAATCCATTACAAAATGACTCCCATTCTCTAGGGCCTCAAACTCCCCTGATTTTTCCACCCACAATGTATCAAGGTAAAATTATTAATTAAACATATTAATAAAAATAACCCGTGTGATATTCTCATATATCTTGGAACACACAATAGATTCCCGCCATTTCCTACTAGTCTCTTCAAATATATAGGTGGTAAATACCACTATATAAGTCTCTACAGTCTTAATAAAATATAAGATATAATTGATCGTTTACATCCACTCCTAGAGATCTTGTGGCCCTTTATCAACCCAAAAGACAAGTGGGTTTTCCTGCATAAACTCTTAAGTAGGGTACACTATTCATGCTTTATCTCCTCCACCCTCTTAGCCCAAAGAATGTATGTTCAAAATAAAAAACTCAATAATAGTTGCATCTATGAGAGGGTTAGATTATGTGATATTCTCTATAGCTTCTTCTCTTCCGTTAATAGGTTTCTTTTTTTGAGGCATAATCTATAAAACATAAAACTCAATCAACACACAATTTAAATTAATAAAACATCAATTTAATCACAAAAACTCACTCAATCAATTTTAAAAAAATAATAAAAACAATTAAAACAATTATAAATACCAAAGGGGTAAAAATAAGGAAAATATAAACATTTATTCATTATGGGTAGTTCAGTTTCAGGATTTGGAAATCCATGCACCAACTATGAAAGTGACATTGAAAGGTGTCTAAAACCTCCTACATAGCTAAAACATGTTTTTATAGACCATTAATAAAAAAAACTATTTTACTTCCATGTTTCACACTAAAACTTGAAATTTCCCCCAAAAAAATAGATAGGGTATTCCTGAAACTGATAATCAATAGTAAAATAAATAAAATATCATTCAAATGATAGGAAAAATGATCACAAATTAGAGATATAATTCCAAAACACCCATGGTTACTCAAGGTTTAACATGAATAATTGATTCCTAGGCACTCAACCACAAATATATCTCAATCCTCAATAATCATATATACATTATACTTTTACACCCTAAATAATAAGAGGGATTTAGTACCATTTTTAATGAACCAGTCTATGTTGAATAGACATTTCCCCTAATCCATCTCCCCAAAAGGCCTAAAGAATGTTCTCGATCACAAAAGGCTACATTCAAGCACCAGGGTATTAAGAAATTACTATTGGGAATATTTTCACCCTAATAATTCAATATACACAACAAAAATTCTAGTAGTAAATATAATACGACCCATCCATATATGGGACATCCATCCGCATAAAAAACCGGTTTTAAAATGTAAAAAGAACCTAAACAAATTATAATAAAGAAATAATAACCCATTAAATCATATAATCACAATGTGAATGTAAATGAATTAATAATCAACATCCATATTCAATATAAACCAAAATATGGTCAAGGAAAACATCGATGTTACCAAACATCCCATATCATCACCAAGGATTCTAAAATAATCTAAACATGCCAAAACTTCATACGACCCATGTTCACCACCACCACTATACCAAGGAAGGATTATGAAAATTAAGAAGATCCTCTATAATTTATAACACAATTTTATTTACCCATATCCTGAAAATAAAATTCTACATACACCACATGGTAATATGCTGGGTGTGAGGTAAATCCAGATAGGATACCCCTATGAATCCATATAATTTCTTTCACAATGAAAATATTTAGTTCTATTTGGAAAATAATATTTGAAATACCTTTCGTAGAAAACTTTTCATAAAAAAGATTTGGTTTCTTTAAAATAATCCTAGTTCTATGAAAAATATGAACAAGGCAGTCATAAAGAAAAATTGAAGGAATCATGGAATAATTAATATCAAAATACAAATAACTAGATATGTAATGAGAAAAAACACATCCCAATCATTTACAAAACATACAGTATGTGATTGAACCTATGGGTCTAAGGCAACTAGGACTCACTCAAGGAACACTGGTCAACATACGTAAAGCTAATAATTATGGGAGCTCACTCAGTCTGACCAAGGTTAAATGTATCCCATACACTCTTTGAGTCAAATTGAGTAATATTCCATAGCTATTTCACAATATACACTTGGTCATAGTCATCCTGGTTACCAACTCACCCAAAGTCTCCAATGCATAATTAATCATCAAGAATATAACCATTATAAATAAAACCACATAATTAGATATACCTATAATCAATAGAACATCAATCAAAAAGTAAAACCTTTTTAAAATATTATTTTAAACCTCTTTTGAAACAATTTATCGAACACCTTTTAGTTATAAAACTGATTTTTAATGAAAATCATTTAAAACAACTATTTAATTCCACAAATGCCAATAATAAAAATAAAAAACCATAAAATGACCCCCAATAGAATATCATAATCTTATTTTTTAAATAAAAGAAAAGAAAATATCAATAACCAAAGGTATGATAAGGGGAATACCAATTATTTAATGACACCAACCATAAATCTAGATTAAACTAATCACATTCACTTTAAACCAAAAAAAATTTGGATGGATTCTAAAATTCCTAGAAAATTAAGAAACCCCATTAAAGACTCATCCCAAACCCTAGGTTTGGATCTTGTAATAGATTAAGGTAATAGAAACCAAAAATAAAGAATAAAAAAGATATTAAAATGGGAGAGAAGAAGAAACTAAGTATAATCAAGGATCACCACAAGTTTTCTACCCCAAAATCCAAGGATGAATATCATGAAGCCCAAGGGAGGATATCTCCAAAACTGGGGTATGGTCTATTAAAAATGGGAGGAAAATAAGGGGGAATGGTGTTAAAAATTAACAGGGGTAGGATATAAATTCCAAATTTTAAAAAAATTGGGCAGGCCACATAGTTTGGGCACATGGTTAGAAAAACTATACACAAAAAATATGGGATCCATTGGACACTCCAAGTGATGTATCATGGCTTGGCTTCATAGTTTTCACTAACCGTGCACCAACTATACGGGTCAACCACACATACAAAACCAGTATGTATGGTGACATGGTGATCTATCATAGTTTAATAAAATGTGCACTGACTATCAAAAATAATACTATAACCCCTTCCCCCATTTTTTACAATTGAGTGAATGGTTAATACTAACTGTGTTTCTAAGAATATTTCCCACAAAAGTTATTATTTCCAATGGAAACTACCTAAAAATTCAATAAATTAATAAATACATAGAATAAAAAAATTAAATACATATCGGTGAACATGTAAGGACATAATTCCACAATGAACAAAGTGTTCATATTGAAATTAATTTTTTCCATGAGGATGTTGTAAGGAAGGTCAACAACTAATCATGTCAATGAATCCAACATGACTCAAATCCATCTAGAATCAGTGCAGGTGGAGTTCACTTAAGGTTCATGGGACTTAATCATTTGATATTAAATTTAGAAATATTATGATATTATGGTTATTTCTATTAGTAACTCTAGTGGAAAGACTAGATTGGTATTTTATGGGATATGAGACTTGGTATTGAATGTGAAGATTCTAAATTAGGTAGTCCAAAGTGTTTCTAGAACATATTAAAATATAAAAATTAAGTGACATTATAGTTTTAAGGAAACCAATTTCAAATAAATAGGGAGAAGAAAAATGATAAGATATGGAGTAAGTCGGTCGGTCCTGAACTCACATAATGAAATTTTGGAAAGAAGTTTCACTTGAAGAATGATTGTAGGGATAAGTGGTCAAATTTTGGTAGATTTTATTTATGAAATTTATTTTACAAAAACTACCACTAAGGATGAAAACAACTTATTGCTAATTGTTAAAAGTTTATTAGAGTCACAGATCATTGATTTTTGAGGCTTTATTTCACTAAACTTCTAAGAGCATGAATAATTATGTTTCTAGAAGATTTGTAAAGGTACATATTACAGATTATGAAACCATCAAGTTTTTTTTGGAAAAGGTGATGTGAATGTTTAAACAAAGATTAGATACCTTCTAGAGTTACAAGGGGAGAGACACATACTATGTTTAAGGTAAAATGTAATCTCTATTTGTTGGTTGGATGATACATGTTTCTATAAGAGTATTGTGAAAGGATCATGGAATATATCACACAGTTCCATGATGGTGGATAAATTAGATAAATACAAATTATTTTATCTTGTAAGGATTTTATAATACATAACACTTATAATAAAAACAACATCACAAATATAGAATTTGTAGCATTATCTTCTAGGAAACTTAGTTGGGAAAGGTATGGAGATCCTGGTTTCAAAGGGAATGAAAAAACTCGATCATGTAGAGTATAAAACTTGTGAAGAGTACATAATAGGGAATTAGTGGAATGCACATTTAATTATTAAAGGAATAATATCAAAGGATAAAAATTAAAATATAGTTAACATAGATATATGAGGGAAAACATCAGTTCTATCTCATAGAGGTTCATTATATTATATTACCTTCACTGATGATTTGACACAGAAGGCATGGTTATTCTTTCTCAAGCACAATTCGATGGTATTAAAAACTTTCATTCGATAAAGATCTATGATGGAAAGATATGACCATTTAAAGATTAAATGTATGATTTTCGGTAATAGTGGGGAATATAGAACCATGGAGTTCAAATGGTTTTACTAGAAGAAGGGAATCTATATTGAAAATTCATTTCCTAGAAACATAGAATAAAATGGGGTGATGGAGTAGATTAATTGAATGTTACATGAGATATCTAGAAGAATGAATATTCACTCCAGTTTTCCCAAGGAATTTTGGGTTTAAGATGTGAATTGTGCAATGTATCTCATTAATAGGAGTCATTCTACTCCACTAGGGAGAAACTTCCAAAAGAGTTTTTGACTAGAATAAAGGTCAATGTATCTCGCCTTAAAGTGTTCGGGTTTCATTTTTTCCATGTTGATAAAAATAAGAGGTAAAATTAGAATAAAAATATCAAGAATAATTCTTTATAGGTTATGGAAGTGAAGATTTTAGATTTTGGATTTGGAATAATAATCTTAGAAATGGAAATTGAATTTGAACTATTTACTTCAATGAAGGGGTCATATAGATGGATTAGAACCAAGAAAAAAATATAGATGAGAACCAAGGATCATCACATGCTAAGGTTCATATGAATGAAAGTTTTAATGTTTTGATTAGTTTATGAATACCTAATGTTTTGTATGAACTTGATAGTTTGGAAGGTGGAGTTTGATAAGGAAGTCAGATTCTAGTGGTTCAAAAAATACCAAATGTATTGGAAATCTTATGTACTATGGAATCTCAGGTAAAAGTTCTAAAAGAATAAATTTTATAAGGAGAATAGAATTAGGTGTTTAGTGGTCTAAAAGAGACATAATAAAGGTGAAAATATATTTTTTAGACTTACAGTATTAGAATCTAATGAATTGTGGGGATAATGAAGCCCAATGGAGGTAGCAAATCTCATTGATGAAAAATAGTTGGAGTTATCCATGAAGGAGGAGATGGACTCCATGAATTATTCTATAACTTGGAATTTTTTTATAACTTATATTGTGAAATAAATAGCTATAGAATAAGTTGGTATATTGTTTTAAGGAATAAGCTGATGTAAGTGATACAAGGAAAGGTTAGGTGTGAAAGGTTTTTAAGAGAATGAAGGTGTGAACTTTAGTAAAACATTCTCACTAGTTGTTAAACACATACTGATCCAGATAGTTCTTAGAATGGGTTTGGAATATGGATTTAATTATTAATATTTATATGTGAAAGTAATCTTTCTACATGAAGTATTAGAAAAAGAAATCTATATTGAGAAACTAGAATAATTCAAAGAATTGGAAGTATCATGGTCTGCAAAATTTAATAGTGTCTTTATGGGTTGAATCAAGCACCTAAGAAATTGAAGTAGAATTTTGATACCTTTATGTTAGAAAAAAATCTAATCCTATTCAATATAGTCCATTGCTGATACTAGAAGGTGTTTAATTATGGGGAATTCATACTCTGGATAGGTCTGTGTATTAAAACAATTTAAGAGTTAAAGGCTGAGTTATCAAGAAGGCTCAAGATGAAAGATCTATAAGAAGATAAAAAATATTTGGGATAAGGATATATAGAGATCTTAATAATTAAAATTGATATTATCATAGTTAAATTACATCCATATTATAGTGGAGAGGATCATAATTTTTGGATCCAAAACTATATATAGTGTATTATAAAAACATTTCAAACTACCAATAGAGAGGACACCATGAACAAAAGACGAGACTAAGTATATGGAAAAGGTTCCTTATAAATCATTAGTTGAATGTTTGATGTATTATATGATTTTTATAAGTATGAAAATTACTTAAGTAGTGGAAGTGTTTAGTAGATTCATGGAAAATCCAGGAAAGGATCATTGGGAAATAATAAAGTGGTTTCTATGTTTTCTCAAATTTTTAGAAGCACTGGAATTATGTTTTGAAAACACTGAGCCATTATAAGGGTAGATTGATGAAAGTTTTGGAGGATATTTAGAAAAATAGAGAAGTACAATGGGATTTGTGTTTACATAAAGAGGAATTATTTTAAGTTATATGTGAAGACTTAATTCATCAGACACACTATCAATCATGAATGTATAGTAAATTTATATATAGGAAACATGGAAGGAGATATTATAGTTTAGGAGATTGTTAGAGGAGCTTAGAAAAAAATAAAGGAATGGAGTGTTATTTTTTAATAGTTATAGTGGAATTCATATTGTGAAGAATATGGTGTTTCACTCAAAGAAAAACACATTTTACTAAAATATCACTTTATTCAAAAATTGGTGGAGGAAGGATCACTGGAGCTGTGAAAGGTAAAAGGAAGTTAGAATATAGAGGATATGCTAACAAAGATTACAGTTCATGGGATTTTGAGGCAATGTTATGAATTATGAATTTTTTAATTGGGATAAAGGGGATGAGACTCATTGGTTGTTTCTATAGGAAGAAGGAAGGATAATATTCTTTAGTGATCCAATGAATTTGGGGAGAATCAAAGAAAATAGTTCTAAAATAGGATATCATTATGTTGTTGTGAGATGTTTTTTCAAAAAATAAATTACATATATTTAAATTCTTGTTTTAGAGGAGATATTATAGAATTGTATAGGTACATATGTTTTAGAACCAAGAATTATGAAAGTATAAGTGGCTACAACATCATGACTTCCAGATCTGAATGAAGGATTGTGGAATGAGAAATGAACTTGAATAAGACTAAGTCTAATGGTGATATAAGAATAGAATGATGGTTTGAATTGTTTAAATAAGAATAATTAAATCTATATAATATTGAATTATATTGTTCATTAGGTTTTATAAAGTTAATTTAGTTGTATTTTTTCACATCCAGGACCAACTCACTCTATGAATAGTTGCTGAAACAGTTCCCAAAAAGGCCTAAATGATGCCTTCTCATACACCAGAGGCTGCTGATTAGTGACGATGACTTAGGGTGTGTCTATAGGGATAATATTCCCTCATATTAGATTAAGAAAGCAATAGAAATAACCAAACATCATCCATAATAAAAAGTAATCATAGTGAAGAAGTAATAAATATAACAAGTCTACAATAAAATGAGATACAGTGAATCCCCGAACAACCATGTCATTCATACAACACTGATCACCCAGTGGGATAACCAAATATTCAGGGATAAATGTAAGAAACATAAATAAAAATTACAAGTAACTAATTCCAAAATAGAGACATACCATGTACCAAAATCTCCATACATGTTTGATCCATCCAACTCAATCTATCCAAAACCTTAGCTCAACTGGTTCCTACAATTAAGTGATGTCTGATCGGGTACCCTAGTACAATGGTGTCCCAAGTAGGGTGTGAGTAAAAAACCCAGTAGGACACCACTAATATGGACTCGAATATAGCCACTAAATTCAAGGTATATGTAAGTAAACTACTCTACTAGAATAATAATATCTAATGATGAAAGTAAAATAACTAATCAATGTTATACGGAGGGATTGATGGATACCCTGGTATGACCATACCTACTTCTACCAGTACTGGAATGTCTCTAATCAAGCTGTATCACCACAGGGGGATACAAATCCTAGACCTGGGATTACCCATACTCGCATCCACTAAATGTAAGTAGGATTCTAGGTATGAACTAGTTACCATGTAAATAAGGAATAACAGTAGATTCTAGGAGTCCTAGTCGTACTCATCAAGCCACGTGTAACTGGAAGAACCCAAATGATGTCTCAACATTCTTTAATCTTTTTCGATGATGGATTCCTAGTTCTTGGTCCATAGACTATCAAGAAATTAGAAGTGGGATAAGTTCCTAAGGATAATGATTCCTAGGGAACATGTAAGGAATATTATCTTGATATAAGATAATAACTTGACATCATTCAATAACTATATCAATAGTTAATTTGCAGATAGCCATGGTAAATTTAGTTTTGGTGCATCCTCCGAATCCTAAGAAGTATCTCAGAATCAGGGAGATCATAATCAATCCTCAGGGATGTCACAATCATGCAATGATTAGGGGAAATACAACCAACCAATATCCTATAAAATCACCTAGACCCTAGAAAGTTAGGAAACTCGGGTGACACACAATATAAGATGGGTTTTGAAATGCTCTTGTAAACCTCCTCTTTGTTTCCTATGCAGGGAGGAATTCCAGTGACACTAGGAATTCCAATATCAGAAACATTTAATAAATAAATATCATAAGTTGGATACTAGGAAGTACCTATGGGAATCCCCATCATTCCACCACATCATATTAGTCCCACAGGTTAATTTCTTATAATAGCTTCATCAACAATAACTAGGTGGAATAATAAATAAGAAAGCACGGTTAGCCGAGTGCCTAAAAGCTTGAATACCATCACAAAGCCTTTATCTCACATGTTTGGTATGGGTTCTAAGGGGAAACTCATTACCATATTTAACTATAGTCACAAAGCACTCACTTAAGGTCAATCAACTAGTATGACACTCATTGGTGTCCCCTAGGATAATGCACTAGAGAGGTATCCCTTGAGGGATCCTCAAGGTTAGTATGTAAGTAGATGAGTCCCTCTTAAGACCCTTGGAAATTGTATATAAATAGAGACATCCCTTTTATGATCCTCTAGGATAGAGTCACAGTCTGATGTCAACAACTGATACACTAGTACGTCACATCTTATATCATCATGGGAAGGGTAGCATGGCCTTATCAAATACACATGGTCTTGCCACTAAGGAAATAGTCATGAAATGGTTCATAACCCATATTGATGCCCATGGTTTCTCTTAGATGGTTTACACACCCATCCCATTCCTTGTCTACCTAAGTTCTATCCACATAGGCTTCCACAAGGGCTAACATGCCTCACCTAGTGCAACCATACATCCTTAGAAGTCTAGAGGCCACTTGATTTCTCAAGGGTCTCGATCTTGGTCATCAGGGGCAAGGAAGGAATCTACCACACAAGGATTGTCATTAACTCCTAGATTCCATCCATTATAATTAATTAAATAAAAATTAAATAAGAAAATTCATTAAAATAAACTAGTCTAGGGAATTTCACTCAAGAGATATCCCAAGTACTCACATGGCACTTTACACATGTATAAATACCATAGTATAAATATGATAGTCCAACTACTTTATACAAAGCTTTCAGTTTATTTTCCAGAGGCTGTCAAAAATTTCCATGTTCCGTCCAATATCATCTAAGGCACATGATGTCCTTTGTAATAAACAAATAGAAGAAATTAATTAATTATAATAAAATTTTAATTAATTAATAAATATCAACAGGATATAAACAATCAAAAAAATTATTAAATACAAAGTCACAATTCCTCTAACCACATCACATGATCCTGTTTCATTAGAACCACAACCAAACACTTGTTAACAACCCACAAAACACCCTTAACCTTGAATCGGGAATACACCCTAAGAAATTGGGTATAAAAAACAACCATGAAATTTTATTTAAGCTTTAAAAATTTGAGAAATCACTATGGATACATAAGTCAATGAAATAGAATGCTACGAAATGTAGACGACCTCTTGGGTAATCCTCTTCCTAAGTAGCATAAAATCCATATCATTAGTATCTGATTCCACTATGATCAGGAGGAATAATAACTCAAAAACCTAAATGGGGAAACTAAAAATTAGAGGAAGGAGAATAGAATATCATTAAAAGTTAGTAGAGTTAAAAACTTGACAAAAATCATTGAAAACTGCTTCTAATTCCACCATGAACTCCCCTTGAAGGGGTTTGAAGAAGGGAAGGAGAGGTGTGGCTACCTAGATATATATGGTAGAGGGAGGAAGAAAATAGGGGGTTTCCCTATTAAATAATATATGGTAAAATGTATAAATTCCACATTTTAATAGACTACATGGTTTGGCCGTATGGTTTTTCAAACCACATGATAACCATGAACCTTCACTGTCCAAGGCACACCTACCTTGCATGGTTATAACACATGGTTTAACAGACCATGAACCAACTGTATGACACATATAAAATTTATTTTAGAGGCTTGTTGATATCCCCATGGGCATTTTTAATTCCCATAGGGTTACCGAATTTATATATTTATAACATGAAACAAACAAACCACTAAACTACAGGGTAGTATATGAATTCAAGTCCAAGGTCAAACCCGAAAAGATAGGGTTGGATAATAATAAAAAATTAAAAAAATATTTTTGATTTGAAGAAAATAAAACTAAGCTATCGAGTATTTGATTGGTGGAGAAAGTGGTAGAAGAAAATAGAAAATATGTTTTAGGTAGTAATGAATCTAGGTTTATGGAAAGAAAATGTCTGAAAACAGTCAATTACTAATCATGAAGTCATTAAAATAAGATCCTAGAGAGTCCAATTCTCATTATAAAAGTTCTCTATCCAATGATTTCTTTTTCTCATGATATGGTACTTTAGATTACAAAGGATGAGTAACCAGAAACCATATTTAAAAAAAGAGCATAGAAAAACTCAATGGTAATGGTAGAAGTATAAACCATATATCTCACATTAAATAGTAGTATTCAATAGAATTAGGAAATGGTCATTCTCAAATAAAGAAAGAAATTAAACCCACTTCCCAACCCAGCTCACAATTTTCATGCAAAAAGTAAACAGTAAAGGGATAGAATTTAAGAAAAAATATGAAATGCTGATATAAATTGAAAAATAAAATAAAATTACTCATAAAATCAATCCCTATTCATCATACATAATATAAAACAAATAAATCACCCCCTCTTGATAACTTTTAGAGGGTTTAGAAAAGAATAAAGAAAATCCCATAGAGAAGTGGAAACGGGGCTCTATAGCGGGTGTGGTCAAGTTTAGCAGGTGTCCATTCATGATTCTCCCTCCAATAGTCTTCCAAACGTGAAATTGAGGCATGGTTTTATAAGGTTTTTGGTCAAAACATTGGTGGAATAATAGGTCTCACAAATATTTTTTTTGGTTTTCTAAAACTATCACGATGTGTAAATTTACATAGCATGTAATCCATGCCAGCATTTATTTTTTCATAACTATTTCTATCTTGAACTTTCATGTTGTGCATTGTGTACCTGATGTGTACTATCTTTCCATATCATGTAATGACTTCATTAATTTTCCTAGTAGTGATAGATCGTACTGATTAACTAACACCATGTAATGTAATACACGACGTGTAAATAGTCTTTTTCCAGTTTTCTAGCCTTCTCCACCTTCAAAAATCCGGTGTCATGACACTTTTCTTCACTCATAGTGAGAAGTGTCTTTTAGTTCTAAAATATCACCTATTTTTGATCCTTTTACACTTATATATTGTTTCCTACCATAAAACATAAAATAGTCAAACTGCTTAAAATTTTGAAAAATTCATCAATTAAATACAGAAATCAATATATTAGAATACTATAAAATGTTTACAAGAAATATAGATATCACTCATATAATTTTCCATGTCTCCAAAAAAGTTTTTTTTTCTATTATGTATGCCTATGTCAACTTGGCCACATGTTTATCCCACATGGTTAACACTAACTATTCACCATTGGCTTCACTTTTCCAAAACTTCAACTTTGGGTACCAAACCCCTAGAACACTCATAAAAAATCTAAAACTCTTTACAATCCTTAAAACATATCTAAAACATTATTTTTTGAGGTTATAACATCCACAATTTTCTTCTAAATCTTTAATCTAAGTGTGACACATCCAATAATCGGTAATTCAGATTCCATCTAAAATTTCCATATCATATAGACAAAGGATCATACAACCTCTCAACATTAATACATCTCATTCCCAAGAAGCCTTAGTTTCATAAAAAACATCTCAAACTTCCTCAAATATGAATTCCCAATCAAATGGTTGCATTACATTTTTGAATGCCTAATGCACTTCTAAGAATCACTTTAAATACATGGTACTCAACCCACTAAAACATGATCCAAAACTCATTAAAATTTCTGAAACATAGAGAAATAACTTACTCGATCCTATCTAAGTCAAACTATGCTCACATCATCATATGATTCCTCAACCATCCTATGATTATCCACACCATAGGTCATTTCTTTCAAAGACCTATTATGAGTCATGACACTTCCACTATTGGAATTTCCTACTGAAGCATGCCTTTAGTGTTCTAACGACACTCCCATCACTTTTCTGAATATGTTATTCCAGTTCACACATTTATCAATATGTTATGATCTTAGTGTTCAATATGTTATGCCCTTAGTGTTCTCAATTTTATCTAAATGGATGAATTCCAATTGACTAATCTTAACTTGTTCATGTCATACTTTCCTTGAAAATCCTCGACTAACTTTTAGACTTCACCTAGATCATCCCAAAAATATTATTTATGTGGTTCCTCAACAAACGCATATAAATATCCAATATAACTCAATTCAAACAACCACTGAAAGTCTATTCTCGAAATTATTTGCTTCTACCATCAACACATCCCCAAAACCCGATCCGAATTATTTTATCCCAACGCACATCGAGATTGTTCAAAGCATGATCATCGAAGCCCATAACTGACTTCTGGTGATATTTCCTAGATGATAAATCCCCTATTCATTTCCATTATAGTTCCTCAACACAAACACTATTTAATTCCTAATCTAACACCATAGGATCATCACTAACACCTCACTCCCCTTACCTACACTTGGACTCCTTCTAAGACCATATTCCAACCTATACTAGACATTTACCAAGGAAGACCAATTGTACCCAATTTCATTTATCCAATGGAATAAAAATTCATGTGACTATCCAATATCCAATCACATACCCTCGCATAACCCTTATTTTAATGAGGGTCTCACACTAGTGTCTAACATCCTTCTCCCCTCCTTAGGAGTATCCTTGTCATCACACCAATGAAACAAGTTATTGATCACTATATCCCATGCCATATGCATTTTCAGATATAACAATTAGCATGGTTAGAAACCTAATATTTCCCAAGTGATGATAATAAATTCCTTAGGCACTCATACCCAAATCCATGAAAATAGTATCCATATAATTTTTTGAGTTTCAAATCATAATGAGGCCACCACCCCCCGAGTCTCTCCTCAAAAGACTCTACCATTAAACACATGTAACTCTTTGTAAGCCATGATCATGCTAAGATAGGCTTCACTTACCTTTAATTAAACACTAACACCACATCCCTAGATAGTTCATGCCAAGATTCATCCTTTGGCCAACCATATCTTGAGACACAATTTATTATTGAAGTCTTATCTACCTTGAAGATAAATTTATCATTTCATCATAAATCCTGGGAAACCATGCCTGTGACCTTTATTTGAAACCGTAGGTCATTGGATCACATAAAACTACTCACAGATTAATGATTTAAATGGTTACCATGTGAAACTTATGAGTACTATTTTTATCTTTCCCAATGCAATGGTGTAAAATTATGTACCACATAATCACACCACTCTACTCAAACTTCTACAAGCTGCACGTTATAAGGAAATTATAATAATGGTACTTGAAATGTCAGTCTCGACACACCGGGTGCTCCCTAGAAACCCCTATTAAATATTGGACACCTTACATGTGCCATGATTCATCAGTGACCAATCTCCTCAAAACATTGTTTTATCAGTTCAGATACACACCCTTAGTCTAAATCATGTCAAACACATCCAAAATCTTAGCTTTCACCTGACACCATTCCAGTCCCGAGTGGATACTAGCGCTATAAACACACTGGGAACATAAAAACGACAAGTAAATAGGGATTGATACTGAAATGGTCTTTCCCATTGAAGAAAATCTCGATACCCTAGCATTATTTTTGATTCCTCATAAACCAAAGGCATCATTAAGCTTATGTCACATACTCGATAACATATCTAGTTCATTAAACTTGTGACAAGCGTACCACCAAGATCACTACCTCTAAACATGTCCATAAACCTAGTCAACCCCTATAGAAACATTCCCTTTATAATATTGTTCATTGAATCATTGGGTTTGGAGTCCAAACTAAGGGCCTCTAGATATCCCACATAGGCCTTCCATTCAAATGTAACATCCCAAACCCAGATGCCACCTAATAGTACTTTGAGCCTGGTTAGTCACTTGGCCTCAGGAACATTTCCCCAAATTCCAGAGGCAGCTGAATAGCAGTTATTGCATAGGTGTGATATTGGGTAGACCATTCCCTCATTAGTAGAGTGTAACACAATGAAATACGACAAAAATTTAATAGCGAAAGCGGTATTATCATACAACGAAAGTAAATAGTGTAAGAATGATAATATAAATGACTATAATTCATATCATACAATAGATTATGCTTCATAATACATGTTCTAGAAAATATCCAAATAGGTTTCAATTCTATTAGAGACAATAAAAGTTCCAAAATTGAAAAAGGGAAAAAGTATCCAAATAGCATCACAAGCCTCATCTTTGTCCCATTCTCTCCTACTACTAAACAATATATTATGTACCTGTAGGAGGGTGATTTACCTTATAAACACCTACAATCATATAATCAGTTTGGGTCCAAAACATGAACCAAATAGGGTGTGAGAATAAATCCCAATAGGTAACCACCCAAGGAATATGCCAATTTTTCAGTGAATATATATAATAGGCATAGTAAAATAATGAAAATAGTAATATAGGAATCAGCCAAAATTAATCTACCCTATAAGCACTAGTTTCCATTTCCATTCCATTTCATTTAATTAATAGTTCAATTACATTTAATGTTATAAGTCTCGAGATCCATCCTAAGCCCGAAAACCCCTGTATAGCAGTAAGCACAACATATGCCTTAGAAGGAAATATAAGAAAGAATAAGTAATGACTGAATCCAATATTGTGCTTTGTCTTGGTAAACACATGATAAATCATTTCAATATGCAATATAACATGGTCATGCCCTTTACATTCCAAATTTGTAATTCAAGTATCACTCTAGGTGAAAATCCACCAACATTCTATAAGCATGTCCTAGTGAATCTCATAGGAACCCAATATCACTCTCGGTGTGGTTTAAGTCCATTTCAGCTAAGACCTTCCTTGGAGGTCCTATAAGGAAGTCCCAAGTACCACTCATGATAGAAATCCAATGCCTCTTAATCCCATCCATGGAATCCAATAGGAATCCACGATTCACTCATTATTTTCGTACATAGGCTCTATGAGCCCGTCCATGGAATCCATAGTTCACTCACGACTTAACCTTATAAAAAAACCCATTGATCTGATCCAAGGAATTACAAAGAATACAAGGTTCACTCAAGGGATCAATGTACAATAGAAATATAATCCCATCCATGCAATTCTAAATAGAATCCATGATTCAAAAAATGCTATTTACCAATTAACCATAACGGGTTCAAAATAAAAATTCATTAGACATGCTAGGGTCAAAACCATAAGCATATAACAACTCACCACCATGGGTGTCACAAGATAGGACCAAACTCTAAGGATTTTCCTATTATTACTCACATTGGTAGATACAACTTAGTAAGCCTCTCATGTAATCTAAACTATTACAAGGCTTTAGCATAACCTAACTCATGTGGGAAGGTTCAAAATTAGAGAAGAAAATTCTAAACATGATTAATCAAGTTTAGGAATAACATGGGTTAAGGGTAAATTCACCTATCCCATTCCCAGAGACAATTGATAAGCTATCAAACAACTTCATTTTAAACAACGTAAAAATGGGAAATCAAGGCTTACCTCATAGGTATCCTAGAAAAAACAACCATAAAAAAGTCAAACTGGGAAATCACCCATGGGGTGGCCCTTAATATGGGTAAACAACAAATTAGATGATTTGAAACCCCTATTTAATTACCCAAAAAAGAATAGGAAACAATAGTAATGATTTATAAATTAAGGCAACACCCCAAAAATGTGCACGCGACACTCCAATATATATAAACAGCTCGACATTTGATGAAAGGCACGAGGCCACCTAACTTAGGATTGTGCTAGATATCTCATTAAGTATCAGGATTTGATTCACCTCATTTTGGGAGAAATATAAAGAATGGATGAAGATTGGGATATTATAGAATTTGAGCATAAATAAAAATAGTGCAATATATAAGCAGAAGAAACAAATATGGATAAAAATAAATTGAGGCATTACCATTGTGGATCTACAGAGACGAACAACGATCGAAATGGAGGCCAAACGAAGAAGGGACATGAAAAGGGAGAATAGGATCAAAGGGAGATCTCCCATGGTTCTCTTACTGTGTAAAATAGGTAGGATAAATTTTAAGTTAACAAATTTCATGTGAAAAATGGCCATTTTACCCAAAATATCTAGGTCGTGCGGTTTACCCAAATCTTTATTCAAACCATGCGTAAACCATAAAAAACTCATTGTAAGTCACCAGGTCACTCGTACAGCTACCCTGCATAGTCTGACTAACCATGAAGCAACTGTGCGATAATCTTTACCTCATTCTACAATTTATGCTGACTATCCGCACAACCATGCGGCTACTACCAAACGGTTTCCTCTAACCGCGTGGTAGGCTCAAAACACCAAAGAGTTGGGTTCCGGTCTCCCAACGATCCCTTGACCCCCCTAAATCTCCAATGACCTCAACAAGCATCCAAATTAGGCCATATTTCAGCAATTAAACTAATAATTGATAGGAAACACAAGATCTGTACCTCAATAAAGAATATGGTTCTTAAAAACATCCACCCTTAAAGTAATTTGTCCCCGAATTTCCCATGCAAGGGCGGTGAAGAAATGTTTGAGAATAACTTCGGCCACTACAATTGTACATCAGCCTCCCTCTCATAGGCCTTGTCCTACACTCAACCGTGCTACCATAACACCCATACTAAAGGAACATAGTGGCCTCATAGAACCTTCATGCCATGATCTACAATACGGATGAGTTGATCCTTAAAGGATTCATCCTACTGTAGCTCAACCTACTCAAAAATCATGAGACGAGTCTTAAAAGTAATGTCTTAGTTGAGAAACAAGGAAGATGTCATGCATAGACCGATACCTCTAAGGTAACAGAAACCGATAGGCCACCAGCCCGACTCTCTCTAGAATCTTGAACGTCCTGACATATCATTGAAAAATATTACCTTATATCCTAATATTCTTGTGTCCCAACCTTAGTGCAACACATAGGAAAACACGATCCCCACCCTCAAACTCTAGAGGTTATCTACGATGATCAGTGTAGGATTTTTGATAAAACTGTGAACTATCCGTCTACTTATGAATCAACTGTACCTGTTCTATGGTCTCCTGGACAAGACAAGGTTCCAACATAGCCGCCTCTCCTACCTCCAGCCAACATAGGGGTGATCAGAATGACTTACTATATAAATCTTTATATGGAACCATATGAATAGTATCATGGAAGTTATTATTATAGACGAACTCCACCAGAGTTATGTGCCTCACCTAAGAACCCCCAGAATTCAAGATGCATGCCCGCAACATGTCCTCAATCTACTAAATAATGCACTCTAACTTGCCATCTATCTAGGGAAAGTAAGTTGTGCTCAGAAGCACATGTGTACCCAGTACCATGTGTTTCCCTTTCCAGAAATGAGAAGTAAACCAAGAATCCCTATCTAAAAAGATAGACTATGGGACCCCGTGTAGTCATACAATGTCATTAATTTAAAACCTCCCAAGATCATCAACAATGAAGGTTTCCTTGATCGATAGGAAATGTGAATCATTTGAGGGACTTTTGAAAAAAACCCAAGAAACATCATTAACTCGAGGAAAACTTAGTAAACCTTTCACAAAATCCATCATGACATCATTACATTTTACTTCTGGAATGGGTAGCTGCTGTAAAAGTCCGACTGGTCACTAGTGTTCTGACCTCACCTGCTAACAGGGGGAACATCTCATGTAAAAACCAGATACTTCTCTTTTAATACCTGGCTACCAATATTAATTATGTAAATCCTGATACATCTTTGTGACACCAGGATGCACTGATCATACTATGGAATGAAAATCCCACATAATCTCTTCGTGCATGACTACTGAAACCCACACATGACCATTTAACCTCATAACCTCATCCTTGTATATGGACCAACCAGGAGGAGGGTACTCACATACCACACTCTCTTGTAGAACTCGTCCTACGAAATCTGATATCTTTCTCACCCTCACTCTTTCTAGTAGTGTAGAGGTAACAACTAAAGAAGAAAGAAACATCTTACCTTGACCTTTGTGAACCTCCAAGTGCATATCATAGATAAAGGCCATAAGTTTCCACTTGTTACTAGCCTACTGCACTGCCTATATCTGAGTCCTCCTTCTTAGTGAATCCACCATGACATTTCCTTTCCTAGGCATGTAGGCAATCTCTAATTCAAAATAATGAAGGTATTCTACTCACCTTCACTACCTCAAATTCAAATCACACATTGTAAATATGTACATGAGGATTTTTTGGTCCGTGTAAACCAAAAAAGGCTCTCCCAGTAAGTAGCATATTCAATAGCCTAAATCATGGACAACCATAGCCAACTCAAGATCGTGTATCAGATAATTTCTCTCATGTGGCCACAACTACTGAGACCCGTATGCAATGACTTGATCCCCCTACATAAGAAATTCTCCTAGAACGATACTTGATTCATCATAGTACCTAGTGTAACTCCTGCATGGATTTATAAAAATCAGTATCAATGCTGAAGTCAATCTCCCTTTCATCTTCTGAAAGGTCATCTCGCAAGAATCTATCCATACATACTTCGAACCCGTTTTAGTCAAGCCTGTCAATAACGCTTATAAATGTGAGAAGTTATGTATGAAATACCTATAGTAACAAGACAAACCTAATAAACTATGCACATAAAATACGTTATTTGGATACCCCCAAGATACTACTTCTCTCACCTTCTCTGGGTCCATTGATACTCCCATCTATAAGATGATGTGACCTAATAAGTAAATCTAATCCATACAGAAGTGTCCCTTTGTGAGCTTTGAATATAAATGATGTTCTCTCAATGCACTCAATGAAATCTCAAGATATTTTTCAAGGTTGTGTTGATTGTGATAATACACCAAGATATCATCAATTAAAACTGCAAAAAATTATTCAAGATAAGGATGGAACACACAGCTCATCAACGCCATGGAAACCACAAGTGCATTCATGAGACCAAATGACATAAAAAGATACTCATACAGACCATACCTACTCTGAAAGGCTATGTGAGGTATATATGATGATATAACATGAACCTGATGATAACCGGATCTCAAATTGATCTCTGAGAAAACTCATGCTGCTTAGAGATGGTTGAAGAGATCATCTATCCGTGGAAGAGGATACCAGTTCTTAACCATTAAATGGTTCAATTTTTGATAATCCATACATATCATGAGGATAATGTATGAATTTTTCAAAAAAAGGATTGATGAAACCCATGGACATGTCTTGGGTTAGATGAAACCCTTGGTCTCTAAGTCCTCTAGCTGCCTCTTTAGCTCTTGAAACTTCATTGTTGTCATCTTGTAAGGAGTAATGGATATCCATGGATCTCCTAGAACTAGCTCAATAGAGAACTATACCTCTCTCACCAGAGGTAAACTTGAAAAATTAATCTTGGAATACATCCCTAAAATTATCAACTACTCGATGGAAATAAATATGGAATATTCCCTGATCATCTATATATAAACTCACAATCTGGGCTCTCATCCTTCCCAATCCATGATGCTCAGGTTCAGCTCGACTTGCCTAGACATTCCATTCACCTTTGTGTTGAAATGATCCCCCCTCTGGTGTCATAAAACTCACCCTGAATTGATAGAAATAAAAAAGGACCTAAATGAAACCAAACAGTACATCCCGAGGATGACATCAAATCCTATCATCCCTAGGACATAGAGGTCCCATAAGAAGTGACACCCACTAACCTCAAGGGGTCATTCCTTGCACTGACACACACCTAAAATTCTAATCCCTAAAAGAGTGTATAGAATCATAACATCATTAGAAGTAAAAACACAAAGCCCAAGGATCTACACAATGGGTACATATATGAAACTGTGTGAATCCACTTTATCAAAAAGTGCAAAAGCTAAAATGGAGGCTACTAGAATATTACCTCTGATAGTAGAGGGTCTGGGTTCCTGCTCCTACTAGGTTTGTTTCACTACATAAGTCTAGCCTGTACCATGGACCTGTGACCCTTCCTAGCTACCCTAAAATGATTCACTCTATTGTCTCTAGGAACCTGGGGTCGGGCTACCATAGCCACGACCACCACCTTGTCCTGAACGACCAGATGCATTCCATCTCCCTTACTAGTAAGAAGCTCCAAACACCGCTTTTGAATGTAGAGGCAATGCAGACCCTCTCTCACTATTTACCATTGGAAACGTCCTGTAAAAATGATGTAGATGTATCATATTGCTGAAAGATTGGCACTCGATTGGGTCCAACAGATACTATGACCTAATATTCCCCATTTTACTACACTGGTAGCACCTCACTTGGCTTCCTAATGATATTTTCTAACTATTAGTATCACCGTGAGAAATCTCTAGAGGATGCTTCATATTACCGGTCAAGAAAGTACTAGATCTAGGTTCTGAACCACTCTGGCTCTCACCTCCAGATTCCCTTAGGTAACACTCTGTGATCAGTGCCTGATTCACTATAGTAGAGATGGTAGTCAAACTGAATACATTTACTTGTGATCAAATGTCATATCTGAGACTATACTCAAATCACCTAGCTTTCAATACATCATCACGCATCAGAATTAGTGTGAAGTGCCAGAGCTTAGTGAAATTGTCTTAGTAGTCTATAACTGACAAATAACCCTACTCCAGATGCATAAATCCTTAGATTTATCAACCCTCAGCATCTCAAGATAGTAATAATCATGGAAGACTATCTAAAAATATCTCTATGTTGTATCTCGATGATGCTATTCCCGAGTGATAACGTTCCAACATCTCTTGGAAGAATCAAAAATCATGTACGTAGAGAGTTTTACCCTCCTCTAAAGAGGCATCTCTAAATGATTTCAGAAAGAAAAGATGGCCTCTAACTATGACTCTGTATCCTGTGGTCTTCCATGACCCGAAAACATGGGTAGATGCTACTGCTGGAACACCCACAATAGCTCATCCATAGATGTGGAAGGCTTTGGTGTGCTCTGAAAGGTTTTTAATGAACCCCATAAAGCCTTCATGGAATTGTTCATCAGCACCTATATCTGGTATAATAGATGGTGCTGCAACTGGAATAGCTGGAGGATCCACTGGTAGCCCATGGCCTACCGACTCTGGGGTATGATCCTCACCACCCTCCTAACATATAGCTAGAGGTCATCATTTTGTAATGACTCTATAAAGCCAAGAACACACTCAGTTCAATATCATTTCAAGGTTCATAACTCAAAAGCGTAGTTACAAAACGGGATAGGTCAAAACCATCATCTAAGAACACACCCCTCTACTTGCCCCATGAGTCAGGTACTGGTGTCAAACAAACAAGAGACTAAAAAAAGCACACTACTAAGGTCAGGTCATGTCTAGGTATATATCAAAATCCATTTCAGTTTCACTTTATTTCAAATTCATTTCATATTTATCACATCCAATTTTATAAGGGTAAACCCAATGGAATGTTTAATTCTGATCTGTGGGGGCCCATACTCCCTACGAATCAAAGCTTGGCATCCACGAATAGCACATCGAAACACAATTTAATACAAGGCTGAAACATGATCCAAAAAGTCTGATCCAAGAGGTCCCATACACCTTAGGGACCAAATCTTGGCATATATCCAATTCAAACCATAACATGTACCAATTCACCTATCACAACAGTATGCATATCTATCACAACATCTATCAGAACAACATGCAATCTGTAATACTATCTAAATGGAATGGCATAATGCATGGAATGTGATTTATAAAAAGTGTATATATGATACATGAGATGGAATAACCTCATATCATTGGGTTATAATACAATATAACAGAAAATCATATTAAAAATAACCGCGCAATACAAGTGTGTCACCCAACAGTGAAATAAAATCAACTATAATAGCTCAAAACCCAAAAATAACAATTCAATTAGAGGAATTTTGGATTTTACCTATATGTGGGGTAGCTACTCCTAGGCACAACTTATTACCAAACCCATTTCCTCCCTATCCCTGTCTATTGTCACCAAATAGTAAAGAAAACTAGAAAAGTTCCTTGGATACCACTTTCTAACATCCCGAACCTAGATTCCACCCTATCGTGATCTGATACTGATTGGTCACATAGCCTCAAGTGTATCTCCACAAATTCCAGAGGCTTATGACTAGTAGAGAGGACCTAAGTGTGATATTGGGGAGAATATTACCTCATTAGCAGAGTGTAACACAATGAAATGCAACAAAAACTCAATAGAGAAAGCAGTATTATCATACAATGGATATAAACAGTGGAAGACCAATAATATAAATAACCAGAAGTCATATCATAAAAAAAATGATTCTCCATGTTACATGTTCTATAAAATATCCAAATAGGTCATAATTCTATCATATACAATAAAAGTTCCAAATGAACAAAAGGGGAAAAAGTATCCCAATAGCATCGCAAGACTCATCTTGGTATCATGCTCTCCTGCTCCTGAAAAACATATAATTTACCTATAGGAGGGTGATTTCCTTTATAAAAACCTATAATCATATAATATGTTTGGGTCCAAAAAATGACCCAAACATGGTGTGATACTAAATCCCAATAGGGAACCACCCAAATTTTGTGCCAATCTGTCAGTGAATATATATAACATGCAATGTATAATAATGAAAGTAGTAAGTGAGGAAGCACTAAAAAATAAATAGTCCTACAAGTAATGGTTTTCATTTATATTCCATTTTATTTGATTAATAGATCAATTAAATTTAATATTATATGTCTCGAGATCTGACTTAATCCCAACATCCCTCGTATGGTAGTAAGCACAACAGATGTTTCAGAAGGCCATCTAAGCAAGAAAATGTTACAACCAAATCCAAGCTTGTGCTTTGGCTTGGAAGAGGTGTCATAAACCATTTCAATATAAAATATTACCTAATCCCATCCTTTACATTTCTAAACTGGAATTAAAGTATTAATCCAGGTGATAATCCACCAAAAATCTACAAGACCATCCATGTGAATCTCACAGGAGCCTGTTATCACTATAGATATGGTTTAAGTCCATGTCAACTGAGCCCGTCCTTGGTGGTCCTATATGGAATCCCCAAGTATCACTCATGACATAAAGTCAATTCCTCCTGATCTTGTCCATGTAATCCTATAGGGATCCATGATTCACTCAAAATTTTATTACATTGCCTTTATGAGATCATCCATGGAATTCCGTGGTTTGCTCATGAATTTACCTTATGAACAAACCCATTGAGCCCATCCATGCATTCCAAATAATCCAAGGTTCACTCAAGGGACCAAGGTACAATAGACATATAATCATATCCATATAATTCTAAATAGAATTCATGATTCACCCAATGTTATTTACCAATTAACCATAACAGGTTTAAAATAAAATTTCATTAGACATGCTAGGGTCAAAACCATAAGCATCTAATAACTCACCACCATGGGTGTCACAAGCTTGGACCAACCTATAAGGATTTCCCTATCATTAATCATTTGGGAACATACAAATTAACAATATTATTGGTTAATATAAACTATTACAAGTCTTTAACATAACCTAACTCACTTGGGAAGGTTCATAAGGAGTAAACCATTACAAATGTGCTTAATCAAGTTTAGGGATACCACAGATCATGGGGAAAGTCACCTATACCATTACATTAGCCTATTAAAAAGACATAAAATGACATGGAAATTAATTTATTTAATCAATTTCATTTTAAACAACCTAAGAATGGGGAATCAAGGCATACCTCATAGATATCCTAGGCCGAATGAGCATAAAATAGTCAAACTGGGCACTCACCCATGGGGTGGCCCTTAATCCGGGTAAACAACCAATTACATGATTTGAAACCCTTATTTAATTACCTAAACAATAATAAAAAATAACATGTATGATTTATAAGTCAAGGAGAAACCAAAAAAATGGGTGCACAACACTCTGACATATATAAATAGATTGAAATTTGATGAAAGGCACAAGACCACCTACCTTAGGCTCATTCTTGATGGCTCACCCAGTATTAGGCTCTGATTCACCTTGGTTTTGGAGAAATCTGAAGAATGGATGATGAACGGGATATTAGGGCATATGATCCTAAATTCAAATATCAAAATTGATAATCATAAGTAATTAATATGGATAAAGAATAATATAGGCATTACTATTACGGATCTTGGGAGACAAACGACAATTGAAATAGAGGTCAGACAAAGAAAGGATTTGAAAAGGGAGAATAAGATCAAATGGAGCTCTCCCATAATTATCCTACCATGCAATGAAGAAGGGAGGAGAAATTTTATGTTAAAAACATTTTAGGGAAAAATGGCCATTTTACCCAAAATATATGGGTCACATTGTTTACTCGTACGGTTTGTCAAACCATGAGTAAACCATTCAAAACTATCTGTAAGTCACCATGGCACTCACACCGCTACCCCACACGGTTTTACTAACCATGTGGTAAAAATTCTGTAGTCTCTCCCTTAATATTCAATTTCTATAGACTTGCTGCATGGTTTCCTCTAATCATGCGGTGGGAAAAAAACAACCAAGAGTTGGGTTTCGGGATCCCAGTGAGCCCCATAAACCACTGAGCCTCCTATGACCTCAATGAGAATCTAAATTAGGCCATATTTCTACAATTAAACTGAGAATTGATGGAAAACACAAGATTCATACCTCAATGAGGAACCAAGATCTTATATAAAGTCTCAAATTAGGGTCACTAGGTCCATCCACCTAGACCATAGGTCCCTCACACAACAAGTTTAATACCTTTTTAATTGCAACACATGGGTAACATCCATGTTCCCACCTAAACTATTACATGACATCTAACACACCTAAAATTTCTCTATAAGGAGGTAAAAGTAAAGGAATATAACAAGATAACCAACATATGAGGGTCAAAACCTATAAACATTAGTTAAATTATACAGGTTTACAATTCCAAGTTATAGAGGAAGATGCCCTTAAAGTTGTAATTGTAATCCCATTTAGGTGAAACCTTTTGGTATCTATTAACTTAAAGGAGGATTTATAATTTCATAAACATTTAAGATATCAACTACCAAGAATTAACATACCATGCCCTGATCCTCTCCAAGAATGTTCATTAGAGATTTCTCCCTAGAGTGTCATGATACCAAAGAGAAGAAAGATAATGAACTGATCCTTATCAGGTATCCGTATATAGTAATATCCCCACGAGGTTCTAGTTCACTATAAATATTCACGTGTCTATCGACATTTCACTTGTTGATCAGAATAGATAACCATAAATAAGGTTTGTTTCACTAAAATATCTTAACAAGATAGATGAGAAAACTCCATGAAGGTTTTTACAAATCTCTAGTTAACCTCACTTGAAAAGGATGCACCCATAAATGGGCTACTAGAAGGGTATTTTCTAACCAGGTCAACATGGTTCTCCAAAAAATCCCTCTCCAAGGAATCAAATGAACCTTATGACCTACTAAGGGTCACTGCACCTCTTGTAAAGGAGGTATTGTACTAACATCACCATTTCCAAGTCACATCATAACGTATTCTACCTGGCCATTCATAAAATAAAATAAACAAGGTAGTCCAAATAAGTACAATTCCACTAAGAACCTATATGGGAAAATTCCATTTAGATAGTTATTGACACTTTAAGAAATTAACATCATCATCAGTAGTAAAATCACACACCGACACGACTATAACATATGGTCCCTACATTCTAAATATGATGTATGAAAAAATGATTATTTCCCCTACTATCCAAGAGTCAAAATGAATAAATAAACTCTCACAAATTTCCAAGAGACAAAAATCCATAATAAATATTAAATTCCACACCACATGTGTGTTTCTCAAAGAAAAAATCAAATTCATTTGTAACATCAAAAACCAAAAACATCAATCCCATATCCCTAGAAACCTAGACTTCTTACAAGAACAAGTGTTCTCGACACAACAGTCTGATATCCATCATAGGTTTTGACACAATACTTATAATCTTATCTACCATGTACCAAATAATAAAACAACATGAAAATAACTCCTATGATACTAATTTTTCATGTCTAGACCTCGATTACTATACGAGCAATAGTCAAACCAGTTTACAATAGGGCCTCAAATGGTCCCCCATACTCTAAAGGATTCCTAATAGAATCTAGTGTTTAGGGGGTGTCTATAGAGAGACTATTCCCTATTATTAGAGTAAGAAAATAGTGGAAATAAACAAACATCATCTAGATAAGTAAATAATTAGAAAGAGGAAGAAATATATATAATAATTATATAACAAAATGAAATGAAGTAAAATCCCAAAAAACTATGTCATCTATACAAAATGATCACACATTGGTCTAACAACATATGCAATGATAAATAAAAGAAAAATAAATAATAAAAAGTACAAGGATCTACTACCCACACTGAGCCATACCACATACATAGCTACCCATACATGTATGATCCATCCACTTTGATTAGTCCCTAGCCTCATCCTAACCAATTATTATAATATAGTGAAATTCAATTAGAGTGCCCAAGTAAAATGGCATCTTAGGTAGGGTGTGGGTATAAAACTTAGTCAGGAACCACTAACATAGCCCAAAAAATTACTCGTATATTAAAGGTATGTATAAGTGAAAAACTCAAATGAAATAATAATATCTATTCTTTGAAATAAAATAACTAAACAATGTCATACCAAAGGCTTGACGGATACCCTAGTTCAACCATACCTATATTTTCCTGTACCAGAATGTCTCTGGGAAAGCAACATCACCATAGGGGGATACAACTCCTAGCCCTGGGATCACCCATACTCCCCTGCACTAAATATAAGTAGGATTATAGGTATGAAATAGAAATTGTATAAATATGGAATATATCTATAATATAGGAATCCTAGGCATACCCCTCAAGCCATGTGTAACTGGTGGAACCCCGAATACATCTTAACATTCCTTAATCCAATCCAATGTCAGATTATTTTTTCCTAGTCCATAGGAAATCAAGACATTATAACCGTGATAAGTTTCTAAGTGGGATTTTCTATAGGAAAAACTTAAGGAGTACTCTATAGATGTAGATAATAAATTGATATCATTCAATAACAAGATCAATATCGCACACCCAGATAGCTTTGGGAAATGTAGTTATGGTGCATCTATCCAATCCTAAGGAGTATCTCATGAATCTATTGATGAGATCATCATAAATCATTGGGGATATCATAAGAATCCTATTTTCAATAGAAATTAAGCCACCATAAAACCTCTAGGACCATCTGGATCATAGTAATCTAGGTAGCCAGGGTGACACACTATGTAAAAGGGGTTTTGAGATTCTCTCGACAACTTCCTATATTTTCTATTTCAGGGAGGAATCTTAGTGAAACTAGGCATTATGGTATCAGAAACATTCAATCAAATAAGGATCATATGTTTGAGCATAGGAAGGACCTATGGTAATCCCCACCATACCATCACATCACCTTATTCCCATATTCCGAGTTATCAGAAGAATAGAATTAACAATAACTGAGTGAAATAATAAATAGGAGAGTGGGGTTGGTTGAATACTGAAACCCATCACTATTTACATAGACCCTCATGCTCAAATTTTTGGTATAGATTCTAATATTACACCCACTACCATCTCTACCCAAACCCATGACACACTCACTCAAGGTCATTCAACCACTAGGGAACCTACTGGGGTCCCTTAGGTTAATTCACTAGAGAGGTATCCCTTTAAATATCCTAGAGTTTAGTATGTAAATATATGTATCCCTCTTGGGACCCTCAAAACATTATAGAAGTAGAGTAATCAGGCTTGGGATCCTCAAGGATAGATTCAAGGTGTCAGGTCTATACCTGTTTCACCAGGACGTCATGTTACACAACATCATGAGAAGGTTAGTATGGCCTTACAAGCTATATGTGGTATTTAAACTAATGTAACCTTCATTAAAGGGGTCATGACCCATATTGGTGCCCAAGATTTCGTTGGGAAGGTCTATACACACAACCCAATCCTAGTCTACCTAAGGTCAGTCCACTTAGACCTATACAAGGGATGAAATGCATCACCAGGTTCAACCTCACCTATTAATATGTCTAGAGGTCACTTGGTATCTCAAAGGTATTAGTACCGGTCATCAGGGACAAGGCATGAAGCTATCACATAAGAGTTGTTAGTGACCTCTGAAATCCATCCATTATAATTAATTAAATTAAAATTAAAGTAGACAATTCATTAAAATAAACTATTCTAAGGTGTTTCCCTCAATGGAGAGACTGAGTAATATCCTTCCACTATACATATATATAAATACCATAGTGAAAATATGATAGACCAACTACCTCATACAAAGATTTCCATTTATTTTCCAAGGATCAGTAGCAGTTTCTAGGTCTTGTCTAATCTCATCCGAGACATGTGAGGTCCTACCTAATAACAAAACTCGACAAATTAATCAATTATAATCACATTAAAATTGATTAATAAATATAAACAAGATATAAACAATCAAACAAGTAATTAAATACAAATTCATAATTCCCTTAACCTCACCGACCAATCCCATCCCACTAGAACCATGACGAAACCATCCCCCAAAAGGCATGACACACCCTTAACCTTGAACTGAGCATACACCCTATGTAATGGGGTAAAAGAAACCCAAGAAATTTTATTTAAGATTTAAATCTTTGAAAAATCACCATGTAAACATACATCAATGAAATGATACATGAAAAATTTAAGATAACCACTCAAGTCATCCTTTTCCCAGGAAGAGACAAATCCCCATCCCTGGTATCTGATTTCATTGTGCTCCAATGTAATCAATGTTTAGAAACCTAATATTGGAAACCATAAATTAGAAAAATATTAAGAGAATAACAATAGAGATAAATGAATTTAAATACTAAAATGGTTTGAAAATCCACTTAGAACACCCCCTTGAAGGGATTTGAAGAAGAGAAGAAGAGGAGGGGGATGCTCAGGTCACATGTGGGAGATGGAGGAAGAAAATAGAAGGATTAAATCTTAAAGACCAAATGGGAAAAGGGTATATTACCACTTTTCAATGGGATTCATGGTTTTTCTATATGGTTGCCTAAAATATGCGATAACCATATGCATCCACTATACGAGGCACACCTACCTTGCATAGTTACAATGCTTGATTTTATAAACCATGAACAAACCATGTGAAAAATTTATAGTTTATTAAATATTCTTGCATAGTTTTGAAATCCTCTCACATGGTTTTTCCATACCTTGTGTCTATGTAATATGGATCTCATGGTTAGGATGCACGGTTAGCATTAACTATACACCAACCTTTCACCATAGGATGTGCTTTTCCAAAAATTTGAATATATTTCCCGAAGGCCTAGAATATTCCTAAAACCTTTAAACCATTTTATAATCGTAAAATTACGTATAAAAACATTACTCTGAGAGGGTCCAATATTCAATATTACATTCTGAATCTCAGATAAAAAATTGAATCATCCAGTAATTGGAAATTCAAATTCCTTCTAAAATTTACATCTCTATAGACATGTGATCATAAATTCATTATTTTGTGTCTATTCTTGTATAGAGGGATAACTAGATCATAAGATGATGGGAAGAATTCATAGAGATAATATGGAAGTGGAATTATATCTACTTGTTCATCTTGTCTATAAATGGGATTAGTGGGATCATTTATTTTTATATCAAATTGAAATATTATAATCTTTTTATTCAATTAGTAATAAATATATATGATTTTTTTCTTCTAAAGTATGATTAAGTTTAGAACTATGTATTATATTTCTGTCGTGTATGTGTACTTTTATTATTATGAATATGTGTATTTTAGAATGTTTTCTAGTGATCAAGGAAATTCAATATGAAACATTAAAGCCTAATTCCTTAATTAAAACATTGTAATCAAGTGTAACTAAACTCTATTTTTTTTGAATTTATTTCTTAAGTGAGGCCTGAGAAGGACTTATAGAATTTTAGTTCCAAATACAAAATTTTGTGTATAATAGTGAATATAGGAAAAGTATTATTTTTTAAATGAACATCATTGTTCAAGGTTTTTAAATTAATCATGGGATCTTAATTGTCAAGTTAATGAATCATAATTCATAAAAATAAATTTAGTTGTTTAACATGTTAGTAGTGGAATATTCATGACATGTGTGACACATTTACTATGTCATTCATGTCATTTTGGTCTATTTTATTTTTTTTAACTTATCTGGGGGATTAAGTGAAATATTAGAGTGTTAAACCCAAATATTTAAGCTCATTTTTATACATGGATAAATTTGGGTAGTATTTTTATGAGTTTATCTCCCCCACTTCATCCCTCAAGGGTTTAGAGAGAGAAACTAAAATGAATAACAATATCTGATCGATATCATCAAAGGAATTGATCAGGCATCCTTCTTATGATTGAAGGCTCATTATGATGCACATGATCCATTCATTCCAGTAAAAAAAGATCTTATAATGGTTTTATAGGGGCTTTGGTGAACGTGTGGATAATCTAGATGGATCATTTATTGGATATGTTGAGCTTTATTGATCCAGAGATGAGAGAAGTACATCAGGATTACTCTGTTCCACCAAGGTACCACTTTTATTTTGTTTTCATACTTAAAATCAAATGCACATGGTCGATCGATGAACCCAAACCTAGTATTATAGAGTTGGTGTTATGATTCTAATCTAATCAGTTATTTTAAATACCTATTATTAATTTTTTTTACCATTATTGGGTTACCTTAAATGGTATTAGTGAAATTGTGTAATTATTTAAGTCGAATTTTTAATCAAATTCAATGGAATTCAAATAGAGGGTTATGATATGGTCCTGACTACTAGGATTACTAGGAGTTCTTTAATACTTAATATAAGTAATTAAAGTAAAAAAATCCCAAATACAAGATCAAACCATGAAATATATATGATTTATATAAAAACTAGAAATGAAGAAAAATAATAAACCACATACCTTCTCCCATTGAGATACTGCATCACCCCAAACATCTTTGTAAGTGTTTGATGATAATCACCAAGGTTAGTAAAAAAATCACCTCTCTAGGATGTATCTATGAGCTATAATTAATCATTCATCACATAGATGCAATTATTTATTCCTTCATGGAATGCTAGTTTATTGTGAGTAATGAAGGAATAAGAAGAGCACATCAGGTTTTTGGGGGCCTTGGATAAGCATCCACACCCACTTCCATCACATGTCAGTGGATTTTTATAGAACCCTCAAGGATTCCCTTTGAGTGTTTGAGCATGAACTCATGCATAATAATTCATGAGTTAATGTGTTGGCCTACACATTCATCACATTCATGTGTTAATGATCCTTCCTCATGTTACATCCCATGTAAAAAAATTAAATGATATCCATTATGAAATATTGAATTGATGGTTAACTCTTAATGTTTAGAGTCCTTATGTGCATTGTATCCTTGCTAAATCAATCATAGTATATTATTCATGGGAAGGTAGAGGTATATAATCTCATTATATACTTCATAAAACACCCCAATCATAAGTTATGTATGTATGGGGATGTTTATGGTAGTATCATGCTTTCTTAAACCTTTTAATATGACAACCACTAATTTTAATGTACGATTTATCAAGTAGTGGCATCTCATTTCATATGATATGCACGTATCAATTAAAATAATACAACCATAATTCATGAAAATCATGATTTTCATACATTTTGTGTTATATGACATTAAATATCATAATATAAGATATAATATATATAACATATATATGTAATGAAAAACCTTAATTAAAAAAAAGAAAACTATGTTCGATTGTGTATAGGTCATGCAACACTGATCCTAAATTAACCATGAAATATTAATATTTAAATACGACCATCATAACCAAGTCATTAAATTAGAGGGTATGAATATCATTAAATAATTTATGATATATATATAAAGGTTATAATAAATATAAATGTATTGATAAATTCTTATAAAATAATCTCCCAATTTTAAATAATGTAATTTTATTATTCAAAAATATGTTTTCCACAAAAGTGGGTTTTATTGCTTTTTTATGAGAAAATATTATAATTAATTTCTAAAACTTTTATAAATTTTAATTTATAAATAATATATAATTTTTTAAATCAACATATAAAAATTATATTATGTTGAAAATTTCATATTTTTCTTAAAAGTATGATTTTTCAATGAATAATGAAAAATAATAATTTTTACTGAAAAATGCATTTTACTTTTAAGTATTAAAAAAATAAAATTATATTTTGGTTTAGTTATAAAATTTAATTAGTCCATTTTTTATTAAAAAATAATTTAAATATGGTATTTTGAATGAATTTTATACCTTTATATATTATAAAAACATTTTATACTTAAAAGGTATTTTTCTGAAAAACTATTTTGTATCACTTATCAAAGGTATAATTTCAAATTAAATTATGAAAATTATATGAAATGAATATTGAAAAATGGATTCTATATTTGTAATCAATATGATCAAATTTTTTTAGTATCATCCTTTTAGTTTTAGTCATTATGAATAGTAACTATATAAAAAATATTACCACGGTAAGGGTAAATCAGACAAATAAGGTTAAAAATAATATGATAAAGAGTATATATTGAACCTAAAAAAATAATTTATCCTATTAGATTTTTATATTTTGTAACTTTACATCTAATACTCTAATATATGGCTACCATGTTCTATATTTCATTACTTTTGACCATTATAATATTTAAGTAAAAGATAAAGACAAAAATGATACTTTCTTGTTTTTAATAACTAAAATATCTTGTTAGATAGATAAATAAAAGTTATGTTTAGTTATAAAAATTAATATTAAATATAAATGATTTTATTTTATCATGGTGATTTATTTCTATTTTTTGTAGTAAAATAATTATTTTAAATGCTTATGCAACGCTGACACGATATTTATTCAATTAATATAAAAATAAAATAAATGAATTAAAAAAAACTAAAAGAAATATATATTGAATGAATTATTATGTTAAATGTATTTTTTAGATAAATATAAATTTTTTTTATTGGTTAAATGATTATATTATAATTCCATTTCCATCATATTGTTTTTGAAATTCAAATTAAATGAATAGCCTAAAAAATGACATTAATGATATTTTATAATAAATAATATTTTATTAAATGTTTTAAAATTTAAAAAAATTCTATATTAATAAAATTTATTTTTATATTATTGAAAATATAAACTCTATTCCATTTATTTTATATATCCTTTTTTAGTAACTATCTTGACCCCTAAAGAGTAAAAACTTTTTCATCACTATAGTTGTCAAAAAGGGTTAATGCGGGTCAAAGAAAATATATAAGGGTACAAAACTAATCTAAAATTTTAAAAATTTTATTATATGATATTACTTTGACCCATAATAATTATATATTCAAATTATATTTTTTTTTACCTTTTTTTGTGAAAATTAATTTATATAAATTTATTATTTTAAGAAATTCCAAAAGTGTCGCTCCCCTAAATTATAAAAGGGCACATCCTACCCTCTTTTATTCAAACTTAAAAACCTTTTGGTTCAGAATATACGTACCATATTCATTACTTAATTAAATTCTCATGTTATTGTGGCATTGGTTTGATTAGAAAATCCTTTTAGGAAGGATTTTTGGAGTAAACCTAAGGAGGACTTCTGAAGAAGATGCATTCTTCTTAACTTAGAATTATATATATATTTCTTTATTCAATCTCATTAAAAATATTATTCAAAAATTATGATGTAAAAACATAAGTATATAAAATATAATAATATTTTATTTTGTTAATTTCATAACCTATATCCATATTCTCTTCCATCAAATGGGAAATGAAACCATTGTTCGTGGGTTCAACGGACTACCACCACACGAACCAATGTAATTCATTTTCCATCATCGCCCTTCATGGATATTTATGATTATATATTTAATATACATATATTAAATTACTTAAATATTTTGTTATTATATAAAATAAATATATCATATATTTTATTACCTTGCCTTTCATTGAAAGACGATAATGTCATTCATGCGTACATGTGGATTACCACCTTCATGAAGCGATGTGATTCATTCATCATTAATGCATCACATGGATGGTATATGTAAGTGCGTTAAAAGAAATAATATTATATTTATTATTTAAATATCATTATAGAAATATAAAATAACACTTAATTTATTTCCATCATGATTTATGAAAAATGGAAATGTTACTCATGAGTTTGTATGACCTACCGTCTCCATGATTGTAACATACTTCATTTTTCAGAACCATATTTCATTATTGGTTTTAAAATTATAATTTATGTATAAAAATTATAATTATTTCATGATTATTATTCTATAGATTATTAACTAATGACCTCATTGACCATGGTCAACCTTGAAAATTCATTTTAGACTTACGAGATGAATATCATCAAAACATTTGACGTGAAATTAAATGATTAAGTAATTCAATATAACATGATAATAAAAAAATAAAATAGATAAAAAATTGAAAAATATTATTAATATAGTATATAATCAAAATAATCTTATTATTCAGAAACATAAATAATATACGTGATGAGTCAGACTTGAGGTAAGGACCTTTATTTTAAAAAAATCATGTTATAATGTTTCTCATCCAACCTATTTCCTTTGATGTCCTCCGAATTTTAATTTTTTCTGGAAAATTTTTATTTATGATTTAATGGATGTTAAATTTCATTTTTACCATATTTTAATTTATTTATATTTATTTTTAAATGGAATATTTACATAAGGGGAACATTACTTTAAAAAATTCATTTTAAAGGTTTAAAATATTTATTTTATAAATCTTTATCTTCTATGTGCATATTGTTAAATTTTTTTGTTAATGTTTTTATATGGACATAAATGAATTATAAAGGAAATTTTATATCAATTTTGACTTTTTTTCAAATATTTTCAAACATAATATTTTTTTTCTTATTTTATACGGAACCTTTTAAATTTCTTTACAAAAGATAAAAGGAATTTTTTATTTTAATATATATGGTTTCAATGACTTTTCCTTCCATTGTAGCTATTATTTGATATTTGGATTCATTTATAAGCTTCATTTTTTTCTTCAAAGAAAATCCCTCTTTCAATTTGTTCTATGTATTTTAAAAATGGTTTTAAATGGAATGAATATTTTCATATATGGATTTTTTTTCTTATTTGTGTAAGAGATATCTCTAAACGACTAATTTCTTTGGGTTATGACCATTATCTGTCTTACTTTCTTTATCAACATGTTTAATGATATTTAATTCTTATAAATTATGTATATATGTCTCTCACATACTTACCTATCTTATTCTCTCTTCCTCTGATGGGGTATTACAAGCCTTATGTTCATTTCTCAAATGCTTTTATGAAATCTCATTTGATTATGATATGGAGTAAGATTATGAAACCCATTTCTCTCCTTGGAAAATTATTACAATTATTATATATGATTGATTTCCTTTTATGGAACACTTAATCACCAACATTTTATAATATGTGTACCAAAATAGTGCTTTAATGCATTGAGTAAATATTTTGTCTCATAAAATGTTATGTATGGGATTAAGAAGTAAACAAAATCTAATATGGGACTCTATCTACCAGGTTATGTTGTCTTGGAATTTTTATTCGACTTATGCTTATGTCATTTTCTTATTGGTACCAAATTTCTGATTTTTTCATGATCTTATGATACTATGTTCTTTATGTCAGGATTATCTGTGATTACTCATGAGTTTATTTTTATAGTAAAGTATATGATACTTTTCAAGGGTGAAATGTATATATTTTTTGAATTTTTTTTCATAAGTTTTTGATGATTACAAAGGAAAAATTATGAGTTTTATTTATTCCTTTGAGATTTTGAATGAAATTTTTTATAAAAAGATTTATACAGAAAAGTTGATTTATTAAGTAATAAATTTTTTCTCTTGATCCAAAAGTTTAATTTTGAAAAAGAAAAACCTTGTATATGTATTAATGAACTAATAAGTTTCTTTTTTTCTTTTTATATGTATCTTACTATGATTTTTGTGCTAATCTCATATTTTGAAATGTTTTTAATAGGGTTTTAAGGATGAATAGTGATATGGATGAGGTCAAGATGAATAATTTAAAGTCACGCCATGAAAATAAAACTTAATATATCATAAAAATTTTTATTTGTGAAAAAAATGGATACTAAGTGGAAGTGTCCAAATTATGATGTAATATTTATTTATGTAAGGGTGATGATTGAATTATCTAAAATTATAAACTATAAAGACCCTTAAATTTAATAAAATGAATTATTTACTTAAAACTCAATATTATGTAATGCATAAGGATGGGTTCTTATAGTTTTTATCTGCAAAATGGTTTTGAGAAATTTGGTGATTAGATTGTTTTCATGTAAGTTTAACTTAAGAGTTATGGATACCCTGAGGGGTTTATGAGTTTAATGTTATTCATATGTTCGGAGTATTAGAAACCCATTTTAAGTTTTCAAGTGATGATATTTTAATATAATTTTTGACATTTTGGGAGATGTTTTATTGGTTTGAGGTATATTAAACTGTTAGGTTCAACATCATATACAATTTGAGGACGGATGATCTTTTTATAAGTTTAAAGGTATTGATAACCTTAAAGGTATATTTGATATTTGAGGATTAAGGCTATTTTTAAGGATACTCATCATATATCTATGTATGATATAAGAATTATGTTAATATAGTTTTAGAAAAAGGGATAATCTGGCACATCTGCAATGTCATGGGGCTTAAACACCAAAGGGTGATAGGGGTGAAATATCCAGCACTAGCCTTTGTGATATTTTTTCAGTACGATTTTTTTAAAAATGATGTAATTTTTAAGGATTAAGTTGATTTTGGGAACATATGTTTTATCTTAGTGATAACCATTGGAATGAAAAATGATTTAGTGATTTGTTGATTAATGTTATTTAGAAATAAGTTCACTATTTTGGGAACCATATTTGATTAAGTTAAACATAACATTATGTGAGTTTATTTTAGGAATAAAGGTTGAATTAAATTTTGGAAGAATATATTATTTTAATGTGTCTTTATGATGATTTAGGTTATTTATGGCAATGATTAACATATCTTGGAGATTATATGAGTATGGTATATACATTCTTGGAATAACACATTAAGTGTGATTGAGGTTATTTGGAGATAAATGTTAAATTTATCTTAGAAGAATATGTGATAAAATCATTCTCATCTTTGGGTTTTAATATTAGTTTGAAATATTTTTAATAATTTTAAGGTAAATTATTTATCGAATGATCTTAGTTGAAATTTGGGTGTTGTTGTTGAAGATTTTGTGGTAAATATTGCATTCCTTCATATGATGGTTTATTAACTTTGAGAATTATCTTTTGTTAAACACTTTGGTTTTGGTTTAAGTCTAAATATAGGATTAATATATTGTTATCAATTTTTTGATGATGATATTCCTTAATTTTAGTGCTTTTGGCATGAAAAATTCATTTTGAATACTCATCGTTTGGAGAAAAAATGAAATTGTGGAGGAAGTTGATTAAAGGAAAAATTAAATTTATCAAGTATATTTACTTATGTTATATTTAAATATGGTAAATAAATTCATCAAATCTAGGAAAAAGATCTTGAAACAAAAATATTGTCCTATTAACTTCCTTTATGATGAATCAATGGTCTTTTTCACACCTCATCAGTTTATAGTTTTGTGGTTTGTTAACTTTCTCTTGAAAATTCACCTTCTTATGATAAATGATCTCTACCACTATCCATAATTATTTGGATATTAAATATTTTCTCCATGTTAATATTTTCACCTCCCACTAATTTTATCAGATTTAGAAACCTATTTATGTGATGAACTTCCTATTTCCTTTCCCCTACTTTCATGAGGATGTTTTGTTAACCCTTTTTATGATGTGGGATTTCAATAAAGTTATTTTTAGATGTCAAAACCTTATTTACTAATCCCAAGTCCAAATTTAGAGGATATAATTAACTAAGTTAGGAATAATTTTACACCTCAAGATTAAAAAAAACTAAGTTTGACAGTATATGCGACACGTAACATAGAGGCTAAATGAACCATAAAATATTATTATTTAAATATGACAATTATAACCTTTCCGTTAAATTAGTAGGTATTAATAAGAGTTAATGATTTATTTTATATATATAAAGTTTTTAATAAATATAAATTTATTGATAAATTATTAGTAAATAATCACTCAATTTTTTGTAAAGTCATTTTATTCTTCAGAAATACATTTTCTTCAAAAATGGATTTTATTGCTTTTCTTCAGAAAATATTATAGTAAATTTTTAGGAAATTTATAAATTTTATTATATAAAGTGGATATTATTTTTGAAATCATCATATTGAAACTTTATTATAAGGAAATATTTATATTTTTTTTTGAAAAGTTTGAATTTTCAATGAATAGTTAAAAATACTGATTTTTATTAAAAGGTGTTTTTTTCAAGTATTTTCAAATTTAAATCATATTTTGGATTAGTAAAAAATTTAAAAAATTTATTTTTATTATAAATAATCTAATTATGGTCTTTTTTATGAATTTTATACTTGGATATAGAATAAAAATAATTTATACTTAAAAGGCATTTCTTCTGAAAAATAGTTTTTCATCGCGTCTCGCTGGTCTAATTTTAAATCAAATTATGCCACTAATGTGAATTGAATCTTGAGAAATGGATTCCATATTGGGAATCATGAAGCCAAAATTTGATAAATAATCCCTTATTTATTTATTTATTATGAATAGTAACTATAGTAAATAATTATTTCCACGATAAGGGTAAATTAGGTAATTAAGGTTAAAAATAATATGATCCATACTAAAAATTAACACTAAAACAGACCTTTATCCTATTTTATTAGTTGAGTTCGATGCGTTCCATCCCATTATCAAATATATGTCCACTTTATTCCTTATTTCTTTGATTTTTTTCCTTTATAAAAATTATGTAAAAGGTTAAGATAGAAATGTCACTTTCCTTATTTTAATAACTATAATTTTTTTTAATAAGAATAAATACATCTTATGTTCAATTTTAAATATTCATTTGAAAGATATTTTTTCATCATGGTAATTTATTTATAATTTTTATTAATGAAATAATTACCTTTAATGCTTATGTAATATTGACACAATATTTATTCAATTAATAGAAAAATGAAATAAATGATTATAAAAATATTAAAAGTAATATAGATTGAATGAATTAATGTGTTATATAATTTTTTTAGATAAATATAACATGTTTTTGATGTTTTAAAGGATTATATTCGAATTCCATTTTTGTCTTGTTTTTGTTTCATTTTTAAATAAATAAAAATTCCCAAATATTACATTAATGATATTTTATAATAAATAATATTTTATTAAATGATTTAAAATTCCTAAAAATTATATATTTGGAAGTATTATTAATATTTGGTTAAAAATATCAAGTATTTTCCATTTATTATGAAATTTTCCTTTTATAGTTACCACCTTGGACCCTAATAGTAAAAACTTTGTCATCACTATAATTGTCGAAAAGGGTTAACATCAGTTAAAAAAGAGATTAAAAAATAAAAACTAATCTAAAAACATATAAATTTTATTATATGATATAATTGAAACCCATACTTATTTTATAATCTAATTATTTTAGTTTTTATCCATTTTTTAGGAAAATTTATTTATATTATTCTATATTTTTTTGGAAATTCCAAAAGTGACCCTCCCCTCACTTATAAAAGGAAACATCCTCTCATCTATTATTCACACTTAAAAATACATTTTGTTTAGAAAATACATACCAAATTCCCTTTCTTAATTCCATTACCACATCATATATGCCTTTGTTTTATTAGAAAACCCTCCTAAGAAGGATTTTTGTGCAACCTTAAAGAGGTTATCCAAAGAATATATATCATTATTAACCAAACATTTTTGTTTTATTTTTATTCCACCTTATTCAAATCATATTAAACCATGCTGATATCATAACATAAGTATCTCCTATATAATTAGATGTTTTTATTTTAATTTTATAACCTACATACATATACTATTTCATTAAATGGGAAACGAACCCATCATTTATGTGCATGGTGGACTACCGCTTCATGAACCGATGTAATTATTTTCCCATAATCACCTCCCATGACTATTTTAGGGTCCTGAAAAATTCCTCCAAGGGAAGAAAATACCCCCAAAACCACTTTTCATAAGGAAGCAAGTACTCTTACAAGTATAGAAAGGTGAATGGACTCAAATAAAGTTTCAAATTTCAGAAGAAACATGAAGTAATTCAAGTTTTCAAAGGATTTTCAAGTGGTCTGTGTACCTTCACCGAGAAAGGTACACAGACCAGCCTGGTCAAAAACCAATAGGTATAGGGAATGATCTGCAAGACATTGAATCATAGAGTGATGGCCAACGAACCAAGGCATACTGTGAAAAATGTCGCCAAAGCACACATGCGTGAAAAGACCATCCGTGTACCGTCTCATGAACTTATCAGTTCACAGACAAAGCGAACCACCAGGGTTTCTCAAACCATTATCGTGAACCAAAGCCTATAAAAACCCTGGTTGATTGAGGCTTCCATGGGTCAGGATATCTCTTCATGGACCTCCTCAAATGGTGTCACATGCCTAATAGATACAATTTCCTTGATGCTATATAAAAGGATAACAATTGAAGGACGAGGGACGGATGAAGAAAGCTTAAAGAGGACTTATAGTTTGGATGAAAGAGTTTAGAGAATATTCCGGCTTCAGTCTTTATTCATTGGAAGATCCCAAATCACGAACCACTCTCTCTGCAGGTATAACCAGCCATGAACCATAAAATGGGGGAATTGAATAATAATAATAGAACCACAAACCTAATTGGTAAACTGAGAACCACATACTTCTCGTGGATGAATTCCCTATGAACATTAATCCCCCAGACCCTCCTTCAATATGGTGCTCCACATAGTGTACCACTACGCATACTGAACCTGGTGTCATGTATCACATCTGTATAGAGATGGAACCCAAAGCGCCGTGATGGGATGCATACCACTATGGTACAGAATGATCTTTTCGCAAGCCCGCGTACCACATCGGTATGCGAACGACCCCTCTTCCCACATACCAATACATTATAAAGGGCCTCCCCCACCCCACATAAGAAACCAATACGTGGAATGGGGTGTTTCAGAGTATCATTTCCTTAGATTCGAACCCCACCCTTCCATTACCATCCAGTCATCCATGATCCCTCTGCAAACCAGTCCTCTGGAATTGGGCCAAAGCCTCCTCCAAAGACACTGGACCTGTATGATCAGACTATAGAGTGCATCAGTGTGCCCCTTTGAGTCTATATACCCAATGTAAGCAGAGTCACAAAGGCTCTCCCCACAATGGTTTTGGCTTTGAGAATTCATGTGGGTATACATTCCCATGGTAACCGAAAGTCCAACCTTGGGATGCCAACGTGAACCTCCCCGTTCTAGGGATTAAGTGTTATCACTTGTTTTTTACATTCAATGAGGAATAGTGATCAATTGAAGGGGTTATGTTCATTCCCCACTTTGATGAGGATGACACTCCTCCCCTTCCTAGAGAATATTTTAGGGATCTCCCACTAAGGTAAGTCCCCAATTTTCCGAGGCCAAGCTGCATGAATTTTGATGTCATTTCACATCGAAAGCGTCATTGCTCCGCACCCTCTCCCATGGCCACCCCAACCTCTTTTGTCATAGGCTATCCCTCTCCCGCCAATAAGAGAGGAAGCATGCGCTTTGTTGAATCTTTTGACATCCTCTTGTTTCTCACACCGAGCGTGACTCATGTGTTCTTAGAGGTTTTTGATGATTACAACATCTGCATGAATCTGAACTATGAGATATATGATTCTTTATCAAACAATGATACATAGGATGTCTGCCCAAAGGCCTAAGATCAAAAGGGTGCCCATCCACAAAGGTCCACCCAATTGTGCCCCCTCAATGGGAAACTTCCATGCGTAATCCCCATCTAATCCAAACTATGTGGGCTCTGATTCCTCTCTTGAGGATATATAGAAAATGCATCTTATGGTTCTGATCCAAACATTAAGTTACCTTACGTCCCCCTTGGATGACGGTAAACTCTAGAGCGCCTTATTATATGGTTCAAGTCTGCATCACCTCCGTAATGTCAAATATATGCACGCCTATGGAAATCTTTCAAATCAAGGGTAGCATATGGACACACTCTTCATGAATGAACCAAGTATTCACAAACATATGAACATGACTTAAATGTATAAGAGAGTGTTGGAACAGATGATAATACTCCCCCAGAAGGGTGGAGTGAGTCTTACTTCTCATCCTCTTGACCAATAGAGTCCTTATGTGTCGTTGGACAAATCATCAATCAACGAGCGCCTGTGTTTGGAAATCAGGTCTATGAATCATGGATACTAAGTTTGTTGGGTGTTCCTTGCTCCATGAATAAACCTTTTAGAGATCATATGAGGAATTTATATCGGAGGAGGACCGATTGAGCAAGTACTTGATCCCACACAATCTCCCTCTAGGACTGACTGATTGAGGAATATCCTTCTCAATATTAAAGGGGTTAATTGTCCAGTCCCCCCAGGGCTAATCTAACCTCTATTAAAGGATAATGATGCAGAATGGGTCAAAACAAAAGTAATGGTGAAGTTGATAAGAAAATGTCTGCGGAAAAACATATTGGTGATGATACTCTTCGTACCATTTCCGCACCACCCGAAACCCTCCACCTCAGAGGTGGAACAAAAATGATGAAACCGATGTGAATTCTTAACCAAGGTGGTGGTCTTACCCTATTTAGGCCACATCACCCCGAAACAAAAGAAAAGGGGAAGGGGGGTCAAGTTGAATCTCCAAATATGCATATGTTTGAAAGAAAGCTACTTTGACAAGGTTTTGTGGTCTGTATGTCATATATCTATATTGCAGGTTCCCGTAGAGAAACCTTCGATCCAAATTACATACTGGAAACCAATGCAGACAGATGAATCAGTGATCCTTTAGGTGTCCATGGCCCCAATGAAGAGTTGGGCCCCCTTGCATACCCAACGTATTCAACACTGGGTATCCCACACGCTAATTAGAGAGTACCACCGAAATGGTACTCTCCCCACACTGGAGGATGTGAGGCAAACCCTCCAGTCTGTAAAGGTCCTCCATTCGCCTCTTCAGCCATGACCTACACCCCACCACAAGGCGGCCCCGTTGGACGTCTCAAAACATTTTGGGAGCCTATCCCCTGAACGTGACAATGAGTACCTCCCTTATCTTGGGGAGGTAGATGAAGTTGATGCTGACAACTTTATCTCAACTACACAGGGGTCCTACTCATGGCCCCCCAGAGAGCATCATCTCCGACACCAAATGACCAAGCCTCCTCCTTCTGAAGAGAACATTATGTTGAAGGCACCTGCCAAAGTCCAGGAGAACTGGGCCCCTCGCGCTTCCCACCAAGGGCATCATATATATAATCTGGAACACACTATCACTCTAGTTCTTGAGGAGAAGCTATGCCATACTAACCCGATGGAATTCAAGGGGAAGACATACGAGTCTGCCCCCTCCACTCAATCCCACCACAAAAATATGGTGGCAAAATACAAGCACATGCACATTACTACTAGTACTCACTGGACCCACTATGCAGACAAAGAAAAAATCTATAGACAAATATAGATATCTACCTATGCACAACAAGCCCATCAACCATATAGGGCGGCAAGCAGCTTACACACAGACACAAATACCTACTGATTAATATCAAGCCCGCCATCCAAATAGGGTGGCAACCAAATATGAGCAGATTAAAATTCTAGTGGATGCATACAAAGCCAGTGAAAAAAATACAATGGTAATTAAGTTGATGAAAATACCTACTCGTGAATATGAAGATCACCAGTCTATTACGGTGGAAACTGGAGAAGATAACTGGTGGAAGACTCATTCCTCTACCCCGACAAAAGAGAACTGCTAGTATCTATTGGCAACTGATGGAGGACCAAAGCAGGCATAAACTTCTGCTTCGACATTGGAATGGGACTTCATACCCATTTTATCCATATATGTATCTTAATACATCCATGTAATGATGGAATATTAGACGTTGATTTCAGACCATATCCTCAAAACACGCCAAGATATCATTGCATCATCAGTAAAGGCAAGAAACTAGGCCTGCTACCCAATTTCCTCTTTTGGAATGACTCACTAAAAAAATGTGTTAGTCACTCCAGAGAAGTTATGCATCCCTGCTTCAGTCCCAGAGGATTGACAGAAATATCCCATGATTCACAGAAATCTGGATTAGGAAAAAATACATGTTCTGACTGGGGGATACCGGTCCAACGTGGTGGCCACTCCAGGGAAGGCATATATCCCATCCAGAACTCAACATTCCCATCGACGTATCCCGATGGTATCATGAGACCCAACATGACAATGGCCCATATATGAAAGCCATTACCAATAGCAGATGGCCTTAGTTACCTAAAAGAGAGCACTCAAAAATGAAAGGCGCCAAAGGAAACCGGAAAATGAAGAGCACATACATGATCCTACTCTGCTAGAAGTTGGGGTTTTTGATGCCCTAAAACATATATCAACAAATCCTCGAGACCCTATCTATCCATTACCAAATTATGAAAGTGGCAGTAGCAGTTGCGAAGGCCCTCCCCACAATGTTTCTACGAGCAGCTCTAAAGGTCCTCCATAGAGCACTCAAAGGGGCTCACTCCATGGGCCCAGAATGATCAATCACAAGAGCCTATCTTCTGATGCACATCGGGGTAACCCTCCCCTCTACCTGAAGATCAAACAACAAGAAGGTCCTATAATTGCTATCGTCTTCCCTGATGGTCCTCCCCAAGGTATATGCTACAGATATGCTTCTCCCTATAGTCGGACATCAAGTAACGATGGTAGTCATCACCATGATGACGATCATTGCGAAGGCCCTCCCTATAATGACAGTTGATGTGAAGGTCCTCCCCATAGTAATGTCAAGCAACAATAAGGTCCTACCCTCATTCTAGTACATCTTGAAGGCCCTCCCTAGGATATGTACTGTATAAATTATGCCTGCATCTAGGTATCAAGTCAAGATGGTAGTCCTCATAATTATGATAGTCATTGTGAAGGCCCTCACTGCAATGACAGTTTCTATGAAGGTTCTCCCCTTAGTGACATCAAGAAACAAGAAGGTCCTACCCTTATTTTAGCCCACCCTAAAGATCCTCCCCAGGGTATACACCGTAAAGACATTTTTTGCAGTCAGACATCAAGTTACAATAGTATCCCTCACCATTGAAACACAGATTGCAAAGGTCCTCCCTGAAATCAAACTTCATACTAGCAGGAAGGTCCTCCCCTTTCCAAAATAATGTGAGAAGGCTATCCTAGGTTGAGGCACTTGGAAAGGAGTCAGATACATAGGGAAATCCTTCTACAATTAGTGATATCCTTTCTCAACCATAGGATGGCCTAGGGCCGTGCTCAACTTCTGAGCCACCACCACATTGTTCAAATATAAATAAGGCTCCCACCTGCCTGATCGCTTGGAACAAAATTATTAAGAAGCAATCAAGCTGGGTATATCAAGTAGAGGATCCTCTGGAAGAAAAACAATAGGTTATATTTCTTGTGAGAAGAAAACTAGCTAAAGATAATATACCAATTATGTTTTGACCTATGGACATTCCTCACTTCAACAAACCAAGAGAGTTTTCTGGGGAATGCACACATGACATTCGCCTCAATATATGGGTGAATATTCTTCATCTGAAAGAAAAATTCCTACCCAACAAAGGGTATGTGGACCACATCAACATGTTAGGGGAGCTTCACCATATAATTGACCTGGAATCCCTCCTGTCCGCACGACAACCACAATTAGAAAGGTGAAAGAAAAAACTTGAACTAACCTGCCTCCATGAACTACATAAGTTGCGTCGCCTCATTGGAGACTCCCCAGCTGAAGTTCACATTTGGGGATGCAGAGAACATGGGGCTCTACACTTCACCCCTCATCCCATCCTACAAACCCCATTGGAAACGATGTCCTGCAATGTCATCACCTAGTGGCAGTAATAAAGTGAAACCCATGCTCATGAAATACGGGATACTCAACAAAAAAGGACCCAGAGTAAGTCTCAAAAGCATTTGGACCGAAGAGATCAAGCCATTGAAAAGCTTCTGAGTTAGGAAACCATGAACATCCAGCAAGATTCCCACCTAAGGGAAGCCAACTAGAAAGTAGTTCCCACATCTTCAAAAGACTATAGACTTCGTGCATGCTCAATGCCGCACTCAGTTCACACCCACGCATGACTGTTTGAAATTGAAAAGGTTTAAATAACGGTGGCTACTACCACAATATGGGAACAACCCCATCCCATAGGGTTGGGGGAACTTTTAAATCAAAATTCACCTATAAGACAAAAAAATCTAGGCTGTAGCACATCAACAGAAGAATGGAAACAATCCCATCCCATAGGGATGGGGGGATTTTTACCTTAAATTCCTACACAACGGACGTCTTTCTTCCACCATCTAGTATAATTATGGATAGAGGAGTTGTCCATTCTACCCCTTCTCATGGTTCGCACCCTCCAAGATAAAGGACGTTACAAGGTCATACCAGGGCTCCCTTATAACGACCCGATGTTTTAATGGAAATTCCCTTCTTATAAATATGCCATAAAATCAAATAATAATGAACTACTAAGTGATAAGTGACCTTTACACATAAGTTTGTCACTTATGTGTTTGGAATTTTGAAAATATGACGTACACGGTTGTGTTCAAGATGTTTTTTGGAGTCCGATAAGAAAAACTTAATTTTTTTGGTGAATAGTAACCTACCCTAATGAATAGTAACATACCATTATAAATAGTAATATACCCTAATGAATAGTAACCTCACCTATGATAGTATAAAAATAAGATTCAAGTTGGAAGTACAATATACCTATGTTTTAGAATGAGTTAATGCATGTTTTTAAATTTGGTTTTTGATAATAAATTATAATTATAATTAAATATTAAAATAATCATATTTAGGAAATTATTTTTGAAAAATGGACTTCATTTTTGGATTCTACACATCCAAAAATGGTTAGGGTGAATTTTTGAGATTTTTTTGAAATACTTGAAATTTTGATGAATAGTAAAATACAGTAATTTACCGTATATATACATTATAAGCTAAATAGACTATTCCTAGCATCATGGATGATGTCACCACCCATGGTTCGAATTCACACAACCCATTTACTATTCTTGGTTATGGAACTTACTATTATTTGTCTTGTGAAGAAATAATAAATTAAGGATTATAATATCAATAAATCCCTCCTCTCCTCCACTATAAAAACCCCCTTCACTCCCTCTTCTCTTCACTCCTCTCAAGCTCCAAGACTTCTCTGAATTCTGCCCAAATCTCTCCCCATGGTCCTCCCCCATGTACAAAAGCTCTAAGACTCCTCAAAATATTAAAACCTCTCCCCTTTAGAGGTTCTCAAAGGAGGAAGTCTCAAGAGGTCATTAATAACAAGTGGAGAACACCGATGGACTTAAGGCAAGGGATCCTCTCCTTTTCTCTCTTAATAAAGATTGTCCTCTATACTATGAATTTATATGTGTACTAGAAAATGACATGGTATGTTTAAGAACATCTCCCATACTTCCTTCTGGATTTATAAGTGATGAGAAACCCCATTTCTCTCTCATCAATCCCTCCTGGTCACACCTGACACCATGCCGATAAAATCAAAACGAATTCTACCTGAACCTTCTTTGTTCTTTAGGGTTGCCTTATCTTTATTTCAAAATGGTGTTATCTTATCTATCTATGTGAGTCTTATGAATTCTGGTTAGTTTTACAATATTCTTATATCAATATCCTTTCATCACATTCTTTCGGGGATATACATGATTTTTAAAGATTCCCTCCATAGAACTTTCCAATAAGCCAACCTGTTTTAAGGGGACTTCCCACATTTTTACCCAAATTGCAAGTGAACTCTATCCTATGTTTTAAAACACCATTGTATTTATAAAATCAGTATTTTTATTATGAAAACTTTTTTGGTTCAATTCTGGTTTTATATAAAAGAATGTCCTCTTTTCTATTTGAAAAGCTCTATAGTGTTTTCCTTAAAACATCACAAAAATGTTTTAATCCTAATGTTTCTAAAATAATTTTTTTTATATGTTGTTTCTTATATTTGAAACCAATTAACATTTTATATGCCTATTTTACCCCATGAATGTCCATGTATGTTCTAATCCCTTCCTTTCATGGACACCTTCGTTATACGCCCATTGGATATGTTTTATTTCAGGATTGTGGTACCCAATTCTTTCCATGGGTAACCTTATGTTTTTGTATGGTTGATTATGTATGATTATTTATATGGAAAGATTATTTATGTGTTAAGAATATTCATGAATATGTTGAGATGGGTGCACCCAGGTTGCGCTCCAATGCATTGGGTAAGGTTAAGTCTCTTGAGATGCGATGTGAAACGGGATTGGCATTTAGCCATGACCCGTACTGAAATGGGAAACAGGATTGGTGGTTAGCCTTGACGCATACTGAAATGGGAATGGGATTGGCGGTTAGCCTTAAACCATACTAAAAAAATGTTTTATGATTCTGACACATTTATATGATTCCATGTTTATATGATCATGTGCTTATACTAAATGATTTTATAAGTTACATGCTTTTGATATCATTATGTCATGTCTCCTAACTCATGTGCTTGAGATTTATCCTTATGTTCATTTCCTTGCTGGGATTTTTAGCTCATCCCTTTGTTCATGTGTTCCCCAGGGTACCCTATGTAGATGTAAGGGCTTAAATGAAGTTAGGAGCTCATTATGGAGATTAAATAAAGAAGTGTTTTTAGCCCCATGTTTTGTGTTGTATGTACCTAGTCTTCCAAGACACTAGACTTAACGATCCTTGACTTGTACTCTGATGATGAATTATGGTTAAAATAATGAAATGTTTTATGTAAAAGGCTCGGGTCGCTATATTTGGTATCAGAGGATGGTCTAGTTATTTTTGGAGATTAGGAATAGAAAACCTTAGTGAGAACATTAAATATGAGACTAAGTATAAGGAAACAGTCCTAAATTTTGGTGAGTATAGAGTAAGTGATTTATCAGGAAAATACATCCCTATCTTGATACAAGCTGGTAGAGGAAGCTCTGGCACAGATGTATCTAGGTGTAAAACCCTAAAACACCGCCTTGAGCTAGACTCGAACGAGAACTAGTGCATGATAACGGGCCTTGCTACACTCTTGGTTACGACACTCCTGGGGGAAATGCTTTAGTAGATTCACGAGCTTAGTAAAAACCATTATTAAGGGACCAAAAAGCCCATAAGAATATAAGTTAAGAAATAGATCAAGGATAACCTAGATATAAACCTAAGGAATCACAATTTTGGATTTAATTATTCCTTATAAGTTTATCCCTTTATATTGAATGTTTCCTTTTATGCTCAATAAATAAGTATTCAAGCCCCCTAATTATTTGTTCTTCTTTCTTAGTTAATGGAGGGAAATAGAAGAACGTGTACCATCAATCAATGTGATAGGAAATGTGACAACCACCCTAATGATATGCCTGAGATGATGGGATCCCAAGTTGAACATATTATGAACTTTCCAAACCAGCTATTGAAATTCGAAATCAACAATTGGTACATAGTTGAATGCCCAAATTCATCAAGGAGGAGGAAGATGACATCTCAAGGAAGTTCATCTGATAAAGGTGATAAAGCAAAGAATACAAAATTTCTTTTGTGCAAAATGTGTGGAAAGAGGCGTCAAGGATAATGTCACAAAGGAACCAAGAGATGTTTTAATTGTGGGAAGGTGGGGTATAAAATAGCCAATTGCTATAAAAAATGGATAATGTGATGAATGGAGATAAGGTTATATCTATTGTACCTTATACTGTTCATTGTTGTGAATGTGGAGAATTTGGACATTATCCAGGACAATGCTCCATTGGAAAGGATGAAAAGTGTGATGAGCATCAACGATCTCTAAGGACAAGGGGATAATGCAAGTCCAATGTTGAGATATATCATGATGACTGAAATACATGTAACCTCTTTGCAATAATTGAGTATGTCATGCTGTATTTCCGTTCATTCCATATGAGCATGTCTTAAATGTTTTCTAGGAACATCGAGTCGCTATTTAAAATGATTTTATATCATTTAGGGAAAACTTATTTGATTATGTATCCCCTGTTGATGTTTGTGAAACTGTTCATCTTTGAAATAATATAAGTCTCCCTTTAGTGGAATTTGACACAATTCTGGGAAAGGATTGACTTTATCCAGATAGAGCCAACATAAATAGCTTCAAATAAATTCTTAGGCTACGCACTAATACAAAATGATAAAGTGATAGCCTATGCCTCAAGGTAGCTGAAAATCTAAGAGAAAAACTATCCCACACATGATCTGAAGTTGGTGGCTATGATCATTGCGTTGAAAATCTGGCAGCATTATCTCTATGGAAAAAATGTGAGTTATATACTGACCACAAGAGTCTCAAATATATATTTACACAGAAAGAGATTAATATGCACCAGTGAAGATGGATAGATCTCATTAAGGATTATGACTACTCAATCCACTACCATCCCCGGTAAGGCAAAAAAGGTGGAAGATTCTCTAAGTAGAAAGGATCCTGCATCTTTATCAATGATGAGAATTGAAAAGGATCCAATCATCTTAGATTTTCAAAGGATGGAAATGGGAATCATTAAGGGAGGAACATCATAAATCCTTTCTCAAATGATTTCTCAACCATCCCTCTTGGATAAAATAAAGGTTTCTCAAAGAAAGGATGTGGAAATTCAGAAAAGGGTGGAAGCTATTAAAAATGGGAAATCCTCTGATTTGAAAATTGATGAGGAAGGAGTTATAAGATTTGGGACACAATTATGTGTACCATCTGATCTAGAGATAAATAAGTAGCTATTGAATGATGCACATAGCTCGACCGTCTCTGTCAATAATGGGAGTACCAAAATGTACCGTGATCTTCGAGAACACTTCTGGTGGGATAACATGACGAAGGAGAGTGCAGAATATATATCAAGGTGATCGGTATGTCAGCAAGTTAAAGCCGAGTGAAAAAAGTCCAAATGTATGATGCAACCATTGCCTATACCCATGTGGAAATGAGAAAATGTTAATATGGACTTTGTCACGTGTCTCCCGAAGACGTCTAAAGGAAATAATGCGATATGGGTTGTGGTTGACCGACTCACCAAGACATCCCATTTCATCGCTATTCGGGAAGATCTCTAGCTTGAACAACTTGCAAAGTTATATGTGAAGGAAGTGGTGAGACTGAACGGTGTTCCACTCTTAATTGTCTCTGACCGTGATCCAAGGTCCACATCTAAATTCTGGAGGATTCTTCAACATGATTTGAGTACTGAATTAAATTTCAGCATGGTATATCACCCCCAAACTGATGTCCAATCTGAAAGGACTATTTAGACGCCTGAAGATATGATAAGAGACTTCTCTCTTGTATTAAAAGGTGATTGGGATCAGAATCACCCATTGGTTGAGTTATCATACAACAATGGCTTCCACTCGAGTATTCAGATGGATCCATATGAAGCTCTGTATGGAGAGCGATGTAGAACTCCAACCTGTTGGGATGAAGTTGGAGAGAAAAAGCTACTTGGTTTCGATCTTGTTCAAGAGATGACAGAGAAGGTTCAAGTCATCCAGAAACACATCAAAGCTCCTCAAAGTAGGCAAAAGAGCTATGCTAACAACCATCTAAGGGACTTGGAGTTCGATGTTGGAGATAAATTATCTCTTCAAATATCTCCATGGAAGAGAGTCATACAATTCGGGAAGAAAGGGAAGCTAAGCCCAAGGTATATTGGACCCTTTGAGATCCTTGACCACATAGAAGCCGTGGCCTATCGGCTTTCACTTCCACCAAATATGGCTCAAGTTTATGATGTTTTCCACGTATCACTCTTGAGGAAGTACATACCTGATCCCTCACATGTACTAAACTCAGAGGTGATGTAGCTGAAAGATGATATCTCTTATGAGGAGATACTGGTAAAGATTCTGGATCGGAGAGATAAGGTTCTACGCAACAAGACAACCCATCTTGTCAAAGTGTTGTGGAGGAACCATAAGTTTGAGGACGCAACATGGGAATTGGAGGAAGCAATGAAAAAAAGTACCCACATCTGTTTTTGTCCTAGAATGTAAAATGAAATTTTGTGGGCGAAATTTCTTAAGGGGGGAAGAATGTAACGACCCAATGTTTTAATGGAAATTCCATTCTTATAAATATGCCATAAAATCACATAATAATGAACTAATAAGTGATAAGTTACCTTTAAAAATAAGTTTTTCACTTCTTAGTTTGGAATTTTGAAAATTTGACGTACATGGTTGTGTTCAAGATGTTTTTTGGAGTCCGATAAGAAAAACTTAATTTTTTCGGTGAATAGTAACCTACCATAATGAATAATAACATACCCTTATGAATAGGGATATACCCTAATGAATAATAACCTCACCTATGATAGTATAAAAATAACATTCAAGTTGGAAGTACAATATACCTATGTTTTAGAATGAGTTAATGCATGTTTTTAAATCTGGTTTTTGATAATAAATTATGATTTTAATTCAATATTAAAATAATCATATTTAGAAAATTATTTTTGAAAAATGGACTTCATTTTTGGATTCTACACATCGAAAAATGGTTAGGGTGAATTTTTGAGATTTTTCTGAAATACTTGAAATTTTGATGAATAGTAAAATATGGTAATTTACCATATATATACAATATAATCTAAATAGAATATTTCTATAATCATGGACGATGTCACCACCCATGGTTCGAACATGACCCATTTACTATTCTTGGTCATGTAATACTTTCTATTCTTTGTCTTGTGAAGAAGTAATAAATTAAGGATTATAATATCATTAAATCCCTCCTCTCCTCCACTATAAAAACCCCCATCACTCCCTCTTCTCTTCACTCCTCTCAAGCTCCAAGACTTATCTAAATTCTGCCCAAATCTCTCCCTGAGGTCCTCCCACATGTCCAAAATCTCTCAGACTCCTCAAAATATCAAAACCACTCCCCTTAAAAGGTTCTCAAGGGAGTAATTCTCAAGAGGTCATTAATAACAAGTGGAGAACACCAATAGATTTAAGGTAAGGGATCCTCTCCTTTTATCTCTTAATCAAGATTTTCCTCTATAATATGCCTTTATATGTGTACTATAAAATTATGGGGAATGTTTAAGAAACTCCCCCATACTTCCTTCTGGATTTATAAGTGATGAGAAACCCCATTTCTCTCTCATCAATCCCTCTTGGTCAAACCCAACACCATGCCGACAAAATCATAACGAATTCTACCCGAACCTTCTTCGTTCTTTGGGGTTGCCTTATCTTTATTTGAAAATGGTGTTATCTTATCTATCTATGTGAGTATTATTACTTCTGTTTATTTGTACAATATTCTTATATCAAGACCCTTTCATCACATTCTTTCTGGGATATACATGATTTTGAAATATTCCCCCCTTAGAACTTTCTGATAAGCCAACCTGTTTTAATGGGACTTCCCAAATTTTTACCCAAATTTCAAGTGCACTCTATCCTATGTTTTAAAACACCATTGTATTTATAAAATCAGTATTTTTATTATGAAAACCTTTTTGGCTCAATTCTGGCTTTATATAAAAGAATGTCCTTTTTTCTATTTGAAAATCTCTAGAGTGTTTTCCTTAAAACCGCACAAAAATGTTTTAATGCAAATGTTTCTAAATTATTATTTTTTATATGTTGTTGCTTATATTTGACACCAATTACCATTTTATATGCCTATTTTACCCTATGAATGTCCATGTATGTTCTAATCCCTTCCTTTCATGGACACCTTCGTGATATGCCCATTGGATATGTTTTATGTCATGATTGTGGTACCCAATTCTTTCCATGGGTAACCTTATGTTTATGTATGGTTGATTATGTATGATTATTTATGTGGAAATATTATTTATGTGGAAAGAATATTCATGAATATGTTGAGATGGGTGTGCCCAAATAGCGCTCCAATGCATTGGGTAAGGTGAAGTCTCATGAGATGCGATGTGAAACGAGATTGGCGGTTAGCCTTGACCCGTACTGAAATGGGAAACGGGATTGGCGATTAGCCTTGACCCGTACTGAAATGGGAAACGGGATTGGCGGTTAGCCTTGAACCATACTAAATAAATGTTTTATGATTCTTACACATTAATATGATTCCATGTTTATATGACCTCTTGCTTATACTAAATGATTTTATAAGTTACATGCTTTTGATATCATTATGTCATGTCTCCTAACTCATGTGATTGAGATGTATCCTTATGTTGATTTCCTTGATGGGATTTTTAGCTCATACCTTTGTTCATGTGTTCCACATGGTACTGTATGCAGATGTAAGGGCTCAAAGGAAGTTAGGATCTCATTATGGAGATTAAATAAAGAAGTGTTTTTTAGCCCCATGTTTTGTGTTGTATGTACCTAGTCTTCCAAGACACTAGACTTAACGATCCTTGACTTGTACTCTGATGATGAATTATGGTTAAAATCATGTAATGTTATATGTAAAAGGCTCGGGTCTCTATATCCATTGTGTTCAATATTCACCAAGAAACTTGAAGAATACCGCAGAATGGAAAGAGAAAGTCCAATAAAGGGTGCAAAAAGCCTTCCTACCATTCAACTCTAGGTACACCACCCCCAATGTGGTTTTCCTTAGTGAACATGGTAAATGTAAACTCTATGGATCTCATAAGAAATGAAAAAGATGGATATGATGCAAAGGAAGATGATTCCCTCCCAAAGAGATCCCTTGCCAATCCTGATGGTGTGCATACTCAGAACCAGAGAGCGGTTCTAAATCAGGGTGCCCCCTCAACTAATACTTCGCTACCTCCCTCACAAAACCCTAACAAGGAGAAGAATAAATCCAAGATAGTTTATGAACCGCCTCATATTACCCCTAAGGATGCATCCATCACTCTCGAGGAATGATTCTATAAGGAGGGGGAAGAAATGAAAGAACTTAGGTGAATTAATGTTGAGATGCATCGAGGGAGATACCTTTCCGGATGTGTTCCACCCGCGGAACGTCAGCAGGTACTCCCAGAAGAGGTGCCCATACCATAGGCACTTATCTCAATTAATGAATCCAAGCATGGAGGACTGTTCAACTCATCCCCAGAAGGACATCATGACTTCCATCCACTAGGAAGGTACCTGAAATATATCCAGGTAAACCCAAAAATGATACCCCCTACTGGGTATCAACCCCAAATTCTAGAAGCACTGGCACACCCCGTTTTGGCCACTACTACTCTAGCTCAATATCATGTCCGACAGGATATGCATCAAGGGATCTTGAACACCGTCAAGAAATTAACATCTCAACTATAATCCATGGAGGGGCAGCGTGCTCCGATACAACCAGATCGCAAACCCTACCCTTATTATGTGAGCAATGTTATGCCACCACCAAACTTCGGAAATCCTGTATTCCTAGTATTCAATGGCTTGGGGGACCCTGAAAAGAATTTAATGCACTATGCCTCTTACCGTAACCCCATGATGGGCACTCCAGATAATCAAGAAGTAATAAAACTTAGTTTCTTCATACAAACCATGCATGCCTCAGCTGTTGTATGGTATACTATCTTGCCAGCCAATTCAATTATAGGATGGGAGGATCTCTGACAATAGTTTCTCTTCTAGTTCAGTTCAACGCTGCCTAAAAAAATGTTCAATGATATTATGAACTTAAAATATAGAGAGAACAAAAAAGTCTTAGACTTAATTTCCATATGGAAAGGCCTGACATATTCCTCAAACTGGCCACTCCCCCAGGATGAGATCCTCTCCATGTGCATCGATAACCTTCAGGATGAATTGCAAACACCTCTCATCCCGGTGTAGTACACAAGTGGGTTTATATATTTCTCTTCCATTTATCAAAGCATAAAAGACTCCTTGAAATGGGCCATTCATAAGTCTTGAGTGGCCCCATTAGCCCCTAGGAAGAGAATAGGAAAATCCTAAGCAACTTTTATTATGATTAATCCACCCCAGCACCAGCTCCAGTTGCGAGGCCCCCACCAAACCGTTCATGACCCCATGGACACCAAAAAACACCCCCACCTCCGCAGGATGAGTGACAAGGTTCGAAAATAAATCAGTTTGATGAATGAAGAAATAAAGTTTACTCATTCTGAGACGACCAGGTCTATAACTATTTCATTGCCGCCATGAAATGCAACTTGCTCCAACTACGAGAGACAAAGAGAGCCGATAAAGTGGGTCTCGAAGACCGTCCAAATTATTGTCCATGTCACCATATACTAGGACACACCATCCAAGAATGCTTCATTTTCCAGGATCTCCAAAAAAAGATGGTGGATTCTGGGCAAGTTAATTTGGGCCTGCCACCTGCACAAGTGGCGTATGTTTCCACCTCAGACTCAAGAGAGGAAAAGGAATGGAAAAAAATCACCAGTAAGAAGGAGAAAAAATTATAAAATTTTATGACCCTAAAGAACATCAACTAAGTTCAGGGAATACTCTAGCCATAGTTGAAGCAACCAACAATGCCCCCAAAATCACTCGATACAATGCAGTCGTCCTCCTCACCCCCGCGGTCCTCTAAGTCCAGAAGGGAAAAAATAAAGAGAAAGAAGATGGGATGAAACCAAATCCAAAGTTAGTATTGACGCTTTCAGAAATCATTCCAGCAGACTTGGTACAATGGGCACCACCCCACCAAACAGTAAAATGGGAACTACCCCACCAAAAAGTACAATGGCCACCGCCCTGAAAACCGGCACCATCAGAAGGAGACAGTTATATAGAAACATTATTTGATCAAGAAATGATCTTTTACTCCATCAATGTCATCCACTTGATGGACCCCTTCTCATATGGAGACTACAATCACGAACCCAAATTCCCCACGCCAAACTGAAGAGCTGGAGGAAGAGGCCGTAAAGGCTGGAGGTTTCTTGGATGGAAAGATCATGGTAGGAGTCCAATTCCTGACAACACCATGATTCAAAACATTAAACATTGCGGAAACTCATATAGGGACTCTCTGGTAGACACAGAAAGAACCGGAATGCACCTTATCCCCCATTAGAAGAAATCCAAGCCCAATTATCTTGGAATATCGATCTGGGGAAAGATAAATATCAAATCGTCCAAGGCATACAAGCAGACTAGTTTGGCTAAACGTGGAAAGGACCGCAACACCAACGATCCTTGTCACAAAGGTCAAACCCTCTATTTACAAATCCAAAACCTCTAAAGTGTCTGTGAAGGAGAAACCCCGAGCTGGGATGTTCTGACCTTTAGATTGGAAGTATGACATTCTAAAGCAGCTAGCTTCAATACTAGCAAAGCTGTGAATCCGGGATGCGTTAAGTCTATTTGAAGATCTTAGGGAGGTACTCATCGAATCCTTGCTAATTCCTCAGGAGTTTGAGGATAAATTAGTATAATCGGAAGTCTACTGAACAAAGACCAATCCTAAAGAATGTCACACCATCATCTCTTTCACAGATAGGGATGAATATGCCATCATGCAAGGGCACATAATACCCTTATATGTGTCTGGAAAGATAAACAGAATTGATGTCTGGAGGATCTTCATCAATAGTGGCTCTTGATTTAACCTCCTCCCACTGCAAACACTTCATCGACTGGGCTATGATGAAGACATATTGACACACTATACTACAACTCTACTGGGATATGACAAAACTAGCATAAACTATTGGGAATAATCAAGATTAATACTTGCACTACTGGAAAGATGATCTTTCCCAACACTTCTATACCAACGGTTTGTAAAAACCGTTGGTATAGCTACCATTTCCCAACAGTTCACCAAAACTGTTGGGAAAGCCATATATTTTCCCACCTTTCCCAACGGTTCACCAAAACCGTTGGGAAAGGGTGTGTTTTGAGCCTCTTTCCCAACGGTTCACCAAAACCGTTGGGAAAGAGCGACCTTTCCCAACGGTTCACCAAAACCGTTGGGAAAGAGCGACCTTTCCCAACGGTTCACCAAAACCGTTGGGAAAGAGTGACCTTTCCCAACGGTTCACCAAAACCGTTGGGAAAGAGTGACCTTTCCCAACGGTTCACCAAAACCTTTGGGAAAGGGTGTGTTTTGAGCCTCTTTCCCAACAGTTCACCAAAACCGTTGGGAAAGAGTGACCTTTCCCAACGGTTCACCAAAACCGTTGGGAAAAACCACCCAAAATTTCAACCTTCGGGCAAAATAAATTCAACCCACCCAAACCTATCCCAACGATTTTCAAAACCGTTGGGATAACCCTTTCCCAACGGTTTTCAAAACCGTTCGGATAGGTTCTTTAATTTTTTTCCAGATCTACTAACCGAGAACATTATATAAATCAAAATTTTAAATAATTATGATAATACATATATATATATATTTATGAAATTATGTTTACAAAAGTGATGTTATCTTAGTGGTTAAGTCGTTCGATTATAAACAAGGGGTCCTGGGATCAAATCCCAGCGGATGTTTTATTTTTGGAATTTATATACCAACGGTTCCATTACCGTTGGTATAGATTTCATATTACCTATACCAACGGTTTTTGGAAAACCGTTGGTATATACCTATCCCAACGGCTTACTTGGCTACAGTTCTCCAAACCGTTGGTATAGCCTATACCAATGGTTTGGAGGCCTATACCAACGGTTCCAAACCGTTGGTAAAGGTTAGTTTTCCAGTAGTGTTGGCTCAGAGATATCATGTCAGATTTCAAGTTCTTGGTAGTATGACAAAGTATAGACTTCAACGTCCTATTAGGGAGACCTTGGATGCATCAACATGCTGCAATTCCATCATTATACCATTAGTGCATCAAATATTTCACTAATGGGGAAAACTGTGCATTACACTTCGATAAACCCCTGTTTGAGTCCTGTGAGTCACATTATATCAACAGAGGGTTCTATGAATCAAAATAAAAACATCCTTTGGCCAACAAAATTGGGTAGATCAATGCCCCAAATGGATTGGAAATGGATCTCACCGATCCCTTACAACAACTTGGGGAAGAGTACATACTAACCATCAACCAAGTTGAATGCACAAGTGCAAGTCCGGATGCAGGCTCAATCGTCTGCATGGTCTCTATTATGGATGACAATTCCAAGGACACAAAAAAGCAAGATGACTCCCATGATATCAGGAAAATCCCTATCAAAGATACTCCTAGTTCATCCTCGGGACCTCAAACTACCCCTGCGTCACTCACTAATGAAAAAGATGATTTATCTCCCAACATTGTAGAGTTTGTCTAAAAAATCCTCTCTACATCATAAGAGGAAGAAGATGAAGATGCTGAAGAAGAAGAACAAGAGGAAGAAGACATCAAAGATCCCCCTCCTACATTTGAAGAAAGCGTATCAACCACAATCAATGAACTTAAGAAGATAAATATAGGCACTAAAGATGACCCGCGACCTACTATGATCAGTGTGGCTATGCCTGTAGAGGAATAAGAGGCATGCACCTCCTTCATAAAGAAGAACCGAGATGTGTTTGCCTGTAATTACATAGAAATTCTAGGCCTTGATCATGAGGTTTCTACTCATCATCTAGGCTTACCATAAGATCACTAGGGCCATAAGAAGGCAGCCATACGGACCAACCCGACACATGCTGCCAAAATAGAGGTTGAAGTTGACAAACTGATAAAATCGAAATTCATATAGGAGTTAAAATATCCAATCTGGATGGATAACATATTACCTATCAAAAAGAATAATGGACATATTAGAATCTTCATTGACTTCAGGGACCTTATCAGACATTGCCCCAAAGATGATTTCCTAGTCCTAGTCACAGAATTGTTGATCGATGCAACAGACAGATATGAAGAACTTTATTTCATGGATGACTATTTAGGATACAAAAAGAGCTAGATGACCAAAGGAGATGAAGAAGATACCACTTTTGGTCCCCCTCAAAGAGTGTTCTATTATAAAGTGATTCCCATTGGTCTAAAAAATTCTGGTGCCACATATCAGCTCTCGATGCATCGCATCTTTGAGCCCTTCTTGGGAAAGTTCATCGAGTGTTATGTCGATGATATAGTGGTTAAATAGTGACACCGTTAAAACCACCTGGTCGATATTGAAACTATATTCAATAACTTGTGGCAATATAGTTTAAATATGAATCCCCTAAAATGTACCTTTGGCATTACCTCAGGAAAATTATTCAGATTTTTCGTACACCATTACGACATTGAAGTTGACCCTGAGAAGAGAAAATCAATTCTTATCATGTCGCCACCTCGAAAACCAGAACCTTTCCTATATTTAGAACTTCCTATCCATCCTAGTAGGTAAATACTTACCTTTCACCTAGCTTATAAAGAAAATAGTTATGTATGGGTGGGATAATGATTACCAAGAAGTGTTCAAAAATTTCAAAAGATATATCTTAAGATTGCCGGTGATGATGCCACAAGTTGAGGGGAGGCCACTCATTTTGTACGTAACCACCATAGAATGGTCATTAGGCAACTTACTCATGTAGAGGAATAATACTTGTAGCATGAACAACCTCTATTACCTCATCCGAACAATGATTGATGCTGAAACCCGATATTCAAAAATTAAAAAGAACTGCCTAACCCTAATCTTCACGGTTCAGAAACTTAGGCATTAAATGCAACACCATGAGTTCCAACTGGTCTCCCACTGTAACCCACTTAAATATATCCTCAACCATCCCATGCTAAATGGATTATTATCACGATGGGAGGTCATCCTAAAATAGTTTTGACATACAGTACGTACCTCAGAAGGCCACCAAAGGCTGGGAATTAGTAGACTTCATGGCCAAGAACCCCTCAGAATAAACAACACTGTTGGATTCCAAAATTCTAGATGAGAAGTTTTTTCCATTCAAGAGGACCCCCGGACTTGGGAAATGTACTTCGATGGTGCTTCCCAAAGCCCTACAGGGAAAAGTATGGAGTATTCCAAGCTCAACAAAGTGGGGATGACAATTATACTCATATCCCTCAAAAAGGCCATCTTTCCTTACTCTTTCCTGCTTTCGGAAGGGTGTACAAATAATGAAGTAGAATATCATATCCTCATGGAAGACTTATAAATGGCACTTAATGTGCAAGAAAAAACTGAAAAATATAGGATGATTCATAGCTAGTCATCAAATGGGTCAATGGTGACTACACCATTAAGAAAGAGGTATTGGTCCCCGTGATGAACCATGTTTGAGAACTGATGGCAGAATTTCCATCAGAACCAACATTGACTTACATCACATGGTCACAAAATTCCCAATCTGATGCTTTGGAAAATGCAGTAACAACATTTGTCGATCCATACCAGGATGAAACAGTCATTAGCGTTGCCCACTGCCAGATGGTCTTGCCAGTCATCCAGATCCATACAATGGAGATTGAAGAAATTAGCCCCATTTCTGAGCCTTATGGTCACACCACCAACTAGATGATATCCATTTCAAATTACCTTCAAAATGGGGAACTCCCACTAGATAGGGCTGGAAGGAAGCAGGTCCGAAGAAGGGCAGTCAACTTTGTCTTGTATAATGGGGTAAACCAAGAAAAATTTCTTTACAAACATGGCCTTGATAGATTCCTTCTAAGGTACATTGATGGAGAAGATACTGCTTTCTTCATGAAATAAGTGCACGATGGACTTTGTGGAGTGCATCAACCAACAACCAAGCTCTCTCACCAAATCTGAAGGCTTGGTTATTACTAGCCCACTATGATACAAGATTGTTCCATATTCACCAAGAAGTTTTATTCCTACCAAGTTCATGCTAATTTCATACACTGTACCCCAGAGTTACTTTATACAACTAAGTACTCATGGACATTCTCCACCTGTGGGATGGATATGGTGGGACTATATCCTCTCTCCACATCTAGGCAATTCAAGTTTATACTCACAATGACCGACTTCTTTTATAAATGGGCCAAATCCATACCCCTTAAAGAAGTGAGGGTGAATTTTTTTTATCTTTGTGAAGGTCAACATCGTTACTAGATTTTGTGTCCCTCATACAATACTGAAGAAAAAAGACACAAAATTCTACTCTGCTGAGTTGGACAAGCTATACTAGAAGTATGGAATCAAAACCAACTAGTCATCCTGCTATCACGCGACGACCAATGGGAAGATATAGGATTTAAACAAAACTCTATCCAACATACTCCAAAATATGTTTGATAAGGATAAGAAATTGTTCCATACAAGATCCTTCATGCTTTGTGGGATTACTGGACCACAGCCCGCACTGCCACCTAGGCAACCCCACACTCACTAATATACAGGGAAAATGTGGTTTTGCCTATCGAAATCCAAGTTCCATCACTTCTTGTGGCCATTTGAGATAAACTTTCCATGGATGAGAAATCCCAGATATGGTTTGATGAGTTGGAGTAGTTAGACAAGAAAAGGCTGCACACTCTACACCATTAGGAAATCTACCAAAATTGGATTTCACGAGAATTCAACAAAAAAGTTCGCCTTCGATCTTTCTGGGAAGGAGAAATGGTGTTAGTCCTCAGAACCCCGATGATACTCAGGAAGAATCCCCCAAAGCTTGAACCAAAGTGGGAAGGACCATATGTCATACATATGTTCTATTACAATGGAGCATATGTCCTTATATCAATGGACGAACAACTCATCACAGCTCCCACAAGCGTAAAGTTCTTGAAGAATTACTTCGTATAGTTACAAACCCTAATGTCATGGTCCAACCTCTAAGACATTAAACTATGAGTAACAATACCGAGAAATCCACATGTCATGGTCCAAACTCTATGACCCTAAACTACGAGTCATTGTACATTCCACATAACATTAAATTGTAAGGAAATCATCCCTGAAACGTGACATTAAACCGTGACTCGTGTTCTCACTATAATATGTAAAAATAAATGGCACAAAGCATCCTAATCACATGATAATAAATTGCATGATCTCTTATAGAACTATGTATAACTTGATTCCTACCCTCTCAGGATAAGTAGAGATACCTTAATCCTCGATCTTGGCCTAACCCCCACAAAAAAATGCCTCCTTTATGCCCCCTATCTACCCATATTCACAAGGGAAACCCTTATCATTCCTTGTTTCTCACGTCAAGTATAACTCATGTGAGCTTAGGATTAGTGGTAGGGATTCTCTTACCAATGAAAACTATAGAGTAACATGGTAGACCTAGAAACTATGATGGATAGAACTGAGATTCCCCTACCCCTATGGCTGAGCCGGATCGGTACATGGGACACTAATAACTTTGTGTGGATTGATTCCTACCCTTGTAGGATATGTAGTGACACTAGGATTTGGAATCCCAGCCCGTCCATCATCAAAAAAATTCCCGCAAATGTCCCTACACATCGAGAAAACATTTTTAGGGAAAATTAAGAACTACACGTGGCTTGATTCATGTCCTTGAAGGATATGTAGTGACACTCAGATTTGGTTTCCTGGCCCAACCACCATAAAAAATGCCCCTTTTCCCCTGTGAATAGGTCAGACTTGTACGAGGAGTTCATGAAAGGTCCTAATCGCATGAAAATAAATTGAGAAATTCTTCAAGAGTTATGTGGTGTCTAGTCCTCAGTGTTACGAGATCCCACACATGCCCCTCACTCATGAGAAGTCAAAAGATCCTGCTTCCCCCAATATATACGAGTCAAACCTATGTGGAAGCTCAAGTAGTTCACATTTAATCATGGTCTGGGTATTCTTTACATTCTTATGAACATATTTCCCATTGGAAATACTCCATACCCCAGGAAAACTTAGTTCCTCATAATCATTCAAGTCCATATGATATAGAAGGACAATGTCCTATAGAAAACTTTGATTGACTGTGCACATCTGCCCCAGAGGCTCTGGATATGTTTCCCAAAAAAATGGATATCCATCAAAGAAAAATTCATCCCTAGTATATTCTTCTCCTATCTTAGTACACCCAATGGATTCCAAGCCCCATGTTATCCCTCATGATTTAAGTTTACCCCGGGACTGTGGTTTACAACTTCTATCATCACTCATGTCTAGGGAATACCACAACATCCTGATTGCGATTAACTCAAATATTTTAATGATATTTATGACAACATGATCATCCTTACTGCAAGACTCTAAAATGCAAAGTATTATGTCTTCACCGCATGATATTAAACCATAAGGAAAAATCGTCCTTATTGTACGACATTAAACTGGATAGCAATGGTTTAAGCCCAAAGTTCCCTCTAATATTGATTTTTATATTCCTAGGTAATGACCCGAAATCCTTGTAATCCCTTGTTTATAACATTGAGAATAGATCACATGAGCTTAGTGATCTTATTGTGAGATCCACTATGAAATTATGGAAAATTGTCTAGGAATTTTCTCCTAGCAGCATGACCCTAAAAGGCATTTCACGGTTTACTTTCCTAAGAGGAACCCCACGTCATGGCCATACAATGTTAAATGACCAGGTATGCCAAAGATGGAACTAATTACTCACTATGTGTGTGAGTCAGATCCACATAAGGGATATCTAATTCCATGAGTAAATCACAACCTAAATGTCCCCAATATATCCAAAACACTCCTTCCATACCTCAAACTCCATGCTCTAAGTGATCATGAATCTCCATAATCATTCATGGCCATCTGAGACTGACGGCTAGTGTCCTGAGGACACCTTTGATTGACTATACACATCATGATCCGGTGGCTCTGCATACGTTGGCCACAAAAATGGTAGTCAATCAAAGGAAAATTCATCCCTAGGAGAGTCCTCTCCTATCTTAGTATGCCCAATGGATTCCAATCCTCGTTCCATCCCTCCAGATTCAAGGGCCCTCAAAGTCTTGGTTCACATTTTCTCCCTACACACATCCCAAATATATCAGAACATGCAGTCCTGATTTATCTCTGGCCCCTTATTTGAGGTTTCTAAAGGTACCACATCCATATGATTATAGTTGATTCACATACAAAATAAGAGTGCCCCCACTCATTTCCGGGTTTCCTCAAAGAATTTTAGTTAAAATTATCCTTTTTGTTCAGGTGAACCCCTTGTCAGAGGTCAAAAACCGTATTCAGAAAGTTCCCAATCTCTATAATCCTCTATAGCCATCAAATATAGAGATTCAGTGTCCTGCGGACACCTTTTATTGACTATACACATCATGCCCCAGTGGATCTGGATATGTTGCACAAAAAAATGGTCACTAATAAAAGTAAAATTCATACTTAGGAGAGTGAATTATAGATTATGTACTCTCTAATGACAATCATGTCCTGTCACAACCCAGATTTTGAAAAATACTAGACAATGACTTACTTACCTTCTTCTTTTCAAATGCCCCCAACATAAAAAATACTTCTAACTGAACTGACCATTCATCAGCTCTCCCTCATGAAAGTAAGAACTGTGCGGGAGCAGTCACCCCCTTCAAAGCTGACATGAATGTCCCTAATATTTTCGGACACCACTACTCAGGCCAGCCACACAATGTGGACCCTCACATCAAAATAAATTCAAAATATTTCATAACCCTACCAGGAGATCATAAATGGAAAGAAAATGTCATGAATACACCTTTTTTGACTATGCACATCATGCCCCAGTGGCTTTGAATATGTTTCCCACAAAAATGGCCATCAATAAAAGGAAAATGCATCCCCAGGAGAGTCCTCTCCTACTTTTGTATGCCTAAAATGGCTCCCAAGCCTCATGCATTTCCAAAATAAAAAATCTGGGTCAAGAAAAATCCCTAGTCCATGTATGAAGGATATTAGAATATTCTAGGCTAACGGTCCCATGCCTGAGCCATGCCCCATTAAGTTTGGTCAAGGTTTTTTGACCTAAAACATCAGTAATGAGTTTTATTAGCAGGATTGTGAACTGCCTGCGAAAAAGAAGCCATACTTTTCGAAGGAAAAATATGAAGAAGACTCCTCTAGGTAAAAGTCGAGTATTGGTTCATTAAAAAAACGTTGATCCATAAAAAATGCGTAAAGCTTGTTAGGTTGAGAACCCTCAAAGGGAAGCCTAAGAAAAAGTCATGTTATGCCCACTTAGTATGTTCCAATTAGGCTTAGGAAAAGATTAGGGAAATAATGAAAAAGACATAAAAGTTTGTGAGGTATTCTATAAAACCTCAGCAACAGTCGAACTACACTTTCTAAGTCCCATGGATGAGGAAAAAACTAGATCTCGATTCGATTATTTTTGTTTACTGGTTTCAAATCATGGTTTAAAATTAATACCCGATTGAAATGATGTTTATATGATTGATTATTATAAATTAACATTATAGGAAAAGGAAAAGAAGAATCATTCAACGGAAAATTGGTTCCATCATATTCCATAAAAATATATGGTGGGCATCCACATCCGGGAGCCTCTCCTTTTAAGAATGATAAGACCTTTAAAAAAGACATTCAGTAGAGTCACATAGTTACATTAAAAACTGGAATGACTCCTCAATGGCTTGGAGAAGATTCAATAAATTCACATTCTTGGCCTCTATGCTCACCTAAAATGCTTTCGAATCCCTCATGGATTGAAGTCCAGTCCTATATCCCTCTTACATTTTCCATCGCCCCTCTTCAAAGGAAGTTGTAGCCCAAGCCCATCCTATTTAAGCCACTCCAATTTCATGATTTGTTGCTCCACTTCCTGATCAATTTTTTATATCAAATACTCTTACTTTATGAGTTCGTTTTGCAACATTTCAACCAATCCATCATGAGTGGAAGCTTCATCAATGAATGAATGAATACTAACATTTTTATTGGTTTTTGAAACATAAAAAAAACATCAAACCAAAGAAACATCATGGAGTTCTAAATTATTGGATCCCCAGAACATCATTAATAACAAAAATATTATCGCCTCACGGAAAAGAACCTATGTTAAAGAAGAACAATACTCTTTGGGTTGGGAATGCCTGAGATGCTAGGAAATCCACAACCTTATTCCCCTCTCACCAAGTGTCGGTGATATTTATGTGGAATACCAATAACTGTTTTCACTTACGGACATAATATTCTATATTCTAAGGGAAACTTCCAATTTTAGTGACTATTTTTTAAAGAATCAAGGAGTCCATTTCCACTACCTTCAAATTTAAATGTCTTTTCTCACTTAACACCAACATTGTTACCATAGCCTTTGCCTCAGCCTGAAGAGATTCACCTCTACCATAAAAGGCTAAGAAATCAGACACTACATAGCCCCTCTGACCCCGAATAACGCCTCATCCCCTCATCTCCCCAATTAGGAGGGACCCATCTGTGTTGAGTTTTAACCCAGTTATTTGGGGGTGCTATCATACCTAATTCCCCTGACCCCTCCTCCCTATTTGGTTGTGTACCCCTAGATTTAAATCCCTTACTGAAGGAGCACCATGGAACTCAGTACACACGCTAGAAAAATCCATTAATGTGTTCTTCATCTTGAAACTAATACAGGTTCTAGTGCCATATATTTTCCTATGTCAAGCATCATTCATAGATTTCCAAATGATCCAACAACCCGCAACAAAGATGATCACCCAACATTTATGCTCTGGACCATGCTCGCCTGCACCATTAATCCATTGACTGAGAAAGTCCTCCTGCATCTTATCTTGTTCATACCAACCAAAGAAGACTCCATACGCCTACCATGTCTATCGTTCCCATTCACTATCAAAGAATAGGCACCTCACCGTTTCCTGTTTGGGATTTTTGAAAAACGAGCATCTGGAGGCCATGGACACCCCCATACGCTGGATATTATCATTAGTGGACATCAAATTATTCCTTAAATGCCACATCAGAATGTTAAATTTAGGAGAAATACCCCTAAAAGACAGCGTATCCCCCCCATTTATCACCCATGATTGGTCCCCTCTTCACCCTAGCATACAAATTGATTGAGAACTCACCCGAGGAAGAGTTTGTGAATATAAGTCTGTCTGGTACATCACTGAGGGAAATCTCTTTGAAAACAGAACGTTGATTATCATCGAGAATGGCCTGAATTAAGCCTGGGTGACTGGACACATCACTGAAGGACATATCTGGTGTGGGGAAACCAATAATACACAAACTTCCTCCCCCCAATACTGAAGCCAAAAGTTCACATCTTCTCTCCCCATCAACCACCTGGTGTGAGGATGCAAGACCTCTATATACGGGTGACTAATATTTCAAATCCTCGATGGATGAGACCACTGCACCGCCACATCCAGACCATATCTCTCTTGCATAAGCATTCCCCAAAGAGAATGACCTTCCAAAGTTTCCCATGCAAGTTTAGCATGCATCCCTTTCATGGCCGAGGATACACTCTGCATATTGATTCCTCCATCAGTTGTAGGCCTTTCAAGTCACTTCCCCACTACCCAGTGATGTTTTCCTTCTAGCTATCAAACCCATATGAATGAAACCATGATTATCTCTATGTTAGTAACCACACCTTTGGGGGCCTTCACGGTGGAAGGTAGATGCATGTGGATAGAAACCAGGATGCTATTGGCAAGGGTAATGTTCCCTCCAAAAGAAAGAAACATGTTTTTATAATGGAAGACATGACCCGTAACCTTGCCCACGATCTTTTCAAAGTTATAAACACGAAGAGAGTAAGGACTGACCAGTTCTCCCATGTAACACCCCGAGCTTCCACGATACGCTTCTCTTTCAATAATGCAATAGCTTGCATTGTACGCAAGTTCGAGATTCTAACACACCACGACCAATCAAAATGGCCATTATGAATAGTAATACCCACTTTTTGAAATTATATATATTTTATATTTCAAAATGGACTTCATTTTTGGATTTGGAATAACGAAATTAGCCTATGTTTAATTTTTGGTATTTTTCTGAGACCTTCCAATTTTTTATGAATAGTGAAAAATACTTAAAAACAAATTTTTTAATAAAAATAATTTATAGTGATAAATTACACTATTGAGTGGTTTTAAAGTGTAATTATAATATATTTTTACCATTTTATCCAATGGTGTTCATTATAATTAATTTCACTTTGAAATTGGACATAAACAATTGTCAATCTTTTGATATATATTGTTTCTTAAAAACACGCTATTTGTTGTGACAATGGGAATTAATTATAAAATTAATTAATGAAACTTATATGTTTGGAATTTTGTAAAATAGATATCATTTTTTAATTTGGAATATCAATTATATCTTAGGGTGAAATTTTGGCATTGTTCTGAAAAACTTCAATTTTTGATGAATAGTGAAACCACTAAGTGGTAGTTAAAAAACTGATTTTTCGTTTAAATGAAACATTACCACTTCTGTGATTTGATTTTCAAAAATCCGACATACATGGTTGTCATTAAGAAGTAAAATGTGGTTCAATGGGATTAAAATAATTTTTGGTGAATAGTAACTTTTAAGTTTAATTAATCACGATTAAAGGTAATTAGTGAAATTTAAGGTAAAAATGATATTATAAAAATATGAAAATACCTTTACACTTGTCCTACCCCTATTTGATGAGTCATGGCCGACCGATAAAATCCATGGGTCAACTTGGGGACCCCATGGAGCCACATTGGTAGGAAAATGACATTAAAAACTTTTTATTTAATGTTAAAATAAAAATGTCACAATCATGAGTTCTTTTACTAATTTTTTTTAAATGGGGTTATACATATTTTTGACTATAAATATTCATTAGAAAGATAAAAAGCTTTCTTAAATCTTGATATTTTTTTTATAATTTTTAGACATTAAATAAATTAAAAGTTGTATGACACAATGATGATGCAACGATTACCTAATTAATTAACGATTTAAATAAAATGAAAAGATAATGTAAAATCTAAGGCTTAAACTTGTCAAAAACCTATTGGATGAGTAGATTTAGAACCCTTATCACCTTATCCTCGAAATATATCATTTTGGGACCTTTATAATCCGAAAAGAATTTCGTAATAAAATAACATTTCAATCTTTCCAAGAGTGCCTATTCTCTCTTCTTATAAAAGGCCCCACCTCTACCAACTTATTCACACCATCAAGCCATTTGGCTCAGCCAACCTCTAACGAAATACTATCCCAACTTCCCTATCTCACTCCTAGAAGCCTCACTTTGGGCATAAATCTTCCCAAGGAAGCCTTTGGCTCAAATCAAAAAGAGTTACCCGATTCAAGGAAATGTCTTCTCTTATGTTATTTTGTTTTATTTTGCTTCTCCAACCCCCTATACTCTTTTTATTAATTTATTTTGTAACAAAACCAGTATACTAAACATACTAGGATGTTTTTATAAGAAGGATTCGAGATACACTTACACACACCTACATCTAATGGTTAAAGAACATACTGTTTCTGTGGATGGCGAATTTCTGCCTCACTAAATGATGATTGTTCAACACTCATATAACACCTTCAAAGGTGGAAATTAAGATGTCACTATATTTATATATTATATATAATATGTTTATTTTTTTACTTATGTATCTGTATTTTTCATCTATTTCATACCTTTATGGTTTCCATTTTGGGTAAACGTGATATTTTCATTTTAGGAAGTGCGGACTACCGCCCCCTCAAAGTGATTTGAATCGTTAATGCCATATGTGGGATGTATAAAGGATGGAGTAAATGGTATTATACATTATATTATACTGGAATTATAATACAACTTTATATAATTATGATTTCATTCCATTAAATATTAAATAGAAATGAAAGTAGCGTTCATGTGTACGTACGACTTACTGTCTCCATAAACAGTGCATTTCATTTCTTACCTCTAAATGTAATGTAATATTATGAATGAATGTATATACTGGATATATATGATATATATTATATCTACATCATGAATATAATTCTGGAGATAATATATATTCTACCACATAAACAACTTGTAATTATAAGAAGTTTATTGTTGACTCAAGTACCAAATATCGACAAAACGACCGTTATTAACTTAAATAATTACATAGTGTTCATAACATGGTAATAAGTGATATAAAAGGAATAATGAATTTGAAAAAGGATCTTAAGAAAGTAGATATTAAACCTAGTTTATTATTCAGGAGGATAAAGAACGGTCGAGTCAAGTCAGACACAAGGTAAGGGAACTTCTTAACCCAATTTCTATTCTTTGGGTTAATCTCCTATTTTCAAATTATATCATGATATTATTATGTCTTATCTTGTATTTTTACTTTCTTTATGTGTACTTATAGTGAATACACAAAATAGATCTATTTTATTTTAAAAAAATGATCTTTGTAAGGGAACTTCTTAACCCAATTTCTATTCTTTGGGTTAATATCCTTTTTTCAAATTATGTCATGATAATATTATGTCCTATCTTGTATTTATACGTTCTTTATGTGTACATATAGTGAATACACATAATAGATCTATTTTATTTAAAAATGTTCTTTGTAAGGGACTTCGTCTCAATCTCCCTTCATTGAGGCATATTTTGTTTTATACACAAATTTCTTTTATACGGTGTATAAAACGCTTTGACGTTTACGTTTATTCAAAAGGAATCTTTTTATATGAAGCGTTTTAATAAATGACAAAAAGGAATGTTTTTTTGTCATACATATGCAGCAACAATGACTTATCCACCACCGTGACCATTATTTGTGTTTTGGCTTCCTCTACAAGCCATAACTTTTTTTTAAATGAAAAATAAATACCAAGTTTTAAATCACTTTTATTTTGGTATTGAAAATGGTATTGAAAATGTTTTATTATATCAATGTGTTGTATTGTGATTGAAATGTGGAAATTTTATATTTCCTTTATGCATGTTTTATGTGATACAATTACATTATGGTTTATGATATGTTTAAACCTATTCATATGAGGAATGCATTGGACTTAGTAAGTGACGGGTGGAGCCCGCTATAGCTCCTCGATGCATCGGCAGGTCTCATGAGACAAACTAGTGTCTTGGCACGAGGCCCTGACAAAATCTTATTTGTAGTCTTGGCACGAGGCCTTGGCTACGTGGTTATGATAGTCTGGAATTATGCATTCCATCATTATGAAAGTGGTTATTGATATTGTATGTGATTATTCGACTAGTAGAATATCCATGTGAATAATTAAATGGCATTATCTCATTTTACTTTTTCCTTATTATATTGAAGTTCAAGTTTAAAAGGATTTTGTTTTAGTTATACATTGCCTTAAATGTTAATGTTTATTTATGAAAGCTTCCGCTATATTGTTATCCTTACTGAGCATCCGAGCTCAACCCTTCCAATGTTTTAATTTTTCCAGGATGTTAAGAAGTATATTATGAATGACCTACAGGGATAATATGAGGGGTATGAATACAAGATGTTGTTGTTGTTTTGTTTTTCACTTTATGATGTAATGTAACATTTATGAATGTATCTAGTGTTTCCAAGGCTAATAAACTAATTGGTATTTTGAGACTTGATCTTTTGTGATCATGCCAATGTTACGCAATAATGCACCGACTCTGGGTAAATGGGGTCGGGGCGTTACAGTTGGTATCAGAGGCAGTTTAGTACTAACCTTAGAAGCTGGATTTAGATAAACTCTGATTAGAAAACATATCCCAAAGATAGACTTTGAGGATTAGTATAGAAGAACTTCCTAGAATTTTGGTATTATAGAGATTTTGTGAGTTTTCCGAGCAATACATCCCTGTCTGGATACGAGCAGGTAGAGGTGGATCTGGCACAGATGTACCTAGGGGTAAAACCCGAAAACACCGCTTTGAGCTAGACTCGAACGGGAACTGGTGCACGAAAACGGGTCTTGTTGCACTCTTGGTTATGAAACTCCCGGGGGATATGCTTAGGATAATTCTTGTTTTCTTTACGAACCACTATGAAGGGTTATGAGTACATAATTTCTCAAAGAAAACATTTTTATGATTATGGATTATATCCATAAATAGTTCAATTTATGTTAAGTGTTCTACAAGTATGGAATTATGTATTTTAATTCATAAACTGACCTAGTTTATTCCATTGTATAGAAATGGTTCCCAGTAGAAGGATTGTGAACTCCAGCAATACGTATGATCCAAAGAGTAAGAAGGATCATATCTTTAATGGTATTAAGCCAACATTTAGAAGGGAAATAGTCTCCAATGTATTCTCAACATATGAAGAAATAGTATCATGTGTTAATAAGATAATTAGAGAATTATATGAGTCCTATGGATTTGAAGGGAAGCAAGAGAAGAAAAGGATGATGGATAAAGGGAAGAGGGAAAAGAAGATTTTTCCAATATGTGATAACTGTGGGATGAAACACCTTGGGACTTGCCTGAAGGGAATATGAGTTTGTTATAAGTATGGAGAAAAAGGACACCAAGTGCGTGACTGCAAGGGTAAGAAAAAGTTTTCAAATATAAAATGCTTCATCTGCAAGGAGTGGGGAAACTATGCAAACCAATGACCAAATCATCAGAGTATGCCCCAAATGATGTTATTGGATAATAATAAAGTTATGATACTACCACAGATTAAGAGGAATGATTAGAGTTCTTATGTTGTTATTAAAGAATTTTGTCATTTTAGTGTTGTATCAATGATGTACTGGTTATAATAATTATGGAGTATATAAGGATTGTACTGTAGTACTATTTCATCAAGGACTTGAGATTGTGTGGAACCAAGAAAAGTGACTCCATAGCAGGTTAATTTTTTGGAAAATATTTGGTTGAGAGAAAGATAAACCATAATATGGTTCTGATACCAAGATAGTGATTTTGGAATAATACATGATTGATTTGGATAAATTATATTGGATATTCTTAACTTCCTAGAAACTAATTAATGATTTGTATACATTTTTGGATAGAAGGAGTATATCTAGTATTCTATAAGGAATAAGTGATCATGAATGTAATCAATAAGGATTTATGGCAATTTAGGATGTTGCAGTGTTTTAAAAGAATACATGATGAAGGTGTTCACATGTTGTTATGCGGAAAAAAGGATCTTCATTATGTTTACCTTCCTTACAAAATTTCGACTGTGAGTTGGACAGAAGTATTTTGTATAACTATAAAGGTTGGAATGGATTAAGTTAAACCTTGGATAGTATTGTTTAAGGTTAAAACATTTCTGAATAATATTTTTGGAATATTATAATACTATAGTTTTAAAAAAGGAAAACCTTTAGGTTGGGGGATAACCCGTCGCGTCGGACAAAGCTGTAGGAATCGAACCCACAACCATAGTGTGACAGGCCTTTATTACCTACCACTAGCCTACAAGAAGTCCCTGGTTATTAAAAAATAGTTTTCCTAATCTAAATGGTATGTGTTAATATTTGGAACCTTATACAATTAGGATAAATAGAATATTTTTGAGTTCTATTACCTTTCAGAGTGAAAGATGGGTTTGTGGTAAAAATTTATTAAAGAATGAAAGTCTACATGACAAGTATGTATATTCCCTTACGTTCTTAGTGAATATTCTAAATAAATTCCTCAACTTTATAAAAGGTAACTTAAAAAAAAATGTTTCCGGTTAACTTTTCCAACTGGGGATTCAATGACTGTTTAACTAATCACAAGTTTGTGATTTTCTTTTGGTTAAATTTCTCCTAATACTATTTTCTACAACTCTCCATCAGACCTTGATGGTTTGTTTTTCTTCCATATCCATATTTTCATAGAATCCTAGTATGGGCTATCTCGGGTGACCTTTGTACTTATCTTTCTATCTTTTAAAGTTATATTTTTATTAACCTTATTTCTAATGTGGATTTTCCACAAAGGTATTTCATATTTTCAACCTTTTATTTTCAAAAAAAAATTCCAAATTGTGAGGACACAATTTATTGAAGGAGGGTAGAATGTAACACCCCGAGCTTCCATGATACACTTCTCTTTCAATAATGTAATAGCTTGCATTTTACGCATGTTCAAGATTCTAACACACCGCGACCAATAAAAATGGCCATTATGAATAGTAATAACCACTTTTTAAAATTGTATATATTTTATATTTCAAAATGGACTTTATTTTTGGATTCAGAATATTGAAATTATCCTATGTTTATTTTTTGGTATTTTTCTGAGAACTTCCAATTTTTTATGAATAGTGAAAAATACTTAAAAAAAACTTTTTAAATAAAAATAATTTATAGTGATAAATTATACTATTGAGTGGTTTTATAGTGTAATTAGAATATATTTTTACCATTTTATCCAATTGTGTTCATTATAATTAATTTCACTTTGAAATTGGACATAAACAATTGTCAATCTTTCGATATATATTGTTTCTTAAAAACACTTTATTTGTTGTGACAATGAGAATTAATTATAAAATTAATTAATGCAACGTATACGTTTGGAATTTTTTAAAATAGACATCATTTTTGAATTTGGAATATCAATTATAGCTTAGGGTGAAATTTTGGCATTGTTCTGAAAAACTTCAATTTTTGATGAATAGTGAAACCACTAAGTGGTAGTTAAAAAACTGATTTCTCGTTTAAATGAAACATTAACACTTCTGTGATTTGATTTTAAAAAATCTTACATACATGTTTGTCATTAAGAAGTAAAATTTGGTTCAATGGGATTAAAATAATATTTGGTGAATAATAACTTTTAAGTTTAATTAATCACGATTAAAGGTAATTAGTGAAATTTAAGGTAAAAATGATATTATAAAAATATGAAAATACCTTTACACTTGTCCTACCCCTATTTTATGAGTCCTGGCCGACCTAGACAATCCATGGGTCAACTTGGGGACCCCATGGAGCCACTTTGGTAGGAAAATGACATTAAAAACTTTTTATTTAATGTTAAAATAAAAATGTCACAAACATGAGTTATTTTACTAAAACAATTTTTAAATACGGTTATACAAGTCATATTATTGACTATAAATATTCATTATAAAGATAAAAATATATACTACATCATGATATTTGTTTTATAATTTTTATACATTAAATAAATTAAAAGTTGTATGACACAATGATGATGCAGCGATTACCTAATTAATTAACGATTTAAATAAAATGAAAAGATAATGTAAAATCTAAGGCTTAAACTTGTCAAAAACCTATTGGATGAGTAGATTTAGAACCCTTATCACCTTATCCTCGAAATATATCATTTTGGGACCTTTATAATCCGAAAAGTATTTCGTAATAAAATAACATTTCAATCTTTCCAAGAGTGCCCCTTCTCTCTTCTTATAAAAGGCCCCCACCTCTACCAACTTATTCACACCATCAAGCCATTTGGCTCAGCGAACATCTGACGAAATACTCTCCCAACTTCCCTATCTTACTCCTAGAAGCCTCACTTTGGGCATAAATCTTCCCAAGGAATCCTTTGGCTCAAATCAAAAAGAGTTGCCCGATTTTAAGGTAATGTCTTCTCTTATGTTATTGTGTTTTATTTTGCTTCTACAACCCCCCTAAACTCTTTTGATTAATTTATTTTGTAAAAATACCAGTATCCTCAATATACTAGTATGTTTTTATAAGAAGGATTCAAGATACACTTACACACACCTACATCTAATGTTTAAAGAACATAATGTTTCTGTGGATGGCGAATTTCTGCCCCACGAAACGATGATTGTTCAACACTCAAATAACACCTTCAAATGTGGCCATTAAGATGTCACTATATTTATATATGATATATAATATGTTTATGTTTTACTTAAGCTTCTGTATTTTTCATTTATTTCATACTTTTATGGTTTCCATTATGGGTAAACGCGATATTTTCATTTTAGGAAGTGCGGACTACCGCCCCCTCAAAGTGATTTGAATCGTTAATTCCATATGTGGGATGTATAAAGGATGAAGTAAATGATATTATACATTATATTATACTGGAATTATAATATAACTTTATATAATTAGGATTTCATTCCTTTAAATATGAAATAGAAATGAAAGTAGCGTTCATGCGTACGTGCGGCTTACCGTCTCCATGAACAGTGCATTTCATTTCTTACCTCTAAATGTTACGTAATATTATGAATGAATGTATATACTGGATATATATGATATATATGATATCTACATCATGAATATAATTCGGGAGATAATAGATATTCTACCACATAAACAACTTGTAATTATAAGAAGTTTATTGTTGACTCAAGTACCAAATATCGACAAAACGACCGTTATTAACTTAAATAATTACATAGTGTTCATAACATGGTAATAAGTGATATAAAAGGAATAATGAATTTGAAAAAGGATCTTAAGAAAATATAGATTAACTCTAGTTTATTATTCAGGAGGATAAAGAATGGTCGAGTCAAGTCAGACACAAGGTAATGGAACTTCTTAACCCAATTTCTATTCTTTGGGTTAATCTACTATTTTCAAATTATGTCATGATATTATTATGTCCTATCCTGTATTTGTACTTTCTTTATGTGTACTTATAGTTAATACACATAATAAATCTATTTTATTTTAAAAAAATGATCTTTGTAAGGGAACTTCCTAACCCAATTTCTATTCTTTGGGTTAATCTCCTATTTTCAAATTATGTCATGATAATATTATGTCCTATCTTGTATTTATACGTTATTTATGTGTACATATAGTGAATACACATAATAGATCTATTTTATATAAAAATGTTCTTTGTAAGAGACTTCGTCTCAATCTCCATTCATTGAGGCATATTTTGTTTTATACACAAATTTCTTCTATATGGTGTATAAACCCCTTTGACTTTTACGTTTATTCAAAATGAATCTTTTTATACGAAGCATTTTACTAAATGACAAAAAGGAATGTTTTTATTGTCGTACGTATGCAGTGACAACGACTTCTCCACTGCCATGACCATTATTTGAGTTTCGGCTTCCTCTACAAGCCATAACTTTTTTTTAAATGAAAAATAAATACCAAGTTTTAAATCACTTTTATTTTGGTATTGAAAATAGTTTTGAAAATGTTTTATTATATCAATGTGTTGTATTGTGATTGAAATGTGGAAATTTTATGTTTCCTTTATGCATGTTTTATGTGATATGATTACGTTATGGTTTATGATATGTTTAAACCTATTCATATGAGGAATGCATTGGACTTAATAAGTGACGGGTGGAGCCTTCTATAGCTCCTCGATGAATTTTCAGGTCTCATGAGACAAACTAGTGTCTTGGAACGAGGCCTTGACAAAATCTTATTTGTAGTCTTGGCACGAGGCCTTGGCTACGTGGTTATGATAGTCTGGCATTATGCATTCCATCATTATGAAAGTGGTTATTGATATTGCATGTAATTATTCGACCAGTAGAATATCCATGTGAATAAGTAAATGGAATTATCTCATTTTACTTTTGCCATATTATGTTGAAGTTCAAGTTTAAAAGGATTTTGTTTTAGTTATACATTGCCTTAAATTTTAATGTTTATTTATGAAATATTCCGCTATATTGTTATCCTTACTGAGAATCTGAGGTCACCCCTTCCAATGTTTTAATTTTTCTAGGATGTGAAGAAGTATATTATGAATGACCTACAGGGATAGTATGAGGGGATATGAAGACTAGATGTTGATGTAGTTTTGTTTTTCACTTTATGATGTAATGTAAAATTTATGAATGTATCTAGTGTTTCCAAGCTACTAAACTAATCGGTCTTTCGAGACTTGATCTTTTGTGATCATGCCAATGTTACGCAATAATACACTGACTCTGGGTAACTGGGGTCGGGGCGTTACATCCCAGATACTCCATGGGAAAGGAGCCTCTCCTCATAATTAAAGTGTCATCTAGGACCCTCTCCCTCATATCTGAGAGAATGTTAGAGGTATAATATATGATTTTTCTCCCTGTTGATCACCTTCCCAATCCATTTACAATATTCCTCAAGAATCCCGTTCATTCAAACCATTGATATCCTACTGCCATTGATGAACATGATAGTGTTGTTCGTGAACATCAGATGAGATTTTTCCTCCATAACCTGCATATCCTGATAAGGAAGTATTTTTCTTATACACAGACCCTTCTTTATATAGTGTATAATAAACGTCTGAGATAGAATGAATAAATTGGGAGATAGAGAATCCCCTTGCCGAAGCCCTCACCAGGCCTTGAAGCAAGATATGTCGTCGATTCTGCTATAGAAAGTCAAGATTCAAGCACACCAATTTCTTCCCGAGCAACAACCACCTACCTTACTATATCATAAATTCCATGATAGTTAAATCCAAAAATGCTGAAGACCAAAAACTAGTGGTTTAACATTGGAAATTTTGTTGGCATCTCGACCAATTGAGTTTGGGAGATTAATCTCTAAATGTTCCTCCATGCCTTTTCCCATGTGGGACGAAGAACAACTAGGATTTATTTATTGGTCTGGGAGTCACTCCTTGATGATGAAATGTAGTCAAGAATGAACGTCACCAGAGAAGGACATGATTTAGCAGCTACAACACATCTCGAACCTATAACAACCACATCTCTAGTAATTGTGATAGATGACAAAGTAGGGGCGTCCACCGCCACTGCTAAGGTTTATGGTTGTGATTCTGAGGATAGGTGGAGAAAAATTCAATACATACCACCCTCATAGTAGTACCACTATATAGAACTAGTTTCACTGCATCTTCAATCATCTGTCATGATCTGTGGAAATGTGGGAATACTGAATACTCGAGGCCATGCTCGGCTGAAATTCTAACCCTCAAGGCGGCCCTCAAAGGTTTTCTAGTTAATATAAGGCTTGTGGGGATAGTCATTCCTGATAAGGTTATTGGTCTTAGAATCCTAGGAGCAGAAAACATTACCCATCTTAGAATTGGCAAAAAGGGCATGATAGCCCACTCCAAATTTTTAGGGGTTAGAATATCAGCCTCCCAAATTGTGACTTCCCCATAGCCACCATGAGAAGGCATAACATTAGTATCTGAAGTGACTCCCTCTATAGGAAAAGTATGATCTATTGAGATTAATTGGCTCCTCAAAATTCTAATCCCCTCTAAGATCCAGCAAGGCATGGGGCTCACCACTAGACTCATCCCCTACTATAAAGGCCACCGTGTATCTCTCCATGAAAGTCGGCTAGACACGGTCAAGTGAGACCTCAACTTCTAGATTTCCTTATATTGTGGTGGAAGAGATTTTTTAGTGGGATTAGGTACACCAAAGGGTTCAACAACACCCCCAATATCTTCAAATGACCCTACTTCCTTGCTTCGATGAGCCGCAGCAGATGGAAACCCTTCCTCTACCATAAAAGTTATGTGAACTATAGATGCACGAGTAGTTTTCGTTTGGTCACCAATAGGCCCTATATCAAAGTACACATATGTTACATTAATTCTACAAGATAAGAGAACTTGGTTCAATCACCAGAAAAATAGACACTTACTTGTGACCCCCCTTTGAATATGCTTAGATAGCTGGGAGGCTTGTTTGCATTTATTTGACTGTCGGGGGGATGGATCGTGAATAAGTTCACCAAGAGGATATAGAGGATGAAATTACTTATAAGGGTCTGTGATAACCGCTTCCATGTGTTCTTGGGCTCTAGGGGATCCTTCCACAATACCCCGTACTGCTGATGGGGCACACTCTCCATCCATAGTACCTCCAAGAGAATAAATCAGGGGAAAAACTGTTTCCCAAGATCCTATAGGCCCCTGTGAAATGGAAATGGAAGGAAGGAGGAAACGTTTAGCATCTCCACATTAAAATAATTTAAGACTAGAGGTTGTAGATAAAACCTCTCCCATCGGCCATGGGAATACCGCAATCAACGCCAAGTGGTCCCACCAGTAATGCCTATCCATAGGAGCATGAAGACACTTGTCCATTTCAGTCAATTAAGGAACCACCTCATTGGGCTCTTCCTTGGATGATATACGAGTAGGAGAAATGGATCCCCCAAAACCCTAAAGATCGAATCATTCACTCTAAAGAAGCCTCCATATATCTTCATTTGAAGTGCTTTCCCTTAATTCATCACAAACTCTCTAGCAATCTAGAAATGCAGCCGTAATTAGGATGGCTATCACTAGATGGTTGGCGAAAGTAAGCGGAGCCGGTTTCGACAACCGCAAACATTTCTTAGGTTTCCATGAAAACTCAAGACACTGAGAAGAGGAATATTTATTAGGCGAAGAGAGAAAGTAGAAAGTTTTTTTACATGGATTCTAAAATAGTTAAGCCAACGACGTCATCATCCTTAACAATGGATTCTGGTCACAACCTGTTAAGTACCTGATGCGAGTACATACGACAACCACGTCAGGAGTGGATGAGGGTCTTGTGGTCCTTAAGATAGAAACACAACCTATCTGGATCCTCATCAAAAGAAAGGTCATTCGGTACTGACACAAATCCAATTCCCGTAATGGAAACTTTTCTAGTCTGGAGGAGTTTCCATAAATCATGAGGGGACCAGTCCTAAGTAGATGGATGACCTTTCAAAAGGTCCCATTGCTTCCAGGCCACTAGAAAATTAGCCTCATAAGGAATGGATGGAAGACTCTCGATAGTAGCTCCAACTATTTTTTTGGCTTCCCATGAGGTCATAACCCCATCATTCAAAAATTTACTCAGCGGGGGGGGGGGGGGGGGGAACCAAGAGGCCTTTGGAGAACTTTTTTCGGTCGATAGTGTTCAAAAAATCCCTTCTTCTTCTCCTTTCCCTTTACCCTGGATGACTTGGAAGTTGTCACAATAGGCACTAGGTCGTCTAATTAGCCATCAGGATATGACTTAACCCATACCTCAACATACTTCTAGGTAAGGAAGGGAATGAAATCCCCAGGATATGGAAGTTTGGCCTAGATCTTGGTGTCCTCCTAAGTGAAAAATAGCCATAATTTTTGAGCTATCATCAGATTCTTCTCATGACGAGCACTATTGAGAGTAGGGGACACATATTCTAAATGTAGTTGAATTTTAGACTAAATCTACAAGGTACATATCCATCAAAAATAATTTCCCCTCCGACACGGGAAACTAGGACGCCTTCTCACAAAGAAGACAAGTAACCTCGATTGATGAAGTCTTCAAATGCATTGTTTATAATGGTACCAGTAGGTAAATCATATGGGTGGTAATAGAAACATTCGTAAACATTGAGAAAATCCATTAAGTCCCGCTCGTTCTTTTCAGTTTTCCCCTCTTGCTTGTCCTATGAATCCCAAGATGCTGGCATGACCCCGTCAGTGCTCTAAAGGAACGTTCAGAGGGTGTAATGCAGAATTGGTAGGGAATTGATGAAGGAATAACCCCCTATGTGGGATCCCATATGACCCTAAAGAATTTGGAAGGGCCCAGTAATCCGGTAAGGTGACCCCCCTCGCTGATTCGACCCAGTAAGCGTTATATCATGTCCAACACTTGGATAGAAAACTTAATACATCTATAGGTGGCCAACTGAGCAACCATGATGAAATTTGAGGCTCTTACACAATTAGTTTCCTGTACTGGTAGGAGCCACCTACTCAGAAACATGCCAAAGAAAGTCTCCAGTAGAAATAATCGATCGAAATTATTGATGATCCCTTATCCCCATTTCTAAAAATTCCCCTCTTCCAAGGTGGGACAGTAAGTACCCACTCTCCAATAGGTGGTTTTTGTAGTACAAGACCTAGGTCTTCATGGATCAGGCTCTAGACCTGAATTTTTGACAAAAGCACCAAACCAGTCATCAAAAGAAAAGTCCTACTTCATATGGGGATCACTTTCCTTCAGAAGCGCCTTCGCTTGGACAATAAGTTTCTTGGATAAAGGGAGGGGTATTCATTCCTCATCATCACAAATAGAGGAGGGAGGAATAAATTCATCATACATGTACCCAATAATAGGGACTCCAGAAATTAGATGGATGTACCATAAACTGATTCCGACCTCCCCGTGGGAAAATGGAAGGTGTTGATAATTGGACTCTACCTACTTAAGAGATGTGAAATAATGGTAGTAGGATGATTGGAGTATGTCTGAGAAACCCAAGTGGCCTCGTACCATCCCATAGTCTATAGCTCAGTTCGGAATTCTCCATAACTCTGGAAAACCCAAAAGGGCCACCCCCAGTCCAAGTCAAATGAGCCCCCAGGGAAAAGGTCTCGCCGGGGCGACCGACCATGCCACTCATTCACTGTAGCCCTCCTCGCAATGCTCTGGTAATAGTGGGCCATATGTCCAGGCTTCGCCTGAACTCTCTATAAGTTTCAAGGTGCGTAGTTCAACAAAGACCTGGAGGTATTATCCCTTTGAAGGTACCTCCCCTTGTAAGAAATTAGATCTTTCAGAATAAAGGTATTAATTATCCAGATAGTAGGCTGATCGATCCGATTTGGCACTGGGATCACTGTGTTGGAAAATAAACCAAACCCGTGAGAAGGAAGCCTATCGGAGACTGGGTACTCCCATTGGACTGCTCTAAGTAAATTCTACTAAGATTGGTGAAATGGTATGACCAGAATTTTTTCATCACCTGAAGCCAACAAGTTCTTCGATCTTTTTTTAGTAGAAAAAAGAGGGACAACAATAGTAGACTTAGAAGAAGCACCGACGTGAACTGCAACCTGTGAAGCAGCCATTGTAACCTACATCCGAAAGCTGAAAAAATGTCAGTCCAATAAAAATTGTTGGATAAAGGCTATGGAATAATGGATAAAGAACTCAAAAATATGTCTACATAAGGTTCCACATACTATTTTTGGAAATGGTACGTGGAAGGCACAATCTGTGTACTACATAGTGTGTGGAAGAAACCTCGCCTACTGTAATGGTATACAGATACATATAATTGTGTATAGCCATGGTAGATGAACCACCCGCGAGGTGTTGTCTCGCAGATCATTGGACAATGAATAGAAAGGTTCGCAGAAGGTGCATACCATGAACCTAGGCCTTGATTAAGTTAATGTTCAGAAGTTGTAGATTAATGTTTAAGTTCAGATTATTAGTTCATAAAGTTTGGTTCTCCTCTCCAAGTTTGGTATGCAGACATGCCATCCACATGGCATCCTCCTACGTGGAATCTGGATTTTAGTCTTAAAATTCCGTAATGATGTTTTCAAAACCAAAAAAATGGTAAGTGGATAGAGAAACGGAGAGATGATCGGTTCGTGGTACGTACGAAGCCGTTCATGAATGAGATTTTTGTAGGGAGCATAGTATGCACGTGCAGTGGAAGTCGGGGAAGTCAAGAGCACTTTTTGATATGAGAAATGGTAAAAGAAAAATGAAATGGGCCCCTATATATAGGTGTGGTACCCTCCTAATGGGTCCATCAGTTCTACTGTGAACCATTTCAGTTCAGGACCACTTTTACATCAGAATAGTCCTATTTTCATTCCGAACGGACCCCATTCCGATGGGGTGAATTTGTAGAGTCCTGAAAATTACTCCAAGGGAATAAAATACCCCCACAATCACTTTTCATAAGGAATAAAGTACACCTACAAGTCTATCAAGGTGAATTGACTCAAATCAAATTTTAAATTTCAGAAGAAACATGAAGGAATTCAAGTTTTCAAAGGATTTTCAAGTGGTCCGCATACCATCATCGGGAAAGGTATGCAGACTTGTTAGGTTGTCACAACCCATCTCCCGAGGCCCTTGATGTGACTACCCCAAGCCCACCTTCCACAGGCCAGGGGTTGGTGACTAGCACCAAAAGGCGTATCTATAAAAAGGGAAGGCATTGCTTAAAAACCTATACACACATAGACATAGAACACTGCACAAAATTAAAACACAATGGAAGAAGAAACGTACAAGCACAACTAAAAACAAACACTGAGTGTAAAATTAAGTACTGAAATTAAAGGGGCCAGTATACAAGCCCAACCAGAAAGAAGGTACAACAAAAAGGGAAAATAGATCCTGAGATCATCTGTCAAGGATCCTAACTTAAGGGTAGGTACAACTCATCTCTATGGCTCCCCACTCTAACTGGTCACCTCCGTACACTATCTAGTCCTGGATCCCAGGTCATGGTCAAAGATGCTCATCATCTACACCAGAAACAACAAGGTGTTGGTGAAGCCTGTGCAGGGGTGAGAATAAAAATACCTAATAGGGACCCTAGACCCCTGAAGGTCTCTCAGAATTCCACCAAGGAAAAACCACAAAGCATGATATTAATCACAAATAACAAGTAAAAGACTCATCTCAAACTAGGTATATAACTTAAAGAATAGGAATAAAGATGATTAGTCATAAAGCTAGATCATCTTATTCTATTGAGAGTCTTTTACTGAAAGATTGCACAAGGTCACTAGAGGTGCTGACCCATATAAGATTTCTAGGTGATGACCCACATAGGATCGCTAGGTGCTGACCCACACAAGATTTCTAGGTGCAGACCCATAGAGGATAGCTAGGTGTTGACCCACATAGGATCGTTAAGTGCTGACCCATGGAGGATCACTAGGTGCTGACCCACCCATGATCGCTAGGTGCTGACCCACATAGGATCACTAGGTGATGACCCACAAATGATCGCTAGGTGATGACCCACAGAGGATCGCTAGGTGCTGACCCACAAGGGATCGCTATGTCTTAAACCATGGAGGATCGCTAGGTTCTGACCCATAGAGGATTGTTATTCTTTCTTCAAATCACAGCCAGCCACTGGATTCCCACACTTGTTACGCTTGACTCCAAAGGATCCGCTCCTCAAGCCGTCGGTCTTATCTCAACCACCACAAAGTCCTAGGAAGAAGTAACCCAATGAACAACCATGTATTAAGGGCTCCAACGCAATAGACGACGCGTCAATCGGATGCCTTGTCTCTTAGTTATATGCATTTTGGTGGTGGGGGCCCAGTTAGATTCGAGTCCAATCCAATCTAGCCATACTACAACTTTATCTAAATCCCAAGTGGAGTATATCAAAAGGACCACCTCATCCTAAGGGTTCCAGTTCCATAGAAGGTTCGTCAAACAAATATCTTGTTTTGGAGATATAGCCCTTCAATCGAAACTGGGCCGTAAGTGTGTCAGAGTCCAGTCTGACCAAGTCAAATCAACCCAAACTGGACCACTAGGCCCGACCCAAAGGGGGATGGGCCACAGGCTCAGCCCACTGAGCCGCAGAACATCCCAGCCTGCTGGCCGGGTGCGGGGGTCTGCTCCCTTTTCGAATGACCCCGCTATTTATGTATTCAAAGTAGCGGCACCAGTTGGCGCCACTCCTCCTAGATAGCCTACTAAACCGGTAACCTGCGGAACCCACGAACCATGGGTCTGCCCTCCACCACAGCTCGAAGTCGTGGACCTCATCCATGGCGCGCCTCCGCAGTGGTCCACCCTGCTCAAACGCGGCCAGTTCTGGCTCGCCCCAGCCTTCCTCCATCGCAGCGCCTTCAGGCGCCTCTACCTTCTTATGGCCAGCGGTTTCCAGCCACCACATCCTCTAGTCACCGGCACCGGTGATGCTTCTCCAAGCCACCAGTGAAGCTCTGATCATCCGATTTCTTTCCCTTCTACACCTACGGGTCTCTCGGTATGGGTCCTACACTATGTAGCCCTCGGTTTCACCTTGCCACCATATTTTCTGGTCACCCATGAAGAACGAAACCAATACTGAGATCGGAAGAAGGTCCGAGCCTTGTTCATCTAGCCCACGCCCTCTGCGTTTTCATTATAACATGGAAACAATACAATCGTCAACTAGAGTAGGAAAATTAGAAAACACTTTGAAAATAAATCCTACCCCGAACATGTTGTTAGACAGTGCAAATGAGGAAGATGGGTCCGCGTTCGTATCATGTTCATTGGCATTCGTTGAAATATGGATTGAATCCTCTAAGGAATTGAATCTCCATTATACGTTTGATGAATTCATCACCAGCACTTCGTTAGATGTTCCTCTCATGAGTGCATAAGACCCCTGCCCAAGATTTGTTTAAATAAGAGAAATGGGAGTTTAACTTGTCGCACAATTATTGTGGTTCTTTAATGAGTTTAATTAATTAACCCATTAATCTCTCGATGGTGTATTTACACAACCAAGTGTAACCGAATATTAAATGATCTGACAATGCAGTGGTCCCACCACTGTCTCTCAACGGTTGAAAAATAAAATAAAATAACCTTTAGTTATTTTTTTTTGTAAAGTCCAAAAATTAACTTTTTCATCCGACTTTTTCCAAATGAAGTTAAGCTTCCCTTAAGAGAATCCTTGCACTTCCAATTCAATGGTGCCCTCAGATTTTTAATCCGAGCTCTGGTTTAAAAGAGAGAAATTCATGTCCGTTTTTTTACTGAAAGTACCTTAATTTTTTTTTAAAAATTTGTTCCGAGCTCTCCGAGCCCCAGAATCACGTGCCATCAATTTTTACAGACTCATAACAACTCCATTTAATTAAAAACAATTACATTGAATTTAAGGGTCTTAACACTCTCCCCACATTAGGGATTTTCATCCACAAAAGCAAAAACAAAATATAGGGAAAAAATTGGGGTACTAAGCACATATCTGAACCTCCCGCTCCCAAGTTCTCTCCTGGAGGTTCCCATGCGGCCACCGAAATCGTACGAGAGGAATCAACTACCCACGAAGGATCCACTCCTGTAAATCCTCTATATTCACTAGGAACCCCGCGAATGTCTCCCCATCATCAATGTCATGCTCTCCCCAGTCGATAATGTGTGATGGATCATGCACGTACCTCCTCAGCTGCGACACTTGTAAAACATCATGCACCTGGTGAATCAGTGGGGGCAGAGTTAGATGGTACGCACCTCATCCATTATACTAGGAATCTGGAAAGATCTGATGAACCTCAAAGATAACTTGCTGTCCCATCCAAATCTCCTCAATCCTTATCGGGGTGAGACCCGTAGGAAGACATGGTCTCCCTCCTCGAAATCCAAGGGCCTCTGCCTCCTCTTGAAATAAGACATCTTTTGGCTCTGTGAAACCTCCATATGCTTTTGAACGATCTTCACCTTCTTCGTAGTAGACCGTACCAACTCTGGACCCATAAGTGCTAACTCCCTTGGGTCTGTCCATCATAGAGGTGATCTGCACAGTCACCCGTTCAAGGCCTCAAACGGTTCCATGCCGATGGAGGAGTGATAACTATTGTTGTATGCGAACTCCACCAGGGGAAGGTGGTCCTCCCAACTTTGACCAAAATCAAATACGCAAGCACGAAACATTTCCTCAGGAATCTATATGGTTCGCTCCGTCTGACCATACGTCTGAGGATGAAAGGTGGTGCTCAAGCGTAGATAAGTCCCGAATGCCTCCTCTAATCCCATCCACAATAGAGATTTAAAACGAGAGTCACGATCTAAAACAATTGTCGATGGAACCCCGTGAATCCATACAATCTGTTATATGTAGAGGCATCCCAATCCCTCTACTGATCCCTACTCTTAGATGGGTAAGAAGTGGGCCGACTTGGTGAGTCAGTCAATGATCACCCATATGGAATCATAGACCCTGGATGTACATGGTAGCCCTGTCACGAAGTCCATAGAGATGCCATCCCACTTCCACTTTGTCACCTCAAGTGTCTGAGTCATGCCTAATGAAACTTGTTGCTCAACCTTCACTTTCTGACAAGTGAGGCATCGTGAAACAAACTCTTCCACTACTTCCTTCATCCCTGGACACCATTACTAACACCAGAGGTCCTGGTACCTCTTCTCCATACCATGATGTATGACCAAAGGGGATTCATGAAACTACATCAACACCTCCTATTGTAGCATCACTGGTACCATGGTATGTCCTCTAAAAAGGATGATGTGCTCTACACCTTCAAAAAATCCTTTAGGATCCCATTCTGAGGATATCTTAGCACATTAGGTATCACAGTCAACGTCCCCAAGCTGTGCCTCCCGAACTCACTAAAGGAGAGGGGGAGTGACAGTCATAGACTAGAGGTAATATTCCCCATCACTATTCAAAATGGATATCTACAACATGGATAGTTGTTCTGTCGCCTCACTCAGCAACTGTAATCCAGACCTCCTACTGAGTGCTTCTGATACTACTTCCCTTCCTAGGTGTGTAGACTATCCCAAAGTCATAGTCCTAGAGGAACTCCATCCATCACCGCTATCTTAGGTTCAGGTACTTTTATGAGAAGATATACATGAGACTTTTGTGATCTGAGTAGACAATAAATCATTCACTCATCAAGTAGTGCTGCCACATCTTCAAGGAAAAGCCCATGACTGCTGACTCCAGTTCATGGGTAGTGTAGTTCTACTCGTGTTGTCTCAACTATCGTGAGCTGTAGGTGATCACCACTCTCTCCTTCATCAGGAAACATCCTAGACCGGTCCCTAATGTGTCAAGTGGACTACATACCTAACACCCTCTTCTGGTAGCCTCAATATGGGGGCACTCGTCAATCTCCACCTCAGATCCTACAAACTCTACTAGCATCTCTCTATCCACAAGAAATATTGTCCCTTGTTTTTCAAAGCTGAAAAGGGTGCTTCTACTTAGGAAAATTCAGGTATGAATCTCCGGTAGTACCCATCCAATCCCAGGAAACTCTGCACCTCAGTCACACTCCTGGGTGGATCCCAAGAAAGCACTTCCACTATCTTTTCTGGATCCACTGCAACTCTAGCCTCTGAGATCACATGTCTCAAAAAGTGGACCTCTCATATCCAGAACTGGTACTTCAAGAGATTTCCATAGAGTTGTTTCTCTTAGAGTGTATCCATAAATATCTGCAGATGCATAGCGTGATCGTCCTCTGATGCCGAGTATATCAAAATGTCGTCAATAAATACCTCCACAAAGCAATATAGGTAAGGCTGGAATATCCGATTCATGATCCCCATGAACATGGTCGGAGCATTGGTTATGCCGAAAGGCATCACTAAGAACTCTTAGTGTCCATACTGACATCTGAAGGCTGTCTTCAGTATGTCCTCATCCCGTACTCTGAGCTGATGATAACATGATCTAAGGTCTATCTTCGAAAATCACTATGCTCCCATCTGTTGGTCGAAGAGATCATCAATCCTTGGGAGTGGATACTTGTTCTTCATGGTAACCTGGTTCAGGCACTGATAGTCCACAAAAGCCTCAAACTCTTATCTACCTTCTTGGCGAACAAAATTGGGGGTGCCTATGGAGAAACACTGGGCCTTATGAACCCCTTACCCTAAAAGTCCTCCAGCTGTAACCTAAACTCAAAAAGCTCTGCGGGAGCCATCCGATATGCTGATGTAGATATCGGTGTCGTCCCGAGGTACATGTCGATGTAGAATTATACCTCTCTACGAGGAGGTAGTCCCAGAACATCATCAGGAAAAACATCAGTATACTGGTCCACCACTATAGGATAACTCAGACTCGTCACGTCAATTGGTCTAAGGGTAAGGCTAGCCAATTGATGAGTGATCCGTTTCCCCTCCTCTGAGAAAGTCTATCCTGAGCTGCAAAGGTTTCCTTCTCACCAGTGAAAGAAAACCTGGTACCATCATCGCGGTTAGACCACACTTTGCACCTAGAATAGTTGATTTGAGCATGGACCATGGATAACCAGTCCCTACCCAATATGACATCGTAAGGCCTTGATGCTGATACTAGGAGATCCCTGCCGAAGCTCTTTCCTCCTAGAGTAAGATCACACTGTCAACACTAGTGTGTAATCATTGAATCCTCTCCCTTAGGAGTCTCTAATCATAAGGATCGAGCCAATGGATCCATTGGAATCTCTGAGCTCCAAATGAGAGTCATCGAAATAGAAGGGTGACCAGAACCTCTATCTATAAGTACTGCAGCTAGGGTGGAATAGACACATATTGTACCTCGAATCATCTCTAGAGCACTGTGATCGTAGGACTCGACTGCTTGAAGATGAGTTAGTCTCTGTCCACCTACTCCCTGAGGTCGGGGTGGACCTCTTGGAGGTGGTGGCGGTAGAACCTCAAACCGTCGTCCACCGCCTACTGCACGGACCACTCCTCTGCCACGTCCGCCGCCCTACAGACCTCCTTGCTCAATCCTCTGTTGCTATCTTGGCAGTACCTCGACCATCTTCTGATCGTCCATGTGGGGAGTCGGATAGTTGCGAGCCATGTTCCCATGTCTACCTGAAGAGAAATAGACTCTAGTCCTTAGATGACCTCCTCTACCCCGTAAGCTTTGCACCACCAATCCCGCATACTAGGGTCATCCTCCAAAAGGCCTATCCCACTTGAACCTCTACGTCATTTGCCTACTTCCTGTAGTAGATTACTCGACTACCTATCATCTAGCGGTGGATCTCTTCGTCGGTGCCTGCTCAGCTAGGCAGCTCTACACCAATAGGACCTGCTCAAGCACTCTAGCCTGCATTGGGATGTTGAGAAATATCATTGATGCCCTGATCTCCTTTCAAAGACCCTTCTCAAAGGTCTGGACCCTGATGAATGGGTCTCGTACCATGTCGGTGGAGTATAGAGAGAGGTTTGTGAATCTCACAGAGTACCCGACCACGATAAAGCTACCCTACTGTAAGTGCAGCAGCTCCTAAATACGCACAGAGCGTAGTGTCATTGGTATGAAATCTACCCTGAAGAGGCTCTCGAAGTCCAACCAGGTGAGGGTCACCTCCTCATGTTTCTGGAGTATCAGGCTTCACAATCTCCATGTTGTTCCTTGAAAGAGTCTAGTAACTAAGATCACCATCTGGTCTGCTGGTGTCTCAAAAAAATGAAAAACCTGTGCGACAGCCTCCAGCCAGTCCTCACCTGCATGGGGATCTGTATCACCTAGAAACCTCAAAGAACTATATCTCTAGAACTCATGCAAAATTCTCAGTTGGTGTGCATGGTACACTGGTGGGGCTGGTGGTATCTACAACCCTACGGGTAGTGGTGCTTCTAGTACACCAACTGAAGGTATCATCGCTATAAGAGGGATCTGCACCGAAGCATCGTCGCTTGTTGGGCCACCATCATGTACTCTCTCTAGAATCTTGGATGGCTGTCTATGTGGTGACATCCTATAAAGAAATAGGTGCATAATATTCAATAAGTTATACCTGGTGAGCTGAATCAAAAGAGATCAAAAGAAAAAAAGTCAAAAACACACGCTATTAGTGTTTTCATGTATCAAGTCAGAAATCAAAACTCAAGGTCCTGCTGTATGGATACGTTGGTCACCACACCAACACTGGTCTACCCAAACTAGAAACCATAATCAAAACACTTAACACTATTTCCCCATTGAAAATATTAGAGTCTTAGTTCTTCAGTAGAACTAAACACCCTCTGATACCACTTTATCACGACCCATCCCCTAGGGCCCGTGCTGTGAATACCCCAAGCCCGCCTTCCATAGGCTAGGGGTTGGAGACTATCACCAGAAAGGACTATCCCTAAAAAGGGAAGGTATTTCCTCAAAACCTGTACACACATAGACAGGGCACACTGCGTAAAAGTAAAACAAAATGGAAGAAGAAAGGTAAAACCACAACTAAAAACCACCTATGAGTGTAAAAGTAAGTACTTAAAGTGAAGGGCCAACATAAAATCCCTAATAGAAAGAAGGTACAATAAAAAGGGAGAATAGATCCTAAGATCGTCTGCCAAGGATCCTACTTGAAAGTTAAGTACAACTCATCTCTATGGAAATCCATGCCAACTGGTCACCTCCGTACACCATCTAGTCATGGCTCTAAAGTCTCAGTAAAAGCTGCCCATCATATACACCAAACACAACAAGGTACGAGCGAAGTGCGTGTAGGGTTGAGAATAAAAATACCCAGTAGGGACCCTGAGACCCCCTAAGGTCTCTTATATTCCACCAAGGAAAAAACACAAAGCATGATCTAAATCACAAATAACAAGTAAAAGACTCAACTCAAACTAGGTATGTAACTTAAAGAACAGGAATGAAGATGATTAGTCATAAATCTAGATCATCTTATTCTGTAGAGAGGATTTTTTCTGGTAGACCGTACAAGGTCTCTAGAGGTGCTGACCCACAGAGGATCACTAGGTGATGACCCACACAGGATCATTAGGTGATGACCCACACAGGATCACTAAGTGTTGAACCATGGAGGATCTCTAGGTGATGACCCACACATGGTTGCTAGGTGATGATCCATAGAGGATCATTAGGTGTTGAACCATGGAGGATCACTATTCTTTCTTCACGTCACAGCTAACCACTGGATTCCTACACATGGTACGCTTGATTCCAGAAGATCCGCTCCTCAAGACACCTATCATATTTAAACTGCCATGAATTCCCATGAAGAAGTAACCATATGAAATGCCATGTCATAAGGGTTCCAACACAATAGACGACGAGTCAATTGGACGACCAGTTTTTTAGTTATAGGCCTTTTAGTGCTGGGGGACCGGTTGGATTCATGTACGATCCAACCCAGCCATACAACAACTTTCTCCAAAACCCCAGTGGAGAATCTCAAAAGGACAGCCTCATCCTAAGGGTTTTGGTTCCATAGACGGTTTGTCAAACGAACGTCATGTTTAGGATATACAACTCTTTAATCGAAACAGGGTCGTAAGTGGGTCTCGGTCTGGTCCGACCTGGTCTGACCGACCAGACCTGGCCTTCTAGGCCCAGCCCGAAGGGACTTGGCCATGGGCTCGGCCTTCTGGGCCATGGACTTGGCCCTCTGGCCTCGGGCTTGGCCCATTGGGCAGCTGGACTAGCCTGACCAACCCGACTGGGCACGGCCAGCCGGGCCGTAGAACTGCCCGACCCGCTGGTCAGGTGCGGGGGTCCGGTCACATCATGAATGGCTCGACCATTTGGGTCTTCAAATCAATAGAGCCTGTTGGCACCGCTCCACCTAGCCGGTCTGCTGGACCGGTCACCTGCGGAATCCACAGACCGCGTGTCCACCCTCAACCGCGGATCAAAGCTGTGTCCCTCCTCCAGTGCATGTCGCCGCAACATGCCACCTAGCTCCAACATCGCCAGTGCTGGCCGACCACTGTCTCCATCCTCCACGGTGCCTTCAGGTGCAGCCACCTTCTCATACCCGGTAGTTTCCAGCCGCCTCCTCCTTTGGTAGCCGGCGCCGCCACACTGGCTATGCTTCTGCGGGCCACCAATGAATCTCTGGTGGTACGATTTCTTTCCCGTCTACACCTACAGGCCTCCCAGGATGGCGCCTACACTACGAGGACCTCAGTTTCACCTTTCCATCATATTTTCTGGTCGCCCACGAATAATGTAACCAATAAAGAGACCGTTGTATGGTTCGTGCCTTGTTTGTTCGTCCCGCTCCCTCCGCGTTAGCATTATAACATGGAAATAATAAAATCATCAACAAGAGTAATATAATTATAAAAACCTTTGAAAAAAACACCTACCTTGAACACGTTGGTAGATGGTACTAATGAGGAACATGGGTCCACATTTGTAACATGTTCATTGGCAATCGTCAAACTCCGGATTGAATTTTCTATGGCATCGAAGCTCTATTCTATGTTGGTGAAAGTCTTCACCAGCACTTCGTCAGAGGTTCCTCTCGTGAGTGCATAAGACCCATACCCATGCTTTTTTTAAATAGGAGAAACGAGAGTTTAAATTGTCGCACAATTAATTTTGTTCATTAATGAGTTTAATTAATGAACCCATTAATCTTTCGACAGTGTGGTTACACAACGAAGTGTAACCGGCTATTAAATAATCTGACAACCCAGTGGTCCCACCACCATCGCACAATGGTTTCAAAAATAAAATAAAATAACCTTTAGTTATTTTATTTTTGTAAAGTACAAAAATTAACTTTTTTATTTGACTTTTTCTGAATGAAGTTAGGCTTCCCTTAAGAGTAGCTGAATGCTATGAATTCAACGGTGCCCTTTTTTTTAATCTGAGAACCAGTTTAAAAGATAGAAATTCACACCTGTACATTTTCTGAATGCACCTTAAAAAAGTTCAAAAATTTTCTCTGGGCGCTACGGGCCTTGGAATCACATGCATTCAATTTTCACAGACTTGTAATAACTCCATTTAATTAAAAACAATTACATGGAATTTTCATCTATTTACATGTGCTGTGAACCAACAAGTATGCATAATGATCTGCGAGACACTGGCCTGGGGAGCGATTACCAGCGAACCATGGAATACCGCGAACCACATCACCAAAGGACTCATGTGTGTGAAGCCCATATGAGTACCATCCCGTGAACTTATCAGTTCATGGAAGAATCGAACCACTAGGGTTTCAAAAACTATTATTTTGAACTGAATCCTCCGCAAACCCCGGTTGACCGAGTCTTCCACGTGTCAGGATATCACTTCATGAGACTCTGAAAATGGTGTCGCATGCCAAATAGATACAATTGCCCTGATGATCTATAAAATGAGCATAGTATAAGGATGAGGGATGAACGAAGAAATATTGAAGGGGACTCAGAGGTTGGAAGAAAGAGTTCAGAGAAGATTCTGGCTTCAGTCTTGATTCATCGGTAGAGCTCGAATCGCAACAACTCTCTCCGCAGGTACAATTGGAAGTGAACCATAAAATGCGGTAGATGAATAATAATAATAGAACTGCGAACCTAATTTTTAAATGGAGAACCACATACTTCTTAAAGATTAATTTCCCACAAACATTAATCCCCCAGACCCTCCTTCAATATGGTGCTCCACATAGTGTACTACTACGCGGACTGAACCCGGCGCCGCATAATGCATCAGTACGTGGATGGAAGCCAAAGTGGCATGATGAGCCACGTACCACTATGGTACATGGTGATATATACCCATGACCATGTACCACATCAGTATGCAGACGGACCCTCTACCCACATACCACTACGGTATGAAGAGCCTCCCCCATCCTGCATATGAAAATAGTAAACGAAATGGGGTGTTTTTCGGGTATCATTTCCTCAAGTTCCAACCTCACCCTTCCATTACCATCTAGTCCTCTATGATCCCTCTGCGAACCAGTCCTCTAGAATCTGGCCAAAGCCTCCTCTAAAGCCACCGTACCCATATGACCAGACCGTTGGGTGCATTAGTGCACCCCTTTGTGTCTACATACCCATGGTAAGCAGAGTCATGAAGGCTCTCCCCACAACGGTTCGGGGTTCGGGAATGCCTGGGGGTCTACATTCCCATATTAACCCAAAGAACAACCTTGGGATACCGAGGTGAACCTCCCCATTCTAGGGAATAAGAGTGATCAATTTATTTTCCATTCAATGATGAATAGTGACCAGTCAAAGGGGTTATGTTCATTCCCCCCTTTGACGAGGATGACACTCCTCCCCTTTCTAGGGAATATTCTAGGTCTCTCCCACTGAGGTAAGTCCCCAATTTTCCAAGGTCGAGCCGCATGACTTTCGATGTCATCTCACATTGAAAGGGTCATTTCTCTGCATCCTCACCCATAGTCACCCTAGCCTCTTTCTCTGTGGGCTCTCCCTCTCCCACCAACAGGAGAGGAAGCATGTGCTTTGTTGAATCTTTGACATCCTCTTGTTTCTCACACCGAGCATGACTCACGTTGGATTAGAGGTTTGTGATGATTACAACATCCAAGTAAATATGAACAATGATAACTCTAATTTCTGATCAAACTAAGATATGTAGGATTCCTTCCTGAAGGCATGACCCCAAAAGGCTACCCATCCAAAAGGGTCCACCCAATCATGCCCCCTCAATGGGAAGCTTCCATGCGTAAGTCACAACCAATGAAAACTACATGGGATATAATTCCTATCTTGAGGATATGTAGGAAACCTATATTATGGGTCTGATCCAAACATTAAGTCACCTTCCATCCCTCCTATATGATGGTAAAATAAAGAGCCCTTTATTATATGGGTCAAGTCAACATCACCTCCGTAGTGTCAAATATATGAATGCCTATGACGATCTTGAAAATCAAGGGTATCCTATGGAAAAACTCTTCAGGAATGAAACAAGGATTTATGAACATATGAACATGAATTAAATCTATAAGAGAGTCTCATAATAGATGATAATCCTCCCCTGGAAGGGTACGGTGAGTCTGACTTCTCATCCTCTCGACCAATGGAGTCCTTAAGTGTCGTTGGTTGAATCATCAATCAAAGAGCACCTACCTTTAGAAATAAGGTCCATGAATCATTGATACCAGGGTTGTTGGGCATTCTTGGCTCCATGAATAAGCTTGTTGAATACCATCTGAGGAAGTTATATCTTAGGAGGACTGATTCCGCATGTACTTGACGCCACGCAATCACCCGCTGGGACCGACTGACATTGGAATCTCCATAGAAATATGAAAGCGGTGAGTTATACAGTCCCCATGGGGATAATCCAACCTCCTTTAAAAGATAATGACGTAGAATAAGTCAAAACAAAAGGAATGGTGATGTTGATTGGAAACCAGCTCCAGAAAAAGAGATGGGTGATGATCCTCATCGTACCATTTCCGCACCACCGGAAACACGCCACCTCAGAGGCAAAACAACTATATATGATGTTGTATATAATATATATAAAATATAAATTACATATTTATAATTAAGAAAAATTTATATATCATATATTTTCTTACCTTTCTATTCATTTAAAGATGATAACGTTGTTAATATGTATGTGTTGATTACCACATCCACGAAGAGATGTGATTAGTTTTTCATTACCGCATCACATATATGGTATATATAAGTGTATTTAAAGAAATAATGTTATATTTAGGGTATAATTATAATTATGAGAATATAAATAACACTTACCTTATTTCCATCATGATTGTTGAAGAATGGAAACATTAATCATGCGTATGTATGACCTACAATCTCCATGATTGTAAAAAAGTTCATTTTTCAAAACCATATTTAATGGATGGTATTAAAAGTATAATTGATTTAAAAAAATTAAAATTATTTCATGATTATTATTCCATAGATGATAAAATAATGATCTCATTGACCATAGTTAACCTACCAATGTCATTTTGGACTTATTAGCCGTATATCATCAAAATGTCTGACACGAACTAAAACAATTAAGTAATTGAATATAACAAGATAATAAATAAAATAAAAGGGATGATAAAATTGAAAAGGTTTGTAAGAAAGTGAATATTGTACCTAATTTTTTTATTTAGGAATATAAGTAATGCACATGATGAGTCAGACTCGAGGTAAGAGACTTTCTTTTAAAATAATCATCTTTAAAAGTTTCCCTTCAACTTTTTTCCTTCCATGTACATGTTCCTATAATTTTTTCATGAAAATGTTTATTTAGGATTAAATTGATGCTAAATTTAATTTTTTACCATATTTTACTTACTTTATAAACTTTTTAAAAATGAATCCTTTTAATAGTTTTTGTAAGGGACACTTTACTTTAAAAACTTCATTTTAAAGGTTTTAAAAATCTATTTCTAAATATTTATCTTCTATGTAAATATTATTAAAAATATTTTATTAATGTATTTATATAGAAATAAATGAATGATTAGGGCCATTTTATATCTTTTATTTTCTTTATTATAAAGGTTTTCAAAATAAGTTTTTTTACATATTCTATACAAAACATTTTGACTTTCTTTACAAAAGACAAAATGAATGTTTTATTTAATTTATATTCTATAAATGAATTTTACCACCACCATAACATTTATTTGAAATTTGGATTTCATTATAAGATTAATTTTTTTTCTTTAAAGAAAAACCCTCTTTCCCATTGATCTAAGTATTTTCAAAAAGGGTTTTGAATAAAATCTATATTTTCATATCTGGAAATGTGTTTCTTATGGGTGTAAGGGATTTATCTAAACCACTCTTTTCATTGGGTTATGACCATTATCTATATAACTAACTTTCTATCTCAATTTAATGTTATGTAATGCTTTTAAATTATGTATATATTTATTTCATATATATACCTATCTTATTTTCCCTTCCTTTGATGGAGTAATATATGCCTTAAGTTCATTTTTCAAATGCATTATTTATGAAATTTCCTTTGATTATAATATGGGGATAGATTATACAACCCATTTATTTCCATGGGTAAATTTTTATGATTATTTTTTATGATTGATTTCCATTTTTGGTACACATAATCATGAACATGTTATAGTGGGTATTCCTAGATAGTGCTCCAATTCATTGAGTAAAACTTTTTTCTCATGAGACGTTATGTATGGGATTAGGGAGTAAACCGAATACAATATGAGACTCTATACACTATGTAATGTTGTCTTGGAAATTATCCTTGACTTATACTTCTATCACATTTTGTGTTGCTTCCATATTTCCTATGTTTCTATGATCTTATGATACCATGCCATTTATGTTATGCTCTGATGTGATTACTAAAAAACTTATGTTTATAAAAAATTATACGATAATTTTTAAGGGTGATATGTATAGGTATTTTTTTGGAAAAATTTTCTTATGTTTTTCATGATTATAAAAGAACCTTTATGAGTTTTATATTTTCCTTAAAAAAATTTAGGAAATGTTTTATGAAATTCTTCGAGTAGAATAGTTGATTTATTAGGTAATGAAATGTTTATTTTTTTTCTAATAGTTTAATTTTTAAAATGTAAAACCTTATATAAGTATTCATGAAATAACATGTTTCTTTCTTTATTTTTATATGTCCATTGCTGCGATTTTTATGCTCATCCCACATTTTAAAATGTTTTCACATGGTTTTATGATTAATCCGGGACAAGAATGAGGTATTGGTAAAAATTATGAATATATTTCATAAAATTATAAATTTTTATATTATAAAAGTTTTTTTAGAAAAAATGGATACTACATGAAAGTATTGACTCTGTTATATAATATTTATTTATATAAGTGATATGGCCTAATTATTTAGAAATTTAAACTGTAAAGATCCTAAACTGTAAGAAAATGAATTTTTGACTTAAAAAACTCAATATTATGTAATTTTTAAGGATGGGTCCTTATATATGATGGATTTAGGGAATAAATTATTCAACGTCGCCACTGATGGTGGGTCAATCAGAGGTTAAATAACCAATCATTTTCTATCGGAAGATTAATTATTATTCAATGTTTATTATCAAAAAATTGATAATAAAAAATTAGAATGGGAGATCGTAATGTTTTTATAATATTTTGGGCATAACTATTGGTGTGGAAACAATATAACATGATGTTATTTTAATATTTTTCAAAAAAACAAGAAAAAATACCCACACCACCCCATTAACTGAGGGTGATGTTGGATAAGGATTACAGAGATCCAGTGGAACAACATTTCCAATATATTCCTTCCACCCACATTGTTTGGGTCATGAGTTAAATATAAAAAATTATTATTATTAAAGGTAGAATCCATATAAGCATGCATCTCTTCCCTACTAATGTTGACTCAGGTGACCTAGATGGGTCAATTGACCTAGGTCTAGTCCCTCCTGACTTGAATCTACCTTTCAAGTCAAATATGATCCCAAATTCCTCATACAAATCCTTTTAGGGTCTTAATAGAACTGGAAAATTTTAAAAATTATATAAATTATTTTTAACTATTTGTAATTCATAGCTTGGATGTAATAAATAAAAATATTTTTTTAGTAACATTTTAATTCTTTAAAGGCCCTTGAGGTGAATTTTAGTAGAGGAAATTTATTTCTTGGTTTCTTCTCGTTAAACCTTCAAGGGAATTTCTCCATGTCCCCACTTGCTAACCAGGAAATGAGATCTCCATTGAGGCATCAACACACTGTTGCAGTCGTTCAACACCACATTGTATAATAAATTTCATGAGTTTTTTTTTATTTTTTATTAGGACATGTGGTTGTTTATTGAATAATATTGAGTTGAAAACAATTAGTGTATATTTAAGTGTTTGTTTATTTAATTTAATTATTGTATTTTAGTTTTAATCATGTAAAAATATTTATTTAATTTATTATTTGATGGTTTGTGAACCACCCACCCTTTAAATTTATAATGGAATGAGTCTCCAAATTTGATCCATTAAATATAAATCTCATACCTTAAGTTCCCCTCAATTGCGTTTGAGTATATATTTTAAAGTATGAAGGAGTTCATGGTAACATGATTCAAGGAGAGAATTGGGATGAACCCAAACAAGACACAGTACACGGGAAGATAACGAGCATTGTAACTCGATCTGATGCACATATCAAAGATTTCTCCAAGAGTCTCAGTTGATCCATCATCCACTCAATGGAACATTCATTAGGAAAAAAATCATGATGGAATCCTTTATTTATATATTTTATCATACATGGTTAATTATTTTATGAATGAATGGTTTATAAGAGATCTCATAGAATAGCTAACAAGAATGCATAGATAAAATAAATAAATGTGAAATGATTTTTTTCTATTTATGCATGGTTAAAGTTGTGAGAAAGTTCACATGGAAAAAATAATGGTATGCTAAATTGGATTTCATTTGTGAATGAAAATAAAGAACTCTAAAAATAAATTAAAGAAAAAAATTAAATCATAGAATACATTAATCACTTTAATTAGAATGAAATTATAGTTTGGGGTTCTCATTAGCCATAATTTTGGGTGATTCCTCATATTGAGGAGTTATAACTAGAGTTGTGGGTTGAATTAACTAAAATTAGCATAAAATAAGTAGCTATGATTAGATTGGTTTAATTTTAGAGGTAAGTGATAACAGTATTCTTGTTTAGGATTCATAAGGGAAGAGATTCCATTAAAAAAATACAAGAAGTTGTGTTTTAATATAGTTAGCAAAAAAAATCATACTTTAGGTTCTCAGTATTGTGGTGATTCCATAGTGTGTGCCATAGAGAGAGGTTTATGGATTATTTCCCACAAGAATATTCAAGTGACTGAGTATTATGAATCTATTTGTTGAGGGATACTAGAATTTGAATAAACTAGTGGGAGACATTTATGATTAATAAAACTATATTTTCTAGAAAAGGTAATGGAGATAAAAATACTAATTTGATTACATTTTATTTTTATTTAAATATGCAAATTAATAAAATAGACTCAATAAAGTATATATTTTATAATGAACATGTCCTCATTGGCACCAATTTTCAAGAGTGCTATTGGTTATTGCATATAGTACTTGTAGTACACCCGGTTTGAGGCATGTGGCCTTTTTTTATGCATTTTTTATGTGTCTAAAGTGCATGGGATGAGTTGGGAAGAGGTTGGGAGAGTTCGGAATGGTTTTGAATGAGTTTGGAGGCTTTTCTTAGGGAGCATGGTTTGAGCACGGTTAGTGGAAACCACACGGATTCTCTAAGAAACCGTGATGGGGGATACAGTAGGCTTCGCACGGCCTACTCATAGTTTTCCAAACCATGCGAGGCATCCGTGCAGACCCTTTCTCTTGTGGTAGTAGTGTGCGCACAATTAGCGCACAATTTTTCAAACCGTGCGGGCTAACCATGCAGCCACTAAAGAGTAGGGTTTTTAAATCTGGGTTCCCTCAGGCTTGACCTAAAACACTCCAAACTTCCTCTCACTCAAGCCTCACTCAGGATTTCAGGTTCTCAGGGGTTTAGGGTGCTCTCCCACTCATTTTGGAAGCGTTTTGAAGAGGTTTCTTGGCAGTTTGAAGGTGGTTTCTCTCTATTAATTCTCTCCTCTTGGTTTCCTTATGTTTTCCTCTAGATCTACATCCCTAAATTTCTTGGTTTTCTCGATATACACTTTTTGTGTGTATATATAGGATTGTGGTTGCCTTGGATGATGATTTTATGGCTTATGAATGTTATGGGGAGGGATCTAGAGAGGTTTCGGTGGTGCGTTCGCCAGATTTGAGGTGCAGTTGCTTGTGGGTCGATTTCTCGGGAACCCTAAAGGTAGGTCGCTTCTCTCTCGACTCCACTTGGTTAGAGCTAGTGGTTTTTGGTTACAATTAATTCGGTTGACTTTAAATTAATTTTGTTTTGATGTGTGATATTGGTTGGAAATCCATTTGGGATTTTTTTGGAAAAAGGGGGTTTTATGGTGAAATGTTGTTGTTGTGGATTTTAAAATGGAGATTTTAAAATGGGATGCTATGGTTTATTTGTGAAAATTATTGATGGAAATTGTTTTCAATAAAGATGTTGTTTTATTGAATTGTTGTTTGGTATAAAAAATGGTTTTCAATATTTGGTTGATTTATTGAAGTGGATTGATATGCAATGGAATTGGTTGATTGCATGATGTTGTGACCTAGATGGGTTATATGCTTGGTTGTGATTGGTTGAAATGTTGTGTGGAAGTGGGAGGGAAGTCTCACTATAAAAGGTGATGGATAGTGGTTAGAAGAACCACCATGTGGGTAGTAGTTGGGAAGTACCGCTATTTGTGAATGGGTGAATGGGTTGGGTGGAAGTCCCACCGTTTTGGTTGTTCTGGTGTGAATGGGTGAACGGGTTGGGCGGAAGTCCCAACGTTTGGTTTTTTGTTGTGCATTGCTTTGCAAGTAGGAAATTGTTGTGCTAGTATGTAAATGATGAAATGAATTATGGCATGTTTATCTGAATTTACCTTGGTTTCTTGGTTTGGGTGAGACGACTTGGTAAAGATGTGTTTGTCTTATGGTAATGGTTTCACTTGTGATTATTTTATACAAACTGTTTTATATAAACGTGATAACGGTTTTATCCTAGTGGCACATGTAGGGAAGTCATTTGGGGAAATCCTACTGAGTAGTTGTACCCACCCCCTATTTTGGAACATTTGTGTCTTTGAATATGTTATGTATCGTGATGTGGGAAAAGGTAAGACATCACCCTCCTTTATTGGTGCATCGTGATGTCTGGGTGGAGCTTGGAGCATGGAGCTTGGTGTGGAGCCATGGAGTGTGACTTGGCATATTTTGGGTCTTTTGTTGAGTCTTCCACATGGAACTCTTATATGGTATTGGTTGTATTGGTTTTGGGTTGTATTGTGGAACCACTTGGTTTTCCTTTGGGAATACATGCTTGAATGTTTTGGTTGACATGCATCATATAGTGATTGATAGTGGATGGTTTGGTTGGTTTTGTCTTAAGGGAAAATTATTCCCCAATTTTTTATTGAATCCCTCGACATTTATTGCCAGACATTGGTGCCTTGGGAACATCACTTAAGGACAAGTAACCCTCACCGCCTCCACAAGCCAATGATGTAGGGGTGGGGTGTTACAAGTGGTATTAGTTTGTTCGGTCCTTTGGAGTTGATTCTTGGTTTTGGTGTTGACATTCGTTGTGGTATATTCCTTTAGTCAGGATGGTAGCAAGGTATAGTGACCCATACTTTTCTTACATTACTATTACATCATTTCAAAGATAAACAACATAATATTATTACACATAGAGGATCCAAAGGTTTAGTGTCTTGGGCAAACTAGGACCATACATAACAAATACATCATCAACCATAAAAATTTGTTTAATTTCTTCTTCTCTAGCTTCTAAATGGCACTTGTGCTCTACTTAGTACATGTAGCCACCTGAGGATATACATAAAAAGGGGTGATATAGAATCCCTATAAGAGGATTGATAAAAACAATATATCATGGGGTGAGCATAATCATAACATAAGAAAAAGATCATGAACATGAGAGGATCATAAATAAAAGACTTGAAATGTGGCAATGCCTAAAAATGCAACATCATGTTGTAGTGGTTAAATACCACACATACTTGTAAACCAAGCTAGAATCTTGTTCACGCATCATTTCACATTTACTCATGAGATTCATCACTTTACCCAATTCATTGGAGCACTATATAATTCTGGGCACATCTGTCACATTTAAACATTCATATTGCGCTATATAATTCCGAGCGCACCCGTCACATCATAACATTATCATTTATCATGCTTGGCACAATGAACATGCAACATAAATTAACATAATGAACCCATGAAAATGAATTGGCTTCATCTCATAATAACATATTCATAAGATTTGGGTTCCCAAAAGAAAGATGGAATAACATACATGTTAGAAGAACCGTTCACTTTGAGTGAGAAGTAAAAGGGGAGTTCTTAAAAGAAGAGTTCTTTTCGAAAACATTTTGTTGGACATAAAAACCAGTGAAAAACATGTATATCCCAGAAAATTAAATTCAATTATGAACAAATGATCTTTGATGAGTAACCATATAAAAAATGGAGTGAAAGAGGGAGAACCCGAAGGAAGATAATTGGGTTTGAGAATTTCCCCTTACCTTGTACCCGAATGATTCCTTCTCTTTAATATCCTGTATAATGACATTATATTCATTAATAAGAAATACAGAACCATTTGTACATTAATAGGGTTCATTACGGGTTCATTATGTCTTATTATGTTCTTTTGTATGACTTATAGAGTTTAAAAACATTGTTCGGGGATGTTCGTTTTTATGGTTTTTCTTGGGTGGTTCACTTGTATTCTTAAATTGATGTTTGGGTAGAACATGAGTAAACATACAGAAATGATATTACATGTTATTAATTATATTAAATTATTTTTAATGATCTTATAATGAATTATATTAGATCCATGTGGATGAATCATTAGATAAGAATTAAGTGATGATTATTTGGGTTAATTTGAGCGGTTTTTGGATCACAACGAACATGTTTTAAATTTTCACTTAGTAATATGGCCATAGGTTATTTCCAGAACTTTAAATAGAACATAATACATATAAAATATTCTGGTTCAACCATATAAATGGTTTCGTGACTAGATCTGAAGGTAGAAATGGAAGAAGAGAGCATGTCGTTTTTGAAGGTGATAAAATAACACCTCATGAACAACGTTTTCTTTAATAAAATAAAAGGAAGCGGGAAAGGGTGTGGGGTGATATAATATCCTATTATAATCATAAAATTACAGTATATTTATAATAATGGAGTTAGAAAAAAATTTGGATGAATATAGTTGGGGAGAGATCAAGAAAGGAACTTGAACCTGAAAGGTAATTAAAAGAGAAGAGGGAGGGAAATTACCTCTTAAATCCTTCTCTTGAGAACCTCCTTAAGGGCCTAAGATTGGTCTTTTGATGAGACCATAAGATCTTGGACATAGGGTAGTGGCTAGGGGATATTATTGGGTAGAGCTTAGACAATTATTGAAGCTTGAGAGGTGTGGTTTGGCAAGAGGAGGAGGAGGGCTTATTTATACATGAGGAGGGAAGTGTTTTTGGTATAAAATATTAAATAAAATAATATATCAAAAGTTAGACTTGAAATAGTAGTTTTTTGACATCCTAAATCATATTTTAATATAATATAATTAGTTTTGGACTTTAATTCTTCTTTATAATCCTAATTCATTAATTTATTAAAAGGAATGTGAAAGAAAGAGAAAAAGACACTTTAAGAAATCACCTTTTGACTTTAGACTTTGGAAAGTTCTTTTTAGGTTTGAGAATTGGATTTATTGTATTTTAAGGAACCATTTATGAGATTTAATATAATTTGTCCTAAAATAAAGTTCTAGAATGTTTATGTCATCATTACATCATTAATGATTCAATTTAGTATACACCGATTACGTGAAAACTGTATTTTTTACTATTCATCCGAAAAATGAAGTATTTCAGAATAAACCCAAAAATTTACCCCTACCATTTTTCGATGTGTAGAATCCAAAAATGATGTCCATTATTCAAAAATAATTTTCTAAATATTATTAATTTAATATTTAATTAAAATCATAATTTACTTAAAAAACAGTTTTTAAAAGTTAAAAATGATTTTATAGTGCTTTCAAAAATTACGTAGGGTCTTATAAAATTATCTAAAACAATAAGAAATTGATTCATAATTTATGAATAAATTTTAGGGAATAAATATTCTTTTAAATTAATTAATTAATTATAATTAATTATTTATGACTTACAAAACACCAAAACGTTTACTATGGTCAAACTGTCACTTTCTAAGATGTCTAAATTTTATTTTATTATTCATAGGTAATGTTACTATTATGTTGGATTATTTACTATTCATAAGGGTCATATTACTATTCATAAGGGTATGTGACTATTCATAAGGGTAGGTCACTATTCACCAAAAATTATTTTTGTTTCATTAGACTCCAAAAATCATCTTGAACACAACCGTGTATGTCGGATTTTCGAAATTCAAAACATAGAAGTGACAAAATTATGTTTAAAGGTCACTTATCACTTAGTAGTTCATTATTTTTGTGTTTTCATGTTATTTTATGACATATTTATAAGAAGGGAATTTGCATTGAAAAACTTTGGGTCATTACATTCTTCCCCCTTTAAGAAATTTCACCCCTGAAATTTCACTTTACACAAAAAGGTGAGGGTAATTATTCTTCATTTCCTCTTATGGTTCCCAAGTTCCTTCCTCAAACTTATGGTTCCTACACAACACTTTGACAAGGTGGGTTGTCTTGTTGCGTAGAACCTTATCACTTTGGTCCAGAATCTTTACTAGCTGCTCCTCATCGGAGAGATCATTTCCCAGCTCCACCACCTATGCGTTTAGTACATGTGTGGGGTCTGGTATGTACTTCCTCAGTAGTGATACATGAAACACATCATGAACCTGAGCCATATTCAGTGGAAGTTCTAGATGATAGGCCACAGCTCCTATGCGGTCAAGGATCTCAAAGGGTCCAATATACCTTGGGCTTAGCTTCCCTTTCTTCCCGAATCACATGACTCTCTTCCATGGAGATATTCAAATAAAGACTTTATCTCCAACGTCGAACTCCAAGTCACTTAGACGGTTGTCAGCATAACTCTTTTGCCGACTTTGAGCAGATTTGATGTGTTTCTGGATGACTTGAACCTTCTCGGTCATCTCTTGAACAAGATCAGGCCCAAGTAGCTTTCTTTCTCCAACTTCATCCCAAAAGGTTGGAGTTCTACATCAGTTCCCATAAAGAGCTTCATACGGAGCCATTTGAATACTTGAGTGGAAGCTATTGTTTTATGAGAACTAAACCAATGGGAGATGCTGATCCCATCCACCTTTAAATTCTAGAGAGCAGGCTCTTAGCATATCTTCAAGTGTCTGAATAGTCCTTTCTGACTTGCCATCAGTTTGGGGGTGATAGGTCGTGCTGAAATTTAATATAGTACTCAAAGCACGTTGAATGCTCCTCTAGAACATAGATGTGAACCTTGGATCACGGTTAGAGACAATTGAGAGTGGAACACCGTGAAGTATCACCACTTCCTTCACATATATCTTTGCAAGTTGTTCAAGCGAGAGGTATTTCTGAATAGCGATAAAATGGGCACTCTTGGTGAGTCGATCAACCACAACCCATATCACATTATTTACCTTTGATGTCTTCGGGAGACCTGTGAAAAATTACATAGTAACGTTCTCCCATTTACACTTGGGTATAGGCAAAGGCTGCATCATACCTTTGGACTTTTTCTTCTCAGCTTTAACTTGCTGACAAACCAAGCACCTTGATATATATTCCGCAATCTCCTTCTTCATGTTATCCCACTAGAATTGTTCTCGGAGATCACGGTACATCTTGGTACTCCCAGGATGGATAGAGAAAGTTGAGCTATGTGCATTATCCAATAGATCCTTCTTTATCTCAGGTGATGAAGGCACACAAAGCCGCGTTCCAATCCGAATCACACCATCATCGTCGATATGGAACTCTTGCAGCTTCCCTTCCATTACTACATTCATCCTCTTTTGTATCTCCACATCATCCCTTTGTTCTTCCTTAATCTTCTCCTAGATGGATAGTTGTGCAATCATTTGTACAAGGTAGGATGTATCCCCTGAACTTATGATTTCCAAATCTATCCTTTGAATATCCAAGAAGATAAGGTCTTTCTAAATCCGCAACATGGATAGAGTAGCAGGTTCTTTTTTGCTTAGAGGATCAGCTACCTTGTTCGCCTTTCCAGGATGATAGTGAATAGAGCAATCATAATCCTTGATTAGCTCTAACCATATCCTTTTACGCATTTTGAGCTCCTTTTGTGTGAATATATACTTTAGAATCTTGTGGTTGGTGTATATGTCACACTTCTCTCCATAAAGGTGATACCGCCTGATTTTCAAGGAAACAATCACAGCTGCCAGCTCTAGATCATGCGTCGGGTAGTTTTGCTCATAGATATTCAACTGTCGTGAGGCGTAGGCTATCACTTTATCATTTGTCATGAGTACACAACCCAATCCTTTTTTTGAAGCATCACTGTTTATCACAAAACGTTCTCCACTTTTCGGTAGTGTGAGTACAGGTGTAGTGATCAGCCTTCTTTTTAGCTCCTTGAAGCTTCCCTCACATTCTTTCGTCTAGAAATACTTTACCCCTTTCCTTGTTAACTTAGTTAGCGGGCTTGACAATCGTGAGAAGTTTCTCACAAAACGTCGTTAGTACCCGGCTAATCCAAGAAAACTACAGATTTATATGACACTAGAGGGCCTGAGAAATTCCTCAATCACCTTTGTCTTTGAAGGATCCACAGAAATTCCCTCACTTGTGATCACATGTCCCAATAATTTTAATTGATTCATCCAAAAGTCACACTTTATAAACATGGTGTACAACTTCTCCTTTCTAAATGTCGCCAAAACAAGTCTTAGATGTTCTTCATATTCCTCCTTGCTCTTGGATTAGATGAAAATATCATCAATAAACACTACCATAAATTTGTCGAGGTAATGTCTAAAGACTCTATTCATCAAATCGATGAAGATTGGAGGGGCATTAGTAAGTCCAAAGGGCATCACCAAAAACTCATAGTTCCCATACCTTGTACGGAAGGCAGTCTTCTGAATATCTTCCTTCTTCACCTTTACCTGATGATATCCAGAATGAAGATCCACCTTTGAGAAGTATTGAGATCCTCTTAACTGATTGAACAAGTCATCAATCATTGGGAGAGGATACCTATTCTTTATGGTGATCTTGTTGAGTACCCGATAATCGATACACAACCGCATGGTTCCATCCTTCTTCTTCACAAAGAGCACCGGTGCACCCCAAGGTGATGCACTAGGGAGTATGAACCCTTTGTCCAGATGCTCTTGCAGCTGCTTCTTTAACACCTCCAGTTCGATAGGAGCCATCCTATAGGGACACTTCGAGATAGGAGTAGCTCCGGGTATGAGTTCAATTGAGAACTCTACCTCACAATCTGGGGGAATTCCGGGTAACTCTTTAGGAAATACATCTTCGTATTCCCTCACGATGGGCATTTCCTCAAGGTTGGAGCTTTCCTTCAACTCAACCATTTGGGTGAGGTATGCTTCTTCATATGGAATCAACACCCACACCATTGATGGATTTTTCAAAGGAGATTCATGATCTTCCTTGCATTTGTAGAGGATCATGGGATGGTTTGGAATATGAAAAGATATTTTCTTTTCCCGAAAATTGATATGTGCTCTATATAACGAGATCCAATCCATTCCCATTATAGCGTTGAATTCCACCAAGGGAAGTATTATGTGGTTTTCCATAGGAATCTTCCCAAAAACGTAAACAGGAGAAGAGTCAAACACTTGGGTTGGAATGATTGCACCACTTGGTGTTCTTACAGATATCTCTACTTCAAGGTTTCGGGGATTCAATTCTATAGTTCTAGCAAACTTACAAGATATAAAGGAATGCGTAGAACCACAATCAAATAATACTTTTTCCATTCTTGAGTGAATTAGAAGTGTATCTTGTATGACTTCATTATCATGCTCCACCTCTACAGTAGTGATGGAATAAGCCTTCCCTTGTTCCTTTGGCTTTGGTGGCTGCTGACGCTGATTACCCTCGAGAGCTCGAGGTTTAGTGCATTGGTTTGCATAGTGCCCTAGCTCCCTACAGTTGTAGCATTGAACCATGAGTGGTTCTCTCCTTTAATCGGCTACATTCTCCTTCCTTTTCATGTCTTTTCGACACTCTTGAGCATGATGTCCTTCTTTCCCATAGTTGAAGCATTTCCCTGACCCTTTGAGGCAGTTCCCATTGTGAAACTTCCCACATTTTTGGCATGTGGGTCATTGATTTTTCTTCCCAACTTTATCATTAGATCCACTAGCTTGAAACTCCATCTTTCTTTTCTTATCACCATATCCATGGGACCATTCTCCAAACTCCATATCCACTTTGAGAGCACACCGAACAACTTCTTCACAACTCCCAAAGTCTCGAATTGAAAGAGACTTTCGAAGGTGTGGGTTTAATCCACTAAAGAATCTATGAATTTTTCTATCATTGTTGATAACGAAACCCGAAGTGTACCTTGCAAGCCTTGTGAAATTCGCTTCATAGGTTGTGAAAAATTCTCCTTCTTTTTTCTTGATCTTTATGAATTCTCTCTCCATTTTTGTGTGAAGAGTTCTTAGGAAATACTTATTAAGAAACATTATCTTAAATTCTTCCCATTCTATCTCTTCAATTTCCTCCCTTGGCTTAGTGTTCTTAACCAAAGCCCACCATTGATCAGCTTCTCCATCTAGACGATAAACGGATAGAGTCACCTTCTCTTTCTCAGAACACTGAATCACAAAAAATATCATCTACATGGAGTTGACCCACTATTCCACAACTAGTGGATCAGAAGATCCACAAAACGTCGGTGGTCGTTGCTACATAAAACATTCAATAGCCAGTTGCTCCTTATTTGGTGAAGGAGGATGTTTCCGATTATTATGGTTATTATTCATAACCTGAGATAATTGGGTAAGAATCACCATGAAGTTTTTAACTCCACCTCCCAAATCATTGGGGATGTCGTTTGGGCAATCATTTCATTGGCCCTCGCATGATTTGTTGGCCTGATTTCTCTTAGTTCCCACCATTTTCTAAAATTGAAAAGGTTAGAACAAAACATAAGTAAACAAGTAATGAATAACTTATTCATTTAAAAAATTTATACCAAAAACATAACATATAGAATCCCTAGGTAAATATTCTTGTGTGAATATTTTTACTTAGCCTCATACTAGAGGTTTTCTCTAAGGTTCACTAATCCTAATTCCCAAATTAACTAAACCTTGCCTCTGATACCAACTATAGCGACCCAGACTTTTCTTACATTACTATTACATCATTTCAAAGATAAACAACATAATAGTATTACATATAGAGGATCCAAAGGTTTAGTGTCTTGGGAAAACTAGGACCATACATAACAAATACCTCATCAACCATAAACATTTATTTAATTTATTCTTCTCTAGCTTCTAAGTGGCACTTTTCCTCTCCTTAGTACATGTATCCACCTGAGGATATACATAAAAAGGGGTTATATAGAAGCCCAGTAAGAGGATAGATAAAAAAATATATCATGGGGTGAGTATAATCATAACATAGGAAAAATATCATGAACATGAGAGGAGCATAAATAAAAGACTTGAAATGTGGCAATGTATAAAAATGAAACATCATGTCATAGTGGTTAACTACCACACATACTTGTAAACCAAGATAGCATATTTTTCAAACATAATTTAAAATTTTCTCATGAGATTCATCACTTTACCAAATGCATTAGAGCACTGTATAATTCCAGGCGCACCCGTCACATTTAAACATTCATATTGCGCTATATAATTCCGGGCGCACCCGTCACATCATAACATTATCATTTATCATGCTTGCCACAATGAACATACAACATAAATTAACATAATGAACCCATGAAAATTAATGGGTTTCATCTCATAATAACATATTCATAAGCTTTGGGTTCCCAAAAGAAAGAGGGAATATCATTCATGTTAGAAGAACCGTTCACTTTGAGTGAGAAGTAAAAGGGGTGTTCTTAAAAGAAGAGATCATTTGGAAAACATTTTGTTGGACATAAAAACCAGTGACAAACATGTATTTCCCATAAAATTAAATTCAATTATGAAAAAATGATCTTTGAAGAGTAACCATATCAAAAATGGAGTGAAAGAGGGAGAACCCGAAGGAAGAAAATTGGGTTCGAGAATTTCCCCTTACCTTGTACCCGAATGCTTCATTCTATTTAATGTCCTGTATAATGAAATTATATTCATTAATTAGAAATAAATAACCATGTGTACATTAAAAGGGTTCATTCTGGTTTAATTATGTCATATTATTCTCCTTTGGATGACTTATAGAGTTTAAAAACATTGTTCGAGGATGTTCGTTTTTATGGTTTTTCTTGGGTGGTTCACTTGTATTCTTAAATTGATGTTTGGGTAGAACATGAGTAATCATCCAGAAATTATATTACATGTTATTAATGATATTACATGAGTTTTAATGATATTATAATGAATTATATTAGATCCATGTGGATGAATCATTAGATAAGAATTAAGTGATGATTATTTGGGTTAATTTGAGCGGTTTTTGGATCACAACGAACTTGTTTTAACTTTTCACTTAGTAATATGGCCATAGGTTATTTACAGAACCTCAAATAGAACATAATACATATACAATATTCTGGTTCAACCATAAAAATGGTTTCATGACCAGATCTGAAGGTAGAAATTGAAGAAGAGAGCATGTCGTTTTTGAAGATGATAAATTAACACCTCATGAACAACGTTCTCTTTAATAAAATAAAAGGAAGTGGGAAAGGGTGTGGGGTGATATAATATCCCATTATAATCATAAAATTACAGTATATGTATAATAATGGAGTTAAAAAACAATTTGGATGAAGATAAGTGGGGAGAGATCAAGAAAGGAACTTGAACTTGAAAGGAAATTAAAGGAGAAGAGGGAGGGAAATTACCTCTTAAATCCTTCTCTTGAGAACCTCCTTAAGGGTGTAAGATTGGTCTTGTTGTGAGACCAGAAGCTCTTGAACGTGGGGGTGGGGATAGGGGAGATTATTGGCTAGAGCGTATACAATTCTTGAAGCTTGAGAGGTGTGGTTTGGCAAGAGGAGGTGGAGGGCTTATGTATACATGAGGAGGGAGGTGTTTCTGGTATAGAATATTAAATAAAATAATATATCAAAAGTTAGACTTGTAATAGTAGTTTTATGACATACTAAATCATATATTAATATAATATAATTCTTTTTAGGCTTTAATTATTATTTATAATCCGAATTTATTAATTTATTAAAAGGAATGTGAAAGAAAGAGAAAAAGACACTTTAAGATATCACCTTTTGTCTTTAGACATTGGAAAGTACTTTTTTTAGGTTTGAGAATTGGATTTATTGTATTTTAAGAAACCATTTATGTGATTTAATATATTTTGGCCAAAACTAAAGTTCTATAATGTTTATGTCATCATTAAATCATTAATGATGCAATTTAGTATACACCGATTATGCGAAAAACATTATTTTTTACTATTCTTCCGAAAATTGAAGTATTTCAGAATAAACCCAAAAATTTACCCCTACCATTTTTTGACGTGTAGAATCCAAAAATTATGTCCATTTTTCAAAAATAATTTTCTAAATATTATTAATTTAATATTTAATTAAAATCATAATTTACTTAAAAAAACATTTTTTAAAAGTTAAAAATGATTTTATAGTGCTTTCAAAAATTACGTAGGGTCTTATAAAATTATCTAAAAAAATAAGACATTGATTAAATAAATTATTAATACATTTTAGGGAATAAATATTCTTTAAAATTAATTAATTAATTATAATTAATTATTTATGACTTACAGAATACCAAAACATTTACTAAGGTCAAATTGTCACTTTCTAAGATGTCTAAATTTTATTTTATTATTCATAGATAATGTTACTCTTATGTTGGATGATTTACTATTCATAAGGGTCATATTACTATTCATAAGGGTATGTTACTATTCATAAGGGTAGGTCACTATTCACCAAAAATTATTTTTGTTTCATTAGACTCCAAAAATCATCTTGAACACAACCGTGTATGTCGGATTTTCAAAATTCAAAACATAGAAGTGAGAAACTTATTTTTAAAGGTCACTTATCACTTAGTAGTTCATTATTTTTGTGTTTTCATGTTATTTTATGACATATTTATAAGAAGGGAATTTCCATTGAAAAACTTTGGGTCGTTACACAAGGCGTAGGAATGTTGGAACTTAGAATGTATAGCATAAAAGAACGTAGCTAACCCTCTTATGATGAACTTCAAGTTACCAGGGACTTGGGTACATAAGTGTTTTGGAGGCACTTATAGGCATTGAATATCTCATTGTCGTGGGTGTAGCCAATGAGATGAGAATGGCATGCATGGTAGAAATGACTTCCCACTAGGATGCATATTTCATTGGGCATAATGATTTATATGTTTAATTGAGAAATGGTTTTGCAAGTGTGTGAAATTGTAATATGAATAAATTTGGTATTTTGAAAATGGATTGGTTTTAAAAATGGTGAAACATGGAAAATGTGGAATGGTGGAAAGCCTCATTTTGATAGTATTGTGTAATGTGATTTGAAATGGGATTTCGTGATGTCTATAGAAGTGAGACTCATGGTTTTTTGCTTTCTGTTTATAGAAATGGCACTGGGTAGGCATCATAGAGACCAACCAGAAGAGGCCGATGAGAACATGGTTGCACCTGAGCCTCAGCTAAACCATCAACTAGTGCAAAGTATAGTGCAAGCTTTCCAAGCGGTGGAAAGTAGAAACAAAGCGGATGAATCAAGGCATGTGGATCATGTAGTTCAGTTTCAAAATGAAAATCCACCCATATTCAGGGGTGATTCAGAGACATAGAGGGCAGAAGCATGGTTGAATAAAATGAAAAAGATCTTCGAGTTCCTAGGAACCCTGGTAGAGTTGAAAGTGAAGATAGCCACATATATGTTGGAAGATCTTTCCCTTCAGTGGTGGGAGTTGGTCATCCATGCAGGTACGGACCAGGGTGTGATGTGGGAAGGCTTTGAGGAATTGTTTAATAAACAATTCTACCCACATACGTTCAGAATTCAGAATACGACTGATTTCTTCAGTTTAAAGCAAGATCTTATGTCTGTGAAGGAGTATGCTGCTAAGTTTATGAACTTAGTGAGGTTTTCACCCGAGGTGGTGGGTACCATTTCGTTGAAGGAAAGGATCTTTGAAGCAGGGTTAAGTAAATAAATCCGTTCAAAGATAGCAGTACTGTGTATAGATGATTACACAGAGATGGTGAATATAGCCTCAGTGGGTGAGCGGGATCTGTTGGGTGCTCCGGGCGGAGGAAGCATGGTGGTATCCATGGGGAATAGTGGGAACTCTAACGTTGGGTTCAAGCGAAGGAGGGACACTTATTCCCAGGGATATAATAGGGCATATAATCTGATGATAGGATAGGTGAATCTTCCTCCGAATCCCCAGAGCAAGCCAAGATATTTTCAGTGTGGTTCTATGAGCCACATCAAGTAGGATTGTATGACACAACCTAGAGAACTTCATAATTGTAAGCATATGGGGGAATCTGTAGCCTTATTTTCAGAATGCTCTAAGGTTGGGTGTGTGTGACACTCCTCAGGGATCGCAGACGTCGTATGCTTCGACGAGACTGGGACAGCAGCACACCCCTCATCAGCAGAGTAAAGGGGGTCATGGTGATTCTCGGAATACCACGACGCCTCTGTAAAGCATTAAAGAGCAGATAATGGAAAGAAAAAATGTGTTTAGAGCAGAGGAAGTTGTGGTGGATGATCAGTTGGGACCATCCACAATGTGAGGTACTATTCTTTTAAATTCTACCTTGATGGAAGTGCTATTTGATACGGGTGGTTCATACTCTTTTATTCCTGCATGTGTGGTTGATTTTATGGGTTTAAGGGTAGAAATGATTCCCTCAGTTTTAAAACTTCAAACTCCTCTGGGTCAAAGAGAGTGTCCAGCCTTCTCATGTAGAGCATGTTGTATTGTTGTGGGAGAGGTTGATATAACCTGGAATTTCTTAGTGCTTGAGATGGATGGGTATGATGTAATCCTGGGAATGTATTGGCTGGTGGAGTTTAATGCCCACATCGATTGTAATGCATAGACAATGGATTTTACAACACACGATGGTGTTAGACATCTCTTCAGAGGATAGATGCATGAAAGGAAGGGTGAAACGGGTTTTTTTGGCACTAGTAGTGGGCACATTATCATATCGGTTGGTGGTGTTTTCATTGGAATCGGTAGACGGTGTTGAGCAGAGTGTTCTTCCAGCAGTGCTGGATCAATTCATGGATGTTTTTCTTGAATAATTCGCTGGGTTACCTCCCGTAAAAGAAGTGGATTTTACGATTGATCTTATTCTAGGGACCAGTCCTATCTCACTTCCGTCTTACCAAATGGAACCTACAGAATTTCGGGAATTGAAATTCTAGTTGGAAGAGTTAGAAAACAAAGGGTTTATCCATCCTATCATGTCTCTATGGGCAGCGCCAATGTTGTTTGTGAAAAAAGGTCGATTGAACTTTGAGGCTCTGTGTTGATTATCATATACTTAACCAAGTTATGATAAAGAAGAGATATCCACTTCCCCAAATTGATGATTTGTTCGACCAGTTGAGGGGATCCCAGTGGTTCTCCAAGATTGAAATGAGGTCAGAATATCAAAAATTGCGGGTGATGAAGGAAAGTATTCCTAAAACAACTTTCAGAAGTAGATATGACCATTATGAATATGTGGTTATGCCCTTTGGTCTAACAAATGTGCTAGCGGTGTTCATGGAATTGATGAATCAGATATTTCAAAGATATCTAGATTCATTTGTGGTGGTGTTTGTAGACGATATTCTGGTGTATTCAAAGACAGGGGTTGAGCATGAGCAGCACTTGGCCACAACGCTGGGGATCTTGAGGGATCAACAGTTGTATGTCAAATTGTCAAAGTTTGACTTTTGGATACATGAAGTTCGTTTTCTTGGCCATGTGTTTTCTGAAAGAGGTGTTTCAGTAGATCCAGAAAAGATAGTTGCTGTTATCTTGTGGAAACCTCCAAAGAATGTGTTTGAGGTATGAAGTTTCCTCGGTCTAGCTAGCTATTATCGGCGTTTCATTCATGATTTTTCACGTTTGGCATCTCCGATGACAGCTTTGACAAGAAAGAATGTTCCATTCCAGTGGAATGAATAGTGTTGGCACTGTTTCAAATAGTTAAAGGGTTTCCTTACATCAGCACCAATATTGGTTTTTCCAGAACCAGGAAAAGGGTACGTGATGTATTGAGATGCATCGGGATCAGGGTTGCGGTGATTTCTCATGCAAGGGGATCATGTGGTTACGTATGGCTCTTGAAAGTTGAGGGAGAATGAGATGAACTACCCAACTCATGATTTGGAATTGGCAGCAGTGGTCCATGCTTTGAAAGTCTGGCGTCATTATCTCTTCGGTAAGAAATTCACGGTATATATAGATCATAAGAGCTTAACGCACATTTTCTCACAAATAGATTTGAACATGAGGCAAAGGAGATGGGTGAAATATCTCCAGATGTTTGATTTTGACTTGATGTACACACTAGGTAAGGGAAATTCGGTGGCAGATGAATTAAGTAGAAAATAATATGCTTAGGTGGTAAAACATGCATCAGAACAGTGGCAGTTGATATCTGTTATAGATGACATGCAGGTGGAATTTGAAGACCAGGGCGATAGAGTGGTCTTCTTTCCAGTTTTGTTGATTCCCGACTTGGTTGGCCTGGTTAAAGAGGCACAAATATCTAATCCTGAATGTGTGACCATGAGGTCGAGACTCAATGGTGGGGAGACCATTGAGGGTTGGAAACTAAATGGATATTCAGTTTTGTGTTTTTAGAATCATATGGTTGTACCAGTTGTTTGTCAGGATGATCTTCTCAAGGCGTATCATCATTCCAGGTGGGTTGTTTATCATGGAATTCAGAAAATGTTTAAAGCATTGAAAGCGCAGTTCTGGTGGGCTGGTATGAAAAAAATTGTGGCTGAGTTTGTTTTGAGATGCTTGACTTGTCAAGAGGTCAAGGCAGAGCATTAGAGGCAAGTCGGAATGCTGCAGTCTTTACCAATCCATGTTTGGAAGTGGGATCAAATAGCGATGGATTTTGTCACAGGTCTGCCAAGAATGGTCAGAAAGTACGATTCCATTTGGGTGATAGTGGATCGGCTAACGAAGTCAGCCCATTTCATCCCGATTCATGATTCTCATACAGTGGAGGATCTGTCCAAAATCTATATCTGGGAGGTGGTAAAGAGGCATGGTGTTCCAGTATCGATTGTATCTAATAGAGATCCGAGTTTTACATATCGTTTCTAGAAATACTTGCAGTAAGCCCTTGGGACACATTTGACTATGAGCACGGCGTATCATCCTCAGACGAATAGTCAATCCGAGAGGATGATACAAACTTTGGAGGAAATGTTGCGGGCTTGTGTCATGTATTTTGGGGGCATGTGTGAGGAACACTTGTCATTGGTTGAGTTCTCATACAATAAATGTTATCAGGCATCCATACAGATGGCTCTGTTTGAAGTGGTGTATGGGTGGCCGTGTCGTTCTCCACTATGTTGGGTGGAAATGGGTGAGTCCTCGATGGTTGGACCAAGCCTTGTCCAAGAGACTATGGAGAAGATCAAGTTGATCCGGAAGAGAATGGATATGGGTCAGAGTCTTCATAAATCATATGTGGATCATCGTCGACAGCTGTTGTTGTTCTAGGTGAGTGATCATGTTTCATAAAGATCTCTCCTAGGTTGGGCCATCACCGGTTTGGGAAGCAGGGAAAGTTATCCGAGAGGTATATTGGACCTTTTGAGATTCTTGAGCGGGTTGGTGAGGTGGCTTATCCTTTGTCTATTCCACCTAGGTTCAGTGTGGTGCACAAAGTGTTTCATGTGTCACAGTTGAAAGAGTATCAACCGGATCCTGACCATGTGATTCGATGGGATCATGTTGTGCTAGATCCAGATGCTTCATTGGTGCATGTGCCAGTGTGGGTTGTGGATAGGCAAGAGAAAGTCTTGCGTGGTAAAAGCATCAGTTTAGTTCATGTTTTGTGGAAACATGGTCAGATTCAAGAGGAGACTTGGTAGTGGGATAAAGAGATGGTCGAGCAATGGCCCGAGATCTTTTGGCAAAGGTCGAGTTTACTACTTTCCGAGGATGGAATGACCAATGGAAGGTAGAATGTAGTACCCCCTGTTTGAGGTATCTGGCCATTTGTATGCATTTTTATTTGTTTAAAGTGCATGGGATGAGTTAGGAATAGGTTGGGAGTGTTTGGAATGGTTTTGAATGAGTTTGGATGCTTTTTTAAGGAGCACGGTTTGAACACGGTTAGTGGAAACTGTGCGAATTCTCCAGAAAACTGTGCATGGGGAGATAGTAGGCTTCGAACGGGTCAGCACATAGTTTTCCAAACCGTGCGAGGCATCTGTGTGGACCCTTTCTCTCGAGGTAGTAGCATGTGCACAGTTAACGCATGGTTTTTCAAACCGTTCGGGCTAACTGTGCGGCCAATTAAAAGTAGGGTTTTTAAATTCGGGTTCCCTAGAGCTTGACCTAAAACACTCCAAACATCCTCTCACTCGAGCCTCGCTCGGGATTTTGGGTTCTCAAGTGTTTCGGGATCTCTCCCACTCATTTTGAAAGCATTTTGAAGAGGTTTCTTGGTGGTTTGAAGGTGGTTCCTCCTGAGTAAGTCTCTCATCTTGGTTTTCTTTGTGTTTTCCTCTAGATCTACATCCCTCTCTTTCTTGGTTTTCTAGATCTACACTTGTTGTGTGTAGATTTAGGGTTGTGGTTGCCTTGGATGACAATTTTAAGGCTTATTAATGTTAGGGGAAGGGATCTAGAGAGGGTTTGGTGGTGCGTTCGCCGAATTTGAGGTGCAGTTGCTTGTGGGTCGATTTCTCAGGAACCCTAAAGGTAGGTGGATTCTCTCTCGAATCCACTTGGTTAGATCTAGTGGGTTTTGGTTACAATTAATTTGGTTGGCTTGAAATTAATTGTTTTTTTATGTGTGAAGTTTGTTAGAAATCCATTTGGGGATTTTTGGGAAAAGGGGGTTTTATGGTGAAATGCTATTGTTGTGGATTTTAAAATGGAGATTTTAAAATGGGATGCTATGGTTGATTTGTGAAAATGATTGATGGAGATGGTTTTCAATAAAGAGGTTGTTTTATTGAATTGTTGTTTGGTATGGAAAATGGTTTTAAATACATGGGTGATTTATTGAAGTGGATTGATATGCAATGGAATTGGTTGATTTCATGATGTTGTGACCTTGATGGGTTATATGATTGGTTGTGATTGGTTGAAATGTTGTGTGGAAGTGGAAGGGAAGTCTCACTATAAAAGGCGATGGATAGTGGTCAGAAGAACCACCATGTGGGTAGTGGTCGGGAAGTACTGCTAGTTGTGAATGAGTGAACTGGTTGGGCGGAAGTCCCACCGTTTTGGTTGTTTTGGTGTTAATGGGTGAACGGGTTTGGCGGAAGTCCCACCGTTTGGTTGTTTGTTGTGCATTTCTTTGCAAGTAGGAAATGGTTATGATTTTATGTAAATGATGAAATGGATTGTGGCATGTTTATTTAGATTTACCTTGGTTGCTTGGTTTGGGTGAGATGGCTTGGTAAGGATGTGTTTGGCTTATGGTAATGGTTTCACTTGTGATTATTTTATATAAACTATTTTATATAAATGTGCTAACGGTTTTATCCTAGTGGAATGTGTAGGGAAGTCATTTGGGGAAATCCTACTGAGTAGTTGTACTCACCCCCTACTTTGTCACATTGGTGTCTTTGTAGATGTTTTGTATCATGACGTGGGAAAAGGAAAGGCATCACCCTCCTTTAGTGGTGCATCATGATGTATGGGTTGAGCTTGGAGCCTGGAGCTTGGTGTGGAGCCATAGAGTGTGCCTTGGCTTATTTTGGGTCTTTTCTGGAGTCTTCCACATGGTACTATGATATGGTATTTTTTGTATTGGTTTTGGGTTGTATTGTGGAACAACTTGGTTGTCCTTTGGGAATACATGCTTGAATGTTTTAGTTGACATGCATCATATAGTGATTGATAGTGGATGGTTTGGTTGGTTTTATCTTAAGGGAAAATCATTCCCCAATTTTTTCTCGAAGCCCTCATCATTTATTTCCAGCCTTTGGCGCCTTGGGAATATCGCTTAAGGCTAAGTAACCCTCACCGCCTTTTCAAGTCAATGAGGTAGGGGCGGGGTGTTACAGTACTACAACATGAAAATAAATTATATATATTGGAGTCTCAATTACCTAATGATACACCTCAATAATCAATTTAGGGTGATAAGGATGATTATAATAGACTCATGGATGACTCATTTGATGTTTACAACATATCATTTTCATCAATGTTCAATGAGTTACGAATGGAATGCAAGGAAATGGATGGTTACACCATGTTATCTCATACTAAATAATTTTTAAAGGAGAGGGTGTGGTAAAAAATAAATGAGAGTATCATTACACTAAAAATTTATAAATTGAAATATAGAATCTAGGATTTCTCTTATTCACTCAAGATGATAGTGTATATTGATTGACTAGATGAATTGGGATTCAATATGAATAAAAATCTTTTAACATATCATTCCCTCATTCAATCATCCTATTCACCTAGTTAATCAAGTTTCATTTATAATTATAAAATTAAAATCATGGATAAACCAATTTAATATTAGTTAGATAATTTTTTCTAAGAATATTAAAAAAATAAATACAAATATTTAGTTCATATAGTGAACAAGAAGAAATAGATTGTGAAAATACCAATAAAAAAGTGTAATTCCAAAAGAACCTTTCTAAATTATTTTTATGAAACAAAATATAAAAATAGATATCATTGAACATGAGTGCATTTGATTCACATGTTGAAAAAAATTCTATTGTAAGAGGAATTGAAATGAATTGAATAAGAAGCAAGAAGAATCTTTTACTTCATGTATATTCAAAATTTAATGTAATATTTCTATTTTAATTATTGGGTATTATATACTATATATGAATCACACATTTTTATCCAGATATAGAAACCACATAAGTTTATAAATATTACAAGAGTGAACTAGATTTTCAAGTTACTGATGTAGATTTATTCTAATGCGAGATAGAGAAGATTGTAACTTCATATTTTCAACTGGAATGATTCTGGTATTTGAAAACTATTATTATATGTTGTGTGTAACAAAAAAATATTATAAGTTTCAATTTTTGATGAAATGATATATTATTTAAAAATTTAAATAAAATTTTTTATGGTATACCATGCTTTAATAATAATTTAATTATACCTGAAACAATGATATCCTATTTTATCAATTAATGATGAATATAAAATATAATACTGAAATGATACCCATTTGTTGAAAGATAATGCTTGGTTCGTAGAAATATAATTCAATGTTATGGATACACTATTAAGGGTGTTTAGACTCATTTTAACTAAAAATATTATGTATTTGACATTCCTGATTATAATGTTTAAAGTAACCTATAAAATTTTTGGTATTAAAAAATATAAAGCCACAAAGATTATAGATTTAGTTTAACAAGATATGTGTAAATGTTTTCTAGTATAATCTAGAGGCAAATTCATATAACTCTTGAGATTAATTCAAGTGTATTAGGTAATTTAATGATCAGTATACAATAATATTGATAAGAAAATAAAAGATACATTAAATAGGTAATCCAATAAACACCTTAACCATGAATTCATTGATCCTTGAAACTTATAGTGGATTTTTTCCTAAAATAAAATTTACTCCTACACATCAGATTCTTAATGTTAGTAAAAGGAATAACGATGAAGAGACTTATAATTTTTCCATTATTCCTTTCAAGACATGATTTAAAAATATCAACTTTATCACTTAACCATTTGGAAATTAAAATGAAAAATAGATATCATATAAGTAATAATATAAAATAAATACATTATGTAGTATTTTGTGTGTTTATATGAAAATTGTATTTTATTTCTAAGTAAAGAAACAAATTTTTATCAAGAAAAACACAAAGTGAATCTATATGAATTGTCCTTAAGTAATAATTATCATTAAATAAATCTTAGATATAGAAAAGTAATAGTAAAGTGAAAAACTACATTTCTATAAAAGGGTGAATATCACTATTTTTGGTAGTCGGATCAAGATAAACTTGGATAAAGTTAAGGCTTGATATGTATAGGTAGTTGGCATGGTAACAAGTTCCATAAGTGCTCATGGGAATAAAATATTTTATTGACACACTTACCATATAATAATGTTATAAAACAAAATAAATACGGTTTTATAATAATAGTTATCAGAAATATATTATTCATTGAGAATAATAAATCTTTATCCTATGATAAAGCAGTGAATGATAAATAAGTTAAAATAATAAGACAATATCAATTAAAAAAATAGATTCCATGTTCCAAAATTAAGTATAAATTTTGGTAATTTCTCTATTTGTTGTAAATACCACTAGGTTTGAAAGAATATTTGAGAGATATATGGACATGAATAGTAAAGTAATTACCTATACCGAAAGATTAGTTGTTTAGTTCTTAATATAAATCAAAACATTGATCCTTTTCACCAAAATAGATTCTAAAATTCATTTTAGTTCATAATTTTATATTTAGTTTACCATGATTATTATAAAAATGTTGTAAGGATCAATTTATGGATAAAATAAAAAAAAATCACGGGATTATAAGTTTTACATGTGTCTAAAAGAAGTCACTAGGAGAACCACTGTTTTCCAAGTTATATATGATTATTTATATATTATAAGTAGTTATTGGAATTATAGTTAGTTAATACATAGTTAAGAGTATCTCTCAAAAGAAATTCATAAAGTAGAAACCCAATATCTAGTGAATAATATCTACTTAGATTGATATATGGATAACTTAGACAAAGTTAAAGTATAAAAATTGAGAAGGCATTTAAAATAAAATATGGAACAATTCAAGAAGGGATATTTTCCTACATTAAATGGCATAAATATATCTAGGGAGAGGTGTATAAGACACATGATGAGATTAAGATGATGAGTAGATTTCCATATCCCTCAGTGATAGATCCATCACATTTAAAATTCTATGTAGAAGATTCGATATTTCCATTATATACATTATTGCAAGAAAATATCAAATAAATCTAAGAGAACAAAACAAGTAGTAGTTAACACTATTATATAATAATTGACAAATTACAGAGGATATGTCCTTAATAATTGGAGAGGAAGGAAGACTAGTTATCAATCGGACACAAAACAAGTCTTCCTAATGTTTAAAAGGTATATACTTGGGATATATCATATTTTGAGAGAATTATACTCATATAGGTGAAGTTACAGATAATAGAGTGTCCATGGAGGAAAAAATTGTTAGTTATAATGATTAAATCCATAACTCAATAGAAAAATGATTTACTATGTGACAAATAACAAGTTAAAGTTAGTATGTTAGCTCTTGTGAAAGTGGGAGTGTTGTAAAAGTAGGTTCTCTAGACCCTAATTAAGTAGTAATTTTTAATTACCATATCTTGTATAAAAATAATTATGCATGATTTATTCTTACTATAATAGTTTTATCACTTATGAGTACACTATTAACATCGTAATGTCCTTATATAATATGTAATATCAAAATTTTATAATAGTTTCCAGCTATAATGTGAACCTTAATATACTATGAAAATAACCTTAAACATATGCATTATATTCTTGATACATCATATTGATGGGACACAAATGATATCTGACTATTATTCACTACTGGGTCATAATCATTGATACTTAATTTTAAGAAATTTTCACTTTGTGATCTTGAGTAGTGGAGACCATGTGGACATACCTTCAAAAATAAATAACACTTGTTTTGGGGGTCATTGGGTGCTACAATATATTATTATGTGTATTGGTATCTAAAATTGATATCTTTATCAATCTATATAATTTGATCACAAAATTTGATACATTAAAAAAACCATGATAGTTTATATTTTTAGTAAAGTGTCCTCTATTATGTGTGTAATTGATGGCATGACACTGATTAATTGATCAATATATATTTTTTCTTTTTGATTATATGAAAAAGATATCTTTATCCACTTGAATGGGTGGGTATTGTGTTGACTAAATATATGGCCATGGAAGATGAAGGAATTTATGTCCAATCTATTCAATTAAAGATAAATAAATAATTAAAGTATGATGACATGAAGTATGCATCATGATTTATGATATATCTTGATATAAAGATATTATATTACATAGTCTATGTTCATAAGTGGTTTTCATAACTACAACTGATCCATATATATTTAGAGTTCATGATGTGTTTCTAGATAAAACTCTTGGTTTATGAGTATGAATCACCATTATCGAGATAAGGTATCATAGGGTTACACATATAGTGCATCAATAAGTTCTAACAATTCAGATAAATTGATGTTTTCGATGAAGTGGACCCCGTGAAAATGGGCTAGTGAACATATGGGATTTAATGATCACAATATAGTAAATTAAATTATATATTAATTAAGTTAATAATAATAAGAATTGATTTTTTTCTCAATTAATTCACAAGTTATTTGATTATACAAGTGAATTTTAGAAAAACATTATTTATTTGAATAATCATTACATGTCCAAAGATTATTAAATAATCATTAGATGTAATGTGCCTCGTTAATGTGTCCAATTAATCACATGATAACTAATAGTTTCACAAGTTAGTGGTGAAATTATCATTATATGTATGACATGTTTAATAATTCATTGGTTTCATTTTGTTCTAGTTTAAGAGGTTTAACTTATCTAAGGTATTAAGTGCAATTTTAGAGAGTTAAACCTAACTATTTAAGAACATTTTTTAGAAATTAATATTTTGGGGAATCCTTGTCATGAATTTATCTCATATTAATTCATATCTAAAGGGTTTAAAGAGAGAAAATAAAATTAATAACAAGAACTTATCAATTTCACCAAAACAATTTATCATATTTTCCTCTTATGATTGAGGGTTTATCATAAATCATTCGATCCTTTAATATAAGAATTTAAAGATCATATAATAGAATTTAGGTGATATTGTGCATGTGTTGATGATCCATACAGTTCATCTCTTGTATACTTTAAGTTATGAAAATCTAGAGAAGAGTGAAGTACACTAGGATTTCACTATTCCACCATAGTACCATTTTGATATTATCTTACTATATAAATTTAATTGCATGTGATCAGTGGATTAACCCAAAAATGGTTAGTGTTATGATACCAAGATGGTATTTTTTTTTTCGAAATATTTATTACAAACACTTTCACCACACTTTATTTACTTTAAAAATGATATGTAGAAGAATAAATTATATGTAGGTGAGAAGACTTTATGAATAGGAAAAAAACTTAATTTATGGGGGTAAAAGTCCCACTTAATTCATTCATAATGCACCAATGTGACATACACATTAAAAATTATTACCATAACACTTATACTTTGATATCAACAATGTAATTAAATATTTATCAAAACTAACTTTTAAAGAAATCAAATGGGAACAAACAAAATGAATCCAAATATCATTCAATTTTTTATATATTCAAAATTACCTAATTTAAAAAATTAGAGGAAAACCAATTGGGAAAAAAAGTAGTAAATGGAAAAAATACTAAAATACTAAAAACATAATTCTATAATGGTTTATAACTACCAAAACCTTATAATTTTTTTAATAATTTTATGTGACCAAATATCTATCTTAATGTATTTATTTCAATCTGTATTATTTATTTTCTTTATGATCAATAATTGTGATACTAACATACCACAACTGTTTAAGGAGAAATATTGGTATTATTATTAATCAAGAGTTATATTATATTTTTAAATACACAATCAATAATAAATTAATTTTATTTTATAAAATTTTCAAATATTAATAAAATATCATTATTTATAGTACCAACACTACTTCTACAGTGATTTTCCTAGAAACATGTGGTTTTTATATATTTAGATCATTATTTATCTACACCACCCTTCAATACTTAAGAAAAAATTCTTTTACATTAAGAAATTGAACACACTTTGAGCATTATTTAGAATCGTGAATTTCAAATTTCATATTTTCATGATTTACATATCTTAGTATATATTTAATCTATATATTGGTATTAAAAATTCAACCACACATTATATAAATAGTGTTTAATAATTTCACTTAAATTATTTTGATAAGATTTATAATGTTTTGATAATTATTTTCATCAAATACCCTTTACAAATATTATTTTATAAATTTTACAATTAGTGATTTTTTTAGAAAATTTCAATATTCATAACATTTAATAAATTTCATGAAAAACAAATTATTTAAATAAAATAATTATAATTAACACTTTATTAGATTCAAAAAATATTTTTAGGTGAAGTTAAATTTAAATATTAATTTTAAAAAATATCTTTTTTTCCATATATCAATACTTTTAAAAATTGGTTGTCATTGTGACTAGTGTTAAAGGTATGGGGACTCCAATAATAAATTCTAAATTCTTTTTTGAGTGAAGTAGGTGTGGTGTGGTACTTTTTTTAAGGAAAATAATTTTGATATTAAATTTTTTTAGAGGAACCATTCACTTAGTTGTATGGGGGGTCATTCAAAAGTAATTTTTGATAATATCTTTTCAGACATGGGAGGAACAAAATCATCTTTTTTTTATTGAAGAAATATTAGACAATATCTATAGTGTCAAAGGTGATGAAACTTTTGAAATTGTTCATGGTAAAATTGATATTAATAATGGATTTATACTATTTTTTTTGTTTTTTCTTGGTGTTTTTTTTTAAATTAACATTGATGATTCTATATAGATTGGAAGGTTTAATGTTGTATGTCAATGATAGATCAGGATTATTATGGGGGGTTATTATAGTCATGTTAAATGGTTGCAGTTCTGTTGTGAAGGGTTTTGAGAGGTAAAACACTTTTCCATGCATATAAAAATATGATAAAATAAAAGTAATTTTAAAATAATATTTTTAAATTTATTAGAACCAAATAAAATAAATGAAGAAAATATACATTTTATTTGATGACTTGTTCTATTTAAGATTATCCACATGAAATTTATATGTATAATTGAGAAGAATCCAACAAAATCCCTTTTCCTAGGATATCCATAGGTTGAATTAATCTCATAGTTCCTAGGAAGGATCTCCTATAATCCATGTTTTACTAGAAACTTTGGATAATTTTATAAAGAAACATGAGTGAGAGAAAATTATATCAAGCGGTTTTCATATTTTAAATCTTATATTCAAATAATAACTTCAATTAAAAATTTGAGACTATTTATATAATAATCTAAAGATATATTTTAGATTCTATACATTTATAAAACATTCAAATATTAAATTAAAATGTTTTAAAAGTGTTTTATAGGTTAAAACTCATTTTATCTTTTATCACATCACTGTGATCAATTGTTTAAAATTTAAAAAACTTATTTGGCCACTCAAAATCCTCTTATAGTCATCACTTGATAAGTGGGATGAACATGATATCACAGGGGTAACATAATTGACAATTTACAGTGATATCTCATAACATATTCATTTCTTTGCATTAAACCACACCATAGAGACCCTCACCATGAATTGGTTTACACTATAAAATAGAACCATGATTTATTTAAGAACACCATGCAAATATTTTATATTTTCTATATATTTTTAAGAATATACCACTTATAATAAATCCTCACAGTCTTATCACACTTCACCTTATATGACCTCAAATATCCAAAACTCATTTTTGATATCTTTCCAAAATCCTTTTGGAAAATATACCATTCATTTTTGCCACATGTTACATTATATGTAACAAATTGTGAAAACCCATCCAAAACATTTTTATATCCACCAAAATAATTTTGTAGTTGCTTTAAATTTTTTGTATAAAGTCTTTGTAACACAACTTAATTATTATTCACACAACCATATTGTGTGACACCATGAACATTTTTAGAATTGGAAATAATTATGAATTTTCTAATATTAAATTTTAAGTAAAGAGTGACCTTGGGAAAATTATCAATAATACTCAAGATACAAAGGGATCTCATGAGATATCTATCAAACACTTGCATCTACACAACTATTTACACTAGTATTATCATATATAAGTATGCATAATAATATAATCCATTTTTATAATACATTATTTTACCATAAGACTTGAAGCATGTAAATATCATATTTTCTACTCATACATAATTTATTATATAAGTATAGAATGTCATGAAAATGGATGAATCATATGTTATTTATAAATATAGATGATCACATCACAAGAACCTTTAGAAAATTAGTAAGAACATCACTTGTACCTTGTATAGGTATTGATATAGACTTACACAATCTATCTCAATCAAGGGATTAAATGTCATTCTTGTCAAATAAGATAACAAATCCCATCTTGGTTAAAACTCAACTGATGATATGGTCAACAACATACATAGACACCCCTGATTTACCCATCTACCTTGCTATCATAATAAAGGTATCAAAGTATAAATTTTATCATGATAAATATCATTTCTACCTCAGGTATAGTGATTCAATAAGAATTATGTAACCCTTTTATAAAAAAATACATAGTGTATGAAATTTCATGTGGTATACATAGTGGGCTATCTAATATATAAAACCCATTTTTATACCCCATGAGTGGATCTTGTATATCTATATGAAACCCATAATTTGTTAATATTCACATGTCATCACAACCAATAATACTTCATGATAACCATTGATTATGTATAACTTGAAGTTATAATTTTATAGGCCAATTATCATTTTAATTCAATAACAAATGAAACATACATTTTTCTGTATATCATGATACATTTTATACCCTTAAACATATTTAAGAACACTAAAAAACTATATATAAGGTCCCATATAATTATATACTATATGATATAATCTTAAGATACTTTATGTTTCTTGTATTTTTAGGGTTTTGTTTTGATCTGTATATGGTTCCAACCTATTATGTTTAGTCTGGAAAGAAAACAAACCATTTATTATTCGAGCATGGATGGACCAAACATAACCCAAACCGTTTATTAATTGGGCCTTGAGAAAAAAATCCCAATTAAAGGATATTTTATTTTGATCATCCTATTTATTATTTGAGCCTTAAAATATTTTTAAATTTAAATTTTTTATGAATAATAATCATTAATTTTAAACATTAAATACATAATATTATATATATATATAAATATATATTTTAAAAATATCATTATACTATTGCATAATCGGGTTGGGAGAGTTGCGTATGAGGTCACTTATTAAAATATAAGTTGATCCCTATTATTAATAAAACATTAAAATTAGGATAGTTTAACAATTGAGATAAAAAAATTAGACCAAATAAGGCCTTTTTATCAAGTTTTGAAGCTCCATTGAGCCATGAACAAGTATATTTTTTCTAATATCATTTCATCTCTATGTTATTCCTACCACATATGTATGTGATCATTAGATAAATATTCAAGTGTCTATGTGTTAGGTTGGGTTGGGTTTGTGAAATAGTTTCAATCTACACAATAAAAAGTGGCCGGGTTGTGTTGGGTCAAGTTAAATAAATTATTTTTGTAATGATCTGACCCACTCCAAACAAAGGTGTGTTAGTTTAGGTTGGTTTAGGTATATTGGGATAGTTAAATAAAATTACTAAAAATAATAACAAATATATATATATATTATATTGTTAATAAAATTTAAACTAAATAAAATTAGAACATTTAAAACCATTTAAATCGATATAGATTAAAAATTATCAATAATTTAAATTCAAAATTTTAGAACATTTTTCTCAAAAAACCATGAAATTTATTATCATATAGATCACCCATGTGAGAGGAAATAAATTTGGGATTTTTAGGTTCATTATTTTTCTAACCCATGACGAGACCCAACCTAACCCAAACTAACCTGACCCATCTGTATGCCATGTGTAAGCTGAACCAACCTAGTCAGGTTAGGTTGGGTTGATCTAGATGGTTCAGGTTTGGACACCCCTAAATATTCCCATTGACCACTTTTAATGGGTAACAACTATGACGAAATATTTTTTAAATAATAGATAGACTGAGATTCATAATCCTAATGTTCAACTTATTGAACATAATATTTAATGTTATTTACTTTATAATATCGAATTTTTGATGTTAATATATAATGACCTATACTTTTCATACATAGATACCACATATTAATATATGAATAATAATGACATAACATAGGGACCCATGCTAGAATCGTATAGTTTTAATGCCTTCAGAAACTTGGATACATAGAAAACTAGTTCATAATTTAACTATATCAACTCCCAATATGTTCTTTACAACTATCACTCTTCTTGGAAATATAATTCACAATACCTTTATTCATAACCTGAGGAAAGGAAACATAATAAAAGGGTGATATCAGATGCTTAGTAAGGGTAAAAATGGGAGATATCAGATTTCACTTGAGAATAAAATGAGCACAAGGGTATAAGAATAAAAGCATAACATTTAAAAATCATAAAATTCATATAATATATCATAATATTTATTCATAGAATAAATCTTGGTAGTTAAAAAGACAATAATCTTATAAAAATCAAAGAACATGAGTCATGAGAGCATAACATTGGCATATGACATGAGTTTGTGGAATACACTTAAACATAGAAAATAATTTCCATAGTTGTCAAGGATCACTACTAAGACTATCAAATTAGATTGGGTTCACTCCCCAAACCATCGTAGCTATTAAGGTTCACTCCCATGAATATCGTAGTTGAAAATTTCCCTTACTAAACTAGTTTCATTACTTATTATATAACTCTTTATATCACGAGATATCAATATTTACCCAATGTATTAGAGATATATATAATTATAATCCCACCTATAACTTAATGAAAATCATAAACATGTGTTCTTTAATATCATAAAATATTCATCAAACTAGAACCCATGAATTGAAATGGGTTTCATCAACATTTCATCATCGTATAACCCATGGAAAAGAAATGAGTTTCGTAAAAAATTCATCATTTCATCATAGAATAACCCAGGGAAAAGGAAAGATTTTCACAAACATATTATCATCATAAAAATAAACCATTGATAGAAATAATAAGGATAATATCATTGGATCATATACCAAATAAAGAATAATTAAAATCAAAGACTATTGTCTTGAATGAATGAAATACCATGACAAGATCATTAAAACATTATTGAGGAAAATATCCCTTTCCAATTTGAAAATCACTTTTCAAAAAATTCAAAAATTATTATGAAAATAATTTTATTTTAAAATATTATTGGAAACATATAAAGTAATCTTTACAATATTGAGTAGTCATGATATGGGAGAATTATCTAAATTCTAAATAAGTTAAAAGAAAACATTCATTTCACATTTATATAAAAATCCATCAATTTCCTCTTTTAAAAAATGAAAATAAGATTTATTTTATTTTTTATAAAGAATTTAAAACATGGGTGAAATTGAATTTAAAAAATAATATAAGAAAAGTAAATAACTTTTTTAAAATATTTTTATAAAACATTGGTATGGAAGAAAAATATATTCCAAACAAGGAGAGAAATAAAGTTGATTTTCCTTAAAAACATATTTTCAGTCTCTTGAGTACTTAACGTGGGTAAAATAAAAGGAAAAATGTATTTAAAAATAAATAACCATAGTATAATAAAATTTATGAGTTTCTCAAGAGGTAAATCATAAGATTTCATCATTGGAAACTTAATCATAAATAATTCTGATAAACAATGATATTGTAACATAAAATGCTTACTGATTTGATAACATTTAAATCATAATACCCAGGAAATAATAACTTCAAATGAAATAGTAAATATCATGAAAAATGATAATCATGATATAACATGTCAATGTTCAGTATATACACATTATAATAGAATATAGGTACATGACATAATATATGTTTTAAAGAAGACAATTTAGAGATGATAAACCCTTATCACGAGTTACACTTAATTTTAAATCACTCTAACCTCCAATATGAAAATTTTAAATTTATTATAGTTATATAAAATAATCATTTATATACTTATAATGTCATATATGATCCTTTAAGACATTTCAATGTTCATTTATTAATAATTCTTGATTAAAATTTTCATTTTTTGTTGTTAACTATTTCATTTATCATGAGTATTTCAATTTAGTAATTCTTATTTTTGTACTTTGATTATGGATCAATTATCTAAAAAATATTAATAGTTATGTAAATATAATATATATTAATTATATATTTATTTACATTTTTATATAAAATTTAGAGATAGAAAAATGAATTATACTGTTCATGGGGACGATAGTCTGTACGTACACATGAATAATGTTTTCAATTTTTGATAGATGGAACGAAAAATAGGAAAATAATAATTTACCTTTAAATAATCATTATTATATCATAAAAATAAATTATTTTAATTAAATCTATCCTTATCATCATTTAAGTAAAATAGAAATGAAAAACAAATCACATCACTTTGTGGAGGTGGTAGTCCATAGGTACGCACTAGTGACATTATTCTTTTCCAGAGGATTATAAGGTAAGAAGGTAGATATAATATTATAATTAAATGATAATAAATATTTTATAAATATTACATATAAAATTTTAAACCATCATAATAACCATCTATGAAATAGGGTGATGAAACCTATATTGTATCACTATGTAGACAAGGTATGTCGTACGCACACTTGAGCAATACTTTCACTTCCCATTTGAGGGAAAGAGGGTGGATAAAAGTGGGTTCATAATAAAAATAAAATTTTATTATATTAAGGATACTGAATTTATTATTTTATTAAGAATATAACATATTTATAGGAAGAAAAATAGGAATTAAAAAGTAAGTGATTAGTTAAAGCGACTACCTCTTATTTAAATCAACTCCATTAGATTTTTTCTTAAGGATCATAGGGTTGGTATTTTGGGAATACCATAAACTATATAACATGTCTTAGGTATTTGATACTGGATTTTTTTAGGTTATTTAAAATATAAAAGGCTCAAAAGGTGTGAATAAATAATGGGAGTAGGTTCTCTTTTATAATAGAGGTGATGATAACTTTTGGAATGTCTTAAGAAATTAAAATATAAAAAATTAATTATCAATAAAATCTATTCAAAATGGACATGAATTCGAATAAAATGTGTCTCGTGTTGAAATATCCTCAACCAATGAAATTTAGATAGTTTTTTGTGTCATTTTAAACCATATCCTTTTGATTAACCTCTTGGTTAATTATTTTTAACCTTAATCACAATAACAATTATTTTAACCATAAAGGGTTAAGAATGTTATTGTAAATTGAAAAGTGAATCTTAAAAAAATTAATTTTCTAGGATAATGTAAAATGTTTTAATTCCCTTTATCCAATAGGAATTTAGAGAAAATATGGTGACATTAAAACTTAGATTTAACCAAGATTATTCTGATTTATCCTTTACTATAGTGATAAATTTTACCAATGTTACTATTCATAATGCCTAAAAATAAAGGGGAATATTTACCAAATTTAAATATACTAATTACAAGTATTGAATCAATTTTAATAAATTCAATACCTATATTTGGTATAAATTAATTTTAAAATAATTTCTCAAAATGTTTTGAAAACCACTTTTTTAGAAAAATAAGGTTTTAAGCCTAAAATTGGATTTATTCAAATCTTATGTATAGTAAAAATATTAGATGAATGTTAAATTTTTTTATTTATTTCATAATATATATATTTCATTAAAATAATTCAAATATTGTTATTAATTTAATATCTTTCATGTAGAAAAAATAATTTTGAGAAAAACACCTCTTTTAGTTTCAAATGATTTTGTTTTTATTTCTAATCAATTGATAACCAAAAAAATTATTTTAAACATGTGTAAACCATGAATGTTTCATAAATGTGTTAATAATATTCATACCCACCAATTTAATGTCTAGGTTATAAGGTTATAATACATTACAATTCATTTATACATGGGGTTGGATTTATCATAAGAAATCAAAGAAAATTTATTTGAAGTGAAATATTTCATAAAATATCGGGGTGTTAAATTATACCCCCCTTAAAATGAATTTATCCCTTGTAATTCCATCACTCTAGTGCAAAAAATGGGGATATATATGTCATTACAATCTCTAGTTCTTATGTTACTTCTTCAAATTTCTAATTTCCTCAAATAACTTTAACCAGGTTAATAGTCATATTCTATAGCACTTTATCTATACGATCCAAGATTTATAACCTCTATTCCTCATGGGAGATTCCTTTATCCAATGATACAATATTCGAGTTCAATACATGTATATGATCAACTTTTCACTTCCCCGATAGAGATACATGGAAAACATTGTCATCTTGAGAGAGGTTTGGTGGTAGCACCAAGTGGTAATCTACTATCCCTACTAAATCAAAAATATTGAAAGGGAAAATATATATAGGGACAGGTTTTCACTTCTTTTATAATCTTAAAAACTTATTCTGTGTATAAATTCCTAGAAAAACCGTCTCACCAATTTCAAATTATAGATCATGATGATGACTGTTAGTATAACTTTTATATCAAATATTAGCTGCCTTGGTGTGTTGTTAAATGTATTTAACATTCTATTATATTTCCTTTGTTAGCTTAGGTACCAATATATTTCTTTCTCTAAATTAATCCCATCAATTTTGAGTTCTACAATTCTTTCCATAGTGGTATTCATAAGTATCCATTTGAATGCTTGAGTGAAATCTATTGTTGTAAGAAAAATCAACTAGAGTAAGGTGTTGATACCAACCAACTTTGAAATACATAGAAAAAATATCAACATATCCTCTAGGGTATGAATGGTTCTCTTAGAATAACCATCTGTATGAGGATGATATGCCATACTAAAACTCAACTCTATATCCAGAGCCAACTGAATACTTCACTAGAACTTCGAGGTAGACATCAGATCCCAATCAGATACAATAGATTGTGGTACTCCATGCAACCTTACCAATTACATAATGTATATTCTAGAAATTTGATCAAGAGAGAAATCTTCACTAATAGTAATTAAGTATGCTGACTCTGTAAGGTTATTGCATACAACCCAAATATCATTGTAAAATTTAAAATTTTTGGGGAGTCCAATGATCAAATCCAAGGTGGTATTTCCCCATTACTATTTTGGTGTTGGAAATGGTTTTAACAACCCCTTAGACTTCTTTCAATTATATTTAACTCACTGACATACCATGTTCCAAGATACATACTATGCAATATCTCTCTTCATACTGTCTAACCAGAAATACTCTTTCAGATATCTATACATATTTGTATGCCCAATATGAATAGATAATGAAGAAATATGAGCCTTATCCAAAACCTCCTTTAAATATGATATGGATGGAATACATACATAGTTATTAATATTTACCATTCCATCAAAATAAAGTTCAAATTTAGGAATATTTCTCACCTAATTTTATAGCTCTATATATTTATTTGGAAACTCTTTAATATTCACTTGGATAGATTATTTGAAATTATTATAGAAATATAACATTTTACTCCTTCCTTTAAAATTTCTATATCCACCCTTTGAAAATATTGAAATATTAGATATTTTGTGATCCTAATCATATATAATATAGTATGATCCTTTTGACTCATAACATCTATCACCTTGTTTATTTTTCTAGTGCGGGAATGTATTAAGAAGTCAAAAAATTTAATTAGCTCTAACTATTTTCTCTAGTTCATATTCAACTCTTTCTATGTGAAAATACAATTTAAACTTTTATGATAATTCTATATAGCACACCTTTTTATGTAAATATAATTCCTCCACATATTTATGAAAAAATTATCGTAACTAACTCCAAATAAATATTTAGGTAATTTTTCTCATGATCATTAAATTTTCATGAGGCATAATCTATCACTATATCTTTAGTAAGGAGAATTCGTCTTAGTCTCTTATTTGATGCATCACTATAGATTAAAACCCTTATATACTTCTAGGTTAAGTAATAACAGCTTCACTGTCTAACCTTTTATTGAGTTCCTTGAAATTTTGTTCTTATTCATCTGTCTAAATAAAATTATTTCCATTATAAGTTAACTTGGTGAGTGTATTAGACAGTCATGAGAAATTGTCCACAAAGAGCTGGTAATATCTAGAAAAACTAATAAAACTATAGATCTCAGTCATAGTGGGTTATCTTGGCCAATGTTTATTAACTTTTATCTTTAAAGGTTCTATTGATATACCCTCACTTGAGATTATATAACCCAATAATGAAACTTTACAAAGAAAAACTCACAATTGATAGTTTTTTCCAAAGATTATCCTTACCTAGTGTCTTTAGCACAATCCTATAAGGATCTTCATGATATTACTTTCTCATTTAATATACAAGAATAAATTCTATAAATACCATAAAAAACTGACCAAGTTAATATTTAAAGACTATATTCATTCCATCTATGAAGATAATGGGGGGAATTGGTAAGACCAAATGAAATAACTATATATTAATAGTTTGCATTCCTTGTATGGAATTTTGTCTTGGTTATATTCTACTTATTTACCCTCAATTGATGATATCTAGAACAAAGTTCAATCTTGGAAAAGTATTTAGATCCATGCAGTTGATCAAATAAGTCATCAATATTGGGCAGAATATACTATTTCTTGACTGTGATCTTGTTCAATTCTAGATAATCAATACAGAGTCACATCGATCCATATTTATTCTTTACAAAAATAATTGGTGCACCCCAATATGACACAATTGGGTAAATAAATCCATTTTCAATATTCACTTGGAGTTTTTTCTTCAATTCCGATAACTCAATCAAAGCCATTCTATATAGAGTGTTTAAAATAGGCATTGAAATAGGTATGATTTCTATTGATAACTCAACTTCATGATTCATTGGAATACCAGACAATTCTTTTAGAAAGAAATCAACAAACTCCCATACAATAGGAATATCCTTGATGTTGAGTTTCTACCCAACCATTTCAGATAAACATAGCTTTTGAATAATATTCAAGATCCATATAATAGATTTTATTTCTATTATATGTTCATATTTACTATCGCACAGATATAAAGTCATAGGTTGTTTCAAAATATCAAACGTGACATTCCTTTCCCAACATTTTATGTGGGATTTATGTAAATAAAGACAATTATTGCCAAAAATCACATCAAATTTAACTAGTGGGAGAATAATAAGATTTATAGGAAGCATATTCCCACAAAATTCAACCAAATATGAATCATAGATTTGAGAAAAGATCATCATAAGATTCAAGGTTTTCAATACTAGTTCAACCTCTAGTCATTAGGGTGGAATTTTGATACCCTTATCAAATTATTTAGACATAAAATTGTGGGTAGAACCAAAGTCAAATAAGACATTATAAATTCTATAGTGGATATTAAGTATACCTTTCACCATGTAATTATCATACCCCTCATTAGAAACAATGATTCTATAAGATTTTTATTTATTTCGTAGCTTAAGAGGTTTTTTAAATTGATCATTATCATTAACCATTGGATTCGAGAACTAGATAGCTTAATTCCAATATTCCTTGCATTTTAAGCCCTGGAGTGTGGTTGGTGAATTATGTGGATCCTTATCCCAAATTATATCATTATATAACTTCTTTATATCACTTTAAAATCTGATTACATGATGAAATTTCTTTATACACTTAAAATATTTACCAGTCCTCATAAGAAAATTTATACCATATTTCATTCCACACATCGAGTATAAAGGAAATCTCAACTTCTCTCCATGTTTTTTAGAATTTAATTATAATTCTATCTTTATTTTCTTATAAAAACTATAAGATAGATAGGTAAATCAAATATCCATTTCCTCCTTGATATCACATTTAAAAATTTCATCATATCTATTTTAGTCTCAAATGGATAACACCCTTTGGAGACTTGGTTTTAAGCCACCAAATTATTTATCCCCTTTAATTTCAAGTTAGATGATAATACATAAGGAAAATACTTATTGAAAAAAAGATCTTAAAATCATCCCTCTTCACGGAGTCAATTTCTTTCTATTTTCTCATATTCTTGATAAGGGTACTCCATTGATCAAATTATAATTCAAAATTATAGATATAAAAAATGATATTTTAATGTTATAAATGCTATATATTATAAAATATCTTTTCAATTGTATTTATCCATTGCTCACCAACTAGTGGATCAAAAAAACCACTTAATGAAGGTGGAATTTTTCACATAACAAAATAAAGAAAATGTTGTTCTCTACTTTGTTCATTTGGAAGCTCATCATGATTCATTTCTTAATAAATTCACATGATCATATCAATGATATTTTTAATTCCAGCTACCATAAAATTTGGTTGATCAGGAGGACAATTATTTCATTATATATCACATTCAGCATTAACATGATTCCATCAGGTTCCAACCATCGACTAAAACCAAAAATAATATTGTGAGAAATAATAATTATTATGGGAAACCAAATAGTCAGAAAAAATCATTTATTGGATGGATAAATCAAGAAACATTATTTTCAATCTATGAAACCATATTTTTGATCTAGTTCATCAACAATCTTTTTCAAAACATTATGATATTATCATATACTTAGACCTATCCCTAGGGTTCTCACTAATTTTTTCTCATCCTAGTTTCCAAAGTTTACCAAAACCTTACGATGATACCAAATATACTTGTATGTACTTATAACAAGTGGAATATAATTGATAATTACTAGAGTACTCCATCGGCGGATACATATCATGGGTGGGAATCTTACCACGATCCTCAGTGGCTTCCCATTCATCATAAAGCCTCTGGGTGGAGAGTCACGCTTCACCCAATGTTCACATGAGAGGGTTACCAATGTTTATATCCCTTACGTTTCTTTGGTACCAACTATAGTGACCCATACTTTTCATACATAGATATCACTTCTTATTAGATGAATATTCATTAAATAACATAATAATCCACACATGAATCATATAGGTCTAGTGCCTTTAGAAAATTTGACACTTAAACAAATGGTTCATAAATGGACTACATAATATCCCACTATTTTATTTATAAATATAACCTTCATTAGAAATATCATACATAATACCTTTCTTCACTACCTAGGGATAATAAATATAAGAAAATGGTGAGCATAGATTCTCGGTAAGGGTAAACATGGGGGATATCAATGATCACTTGAGAATAATATGAGAATAAGGGTATTAGAACATGATCATATAATTTCAAAATCATACCATGTATATCATAGATAATAATATTGAGTCATTGAATAAATATTGGTATTTTATAAGACCTAAATCATATAGTAATCAATGAATAAGAGTTATGAGAATATAACATTGGCATAAGACATAAATTTGTGGCATACAAATAATCATTGAAAATGATTTCGATATTATTCAAGGATAACTACCAAGACTATAAAAGTATATTTAGTCCACTCTTCAAACCATTATATTATTAAATTTTACTCCTAATACTTTTATAGTGGATGGGGTCCCTTACTAAACTAGGTTCACTCCCTATTCTAGTCCTATTTATCTCATGAGATATCAATAATTAACCAATTCATTGGAGGGTTATATAATTATGGTCCCATACATCACATAATTAAAATCTTACATATGTGTTAGAAAATATCATAAAACATTAATTATATCATAACTCATGAAAAATGGGTTTTATAAAGATTTAATTATAGCATAACCAGTGGAAAATAAATTGATTTCATAAACATTTCCTTATTTCATCATAGCATAAACCATGGAAAAATAACATGTTTTATAAACATATTGTCATTATAAAATAATACATCCATATAAAGAATAAGTAGGACATAATTGGATTAAATCCCTAGTAAAATATAAGTGAAATCAAGGGTAGCTATCCTTGATGAATAAAAATACAATTACAAGTCCATTAAAACATTCTTGAGAAAAATAACCTTTCCAATTTAAAAATCACTTTTCAAAAAATTCAAAAAATATTATGGAATTACTTTTCTTTAAAAAAATACTTGGAAAATTATAAAGTAATATTTATAGTATCAAGAAATCATGATGGAAGGAAATTCTGTTCATGTCGTATAAGTTAAAATAAATCATTCATTTCACATTTTTTTTGTAAAAAATAAAAAAAACACCTCATTCAGATAATGTAAAGAAGTTTTATTGAAAAAAATTTAAAACATAAAAAATGGCTAAAAAAACTTTAAAAAATCATAATAGAATAGTAAAATACTGCTTTAAAACATTTTTAGAAAACATGTATATTGAAGAAAAACGTTTTCCAACTGAAGAGAGAAATAAATTTGATTTTCCTTAAAAACATATTTTCACTCTCTGGAGTATTTAAGGTGAGTAAAATGAAATTAAAACATATTTTTTCAAGAAATAACCAAATTAAGAGAAAACATATAATGTTCTTGATAATTATATCATAATATTTCATCATAAAAAACTTAATTGTAAATAATCTCAATAAATAATGAGATTATAATTTAAAACCCTTACTACTTTGGTAACATTTGAATCATAAGCCCCATGAAATAATAACTTCAAATGAAACAATGAATATTATGGACATAAGGATAATCATTATATAACATGTTAATGGGTAGTATATATACCTCATAAAATAAGACAGGTACATGAACACATATATGTCCCAAATAAGATAATTTTGAGATGATAAACCCTTACCTCAAGTTACACTTTCTTTGAAACCACTCTAAACTCTTATATAATAAATTTAAATTTACTATAATTATATTCCAAAATAATTTGTAAAGTTATATTATCATGTATTATCCCTTTATAACATTTCAATACACATTTATTAATAATTCCTTATTAAAATTATTATTTCTAGGTGTTAACTGTTTTGTTTATCATGAGTAGTTCTGTTCAGTAGTTCCAGTCCTTGTACTTAGATCATGGTAACATCATTTAAATAATGTTAATAATGATTTAAATGACATATATATTCACTATATATATATAGTCATCCATAACATCTAGTGATAGAAAGATGAATTATACCATCCATGGATACTGTTGCCATATGAACACATGAACACTGTTTCACTATTCAAATGATAGAATGATAAAATACTAAATAATAAATCAACTTTCTAGTATCATTAATATATCATAAAAATACATTATATTTATTCAATATATCTGACAGACCAAAAAGGGTATCATTAATTTCCTACGGGTCGAACAAAAAACTATTTATTTATATAGAACCAAACAAGTGAAATTAATTAAAATGAATATATTAGTGATTTAGAGTGACAAACCCAAGATATAGTGAAATTATTTATTTTAGGTTTTTAAAACAAATAATAAATTTTATTTTAAATGAATAAAAATATATCAAATAGAATTTTGGAAGTTCTAGAAGGAGAGAAATAGAATGAATCAGATTTGAGTTTTTAAAATAATATTTGGAAGGTGAGTTAGGTTTTTCAAGATTTTAGGGTTTATTTGAAATTATATTAAGAAGTTAAATCATTTTTTCATTTTTGGTTTTATATATATGACAAGGAGGATCAAATGGTATGAGTATCCCCTAGTACCAAAGTACCATATTTTCCTTGGTTTGGTAATTTAGGGATTCAGTGCACTAGGTTTATCTTGATTCTATATTTGAACTTAATTTTTTTAGATTACCCAAAGGTCATAGTATAGTCTAATGAAACTAGTTGCGCAATTAAATTTTTTTCTTTCAGATTCAAATATAAATAGTCCTGAATTTAATAAAGAGAAAGAAATTTTAATTTTAATTGAAAACTATATCAACCCTGATACGTGAATAAAATAAAAAAATACAATCCAACACACATTTCCCCTTTATCTTCTTCAAATTATCACATGGATGGAGTTAGCCCCCTTATCCTTGTTATGATGGAGTAATGGGGAAGGATGAAACAAAAATAAATAATGAAAGAAAACTATAGAAGTATAATGTTGGAGGGCCCTTCACATCACAACTTCTCACCCCAAGCTTTGGTTTCCAAATCCAACTTTGATAGTGGCACAATAACACCCTATTTATAGTTATTTTTTGGTGTTCATGTTGTAATAAAATTTCCCATAAATGTAGTTATAAATGGCATTGGGTCATAAAAATTCATCTCATATCATAATTGAGGTATCCTGGCTGTTTCTCATCAAATATGGCTAAATTTTCCACCATCATTACAATTTAAATTGTATGCCATGATTTTATGATATACGGTTTCATGGAACAACTCCCTAAAAGTGATTTTTCATCATAAAAAGAATTCAATAAAATCTTTGGGTGTGTCACGGTGTGACACATATGTGTCACACCGTGACACAAGTGATTCTCACCCTGAGATTGTTTTCTATTTATTTCTTGGTTTCACGACTCATTCCCCACACTTTTTATGTTTTAAATTGAATATTCATTATATAAATGATTTTTTAAATTCCAAAAGCTCTAGTTTAATCTGTATTTTATTTTAAAGTCTCTAGAAGCTCTTATGTGCATTATTTATTGTGGAATCCATCTTTTGATGGAATTCAACACCGTTTTTATACTTCTATTAATTTTATATAAAATATTTTTTCCTATCAAACATGAATAATTATATTAAATATTTGGGAAATAATTAATCATTTATATATAAAATTAATGTATTTTAATATAATTTTTTTTGCATGAAATGGAAGTATCAAATCCCCCATAATTGAATTCAGATTTCTCCTATATATCAGAATCTCAATGCATGACAAATGATTTTTATCATACAATGTTTAAAAATCAATGAAAATAAAATCAATTGATTAAATGGGAAATTAAATATTCAATAATCACAAATTAAAATTCATTAGCTCCTCACTTTTCAAAGATACAATTTAATCAAGTATTTTACTATACTTGTTTTCAATTAACAAAGCCTTTTTATTCATCTAATTTTATTTTTCAATTTATTATTAATATGAATTCCATTTTCAAGATAACTTACTTTAATTTTTCCATCATCATTAAGAAAAAAATGTGAAAAGAGTTCATCACATTCCTCAATAACATGTCACTTACCATAGGTTTATAAAGAATCTGACATCTATATTCCGTAAATACATATATCACTAATAATAATGAGGGATTTTTCATCAGTTGAAAATAGATCCAAGGTTTAGAGAAGGTAGGTAAATGATGTAATGAAATAAATAAGAAAATGAGTTTTGACTTTAAAACATAGTGCATGATATTAAAAGATAAGATCAATAAAAATATCCATTTATAGATTTTATCTCCCTCTCTCCCCCAAAAATCTCAAAGTGGTCTCAAGATAAAATTAATCACAATGAATTAATCATACCCTCTTTCTCTTTTTTTCCCGAAATTATGTTTAGGATAAATCTTACATCCATTAATTAACCACACAAAGTAAAATGATCATAATTCCGGTAATTCTGATTTATGATTTTTATAAGACAGAACCTAATTTATTTATCAAGATAGGTAAATAATAAAATACAATGAAAAAAATCATGCTTTATCCCCAAATGACAATGAAAAACCCCTATAAAATTTTCCTCAATTTATTATATCACATGCTACTATGGAAAACTTCTCTCCCACACTTATTCTTTTAAATATCATGAAATAAATTTAAGGGAAGGTAGGAATAGATAAAATAGTTTTGTAACTTAGTTCATTTCCAAAAAATGGTTTTATGGTTTCTATGAGCTGAAAAAATATTAATTAAAATTTCATCCAATGATAAATGGTTAAAAAAATATGCTTTAATCATATTAAAATTGATTCAATTCTATCATAACATTAATATTATGTCAAAAAAGTTCTAGAAGAGAACATACCCATGTATCGAAATAAATATACTAAAGAAATAATGAAAAATATTTAGCATAGAGGATGTATTTTGAATGAGATGAAGGGTTGGGAAAATCCCTCATGTAAACTCATATGAATAGTTTAATCAATTAATGAAAATATCATAAATTCAAGGCAGGAAAAAATCACATAAAAGTTTTATTTATATAAATTAACATACTCCACTAAGTCATGATTTGAAACCTAAAACCACATGCTTATTTATAATAATTATTTTCCCCATTTTCCTCATTTAAATCTATTGACAAAAAATTAGAATCATGGATTGAAAGGTATCCAAATTTTATATATATACTAGATATGTTGATTAAAGAAATAATCAATGTAGGGAATAAAATTAGTAGTTCATACTCTAAAATAAATAAATGTGAAGAATATAACTGACAAATATAGAATTTAAATTCTTACTCCCCTTTAAATGACTCTTTTAACTCAGGTTGGATAGGTTCTACCTACACCTGGTTTACAATGTGAATCATCCCTAATACTTCTTGTCATGCTACCTACCAGTGTATTGACGGTTATGAAAAATAAAAATAAATACTTGAAGGAACATGCTATAATCAATGAATTTTTAATGATTTTAGGGAGAGTGCGTACTAACACAATAAACAAAAAACAAATCATTAAAAATTATAAAAACTTAGGTTGAATCCTGGAAGAGATTTTTTTATGAATACTGGATTAAAATTAATGGATTTAGCTTTATATTAGGTGATATATGATTTAAATTTTATTACATAGATGGTATCCATGAATGGTATCAGTTGTGACTTATCTACGTAGGTTTTTCCTTTCCCTTCCTCTCTAAACAACTTAACTATTCTTGATGGAAGCACTTGCTTGATTTCCATCAGGAGGATCCACTATTTCTTCCTTAATCCAGAAAAACTAAATTTAAAATCTTGTACTATCCAGAAATATATTAATTTTTCAAGCATGGTGGAGTTGGTTTCTTTTCAGGTGTCCTCAGTTTGGTCCTTAGCTTATCTTTCTTATTTTTATTACTTTTACACTGAATTTAATCTCATATGAAAATAACTAACACATGTACTTATAAAAATTCATAATTATCCTCAACTTTGGGATTTTTTACTCTCTAAACTCATCATATTCTCTCACATCACAATTATTCGTTGCTTAGTGGATATTGAAACTTTCAAACTACTAACTCATGGAAAGAGTTTTACACATTGTATTTCTATCATAATGCGCCCGATGGATAGAAATGGTCTCCCCAAAATGAGGGGTGTCTACTCTCATTCCATGTATATCACTAAGAAGTTGAATGATAAATAGAAATTTTCAACTTTAATTAAGATTTATTAGATCATTTCTTATGTAAATTTCATTATTTAATCTTTTAATTGAAGTTAAAATCTTATGGGCTTTAGGCCTTCTAATACAAGGATCTTGAAAGCAGTGTGTGACATGATATTGAAACTTTATCATAATTCATATAAATATTTTTCTAATTTATTATCCCCAATAAATATTGGGTTGTAAAAACCACCATGGTTCTATTTATTCTAATGTAGGTCTTTTGATACCACTGTTGAACACTCCCATGTGAGTGGAACTATGACAATATTATCAAGCTTTCATTTATTGGTCACTAGCTATTTCCCAAAATTTCCATACATCATCATGTTAGCGATCATCTCTGCAATTGGGTTGTTAATATGAAATTTTTTAAAGTTTTCCCTAAATTTAACTTTTTGTATGAAAATCTTAACTTTTCCTTACCCTTCTGGAAATACAATTCTGGTCATGTACTCTAGTTGTTCATATTCAAATTATTTATCTTCACATACTTATTCTTCACTATTTTCTATCTCTTAAAATTAATTTTCAAATTATTATTCTTTTTTTCTATTGCTTGATTTAGGATAATCCTTGATTAATTTTATACTTCATAGAGAAATGGATTTCAAATATTCCCTTGGATGTACTTCTAGGTATCCTAACAGTACTCTCCATAGTCTATATCTAAGCTACTCAGTGATTTTACCTACTTTAATCTCTTAATTTCATTGTGTTTCTTTCCAGTTCATTGATTTTTCCTTTATCTCTTTGATTACCACCCCTGTCATAGTCATGAATATGGCCTATGTCTCTTCCAATGTATGGACCTATCTTATGATTGATGGACCTTGGGGTGTTTGTTTTTGATACCCTTATGATCTATGTTGGCACCCCTTACCTTATGGATGTTATGATTTCCAATCCTTAAAACTATTTTTATGGTTATAGTCATCATATTTAGCTTCTTTTAAATACATATTGGGGATTTGTTTTTACTGGCCCATCATCATATCCATCTTATTTTCAATGATTCCATTTGTTCCACCATCTAGATATTGTTTTCCATTATGTTCACACCTTTTCTCTATGTTCCTTTTGTCTACCATTGAATTTTTTTTCCTTTCTATTTCATCTAGAAGATTGTAACTTTCCTAAAAAATTTATTTTTAAATTACCCTCTAGATGTAACATCTAAAATCAATATGTTTCCCTATACAAGACCTTTATAATAATTTTAGATTATTATAGAGGTCTCTATGCCTTGGTGATGGAATTTTATAATTTATTCATTAAAATTTTCCAATTAGAGTAGAGGGATTCATCTTCGAACTGATTAATGTTCAAAATACTTAACCAGACATCCATGGATTTTTATATAATAAAACATTAGGTCAAGAAATTTATTTCCAACTCATCCCAAGTAGTTTTAGAGTGGGACGACAAGTTGTGAATCAATTCTCAAGCTTGTTCTTGTAAATAAAATAGAAACAAATGATGCCCCACCACATTTATTGAAAAGATAAAGAATTTGATGGTGTATAAGAGATTGAAGAAACTTCAAATATGTGAGTTTGTATTTTTATGGGGAGAGTATAGAAAAGTGTACCCTATTAGAAATATTTTGAATTATTTATTGATTGATGTTTAAATTCTTTGAATCCACTGAGGGTATGAGTATGCTCAGATTAGATTTTATGTTCCATGGTCTGCTATAGTCCACCAGCACTTACAGTCCAATATCTCATACTGGTAACTTTATAACTTGGTTATTCTATTCTCCTTCCATGTCCATAGCTATATTCTTCCTCAAAGTATTCTCAATATGAGGTTCAACCTCAAGTGTTAATTTTCCTTCCTTTCTGGTATGTTTATTATGCATTAATAATTTTTAATATGAATTTTTTGTACAAAATATCTTGTGTAATAGTGGAAATTAAATAAGACAATAAAATACAAATTTTAAAACCTAAAAACTAAAATGTAACCATCCCTCCAAATGACACCAGTTTTGACAGCCCTGAAAGGGTGTCATTATTTCTCTACAGTGCTAACAAAAAATTATTTATTTATATATACTAAGACAAGTGAAATTAATTAAAATGAATATAGTTATGAGTTATAGAATCAAACCCATGAGACAATGAAATTAGTTATTTTAGGTTTTTAAAATAAATAATTTATTTTATTTGAATTTAGGGAAGATAAATAATTTTTTTGGTTGTTTTGGAAGGAGATAAAGAGAGAAAAAACATTTCCATTTGGAAAATCAGATTTGGAAGGCATGACAAGGTCTTGTATATTTTAGGGTATAGGTGTAATTGGATTAATAAATTAAATTTATTTTTGTTTTTGGTGTTAGGGTTTGGATGAGGAAGATCTGGTGGTTTGAGTATCCCCACCATAGTACAAAAATATCCTATTTCCCTTGGTCTGGTAGTTTAGGGTTTTAATGAACTATGTTTATTTAGATATCATATTTAAAACTAAACTAAATTACCCAATGTTCATGGTGATGTCTATGAAACTAGTTTCTCAATTAAATTTGTTAATTTAGATTCAAAAATAAGTGGCCATGATTTTAAGAAAGACAAAGAGATTTAAATTTTAATTAAAAACTTCAAAAACCCTGATACGTGAATAAAATAAAGTAATACAATAAAAAAACCTTCCCTATTCTTCAAAATCACCCTAGAACATGGTGGGAGTTACCCCCCATCCTCATAATGAGGAAGTAAGGGGGAAGGAGGAAAAAATAAAGAATGAAAGAAAACTAGTGTAGAAGAATGGTGGAGGTTGATGCACAATATATATTTTATCCGCAAGATTTTGTTTATAGATCCATATTTGGTTGGGGTGAAATAAGTCCCTATTATATATCTTTAAAGTAATCCTATTATCATAAAATTTCCAATAAATGTATTCATAAATGCTCTTAGTTCCGAAAAAGATATCGTAGGTCATAAATGAGGTCTCCCAGCCATTTCTCCTCAAATTTGGACAAACATGGACATGTTAGGACAATTTATATCATAATTCCTGGTTTTACATCATAAGGTTTCATAGACTATCCCTTTAAAAGTGAAGATTCATTGTAAAATGAATTCTATAAAATCTCAAGCTGCATCCCAGTGTGACACAAATGTCTCACACCATGGCACATGTAATTCTCACCCTGAGATTGTTTTATATTCAATCCTTGGTTTGATGACTCATTCATTATAGTTTTTACATTGTAAATTGAATATTTATGATGTAAATTATGTTTTTACTTCCCAAAAATTGTAAATTTCCATGTTTTTAACCAGACAAAAAAGTGAAGGAAATTAATTTTTTTTGTTATATGGGCAGGTCAATTTTAAAACTGAGCATCCGAACTTTTTATTTCCAATAGTTGACAGTATGATGTGTCTTAAATAAATTTTATTATATTAATTGGATTAAAATTAAAATTGAAATAAATTAAATGAAGGGTAAAAGTCTTAATAAAACTTTGTAATATTCTATGAAATATTTTTAGAGTTGAAGATGAGTTATCATAGGGTTCTAAGACCCGTAGACCCTCGATGTTGATATAATAAAAACATTAAATTTATTTTATTCATACACGTGTGTGTTTTATTTAAAAAAAATTAAATAACTCTCAAATGGTGCGTTGTATGAGAAATATGAGATCACCGTTAGGTATGGAACGCCTAGTTTACCCTAGGAGGGGTATAACCTTGACTCTCTTCGAGTATTTGGCACCCTCACACATGATAATACCCTCCTTAATTTTAATTAAATTATTATTATAATTTTTTTTAATAATAAATAATTAATTTCTCTCAAACGGTGCATCGTATCAGAAATATGAGACCACCGATAGTTTCGGGACATGGGGTTTATCCTAGTTAGGGTATAATTTTTTTTAGGATCAGATGTTTTGTTAAATTCCACCTTAGGATAATTTATTTGGGTTATAAGTATTTTTTCTGTACAGTTGAGAATAATAATAATTTTATTATTAATATTTTTTTTGAAGAAAAGAAATAAAAATGCACTTCCACAATTAATAAATTGCGTCTCGGTGTAAATAAAAATTTGGCGATGTAATAAATGTGTTATTATTAATTGTTCGAATAAAATACAAATGCGTAATCAATATTTATTTAATAATCGTTGTAATTTTTTTAATGGTTGTTGTTTTTAAATTATTAATGGTTTCATTGATGGGTTGTATTAAATAATAATAATTTTTATTATTGTCATTGTTATTAGATTTGGGAAAAATCTTCGATGTATATATATAAATATGAGGCATATATATATATATATGAGGATTAAATATATAAATATAGTTATATATACATGTGTGGATGTATATATGTAAATATAAAGATGTGTATATATATATATAACACATATACACATGGGTGGATATTTATTATTAGGTTAGATAAGATATTATTAATTACCCACATAAATGCATGTAACATCTCATCTTAAATCGAGGTGTGGACCTTTAAGTTTTTAGTCCAAATCTTTTAAGAAACCCAGGGCGAGCACCTTTGCACCATGTTGTGGGTCCCATACAACTATTAAAATTAATTAAATGATTGGTCGGGCTTTATGTAAAACATTATGTTGCACCCTAACACAACGTTCGAGTTAAAAATAATTAAAAGGGATTAAAGAAATTTTAAATAAATTAAAATAAATGGAAAAGGAATGAAAATAAATAGTAAAATTAAAATAAAAAATGAGAAGAATAGAAAAATAATTTAAAATGGGGTTAACCATTTTTATTATTATTATTTTCATTTTCCTTTACATTCCCTTTTATTTTTTGTATTTTATTTTCCTTTTTTTCTTATTATTTTTTTCCTTTCCTTTTTATTTCATTTTTTTATTTCCTCTCCTCCTCTCATCCCCTATCTAGTGTGTGGTGCACCCCCCCTCCCTAGGTGGTGCACACCACCTTCTTCCCTATTCGGAAGATCACCGTGCCTCCATTAGTCATCCGTTTTCATCGCCATCAAGTGCAATTTTAACCTATTGGTAAGGCTTATCCCATGCACCTAGAATCGTACGACTTCCTTATATATCCTTTATCCAGTTCATCGCGGAATGATTTTACCCTATTTTGGATTTTTTCTAAAATCATATGTTTTCTAACATTTTTGGTCAAATCAAAGCATGTCGTGGATCATAGGATCATCTGCAATTATAAGGTAGGGAATCTACTCTCTTTGCCTCTGTTTTTTTGCGATTTATAAAAACGCACGGTTGTGCCATTCGTCGGTGCCTACTGACGTTGTGTAAATTCAACCAATATTTTCAATTTAATTGTTCTAACTAATTCTTTCAGCTCTAATTATCATAAATTATATTGTTTCAATGTGGTCGGACACCCCTTTGGGTGTGCAGATGTGGTCGGTATAAATTCTGTTAGCCCGAGTATTTAATTCATTTAACTGCATGTGTTGCATGGCCTATTTTGTTGTGTTTAATTTAAATAAATATTTTTAGAATAATTATGATCCTTTAATTGTTGGATCTTTTTTAGTTGTTTGTTCTAAATTATTTATTTATTTAAATGTGCATGCCTAGGCATGCAATTTAATTAACTGCATGTGTTGCGCAACCTATTTTTATTGTGTTGAATTTAAATAAATAATTTAGATAAATTATAAACTTTGAATTGTTGGATATTTGGTAGTTGTTTTTGCTGAATTATTTATTTATTAAAAAGTTCATTTATCTACTTATGTTGATGCAATATCTTTCTTTGTTAATATTGTTATGCTACAATATTTAATTTATACCGTGTGATGCATGGGTTTATCTGTTAGTTTTCAAGATGAAATTTTGTATGCTTATTATGTCATATCTGTTACTATGAAAACTTTAATTAAATTTAGGGTGTGGAAATAAGGTGGTCTAGTATTAAGGGTCATGCTTAGACCCTCCGTTCCTAACATGTTACCACTACGCACCAGGGGGGGGGTGTCTTTGGATTTTCTAGACCGAGACTTCCCTAGGCTTTCCAATACTTATGAGTGATAATGGTTTCAAAAGAGACCATCAAGGATGGATCTGTTGGCAATGCAGCTAAGCCAACCTCAGATGATTCTTGACCCCTTTTTGCGAGATTGGGATAGACTTAGGGTAAAGCCATGCCTCATGCGATACATGGTCTTTCGAAAGATTGCCTTGGACTAGTTCGGTGGTATTGGATAATTTGAAGGATGTTCCGTAGTGATACCTTCAGGACGGACTCAGACTCCAACTCTCAACTTGAACCCTTAATAATGTTGCACCGGAGGTTTATATTCATGACGCTTTGAGTCTCTTGGGAATTCTGATATTTTTCTAGTGTGTTGAAGCACACTTGGTTGACACACGACTTAGACCCCAAGTTAAAGCACAAGCTTGGTGGTGTACCTATTCTCTATTTACCTCGATTTATAGGTTTTTATATATACATGTACATGTCTATTCTTCTTACAGGTACTTCTTTCAAACTTCCGACTAAGGGTGAAGTAGGTGATTAAGGACGGGTGCTGTTGGGAACCCGGACCGAGTTATTTATTTTTTTTCACTTAATTAATTATCTACTTTTATTATATAATGACACATTGAATTTTATTAATGCATGAAATGGAAAGGTTTAGACATTGTGGGTTCCATCATATTGTTATTTTATTTCACACACTGCTTGGGCGTCATTGACACTTGAGTAGATTATACGCTTGCATGTATTGAAAAAGGGAAGCATGCTTCTTCCGATGATTGATTGCTTCTTTATTATTAGGATGGAGACTGGGGGTAGAGGACCGAGCCTTTCTCATTATATAGTTTTCACACTTTGTGTCTTTTCATTTTAGTTGATAGCATGCCTAAGTTTCTGTTTTCCGTACTTTCAGTTTAGACAGACATCATCACATGACATTGTTTTGTGAGCTTCCACACTTTATTATTATTCATTTGAATTATTCATATTACTTCAGCTGGAATTTAATCATTCATATGCTTCCTCTGTTAATTATTAATTGTTTTTTACTTCTGCTATGATAATAACTATTACTTATAAGGGAATAGTCTCCCATTCAGAAACAAAAAGGCCATCACTGCTAGTTGGTAGCCTCTGGCATTTGAGGATATGCACTTGAGGTCATGTAACCCACAGGTCCGGCCACTGTCTAAGAGGTGAGCTGGGTCAGGATGTTACAAAGTGGTATAAAAGGTGGTATTTTCCTTTTTCTTACTAATTTGGGTTGGTATATAGGTGACTAGGAATGTGTCGGTGCTTGGTTAATAGTCATGCCTGAGACTGATCACCCCACATACGGGAAACGACCATGTGGCCATGGTTGGGATTGTGGTTCATGATTTTCGATGTTACAATTGATATGATTTCACCTTGAGTGATTTGTGTAATTTACACTACTTATGAATTTATGGAATTTATGATATTTTACCCATTGCCTGTTTAAGAAAGGATAAAGCATTTCATGCATCATAATAGGCACATAAGAATTCACATGCCATGCATAGTGCCATTCCATGTAGTTGAATTTTAGGTTTCCTATTGATTCAAATTGTGTTCCTTGAATGTATGACATATCATGTAAATATTTATCATGCCTTTCTATGTACCATGATTCAGTGATATATTTAGCATGATAGCCTGTTTCCATACTACCTTTTTAATACCATGTTTCCTTGTATGATGCTTCTGTGACTATTAAAATGTCTCTATGATTAAAATGTTATGCTTCTATTATTACAACATGTATCTCTCTGTTATCTTCTTGTAGTGACCTGCTAGCTTTTTTTATTTAATTGACTTCTTGGCTAAAATTTATTGGTTTCCTTTGAATGGGAGCCAAAAGTCAAAAAAATTTGAGTGTATACTTGCTTCATAGGTTGATAATCACCCATATATCTAAGATGATATGTGTTTGAGAATGTTATAATTTCAAATTAATTGGTTAACTACCTAAAGGCACAACTAGGACCAAGTAGGCTAGTTAGTGCATGTTCCTTATGAGATAACCTGGTATGGGTGTTTTGACTCTTAATAATTAAAAAACTGTTTTTGGGCTGCATTTTAATAAACCCAGGTCGGCTTAGGGGGACCCTTGTAGGTCGCCTTAACTGCTTAAAAAGAAATTTATGTGATAGATTTCCTAATTAAGGATGGGATGTCAATTAATGAATAATGTTTTAAAATGGAGTTTTATAAAACTTTCCTGTTTTTCCATCGAGGCATTGGTTAAGATCATGTATGTTGTGTATTATTTTGAAAAATAGTACTTGATGTTTTGATTAAATCTTTTGATGATTAAAGATTAAATGTGATTAAATATAAAGGGTTTGGATATGGAACCTATAGCGATGTACTATGTTTAAGACCTTGGTATATGGGTAGTTTGAGTTTCTCATTGAGTTGCTTTAGAACAGAACCATTCGCATGTCATTATCCCTTGCCAGACCCCTTTCTTAAAATGAAAACTTTGTATGAATGGGTGGTCATGTTTTCCTTGACTTTTTTTCTCGATTGAGAATCGGTAATGCTCATTTCCATTAGGTTAGGCATGCCTTAGGATGGTCAGTTTCTTCATAGGTCATTCAACCCTCTCTTCTAAGCAACGATGGATGACTCGGTACGTCATCATCTATGTTAAAAGTCATGTTGATTTTGTAACTCCTCGGGGTAGTATTCGTTCACGTACACAGTGCCATTGAGTGCTTAACGTTGTGACGAACCGATTGAGTTTAGTTTAATCGTCACGTATTGAACAGTTAAATATGTTTCAGGTCATCTCTATAGTACATTGAGTTCTTTATTAAAGTAATCAAGTTCATACAAATTCTTTGGATGACTTCTAGAGACTCGGGTGTTTTGACACACCAACCAGTTTGGTTGGGCTTTCATGCCAATTGTTTAAACATTTTCCTTCTTGTAATATCCAAATCCTCTTAGTGTACTCCTTCTTACGTGACGAGCATGTCTCCTATCTTGTCTTCATCCTTGATGCACTAATAGAGCATTAGTCTTATGCCATGATAAATTTTAAAAGTTTTTGGGCTTTTTTAGGGTGGTTTTCTCAGTTCGGCACACTGATGTGTCATTCTTATCAAGGCTTCGGTTAGTCTCGAGTGACCCTTGTATTTTGGTGTAGGAATTCCTTGGACAAAATCTTGTACACTGGCCATTTCTTCTAACATGACCACCAGGTGGATGTCACTCTGGGCTTAGTCAGTGACCTATTTTGGATGTCTTATCCTTGTACCAACATCTCACTCGTAAACATGGAGTATTGACTACCTTGTGTTAGTTTATTTCACTCATGTTGTGTCAATTCATGGTTACCCAGGACTTGTTGGTTGGATCGGTGAAACTTAAATCAAGGAACATCATCAGAAGTTTGGTATGAATTTCAGGGGACGTGATCGTGGTGAATCTGAGATACCTTGGGGGAAGGCATCACATTTCAGTTCATAAAACGCTAGCCTTTTAAGCTGATCATCCTACTAAATGGACGATTGGAGTGGATTGACTTGTTCTCTCTCTTTCTGAATGAAGTGGTCAGTGAAGGACCATTTTTTTGTCACATCGTTAGGTGAGAAGAGTTTAGTTTGTGTCAACCAGGGCTTTTCATAAAAAGCTGGCTCAACTTTGGTTTTAAGGGTGATGGATAATCGATCGTTTTATCCGTTTCAGAAATCACATGAGAAACATTTCTAGATTTTTAAAGGGGATGCCATGTAGGAAATTATGATGCTAGAAGGTGTCGTGAGTCGGAATTTTACACATTCTAACATTAAAACCTAAAGTGAGAAGTAATTATGACTAGACATTTAATGAGATGACGACATGGTGGGGTCTCAAGCTAAACAATTTTGAATAAGTATCGTCTCAGTGTATCAATTGGAAAATGGACATTGGCTACGATCAGAATAGATTTTGTGTCATTTGTCTAACTAATGCTTGAATGTGCAATGGGTGTTTAGAGACGCAACACAACCTTTTGTGTGAGACTTCATGACCCTTGTGGATCAGATGAAGGTTACATTGTTCTTGAAGGTTTCTTAGGTAAAAGAAGTTCTAAGGTGGGAAGGGTGTAACGTTTCATGTTTTGCACCGGATGAAAAAGAGAAGGAAATTAAATTTTTCTGTTAGGTGGGCAGGTCAGTTTTAAAACCGAGCATCAGAACTTTTTATTTCCAATAGTTGACTCTGCGATGTGACTTTTAAATAAATTTTATTAAATTAATTTTATTAAAATTAAAATTGATATTAATTAAATGAAGGGTAAAATCCTTAATAAAACATTGGAATATTCTATGAAATATTTTCAGAGTTGACGATGAGTCAGCATAGGGTTCCGAGCCCCGTAGACCCTCAATAGTGGTAGAATAAAAATATTAAATTTATTTTATTCATACGTGTGTGTGTTTTCTTTCAAAAAATGAAATAACTCTCAAACAGTGCATTGTATGAGAAATCTGAGACCACTATTAGGCCCAGAACACCGGGTATACCTTAGGTAGTGTATAACCTTGATTCACATCAGGTGTTCAGTACCCTCTCACATGATAATACCCTTCTTAATTTTAATTAAATCATTATTCCAATATTTTTAATAATAAATAATTAATTTCTCTCAAACTGGGCATCGTATCAGAAATCTGAGACCACCGATAGTTCCAGAACGTGGGGTTTATCCTATATAGGGTATAACTTTTGCGAGGATCATAATTTTTGTCAAATCATATCCGAAGTTAATTTATTTGGGTTATAAATATTTTTGTTGGACACTTAGGAATAATAATAATAATTTTATTATTGATATTATTATTTGTTTTGAAGACAACAAATAATAATGCACTTCCACAACTAATAAATTGTGTCGCAGTGTAAATAATAATTCGGCAATGTAATAAATGTGTTATTATTAATTTTTCGAATGAAATAAAAATGTGGAATGAAAATTTATTTAATAACCATTATATTTCTTTAATGGTTTTTGTTTTTAAATTAATAATGGTTTCATTGATTAGTTATATTAAATAATAATAATTTAAATTATAGTAATTATTATTCTATTTGGTCAAAATCTTTGATTCATATATATATATATATGAGTCATATCTATATATATATGGGGATTAAATATATATATATATAGTTATATATACATGTGTGAATGTATAAATGTAAATATATAGATGTGTGTATATATATATATATAACATGTATACACATGGGTGGATATTCATTGTTGGGTTAGATAAAATATCATTATTTTCCCATGTAAATGCATGTAACGTCTCAACTTAAATCAAGGTGTGAATCATTACGTTTTTAGTTCCAATCTTTAAAGAGACCTAGGGAGCACACCTGCGCACCCTGTTGTGGGTCAAAGACAACTATTAAAATTAATTAAATGATTGCTCGGGGTTTATGTAAAATATTCTGTCGCACCCCAGCGCAAAATTCAAGTTAAAAATAATTAAAAAGGATTAAAGTAATTTTAAATAAATTAATATGAATAGAAAAGGAATTAAAATAAATAATAAAATTAAAAGCAGATATGGGAAGAATAAAAAAATAATTAAAAATGGGTCTTACCATTTTTATTATTTTTATTTTCATTTTCCTTTACCTCCCCCTTTTTTTTAGTTTTTTATTTTATTTTCCTTTTCCCTTATTCTATTTTTATTTACTTTTTATTTATTTCTTTTCTTTCCTCTCCTCCTCTCCTCCCATCTCATGTGCGTAGTGAAACCCCCTCCTTTGGTGGTACACACCACTTTCTTCCATATTCGGAAGATCATCACATCTTCATTCGTCATCCATTTTCTTCGCCGTCAGGTGTACTGTGAACCTCTCGGTAAGGCTTATCCCATGCACCAAGAATCATACTACTTGATTCTAAATATTTTGTGTAGTTCGTCGTGGAATAATTTTACCCTATTTTTGGGTTTTTTTTCTAAAATCATCAATTTTCTACCATTTTAGGTCAAATCAAAGTCTACCACGGATCATAGGATCATCTGTGACCATAAGGTAGGATGTCTACTCTCTTTCCCTCTGTTTCATTGTGATTTATAAAAACGCACGGTTGTGCTGTTCATCGGTGCATACCGACGTTGTGTAAATTTTCCCAATCGTTTCAATTTAATTGTTCCGCTTAATTTTTGCAGCCCTAATTATCATAAATTCAATTGTTTAAATTGTTTCAACGTGGTCGGACACCACTTTGGGTGTGTGGACATGGTTGGTATAAATTCTGTTAGCTTGAGTATTTAATTCATTTTAGTTCATGTGTTGCACATCCTATTTTGTTGTGTTTAATTTAAATATTTATTTTAGAATAATTATGAACCTTGAATTGTTAGATATTTTACAGTTGTTTATGCTGATTTATTTATTTATTTAAATTTTCATGCTTAGGTAATTAATTTAATTAACTACATTCATTTCACAACCTCTTTTTTTAGGGTTGAATTTAAATAAATAATTTAGATAAATAATGAACTACAAATCATTGGATATTTGGTATTTATTTATACCGAATTATTTAATTATTAAAAACTGTATTTATCTACTTATGTTGATGCGGTATGTTACCTTGTTAAGATTGTTATGCTGTAATATTTAATTTATACCTTGTGATGCATGAGTGCATCTATTAGTTTTCAAGATACAATTTATTATGCTTATTATGTTATATCTGCTTCTATGAAAACTTTAATTAAATTCAGGGACGGTAAAGAAGGCGGTTATGTATTAAGGTCCACAATTAGACCCTCCGTTCTTGACTGGTTACCACTACGTGCTGGGGGGAGGTGTCTTTGGATTTTCCAAACTAAGACTTCCATGGGCTTTACAATACTTATGAGTGATACTGGTTCCAAAAGGGCCAATCAGCGATGGATCCTTTGGCTGTAAAGACCCGTAAAATTCAAGGGAATTTTTTTCTTAATTTTCATTGGAACTTTACAAGAACGCAATTTCTGACGGCACCTGATTCTGAGGCCCGGTGTGCCCGGAATCATTTTCCAAAGTTTAGCTCGGGTACGTTCAGTGAATGAACGAGATGGGTTTTCTAACTTTTGAACCAGTGCTCAGAATCGAATTCCGAGGACACCGATGAAATCGCAGCACCAGTATTTTCTTAGAAACACCTTTTCCGGAGTTGCGTTTGCTCGAGTGTGGTTTTTAATTTTTGGGGTTAAGTTAAAGAATAAAATAAAAGTGGTGCGACATTTTTATTTTATTTTACTTAAGTTCCTTAAGCTATGTTAAGCGGATAAGGTGGAACCCACAATATCCTACCCACTTGGTAGGATATTTTTGAGGTGGGGCCTGCACGATCCCCACCGTTTCTTTCCCTATAAGTTACTCACACACAAAACCCCCCTTTTAAATAAAGTCAACCGATGCGTTTACTTAAATAGTAAACGCCCCTATTAATTGGGCGGTTAATTCGTTGCAATTAATTCTTTGAATTAATTTTTCGTCACTTATCTTTGAATTTCAAATTTTTGTTATGGGAATAAAATAAGAACAACATTTTTTGTTGAGGGGTTGCTTGTTGAGAGGATTTGGGGAAATCTCTAAGGCTTGAAGATCTTCAACCTCCTTCGCTGAAGAAAGCGAAGAACGCATCGTCGCCGACGAAGAACGCCGGCCTCCGACAAAGGGCGACGAAGAACGCCAAACCCTCGGAGATCGACAACGCGATGCCATGTACCGCGACGCTGACTATCCTCCTCCCGCGACACTTCTTTCGCGACGAACGCTTGGGCGACGACAATGTTGAGGTAGGGGTTTTTCTTGTGATTACTTCCGCCTTTTTCCCCTTCCAATTAAACCGCCTGTTATCGCATTAACGGGAGGAGGTCGGACCGCACGAACACGGCCGACACTCATCCCCTTTTGGTTGTTGATTTTTGATGCGGCGAACAAGGCAACGCGGTGCCAAAGCACCACGCGGAAAATTGTAAAACAGAGAGCGGAGAAACGCGGCGCAGCAGCACCGCGCCATTGGAAGAAACAAATCCGCGGCACCGTCGCGCCGCGCCGTAGAAGATGAGCATAAGACGCGGCGCCGTCACGTCGTGCCGGAGGACCGCAGAAGCACCGTGACCGGAGCGGGGCCGTGGAGGAGGGGTGCAGCATCATCGCACCATGCCGGACGGATGAAGGCCGCGGCCGGTTACGGGCCGCGACAGAGTAGGGGAACCGGCGGCCGGTTCCGGGCCACCGGCATTAGAGCAAGGGGACCGTCTTGCCGGTCCTGCAGCGGCAGAAGCCGGCTGGCCGGAGAGGACCGGCCGGACCAGGAAAATCCGGGGGTTACAAACCCCCGGCCGGCCATATTAGCGGCCCCATTAAGGGGCCGCGGTTTACTTCACGCGGGGGCAGCGCCCCCGCCCCGAAACGGTTCGGCCGTTCGGCCGAACCCCTAGCCCGCGCGCCAGCGTGCCGGGCAGCTGCCCTGGCCGGTCTGTCGAACCGGACAGCCAGTCTGAGCCGCGCCCAGCCGGGCCGGGCCGCGCCTAAGTGGGCCGGACCCGGACCCGGTTCGGGCCAACCCTGGGGGTATCGGGCCTGGTCGGACCGGGCCCGAACCCCCTAATACCGAACCTTTTTCGGTCTGTTGCGCATAACTTGAGCTACGGGCCCCCGATCGATGCACCAGAAGTTGAAATACGATCCTTGGATCGAGACGATCGTTTCATTATATCACACTCAATGTTTCAGAGAACTTTGGGTTCGGCCGGGTTGGTTCGTACACGAAACCAACCGGGCCCTCGGAGCGGAAACGCTCATAACTTAAGCTCCGGACGTCCGATTGATGTTTCGTCGACTTTGATGGATTCCTCTAAGTGATATGGATCTTTTGGATTACTCCGCCTGAGGTTTGGATGCAGGTGGAGTGCGGTCGGTTTGGTTTTGATTTAAAAACCAACAGGGCCCCTGGAACGAAAAAGCCAATAACTCTCAGACCGGGCGTCTGATTGATGCGCCGTCTGTGACGTTGAGTTCTCGTTGACGATACGGAACTTTTGGATACATCGACTCCGGACTATGTGTCAGTTGATGTATCAGCCTCTCGACTCGTGGAGCGGACCCTCCCGAACGAGCTTGCTGTGTGCGGGAAACCTAGAGATGGCTGCGACTGCGACGACGACGATGACTGTACAGAGATCCTCAGTGGACCCGACGACGATGACTACAACACTCAGCGATCCTACGTGGATCAGTGCTATCGATCCTGTGTGGGTCTGATCCTGTGTGGGTCAGGGCTCAGCGGTCCTGTGTGGGACAACACCTACAGATCCTGTGTGGGTCCGATCATGTGTGGGTCATTGCGGGGGTTAGTTACCTATTGATCCTTTGTGGGTCAGATCTTTTGTGGGTCATTGCGGGGGTTAGTTACCTATCAATCCTTTGTGGGTCAAATCCTTTTTGGTTCATTGCGGGGGTTAGTTACCTATCGATCCTTTGTGGGTCAGATCCTTTGTGGGTCATTGCGGGGGTTAGTACCTATCGATCCTTTGTGGGTCCGACGACTTAGATGAATCAGTGGCAATATTTGATCATCTCTATCGTCATACGAAGAAGTATACCTGTGTGAGCTGAATCCTGTTTTTCTTTCCTATGTAGATTGTGTTGTGCTATCCTGTGTGGATTTACGTTTTGCTTTTCTGTGTGGACTGGGTTGTACGTGGGCTCGGAAGTTAGAGCGTACTGGAATTGATGACTTAGGTATATGTATGGGCATATACCTAAGCTGTGTCGGATGTTACTTCATGATTATATTTTCCCTTTGTGGTTTATCATTTGTGGATTCTGGGAGACCTTCGGGGGTCTCGGGGTCCCTACTGAGTAGCTTATACTCACCCCTGCACGGGCTATGCCCGCACTACGTTGTGTTGGTTGCAGACGACGGACATCGCTGATCGTGGTTGAGGATAGCGGAGCAGGACGGTACCTGGAGGTGGACCACTGGGCGGGACGTACTCGGAGCGGACGGCTGGACCCCAGGAGCTGTGGAGGCCATTTGTACTCACCCTTCAGGTGGGACTTCTAGTGGATGGATCGACGTTGCGGCTTTACTTTCAGTTGTTGTTTTTCCTTTCCAGTTGTACTTTACTTTCAGTTTGGGTTTGTATACTGGCCCACTTACTTTTCCGCACTTACTGTTGTACCCAGTTTTTACTTAGTGTTTACTTCTACTTCTTGCTTGCTCTGTGGTGTTTGTTTACTTTACAAAGGCAATGCCTTCCCTTTTTACCAGGATTTATGCCTTGGTGATAGTCTCCAGCCCCTGGCCTATGGAAGGCGGGCTTGGGGTAGTCACGACACGGGCCCCGAGGACAGGTTGTGACAAATTGGTATCAGAGGAGTTCGGTTCTACCACAGAACTTTGGACTCTGATCTTTTTCTATTTGAAGCAATAGTGTTAAGCGTATTGGGTGTGGTTATCAGTCCAGGGAGTCCAGTGTTGGTGCGGCGGCTGACGTATCCGTACACCAGGACCCTGACTTCTGATTTCCTACTTAATGCACGAAAACATTGATTGCATGTGTGTGTTTCAAGTTTTCTTTCTGATTACTTTGTGTCAGCTCACCAGGTATACTGTTCTGACCATGGAGCACCTGTTTCCATTTCAGGAAGGCCCCATGACTGCATCCAGCTAGGGTTCCGAGAGTTGTGCGTGATGACAGCCCACCGAGCGACGAGGCCTCAGTACAGGGCCCTTTGACAGTTGAGGCACTGGCGGTACCTTTACCCGCCGAGCCACCGATGCTTCCAGCCCCAGCCGATGACGATGCATGTCACCTTAGTGCACTTCACGAGTTCCAGCGCCAGCGACCGCCCAGGTTCTGTGGGGAGACGGACCCCCAGGCAGCCGAGGATTGGGTGGAGGCAGTGGTACGAGTTTTCAGGTTAGTGAGGACACCATAAGACCTTATGGTGATCCTCGCAGCGAGGCTACTACACGCGGCATCGGGACGATGGTGGAGCTTGATGCTTCAGGTGCAGGATGAGGAATCTCTTCTCTAGACGGACTTTGAGAGCCTCTTTCGCTCAGAGTTCGTCCCAGCCACCCTCCATGCGGTGCGCATCCAGGAGCTTCTTCAGCTGTGGTAGGGCAGCTTGACGGTCGCCCAGTACTCGGCCAGATTTACCGATCTCTCGCGCTACTCGACAGACATGGTACGGGACCCATTCTTCTGGGCTCAGACCTTTAAGCAGGGATTGAGGCATGATATCAGGGCATCTCTGATCTCCCTTAGCATTCCGACTCAGGCAGGTGTACTAGAGCGAGCCCTTTTGATCGAGAGCTTCCTTGCTGAGCCTTCTTCAGCAGCGAGACCGACCACAGGGTGGCCCGTAGCAGAGTCTTCTACAGCAGGCAGCAGATGGATGACTCATGGGTCCAGGCAGACCAGACCCTCAGGTAGACGACCTCAGGACACTGGCTCAGCAGTGCGGGGAACACAGTGCAGAGCCAGTCTTTCGAGAGGCAGGTAGTGCTACACATGCGGCGGGCAGGGCCACATGGCTCGTGACTGCCCGACCCGCCGTGCCGAGGAGCAGCAGACGGTTGAGGGGCCACCCAGGCAGAGGCAGAGGGTCGACCATGGCGGTCTGCAGGGAGCAGGCGGACGAGGTAGAGGAGCTGGCCGAGCGGTAGGTGGTGGGCGACGCTTTCAGGCTCTACCACCACCACCACTAGGAGGTCCACCCCGACCATAGGGAGTTGGCGGGCAGAGACATGAACAGCTCCATGCAGCGGAGGCCTACGACCACGGCGCACCCGAGATGATTCGAGGTACTATCTGTGTCTATTCCACCCTTTCTGCAGTTCTTATAGACACAGGAGCGAGTCACTCTTTCATAACCGCTGCCCTTGTTCGGAGCTCGGAGATTCTGACAGAGCCATTGAATCGATCCTTACGGATAGAGAATCTTACAGGAATAGACTTGACGATTAAGCACTGGTGCCAACAGTGTGAGCATACTCTAGGAGGCGAGATCTTCAGCTGGGATCTTCTTGTAGCGGCGTCGAGGCCTTACGACGTCATCTTGGGAATGGATTGGTTATCTACAGTCCATGCTCAGATCGACTGTATTAGGCGGAAGGTGCCATGTGTACGCACCGATGGGAGCAGGTTCACCTTCACCGGTGAGAAGGGATCCTTCACAGCATAGGATGGACTCTCGCAGAGGAGAGGACAACCCATCACTCATCAGTTGGCTAGCCTCATCCTAGGATCAGTTGACGTGCAGAGTCCTAGTTTTCCTGCAGTGGTGGATCAGTATGCAGACGTCTTTCCCGACGACGTTCCAAGACTACCTCCTCGCAGAGAGGTAGAATTTTATATTGATCCGTACACCGAGACATCCCCGATATCCACCCGAGCCTATCGGATGGCTCCCGCCAATCTTTGAGAGCTACGAGTACAGTTGGAGGACTTGCAGGGCAAGGGATTCATCTGACCCAGTGTTTCACCCTGGGCTTCCCCGATATTGTTCGCCAAGAAGGCGGACGGGAGCTTGCGAATTTCTATCGAATATCGTCACCTGAACCAGGTGACAACGAGGAACAAGTATCTGCTACCGAGGATTGATGACCTCTTTAATCAACTCAAGGGACCACGGTGGTTCTCGAAGATAGACCTCAGGTTAGGCTATCATTAGCTCATAGTACGGGATGAGGACGTGCAGAAGACGACCTTAAGATGTCGGTATGGCCACTATGAGTTTTTGGTTATTCCATTCGGCGTAACCAATGCTCCATCAGTGTTCATGGGCCTCATGAACAGGATCTTTCAGCCATACCTCGAACGATTTTTCATTGTCTTCATCAACAACATTTTGATATACTCGACGACTGAGGAGGAGCACGCCTACCACTTGCGGGTTGTACTAGACACACTCCGAGAGAAACAGCTTTATGGAAAGCTCTCTAAGTGTCAGTTATAGATATGTGAGGTCCACTTCTTGGGACACGTCATCTCTGAGGTGGGAGTTGCAGTGGATCCTGCGAAGATTGAGGCAGTGCTAGCTTGGGAGACACCCAGGAGCGTGACGAAGGTGCAGAGTTTCTTGGGATTAGCTGGATACTATTGGAGATTTGTGCCAGACTTCTCTAGAGTCGCAGCACCACTCTGAGCTCTTATGAAGAAGGGGAAATCCTTTGTGTGGTCAGACAGATTTCAGCAGAGCTTCCAGGAGCTGAGACAGAGATTGACCAGCGCACCTATCTTGAGGCTTCCGGAGGAGGGAGTAGGGTACGTAGTCTACTGCGATGCATCAGGGACCGGACTTGGATGTGTCCTGATGCAGGAGCGGGCAGTGATCGCCTATGGATCACGTCAGTTGAGTCCGCATGAGCAGAACTACGCTGATCATAACCTGGAGTTAGAAGCAGTGCTCTTCGCTCTGAAGACATGGCGACACTACCTGATGGGAGAGTGCTTTACAGTCTTTTCTGACCATTAGAGTCTCAGGTACATCTTCTCTCAGAAGGACCTTAACCTGAGACAACGGCGGTGGCTCGAGTTCCTCCAGGACTATGACATTTTAGATAGTCTATACTTCTAGTAAGGGGAATATAGTAGCCGATGCTCTCAGCAAGAGGACGGGCATTCAACTACTTGAGGAGGCGATAGAGCAGCTAGGCGCTTTGCAAATATCCTTCATGGATAGAGATGGAACAACCTTCCTTCAGTCTCTCACAGTCACCCCTCCACTACTACAGTGGGTCAGAGAGACACAGCGTGGGGACGCTGACTGTGTGACGCGGCGTGCACAGATTTCCTCTGGATAGGCACCTGATGGTTTCTCCTTTGGAGCAGAGCACAAAGTCCTTTTTAGAGGACGTACCTTGGTACCATTTGCTTTACGGGAGGAGGTGCTGAGAGAGTTTCACACTTTTCCTTTGGTGGTACATCCTAGAGTCGCGAAGATGTACCAGGATCTCAGACGAGAGCACTAGTGGCCGGGAATGAAGAAGGCTGTGGCAGAGTTCGTTTCTCAAAACCTCACCTGCCAGCAGGTGAAGGCAGAGCATCAGGTACCAGCAGGCTTAGTATAGCCCTTGGAGGTCCCGGAGTGGAAGTGGGACGGGATATCTATGGACTTCGTGACTGGACTTCCACAGACTTCTAGAGGTCACGACTCCGTTTGGGTGATTGTCGGCCGACTCACCAAGTCGGCTCACTTCTTACCCATCAGAGAGCAGGGATCAGTGGAGATCTTGGGACGTCTCTACGTTCAGGAGATTGTACGGCTTCACGGTGTGCCATCATCTATCATCTCCGATCGAGATGCTCACTTTACTTCCCGACTTTGGAAGGGGCTACAGGAGGCGTTCGGGACGCAGCTACGTCTGAGCACCGCCTTTCACCCTCAGACAGATGGTCAGACGAAGAGGACCATACAGACTCCGGAGGACATGATCCGCACATGTGTCCTCGACTTTGGTCGCATTTGGGAGGACCACCTACCTTTGGAGGAGTTTGCGTACAACAACAGCTACCACTCCACCATCGGGATGGCACCATACGAGGCGTTGTACGACCGACCTTGCAGATCTCTTTTGTGCTGGACCGACCCTGGGGAGTCAGTACTTGTGGGACCGGAGATGGTCCAGGCCATGACAGAGAAGGTCCAGGTCATCCAGGAGCGGATGAGGACAGCTCAAGGCCGACAGAAGTCTTATGCTGATAGGAGCCGGAGGCCACTAGAGTTCGAGGATGGTGACCACGTCTTCTTGCGTGTCTCACCTCGACGTGGATTACAGAGATTTGGCCGAGGCGGAAAGTTTTCTCCACGCTTAATCGGACTGTTCCAGGTCCTCAGCAGGATTGGCGAGGTGGCTTATCGCCTGGCTCTACCACCTCAGTTGCACCGGGTGCATGACGTCTTCCACGTATCTCAGCTGAGGAGATACGTTCACGACCCGACGCACATCATTGACCATGGGGAGCTGGACGTTGATGATGGGGAGACTTTTGCGGAGGTCCCGGTGGAGATTGAGGATTGACAAGAGTGGGTCCTACGCAGATGGTCGATTCCTCTAGTGCGCATCAGATGGCAGCCCGGGAACCTCCAGGAGAGCACTTGGGAGCGGGAGGCTGAGATGCATGCTCAGTACCCACATTTGTTTCCCTAGTTTATGATGTATCTTCACGGGGATGTAAAGCCCTGAGGTGGGAGTGATCTAAAGACCCGTAAAATTCAGGGAAATGTTTTTCTTAATTTTATTTGGAATTTTACAAGAACATAGTTTCTCACGGCACCTGATTCCAAGGCCCGGTGTGCCCGGAATCATTTTCCAAAGTTTAGCTCGGGTACGTTTAGTGAATGAACGAGCGGGGTTTTCTAACTTTTGAACCGGTGCTCAGAATCGAATTCCGAGGACACCGATGAAATCGCAGCACCGGTATTTTCTTAGAAACACCTTTTTCGGAGTTGCGTTTTCTTGGGTGTGGTTTTTAATTTTTGGGGTTAAGTTAAAGAATAAAATAAAAGTAGTGCGACATTTTTATTTAATTTTACTTAAGTGGCTTAAGCTAAGTTAAGAGGATAAGGTGGAACCCACAATATCCTACCCACTTGGTAGGATATTTGTGATGTGGGGCCCACACGAGCCCCACTGTGTCTTTCCCTCTAAGTAATGCACCCACAAAACCCCCTTTTTAAATAAAGTCAACCGGTGCGTTTACTTAAATACTAAACGCTCCTATTAATTGGGCGGTTAATTCGTTGCAATTAATTATTTGAATTAATTTCTCATTACTTATCTTTGAATTTCAATTTTTTGGCATGGGAATAAAATAAGACCAACAATTTTTGTTGAGGGGTTGCTTGTTGAGAGGATTTGGGGAAAGCTCTAAGGCTTGAAGATCTTCAACCTACTTCGCTGAAGAACACGAAGAACGCATCGTCGCCGACGAAGAACGCCGGCCTCCGACGAAGGGCGACGAAGAACGCTGAATCCTCGAAGATCGACGACGTGACGCCATGTACCGCGACGCCGTGTACCGCGACGCCGACGATCCTCCTCCCGCGACGCTTCTTCCAGGACGAACGCTCGTGCGACGACAACGTTGAGGTAGGGGTTTTTCTTGTGATTACTTCCATCATTTTCCCCTTCCAATTAAACCGCCTATTATCGCATTAACGGGAGGAGGTCGGACCGCATGAACACGAACGAAAATCCACCCCTTTTGGTTGTTAATTTTTGATGCGGCGAACAAGGCAACGAGGTGCCGAAGCACCGCGTGGAAAATTGTAAAAGGGAGAGAGGAGAAACGCAGCGCCGCCGCACCGCACCATTGGAAGCAACAAATCCACGACACTGTCGTGCCGTGCCGTAGAAGATGAGCCTAAGACGCGGCGTCGTCGCGCCGCGCCGGAGGACCACAGAAGCACCACGGCTGGAGCGGGGCCGCGGCGGAGGGGCGCGATGTCGTCGCGCCGTGCCGGATGGACAAAGGCTGAGGCCGGTTCCGGGCCACGGCGGAGTAGGGGAACCGGTGGCCGGTTCCGGGCCGCCGGCATCGGAGCAAGGGGACTGGCCTGTCGGTCCCGCGGCGGCAGAAGTCGGCCGGCCGAAGAGGGCCAGCCGGACCAGTAAAAGCTGGGGGTTACAGACCCCCAACCGGACAGATTAGCTGCCCCATTAAGCGGCCGCGGTTTACCTCACGCGGGGGCAGCGCCCTCGCCCCGAAACGGTTCGACCATTCGGCCGAACCCCTGGCCAGCGCGCCGGGCGGCTGCCCTGGCCGGTCCGCCGAACCGGACTGCCAGGCCGGGCCGGGCCGTGCCCAATCGGGCCGAACCCGGACCCGTTTCGGGTTGACCCGGTTTGGGCCGACCCTGGGGGTATCGGGCCGGGTCGGACCGGGCCCGAACCCCCTAATACCGAACCTTTTTCGGTCTGTTGCCCATAACTTGAGCTAAGGGCCTCCGATCGATGCACCGTATATTGCAATGCGATCCTTGGATCGAGAAGGTCGTTTCAGTATATCGCACTCAAGGTTTTGGAGAACTTTGGGTTTGGCCGGTTTGGTTCGTACACGAAACCAACCGGGCCCTCGGAGCGGAAACACTCATAACATAAGCTCCGGACGTCCGATTGATGTGCAGTCGACTTTGATGGATTTATCTAAGTGAGATGGATCATTTGGCTTACTCCGCCCAAGGTTTGGACGCAGGTGGAGTGCGGTCGGTTTGGTTTTGCCTTAAAAACCAACCGGGCCCCTAGAACGAAAAAGACAATAACTCTTAGACCGAGCGTCCGATTGACCTGCCGTCTGCGACGTTGAGTTCCTGTTGACGATACAAAACTTTTGGATACATTAACTATGAACTATGTGTCAATTGATGTATCAGCCTCTCGGCTCGTGGTGACGACTACAGCACTCAGCGATCCTACGTGGATCAGTGCTACCGATCCTGTGTGGGTCCGATCCTGTGTGGGTCAGCGCTCAACGGTCTTGTGTGGACCAGCGCCTACAGATCCTATGTGGGTCCGATCCTGTGTGGGTCTTTGCGTGAGTTAGTTTCCTATCGATCCTTTGTGGGTCAGATCCTTTGTGGGTCATTGCGGGGGTTAGTTACCCATCAATCCTTTGTGGGTCAGATCCTTTGTGGGTCATTGCGGGGGTTAGTACCTATCGATCCTTTGTGGGTCCGATGGCTTAGATGAATCAGTGCCAATATCTGATCATCTATATCGTCATATGAAGAAGTATACCTGTGCGAGCTGATTCCTGTTTTGCTTTCCTATGTGGATTTTGTTGTCCCATCCTATGTGGATTTACATTTTTCTTTCCTTTGTGGACTGGGTTGTACGTGCCTTCGGAAGTTAGAGCGTACTGGAATTGATGACTTAGGTATATGTATGGGCATATACCTAAGCAGTGTCAGATGTTACTTCATGATTGTAACTTTACTTTGTGGTTTATCCTTTGTGGATTCTGGGAGACCTTCGGGGGTCTCGGGGTCCCTACTGAGTAGCTTATACTCACCCCTGCACGGGCTATGCCCGCACTACGTTGTGTTGGTTGTAGACGACGGACATCGCTGATCGTGGTTGAGGCTAGCGGAGCAGGACAATACCTGGAGGTGGACCACTGGGCGGGACGTACTCGGAGCGGACGGCTGGACCCCAGGAGCTGTGGAGGCCATCTGTACTCACCGTTCAGGTGGGAATTCTAGTGGATGGATCGACATTGCGGCTTTACTTTCAGTTGCTGTTTTTTTCTTTCCAGTTGTACTTTACTTTCAGTTTAGGTTTGTATACTGACCCACTTACTTTTCCGCACTTACTGTTGTACCCAGTTTTTACTTAGTATTTACTTCTACTGCTTTCTTGCTCTATGGTGTTTGTTTACTTTACAAAGGCAATGACTTCCATTTTTACCGGGATTTACGCCTTGGTGCTAGTCTCCAGCCCCTGGCCTATGGAAGGTGGGCTTGAGGTAGTCACAGCACGGGCCCCGAGGACGGTTCATGACATTGGAAATGTGGCTAAGCCAACCTCAGATGATGCTCGACCCCTTTTTGCAATATCTAGACGGACTCGGGGTAAAGCCATGCCTTGAGCGTTACTTGGCCTTTCGAAAGATTGCCTTGGAAAGGCTCGGGAGTATTGGATATTTTGAAGGATGTTCTGTAGTGATACCTTCGGGATGGGATCTAACTCCAACTCTCAACTTGAACCCTTAATAATGCTACCCTGAAGGTTTATATTCATGCCGCTTTGAGTCTCTTGGGAATTGTGATATTTTTCTGGTATGTTGAAGCACACCTGGTTGACACACGACTTAGACCCCAAGTTAAAGAACAATCCTAGGGGTGTACCTCTTCTATGTTTACCTTGGTTTCTAGGTTTTTATAAATACATGTACATGTCTATTCTACTTAGATGTACTTATTTCAGACTTCCTGCTTAAGACAAAGTATGTGATTAGGGACGAGTGTCGTTGGGAACCCAGGCCAAGTTATTTATTTTATTGTGCTTAATTAATTATATGCATTTATTATATAATGAACCTTGCATTTTATTACTACATAAAATGGAAAGGTTTAGACACCATGGGTGCCGGCCTACTAGTATTTTATGTCACAACCTGCTTGGGCATCGTTGACACATGAGTAGATTATATGCTTATAGGTATTGACAAAGGGAAGTGTGCTACTTCCGCTGCTTGATTTTATTTATGCTTAGGATGGAGACTGTGGGTAGAGGACCAAGAATTTCTCGTGATTCAGTTATCACACTTTGCATCTTTTCATTTCAGTTGATAGAATTCTTGATTTCCAATTTTATGTGATTTCAGTTTAGACAGACATCATGGAATGACATTGTTTTGTGAGCTTCCGCACTTGATTATTATTTAGTTGGATTTTTCATATTACTTCAACTATAGTTTAATCATTTTTATGCTTCTTCTATTTATTATTAATTATTTTTTACTTCTGCTGGGATAATAATTGTTACCTATGAGGTCATAGTATCCCCCTCGGGCACAAAAAGGCCCTCTCTACTAGTCAGTAGCCTCTGGCATTCAGGGAGATGCTCTTGAGGTCATATAACCCATTGGTCTGGCCACTGTCATAGAGGTGAGATGGGTCGGGATGTTACACCAATGATCTGTTTTACTCTTTTTACTCAGTATTAAGTCTTTATAATCTTCTATGCGTATCCTTTTTTTGGAAATACAACTTTTGATAGAATTCATTGTTATTTTATTCCCTTTTACTCATTTTCAATAAAATATTATATCCCTCAAAATATGAATAAATCCATTAAATATTCAACAAATAATTAAGAATTTAAATAAAAAAATAGTGAATTTAATTTAAAAAAAATTAATTTTTAAATAGAAGTATCATTATCCTTATTAACATCCAAGTAAAACAGAAATGAAAAAGAAATGAAATCACTACATGGAGGTGGTAGTCTACATGTACACATGAGCGATGTTGTTGTTTTCTAAAAAAATAGCAATGTAAGAAGGTAGATATGATATTATTATTTTTGAAGAATAATTATGTGAAAAATATTACATATAAACATTAAACCCATCATAATAACCATCCATGAAATATGCTTATCTAAAATGAATTTCATCTCTACATGAAGATTATAAGTTATACATACACACAAGCGATACTTTCACTTCCCATTTGATGGAAAAAGGGTGGGTAAAAGTGGTTTCAAAACCATAATAAAATTTTAGTATATAGAGGCTTATAAATTTATTATTTTATGAATAATATAATATATTTAAAAGAGGTAAAATACAAATTAAAAAGTAAGTGATCATTTAAGGTGATTACCTCTTCTTTGAAACAACTCCTTTAGATATTCTCTTAAGGTTTATAGGGTTGTTCTTTTGGGAAGAAAATCACCTCTCTAATGCTTCTAAAGAAGTTAATAAGGTATTTTTTCTTGGTATGGTTGAGCTATAAGGCTCAAAATGTGCGAATAATTGAGGAGAGGATGTCCTATTTTATAATTTAGGCGATAGATACTTTTGTAATTTCTTTCATGATTAGAATATAATAAATTCATTCTCAATAAAAATTAATCCAAATGAACATAAAATAAAAGTATTATTGTCTAGGTTTTAAATAAAATCACCTAATGAAATTTGTAAAAGTTTTTGTGTAATTTTAAACCTTAGATTATTTATTAATCCCAAGATAATTATTTTTAACCTTAATCGTAGTAACAACTACTTTAAACATAATGGGTTAAAAATGTAAACATAAATGGAAAATTAAATATTAAAAAATTGAATTTGATGACTAGTGCGATAAGGGTTTATTTCCCATCATCCAATAGTAATTTATATGAAATATGGTGACCTTAAAACTTAGTTTTAACTTAGATTAATATGATTTATTCTTTACTGTGATGATAAAATCTAACATAGTTACTGTTCATGATGCCTAAAAAAGTGGACTATTTACCAAATTGATACCTCCAGATTCCAAATATGGAATCCATTTTATGCAATTATATACCTTCAAGCGGCATGAATTAATTTTAATATAATTTTACAAAACATAACATAAACCAATTTTTAGAAAAATAAAGTTTTAATCATAAAATTGGATTTATTATTATCTCATGAATGGTAAAAATATCATATAAATATTGAAAAATGTTATTGAAAATATAATATATAAATTTCATTAAAATAATTCACCAATAGTTATTAATTTAATAAAATATCTTCAGAAAAAATATTTTCTAGAAAACCATATATTTTACTTTCAAATGATTTAATTTTTTATTTCTATTCAATTGATAACCAAATAATTTATTTTACTCTTGTGTAAACGATAATTTTTTCACAATTTTTTTTAATAATATTAATACACATCAATCTAATGTACATGTTATAGTTCATTTATACTTGGGGTTTTTTGTATCACAATATATCAAAATCAATTTTATTTGAAGGGAAATATTGCATAAAATATTTGTCTATAACATAATATGGTCTATCATTTTCTTAGAACTCTTTCTAACTTTATCATCTCCATCTTGGAAATTTTTTAATCAAACTTTGAGTCCCATAAGTGTAATGCACTTAACGTTCAATGTACATTTATTTTTAAATTACAATGTACCATAACTTTTTTTTTTCCATTAGAACTTTTTTCCTATCGGTAAAATGCTTTCAAAGTTAGTTTTTAGAGGATGAAGGATTAATGAGATGCACAATGGCTAAAAAAAGGTCACCAGCTAGCCAGTGGTTGGACCAGTGGGACCTATGTTTCTACAGATCCCACCTTCACATCGGTGACCATGGAAGAATTAATTCATTCAATCTAGGCATATTAGTTGGCTAGAGTCTAGTCACTAGCTAGCCATTGGTTCATAGAAAATTCAATCATTCATGTAATTTTTATTATTTTACTCTAATATAATTATTATCCTAGCCCTAGCCTTAGTCTACCACTAATGTGACTAGAAACTTCTAAATATCACTCCCTTGGTTCTCTAGGATTACTCTTCCTTTCCTCTTGGGAACTTAAAGTATAGATTGATCTATTGGACTCTATCTTGGTGAATTTTATCTATTCTAAGCCTAATTATCCTTATTTCCCAAGAATTGATTAGTGATCCAAGTCATGTTGGCTAAATCTAAGAATCTTAACCCAACTCAAGTTTAGAATTCATACTTGATTGATAGATCAATGTTGGATTATGATAATTGGTTACTTTTATTGGATTGATCCTATATCTTTTATTGGAGATGAATCTATTTTAGTAAGTTGATGTAGATTCCACCTCTTGGCATGATATATTCCATGAATGGTAATTATAGAGACTATATTATGATGAATTAGGTATTTTTATAGTGAACGTTGGAGTGTGGTAATGATCCAAGTGTCATCCCTATAAGGATCTTAGAAATTTTAATCAACACGCTAAAGGTAGGAAGACCTTATCATCTTGGGATTTTGTATCGAGTTGTTTTACATTCTTTTCTTATGTGTATGTGCCATTGTAGATACCCTTGTATGATGTGGTATGTTGGAATTCATGGGTATCCCATGATATTTTTTAGGATGTATTGTGTATTTCTTGCTATGTTACACCTTATATGTGATTATTTCATAGTTGTGGAATATTTCGTATGCCATGCTCATTACTTTCTATGTTTTCCCTCACCTATGTATTGTTTTATATATTTGAAATATTTATTATGATATATTATTCCTTGATATGTCATGCCATACATCTTTATATGTTCATAGTCAGTGGAACCTCTATTTTAGTTTTCTAGTTGGTAGGTGTCCTCGATAGACTTCATTAGTTTCTTAAAGGGGAATATTGGTTGACACTAATTATATATTATAGATCTGGATACATGATGGATAATCCCATAATTTGGTATGTGAATAGTTTATTGGGGGGGGGGATATAATATACTACTATAAGAGGGCCCATAAGTTACAATATTGTGCCGATGGGTAATGTACATGCACATTTATAGAGTTACATTTGTTTGGTCAGCCCAAGAATGCTTTCCATCAGAGGAATGTAGGTATCCATGAGTCATGGTTCTGACTCACCCTTAAAGGTGAGTGCGGAGTTGTACCTAAAATGTGGAATATGTATTGTTGTTAAAGGAGGATGGAGTCACATAGTATGAATTTTGTCACGCGATGACCACTTATGATATATTTTTTGCATGGAACCAAATGAGGTATGTTTGAGGTTTTTGGAATCTTGGTTAGTACATTATCACCCAATATATGATTGGTTGTATATTTGTATCCACATTTACCTTTTCATCATGACATAAATCTCTATATACATGTAAACTTTTTTTAAAGACACATTTATTGTGTCCTAATAAGTTTATAATCACATCCTACATTGGCATATCATTGCATTTCAAAAATTTAAGATCAGGGATATGGGGATAGGTAAGGGAGCAACGAAAGGTTTCAGAGGATCTTAGAGTTAGGAGAGGAATAATATACTAGGACAAACTCTGGAAAACCACCACAATATCTTTTATTTATTCATTTATGGTGGTACTACTTATACTTTTTGATATACCACATTGGGGGTCCTTTGTTTTGATATTATATGACCTATCATGAAATCTATTATATAATTTTATTTATGTTATTTTCTTCCGTAATGTTTAGTTTAATTATGTATATGTTTTTATATTATGGGGTATGGATATAATTACCAAGGATATAGTATCCCCATGACATCTATATATCTTCAACTCTATTTGGAAGCCTCTTTTTTTTGGGGAGGAACACATGAGGTCATGTGGCACTTTAGCTTGTTCCCAATGATTTAGTTTGGGGTGTCTCAATATAAAATAGAAGCATGAGTTTTCTTTCTTTTCGTCTTGTATATCCTTGTACATAGTACAAATAATATAGTTTTCTCTGAAATCAGGTATCCGATTTTCCATTTGCACAGATAGCTCATGTGTAATAGTCCTTCAAGTTACTGTGATGAGACTGCTATTAGAGTTGTGAATTTATAGTTTTATTCTATTCCATAGTATGTTGTGTTGTTATAATTTTAGTGATTTGGGCTTTGTTATGAATCATGAATTGGAATATCGGATCACATTTCATGTATATACATGTTGTTTTATGTATAGTGGTTCTTTAATTAAATTCCCCAATCTTGGAAAATTGTTGGTGATATATCTATATTCTTTACTTTTGAGATATAAATATTCTAGAAGTAGTTAATTAAACTTGTACATGTTTTGATGAAGTAAATATATGTTGTGAATAACATAAAGGTACAAAATCCTAGGCATGATACTTGTGTATAACTAAGATGGTTATACCTTGTGTGTGGTTATATCCTTGGATACACCTTTCTATAGAAATCCCATGTGTGTAACTTATAACTGCTTTAGTTGTTATCATAAGAAATTTTTCCTAAGAATTATAAATATTCAATTGGTTTTATTGAAATAATAATCCCTTAGAGATGCTTTATGGGACCATCGGGAGATGTTGTATGGAATTCTACTTCTAGGGTGAATGCACATGTTCCACTATAGGCTATGCAAGAGGATGTAACTTATCATGTTTGCACACTTTCTCTAGTGGTTTAGGAAGTGAAATTACTTCATCCTGAAGTCTTCCAGACTATTTTTTCTTAAGGAGGAGTGGCACAGGGGATAATGGTTTACTATACCCTATATTTCTAGCTCCGACATCCACTTGATTTCTATGGAACTGGTGGTCCTCAGGATACTGAGGACTTGATTGAAATTATTGAGGTAATCATTGATATGGTGGAGACTCCTAAGGGAAGGAGGGTTAATTTGGATATCATTATGACTCAGAGGTCCATCAAGAGATGGTGGGGGTGTTTTGGGATACGTGAAAAAACATACAGGTCTTACTTGGAAGGCCTTCAAGGATTTTTTTAATTCAAGGAGTTATTTCCTGACATTATGGATTTGGATTGAGCATAAGAGTTTATAGAGATTTAGTAGGGGACAATGTTGGTTTCTGCCTCCTCTATTTATTTGGTAAAATTTATATGATTTTATACTCTTAGTTGGGAATGAGGTGTAAAAATCTAGAAAGTTAGAGATTTTCCTTCATATAAATCTTAGACATCATGTTAATGGATTTCACTTAATGAAATATGTAATGGTACTTCAAAAGGCTCTTGATTTTTGATAAGGGACTAGAGTAGGATTGAATTGTAGGTTTTCTTCTAGTTTTTAATGCCTTCACTATCGAGCTTCCTAATTATGCAATGATTGACTATTCTAATAGTAGGAAGTTAAAGGTGAAGGGGGGTACAACTGGGTTATAGATAGGTTGTTCAGACTAGAGTTTCTTATACTGCCTCTACATGAGGAGGTTTTACCAGGTGCTACAACTCTAGATGAGTAAGAAATTTTAATATATCATGTATTAAGAAACCAAGGTAATGCCACTAATTTTTCAAGGCGTATCATATCCAGTTTTTCTCTAGGGTGTCATATCCAGACTTGAATAGGTTATCTTAGAGTGTAGATAGTTGTTTTTAGTAGCAGACCTTATCATTATAGACTCTAGGACTTAGGGGGTAATGCATCATCGAAGCAAGGATGTTCTTTGGAGGTAGGTAGGATGTACATAATAGATGAGTTTCTAGCCATCACTGTAGAGGTACATTTTATAATAATTGGTGCAACTATTATTACCTATATTATATCAACTACATTTTTTGATTTAATATCTTCCCAATATTTTATATCTTCTAAATTATTTACTAGAATAGATTTATCGATTAAGTTATCTTTTGATTTTCTCTCTCTTGACACAACTTTTGGAAAGAAAGTAGACTATATCCATTGATGTCCTTAGTGTCCCATAGTTTTTTCATGCTGTATACATATATAGAACTTCATGATGTTATAGATGACTAGTTTTATTTGACATTGGGAATGTAATGGTTGACTGGTTATCAAGATCATATTGACTATTGCTAGAGATGTGTATCTTTTACCTAACCTAAAAAAGAGAGGTTCCTATTGGTGAGTTTGTGGGATGTTAGATAAAGAAGAATGTGACCATACCCAAGCCTAATTAGAGATGTTATGGTGTAGGTAGTAGGCTTGGATATTATAGTATAATTATTAGTATCCCCTTATATATTCCCTCAAGTGGTGGATCAATATCAGGATTTCTTCCAAGATGACTTCTCAAGCCTTCCTCTAGAAAAATGATACAGGTTTTAGATTGATGTTATACCTGGGGAACAAACAACATTAATTACTCCTTATCATATGGTTCCTATTGATTTAAGAGAGTTTAAGTTATAGTTTGAGAAATTGGAGGTGACTGTATTTATTATATTGAGAGCATCTTCTGGGTTTTCTATTAATGTTTTCCAAGAAAAAGACTGATAGTCTAAAACTCTATGTGGACTGTAGGAATATAAATTAGTTAAAAATAAAGAATAGGTACCCTTTATGTAGGATCATTTATCTTTTTTATCAGTAATGAGGATCTTGTGGTTTTAAAAGATTTATCTTCACTCAAGATACCTCCAACTATAGTTCAGAGAAGAGTATATTCCTAAGACATCATTTAGGAGTAGATATAGTCTATATGAGATTCTTATGATGCATTTTGGATTGAAAAATGTTCTTTTAGTGTTGATGGATCCCATAAATAGGATTTTTAATTCATGCATCGACTCTTAAATTATTGTATTCATGGAATATATTCTGATATATTTAAGGACATTATATATGTATTCTATCCACCATGATATTTTATTGACTACACACTGAGCACATCAAATTAATTCCAAAATATATAAGTTTCAATTCTAGATTTATGAGGTGTGGTTCCTTGAGAATGTATTTTTTTATGCAGAAATGTTAGGGGACTTGGATAAGGTAGAGGTTGTGATTTATTGGGAACATCCTAGGATTTTATTTCATACTAGGAGTTTTCTCAGGATTGTAAGGTACTATAGATTTTTTATCAAGGAATTATCCTATTTTACAGTTCTAATGATAGTTCTAACCAAAAAGTGTGTAAATTTTGAGTTTTTTGATCAGTGTGTAGTGTCCTTCATAGAGATGAAGGGGATATTGATGAAAACTCTAGTTTTGATTCTTTTAGATCTCCAGATTATATGTACAATGTACTATGATGATTCTATAATTGTGTTAAGAATGTGTTAATGTGGAGGGATAAATAATTCTCTTATGGCTCACATAAACTTTCACCAATTAATAGAACTACCCAACACATGGGTTGGAGTTGGTAGTTTGGGTCTATGCTATGTAGTGTTGGTGACATTATTTGTTCACTAACAAGTTTTTCATCAGAACATATCAAAATATATTTTGATACCTCTCTCAGTGGGATTTGAATTTTAGGTAGAGTATTTAAGTGGATTATCTATAGACATTCAACTTCAAGATATCCTATGCTCTATAAAAGAGGCAACATTTCTATAGAATCTCTCAGTAGGAAAACTGTAGAGACACAAGATCTTGGAGATAATATTTTATAGTAGGAATGGTATTTTATGAGTTTGACAGATAATGTTTAGTGGATAAACTTTAGGATCATGGATTTATGACTTTTTTTCAACAGATATCATGTTTTCTTTATTAAACCAGGTGAAGACCAACCAAGAGTCAAATCCAAAGTGTGTAGTGATTCAAGTGTACTTGGAAGGGGATGGTTTAGTCCTAGGGTGTTCCTTAGATGAAAATGATGTAATATTAATTTATTAAAGGATAATAGTTCTAGATTACATAAGGGGGGATATAATTACATACTTATATGTTTCAAAATTTTCTATGCATCTAGGATTGATAAAGATGTACCATGATATCTGACAGCAATCTTAGTGTCTAGGAATAAAGTGGGGAGGCACTAGTTTTGTTTCATGATAACTTACCTCCAAGAGGGTAAAGGCCGAGCATCAACTTCCTAATGGTTTACATCAATCACTTTCATGTCCTATAATAATTGGATGGTTTGATGATGGAATTTTTGATGGGGTTACCAAGGACCCCAAGAAGTTGTGATGCTATTTTGGTTATAATTGATCAACTGATAAAAGTGGACCATTTCTTACTAATTTTAGACACCCTTTTAGTGGATGAGTTTGGCATGATTTATATATGGAATATTGTATTCCTTTATAGAGTTCCTTTGAGTATAGTGTTATATAGGGACTCGTGTTTCATATCGTAGTTTTAGTAGGGCTTACAGATGGATCTGGGTATCCAGCTTAAATTGGGTGCATCATATCATCCATATAATAATGGAAAGTTATAGAAGATGATCCAGATATTAGAGTATATACTATGAGAACATGTTCTTTACTTCATTATATCTTGGTATGATCACCTATACTTGGCTGATTTTTTGTACAATAACAAATTATAGGATTGAATTTAGATGGAACCTTTTGAGTATATTTATGTTCATCCATGTCACTCACCATTATAGTGGAACAAGTCTAGTGAATCTATAGTTATAGGCATGAACTTGGTATATGATACCTATAAGAGTTTATAATTGATTTGGAAGTGGTTAATCACCACATAGAGCAGAAAAAAATCGTACACTTACCAAAGGACATGAACTTAGAGTTTGTTTGGGGTGATCAAGTTTTCTTATTGGTAACTCCTGGATTAGGATGTCGTTGGTTATAAAATAAAGGAAATATAATGATGATATTTATAGGACCATTTGATATAAACAAGAATACTAGGAAATTATCATATCATTAGGATATTACGACACATTATCAAGGTATGCATAATGTGTTCCACGTGTTCCAACTTTAGAGGTACATTCCCCATCCTATGAGTGTGATCGACTATGTGGATGTTGATCTGGAGCCTGATGGATAATTTTTGGAGCTCCTAGTGCAGATCATTGACCATAGTAAGAATGTTTTGTGGGGGAATATGTTTCCACTTTTTAGAGTTCAATGGTAGCATGCTCAGTTTCAAGAGGAGACCTGGGAGTGAGAGTCAAATCTTCCAGCATAATGGAGAATGATATTTGATCATAACTACTAGGGATAATTCTCTAGGATGAGAAACCGATAGAGGTGGAGAATTTTAACATCCTAAAATTTCAAGGTATTTCTGTTTTTATATTATGATATATAATGATTTTTTCTCTCTTTAAGGTGTTTCATATGGGTAAAAGGGTCTCTAAGTTAGTATTTTAGTAGATGGAGGCTTAGTGGTCTACACGATGGCTGAAATAAGGACACTAGGCCACTAGTGGGATGCAACAGCTAGTCGATGGTGTTATTAGTGGGACCTATATTTATATTGATCCCACCGGCCAGCTGGTGGCCAAGGTGGAATTCTTTCATTCTTTCCCAGCACACCGACTAGCTAGAGACTAGCAAGTGGCCATTCGATGGTGCCTAGAAAATTAAATCATTAGATTAATTTCCATTATTTTACTTTAATCAAGATATTAGAAAAAATGAAACCCCAATCCAACCATAATGTGACTAGAATCATCTATATAGATCTACCTTGGCGCTTTAGGCTACCTCTCCCTCTCCTCTTGGTTGCTTAGAGTCTAGATCAATCCATTGTTGTCCTTCAAGGTAAGATCTATCTATTCAATGCATAATTATTATTATTTCTCTCCGATTGATTGAAAATACAAACCATGTTGGATAGATATATAAATCTCCACATGAATATAATGGAGAATTAATGCTTGATTGATAGATCAGTGTTGGATTATGAGAATTTTTGACATCTCTTAAATCAATAGAATATATTCTATTGGTGAAAAACATCTTTTGGTATATTGATATGGATTCCACCTATAAAAATATTTATTACTTTAATACCAATTCATGTGACTCTGTTGTGATGGATTGTGTGTTTTTCTAGTGAATGTTGAAGTTATGCTATGATATGGGTGTCATTTCTCAATGGATCTTAGAAATTTGCATCAACACGCAAAAGGTAAGAATTACTTACCAACATGGGACTTTGTACAAAGTTGATCTACATCATTGGATTTTTTGTATGTTAATTTTGTGGAAAACCTTACATGATATGGTATTTTTTCATGTGTGCATACCTTGTGAGACCTTTTTTTGGCATGAATTGTGTGTTCCTTTCTAGGTTGCACCTTATATGTGGTTAATTCAAAGCCGGGGAATATTTTATATTACAGACTTTTCCTTAATATTTTTTACCTTCATTATTTACTTCTTAATATATTATGGAGTATTTATGGTGATATATTATTCCATTATTTTCCATGACTTATGTTTTTATCTGTGCATAGCTAGTGGAAGCTTTATTTCAGTGTTCAACTTGACAGGTGGCCCTAAAGGACTTTACCGATCCCTTAGAGGGGGAGCTTGGATGAAATGACTAATAGATTGTGGATCTGGACATGGGATGGATAAATTGATAACTTGGAATATGATTAGACCATGGGGGGATAATTCCATATGCCACTAAAAGAGGGTCTATAGGCCGACGTGATGTGCTGATAGAGTGTGCTAAGCATGCATGCCATCATAGTAAAGTAGGTATCCAGGAGTCAAGGGTGTGACCTTAAATTATAGGTGTTAATGGGATTATTACTTATTGGTGGAATCTATATTATACTAAATAGAATATTGGGTCACATAATAAGAATTATGTTGTGCTATGACAACTTTTGACATCCTTCTGACATGTAATTGAAGAAGGTACGACCAAGGTTCATAAAAGCTTGGTTAGAACATGATCACTTATAATTTTATTAGCTGTATGATTTTATATGTATTTACCTTTCCATGATGTCATACACCTCTATATACATGTGAAATTTTATTAAGGATATATTGGTGGTTTCCTTCTAGTTTAATACTCACACCCTATATGGGCATATTGATGCATGTGTAGACTTTGTGATTATGGATCCAAATAAGGGAAAAGGATCAAAGGTAGGTTACTAAGGAGAATAAAACTAGGATATTGATATAATAATATTATAGACTCCATAAAACTTCCATAAAATATTTTATTTTTTTAGTTCTAGTTGTATTTCTTATACCTGTTGATATGCTACATTGGGGGTCCGTTTGTTTTATATTGTATGATCGAACATGTCATATGTTATATAATCTTTTTTATGTTATTTTACACTCTAATACCTAGTTAAATTATATATATTTTTTCATATTATAATTTATGACTATGATTAATGAGGGTATATTTTCCCCAGGACATCTTCAAACCCTCATTGCTAGTCAACAACCTCTTACATGTGGGGAGATACACTTGAGGTCTTGTGACACTTCAGCATGGACCCGATGATACATGATGGGGTTTACCACATGAATAGGGTTTAGATTAATTTATACACTACCATCATTGGAAATTATGGGTGGATGTGTGTTTTAAACTTGTTAGACTTCTATTTTTTCATCTTGGTTGTGCTATGACCATGATCATCATACGGTTTTTCAGGTCTAATGTTCAGCTTTTTAGTTTATCTAGTTGAAAAGATGCTTCCCCTTATGAGATATGGTGTCAGGGAATTCATTTTAAAAGAAAAAATAAAGATGGATAATTATCAAAATAGGAAAATGCTCCCATATTATAGGGTTTTTATGTAACACGTTGTTTTTTCTTTATCTCCAAGGGAACCAAAGGAATGTTCAATATTTTTTGAAAATTTTATTCCCTTATAAAACCTATTTGTTTTATCTTATTATGGATTCTCTATTGGAGAGAATTTTTTATTTGTTTCATGACTATAAGTTTGATCCCACCCCTTGATACAAAAATAAATTTTTTGTTGATTTTCCATGAACTAATAAGTAATTTAGTGATTTTTAGATCAAACATCAAGAGGGTAATGATGTAATTCTCAAGATAATATAATTATAAATAAATATGGTTGAAGTTTTAAGATTATATTACCCCTTTTGGAAAATATTTAATGAGTAAAAATTTATATTATTTAAAATCAATTAAAAAATATATTTCAATTGATAAATTTAAATTTCATAACATGTTTCCACTGCTGCATATTTAACTAATATCCATGGTTAAAAAACACAATTATGGAGGTAAAAAATGTCATTATAAATTATAGTGATGGTTTTAGAAACCATGGACATAATCACCATCCAGATTGGTCTATATTCATAGTTGGAAAAAAACTATGATTATATACCCAATACAATTATGATTTATTAGAGTCTAGAGGTTATATTTAGTTACATTTTAAATAAATATCACTATAATTTTGTTTTTATGGTTCTTAAAATAGTATAATTGTTTTTGAATTATAGTCACAATTATTAGAATTGAGACTATAGGTGTAGTGTTTTTAAGAAATAAAGAATCTCAAACAACCGCTTAACCCACTCAAATATAAAAAAATCACTGTCAATTATACTCGAAAACATTGACTATATCATTGGATAAAAAATCAAATACAATGTTATATTTCAATTATAATTATAAGAGACAAAAAAATACAAAAATGGAATTATCATGACCAGAATATATGAATAAATAATAAAATACTTCAATATAATCAATAGTTATATTAAAATACTAACCCAATTAGAAAAGGAACGAAGCTTTATTTAATCAATAATATAAGTGTAAAAATACTCCAAGTAATAAGCCTATAAAAATATTCGTAATCTATATAAGTATAGATTAATAATAATTTTAAAAATATTGAAAATAATAATCCTAAGTTTTCATGATAAATTAGGATACCAAACACATCCTAAACCATATTCTCAACCAAATTCACTCTATTAAACTCATTCCACTTAATAAACACCACTATCACATACCCAGACTTATAATTTTCTTTTATAATAATATTTTCATATGAAATCCACTTTCATAAATGTAATACAACCAAATCAAAATACCTTAGATAAATCAAAATTTCCTCCTTCAATAAAAATAATGATGTTCAAAACTAGGACAATATAAAATTTATTTAAGGACATAGATACATTTTTCAAAATATTTAGTCAATAGATAATAAAATCCACTTTTAAAAAACTTTTATCCAAAATTCCAACATCGGTATCAATTTAAAGCTCATATAATTATCAGAACTATAAAAATGTACAAATTGACATTAAATAATTAAAAATTAATTTCACTAAAACAATGTCTCTATAGAATTATAAAAAAACATTTAAATTTAATCATAAAAATTTATATGGTTTTATCGAAACTTTTAACCATGAGCTTACCATTCAAATAATTGGAAACCATTAAAGTGTTATTTTGAAATCTACAAGTTAAAATATTTTTTTCAAGTATAATTATTCCTAGTCAATGGAAGAAAAATTTATATGATGCCATTAAAAATAAATATTCACATATCTATCAAATTTTTAATTAAGAAAAAAAAACTCAATGATATAGTTATTTCAATTGAAATAAATTAGAATTATTGAAATTTATTGGTAATGTGAGGATTTCATTGACTTAATATCTTTTAACAAGGGAAGATTAGGTTTTCTTATGTTAGTCCCGTATCATGTTCTTCTCTTATAAACATTAAAAAAATGAAATAAGTCAATGTATAAATTGAATTGTAAAACCATCATTAGAAAAAAACATGTTTTAATTTTAATTTTAATCTAAAGAATTTTACATATATCATAAATATTCCAAACCATATTCCCTCTATTAATATTCTTCAAACTCTAGGGGTCTCAAAGAACTCACATGTAATGGAACTATAATGATAAAATAAAAAAAATAATTAAATGTATAAATTATATTGTAGGAAAATATTATATAAGAAATTAAGGGTTAAAAAAATACATTTCCATTTATAAATATACCTCTCCAATGTTCTGGTGTACATTTATCAGACACCTATTATACCTATAACTTAATTATTGATAACAAATATGAAAATTCATTAACAATATTTAACAACAATAAAATAATATATTTAACCATCAATTATAATGAAAAACAAGATGGTGTTAGTTTTAGATCTAACTCATAAATAGTTATTAAAACCTAGTTATAATATATTACCATACTATAATAATAGTATTTCTATATTATGTGAATTTATAAAAACAAAAAATTATGGATGCAGCAATAATAAAATTTCATAGTTAAAAAAATTATAGAATTTATAATTAAAATTTCTAATCCAATGTAATAATATTTGTAAAAAAATAAACTTACTAATGAAAATAAATAGATGCATATAATTTCTCAAAACAGTCATAGCCACCACCACCACCACCACCACCATTAGCTTCTTCATTTTTTGAAATTCCAACAACCACAACTACAACAACACTACCATCACCACCATTGTTATCACTATCATCATCAGCTCTAAGAGATGAGTTTGTGGTAACATGTGATCCATTGGGAGAAAACTATATTTTAGATATTCTCTAAATTCTTTGGTATACATGATATATATATATATATATTAGCCTATATAATATTATATGATATAGGGATATCATATAATATAATATGAGGATATCATATGGTATGATATTTATTAATTCAAGGAATCTCTTAATGATTTGGTGATATTATACCACTAACTTAAGGCATATTGTATTGTATGATATGTTTATATCACAAGTGTTGGGATATATATTAATAATATTATACAATTAAAAAAATAATTTCATTATTAAGTGTTAAAGTTAAATATATTTCATGTACACTTTAATTAGCCATTAATATTTCATATGACAAAATTTTTGGGAGAATATATTTAAAAAATTTAAATATTAAATGCATGCATACTTGGTTGATGGTTAAAATAGGTTTTAAACTGAAGGCATTAATCAAATGTTTCATAACATTTTATTAAATATGATAAAGACTCGAGGAGTGTTTATATGGCTTATATAAATAGGAAAAATCTATGAGTGTGGTGGGTAGAATTCTTATCAATTCTACTGAGTCAAAACACTCTTATCCTTATTTACTTTACACATGAGGTAATAACATACCTTTGTTGAAAGGATGATCATTCCAAAAATTTGGGTGATTTTACAACTATGCATAAGTAAGTATAAAAAAGTAATTTTTCCATTTCTAAGTGATCTTAATCAAACATGTTATTGAACAATTATGCTTAGACATAATTGTTGTATAATATTCTCTTCATTTTATATTATAGGTTGTTTTAATTTGAAATAATGGATGGTCTTGGTTAAAGTTTATTATATCTTACACTACTTGAATAAGTTTTATTTGATCCTAAGAAACCTCACAACTGTATCAAAGAACTGCTATGATTTGATTTATTCATGAAATCATATTTAAAATGGAGAAATGTAGATAAAATATTTTAATTTTAGAATACAATATAGATTTTTCTTTGAAAAAATAAATATCATGTTTTGTATAATTAAATATGATATAGATTTTTAACTATGGATTATACCAATATAAGTAATATTATAAGATACAATATGATTAAATTGTATTATATTTCCTGTCACCACTTACAACATAGGTTAAATTAATCAGTTTTAGCATAACACAACGTATGATATCAGAAAATATTATAAAAAAATAAAATTATTTATATTAAAAAAGTTTATTAAATCCCCTCTACGATGTAAGGTATGTTGTAATCAATGATTTTTGGTAGATTGATTATTTATCCCAAGCCTTAGTGTGCCTTTCACAAACTATGAATTATGTTTGGGACTATACCATGACTTAAAATTAATAATTTAATAATAAAAGTTGGTATAAGGGAAAATGCGATTCTTTCATTTTTAAATTATGAATTGCTTTATATAATTTTTAATTTTTTAAAAATTATAGAAATTTTCATTTTGAAAATTTTATTTAATTTATAATTTGTTCATCAATTAATTAATTATAAAATATTTACAGTTAATTGTTACTTTTTTTTATAAAATTTAATAAATAACCTTAATAGTACTTGTTAATATTAAATACCTTTAATCCATATGGAGAAAATTATAATTTTGATATGAAGTGTTTATATTGAAATTGTAAGGTAATTTATAAAATGGATATAAATTATAAAAATAAAACAAAATACAAAATATTTTATATTAAATTATAAATTATTCATAATTATTAATTTGAAAATTTCAAATTAAAAACCTTATTTGAGAAATTATTTTAACCATATAAAATATGGTTTTGATAATTTATTTTATTGAGTTTACATAACATTTTTTTTAATATTTTGATTGTGTAAAATGTTTACATAATATATGAATTATTCATATGAAATAAAAAAGTTTATATTTCAATAAAATATGATATATTTAAATAAATTATCTTTTAATGATAATATAAAAGAGTTTATATTAGTAATAAATAAAAATTATTTCATTTTATTTATTTATGGAATTTCCATAATGTTTATTCAATCATAAAGTGATTATAATTGTTTTATTTATGAATTCCTCATAAATATTTTTCTCATGTTTACATTCATGAAATGTTTATTTATTTTGGATATCCCTTATTTGATTCATAGATATTAATTATTTATATTAAATATATATTTATTATTAAGTTTAAATGTATTTAAACTACTTCTTAAAATTATTATACATTATTTATGGAGTAATATACTAGGTATGATAATTGATTTGGTTTTATTCTACCTTGAATTTAAATTATTTGAGTTATGATCATGAATTTCAAGGCCAATTATAGTTTATACATAATTTATGATATAATTTTGATGAAATTAATATTTCTATTGATTAATGAACCATGGGTGGTAAGACTTGGGGTCAGACTACTCACTAACATGGTAGATTAGTCACTATCTAGAAAATTGGGGGTTGATTACCTATCAGAATATGATTACTCTTATGATGAGCATTGATATAATTTAATTATTAGTATTTATAAAAAATATTTTCATACAAATCATGTATTTAATGAACTTATATATCTTTAAATATTATTGTAATTTATTTTGCGTTAGTAAAAAATTATTTTAGTTGTGTAAAGAGTTTCACATCAATATTTTTTGAACATATTTTTTTGGTAGAAAAAATATGGATTTAAAATTAAATTATTTGAAGAATTTATAATATAATAAGAATAAATTAGTTAACATGGTGAAATAATAAAATCATATTGGAAAACACTAAGTGTTATATTCCATTAAAAGAGAAAACTTTTCATGACCTCAATTCTCCAAATGGGTAAGCCATGCCAAAGTGGGTTCCCATGTATTATCTTGTATAAAAAATATTTTTTGGGTGGTGATAATAGGTTTAGGTGACCATATGTGGAATAAGATATAGGCCACACGTTTTTTGGGATACCTTAATATTATTAAGATATAAGATAAATAGAGTTAATATAATCCATATGATAGATTTTCAAGGAGTCCCCAACTCAATTTTCAAAAAATCATATATGATATGATTAGTATGATGGTATAAATAAATAACTATGTTTTGGGATAAATTATAAAGTGACAACAAAATCAGTGAAATATGGATCTTTGTACATTAATGGATATGAGGTATGTAAATGGGGTAGTGATTTTCATCTGAAAATGTTTAACAAAAATCATTATTAAATAAATATAAAACATGATATCCTCTTGATATAAAATTTTATTTTAGTTGAAATCACATCATCATCATAATAAAACATGAATTTACAATCAATCATTGACCAAAATAATCTTAATATGGAAAACTTCTTAGACTATTAATAAATGTTCAGAATCAATCTTAAGCAAGAAAGATAATTATTTATGTTAGAGGAAACCCTTTATGAGGAGCCAATTGATAAAGTTATTCAATAAATAGTTACATATGATTATGATAAGAATTTTAATAATTCACTTGATATCTTTACTATCAATATTGTTTCTATAGATCATAATTTATAAAAGAAACATGTGATTATATATGTTTTCAAGATGAAAGATAAGCGATAAGGATTTATAAATAATCGTCTTGGAATGAGAGGTATGAGGTTTCAAAGTAATTATTTAGATGAAAAATTTCAAAAGAATCATTATTCTATACTCATATAGATAATATTATTTTGTATATTAATGACTAAGATAGGTTAAGATCTTCGATTAGGCTTGATATTTCTATGAATTAATTTTAATTAATGTTTACCAATGAAGTGCCCAGATCAGTGTGAATCACTGAGAGGGGGAGGGGTGAATCAGTGATCCCTTAAAACTTTTTACTAATTGATTCTTAATCAATTAAACCTCTATGTCTGGTTAAAGCCTCGATCCACTCTTCTTGTATCTCTCAGCCTTTCCTCGAATGATGCAGTAAATATAAAGGCACTGGACACAAGGATTTACAAGGTTCGGCACCAAAGGCCTACGTCCTTGCCATGTTAGTTATACGCCCCAACATGGTTTCTTCCATTATAATCTGTTAGTATTACAATGGTCGATACAGAGTCCCACTGTATCTCTCCTGAGTCCCACAGGAGGGTCTTTATACTGCGTCCCACAGTGTTACCAGAGTCCCACTGGCCTGCTCCAGAATCCCACTGAAGACTTCTTCTCCCTGAGTCCCACAGGGTCTTCTCTTGGCTCCTCGAGTTGCACGAGTAGCTCTTCTTCACTTTAAGCTTCTTCAAGTATCTTCAGCAGTCTGGGATAAAGACTGCTGGCCTTGCTCTGTACCTCTGATCACTTGAGTTGATCAGGTATTCTCGTCTTGCTCAGGCTTTATCTCCTTCTTCTGAGGATGACCTGGCTTCTCTCCAACTACTGAATACTCAGAAAAATAATATCTTTAACTTCAGTCTGGTCCAGTCTCAGTTCAGCTCAACTTCATGCACTGAGTGCATGGAATCTCTGCATCCTCATGCACTGATTGCATGGTCTCTCAAATTCTTCAAGATCCTCTGGTCTTGGTCAACTCAAATGCACACAAGCAGATTTGACTTGTTTACGTGTGCACGTGTATGCATGTATGCATGCACTCCCCTTCTTCTCTTCTTGGTGCAGTAAACCCTCAGAGGGTGTAGTCAACTATAGCACACACCTTCTCACTTGAACTTCACACTTTGTTCAATGTGTTTACACACTTAAATGTGTGTTCTACTTTGTGTGAGTCTTCTTCTTCTTCTAAGTGTGTCCACTCCACTTAGAGCACACACATAGGTTCGGCCACTTCACTTTGTTGTTTTGCACACACAACTTTGTTCTTTGATTTGAACACACACAATGAGTGTGTATTTGGCCTTCACTATTTTTGCACACACCCAAGCTACCCTCGGCCTTCTTTTCAAATGCACACACACACAAAAGGTGTGGAATACTATTCACTTGAGCTCCTTCCAATATGAAGACACACAAGGTGCAATCAGGGGCGCGCAGGTGCAAGGGCACAAGGGCCGCGCAAGGCCTCGGGTGCAAGGCACCTCAACCACGGGGCGCGCAAGTGCTACTGCCCCGGGTACTTCCAGCCGCGCAAGGAGTAGGCGCTTAGGGGACTCTTCACCCCCTTCTTCTTGTCGCGCAAAGGAGTTGCACGCAAGGAACACCTTCAAAGCCTCGGGTTGCTTCGGGACAACAGCCGCGCAAGTGTGCGCGGGTATTTTAATTCGCGAGGCACAAAGGCACTCACATGACTTCTCAAATATTCAACAAAGGATCAGAAAAAAACTCTGAGTGCTCGGGCTCTCTTTTTATAGGCGAGGAGAGCCTCGGTTCATCCACGGAGATAAAACTTGAGCTCTCGAGAGTTTCGGGATTTCAAGATTTCCTTCAAATATTGTTTTCAATTCTCTGTTCAATGCGGGGTCATTTATTTTTCGCCTCCACGTGCATGCGACTTAGAACACATGCACGGCCTTCTTCTAAGGGCGATCCATGCAAAACACGAACCCATGATGCCTCGGCAACTTCGTCTGCCTCGACATTCTTCGAAATCTCCCATTTCACGTATGCATTTATACTTTTATGCATGGATGGGTTCAGTAGATCCAGACGATCTCCATGGAGGTCTCGGTTTGCTCGGAGGTGGCCGGGAACTCAAAAACCATGCTCGGGTTGCTCCTGGTTCGACGGAGGCTGCGGGAATGCGTGGGTGGCCTTCGACTGAGCTCGAGGAAGGAGACGGACGGGGAGCCGTCGGATCAGGCGATCAAATAACCTTGGACGGCTTGGATCAGATCGTGAATGGCGCGATGCATCGGGCGGCCGAGATCTGCCGCGCGATCACTCGGACGGCCAGGATGCGCTCCTGGAGATTTTTCCGCGCCCCACATCGAAACGGGGCGCGGTTTTGCCGCGGCTTATCAACCTAGCTCTTCCCGCCTCTCAGCAATTGAACTTCCCCCCTCACGGTGCCGCCCCACACCGTGTTCTCTCTGCGGGCGCGCTCTTCGGACCACCTCTACTCCCTTCGGGCGCGCCACTGGCACCCACTATGCACTGCTTGACACTCGCGGGTGCGCTCATGCGCCCCTACCGCGCTCCTCCGGGCGTGCCCCGGACGCCTATTCGGTGTCTTGGGTGCGTCCTGCCGCCCTGGCTCGCCCCACGGGTTCCCCCATGGGCGTGGTGCCCTAGCGCCCATGCCTTGGGGTTGATCCCTCAAGGTGCCTTGGCTGGCCATATTTTTTGGCAAAGGATAGAGAGTACTTTGTATAAAAACAAAGTAACCACATACACAATGTGAAATGCCAAGAGCCACTCCTTCATCTTCATTTCTCCTTCTTCCTCTCTTCTTCTTCATTATAATTCCTCCAATTCCCTTCAACATACACTCAACACATAGAATGTGGAATTCCTGAAGGGTCTTCTTCATCAACCGAGCTCCTTAATCAAATAGATTCTTCAATGTTCTTCATTGATCTAATTAGAGATCAAATTGAATCTTCTTCAAATTCACATGCACTAAGTGTTAGTGCAAGGACTTCTTCAATACACTTCATCCACTTAGTGATTGTGGATGGATCACTTCATCACATCATGCATTGTCAATACAATGCATGGTCTTCAAACATTGTTGTGACATTGTATCCAATTGATACAAGTTCTTGGAACTTTAAGAACAGCTCAACAATCGTATGATTTAATGATGCTTCATCATCATTCTTCAAGTGTTGTCACTTAGTATCACCTTGATACAAGTATTGAAACATTAAGATCAGTTCTACAATCGTCCGATATTCATAGAGAATGTTTCAACCACAACATCCTATGTCACTTAGTGAATCTCCTAAGTGACATGCATCTTAGTACCATGGCCATTCTCCTTTCCTCACCATTACCATCACAACCTTTGTCATACACATATTGAAATTCCTTGACATCCATCCATTCATTCCTTGACAACAACATACCTCCTTGACAACAAATGCAACACAATGCACTTCAATCTCCCCCTTTGTATTTGTTGTCAATACACTTCTTCAGCACATATGAATGGGTCAATATGTGTGCCAATCTTTTCTCCCCCTTATTGGCAATCAAATGCAAAGGTGTGGTGTGGTTCTCTTTCAAAAATCTCTTCCTCCCTTTGAAAAGTATTTTCTTGAAAAACACTGAGAGAGGGATGATGTCACATGTTCACTTGAGCAATGAACCTTTAGTAAATCAGCTCTAAGTCTACTTGGGCTAACCCGGTGTAGAAAACAAGAGTGATATGACCAAGGAATTCAAAGCTGTCCATAATTCTCTACACATGTGAGATCATGCTTAGGGGCTTGAAATTTTTCAGATATAACATTGAATTTGCTAAATCCTGCACAACTTCACAAAACTCATTAGAAAGTTCAGGTGCAAAGATAAAGCTTCCCCTTTCATCCATTTGACTTCAATCAATACTCCCCTTAATTGTTATGATGAATACAATTAAGAAACAAGGGATGAAAGTATGATTGGAATACCTTCACTTTTCTCAAGATGGTATTAATATAAGAATCCCATCTTCTTCAGATTGGCTCCCCCTCAAGGGGTGCACTCCATTCTGTCCAAACCATCCTCCAGTTGAGAATGATCATCATCTTCAATTCCTTGTAATGTTAGCACATGTAAATACAAGTGATTAGGGAATAATATGGAACCTCCTTGGTTCATCAATGTGAACAACAAGGTTGAGAAGATTCTCTCAACCGAGATGTCCCATTTTCACCATTCTTCACACTTGCACATTTGATCTTCAATGATGTTTGTGCTGGTGTGGATCTCAACACATATTCATGTGAAATATTCTTCTTTCCTTTTGCTTTAGAAATTGCCAAAACTTCATCTTCAGCTCTTTGTAGATCTTTGGCAAGTTGCAACTGATTTGTCCATATGACTAACAAGTCATTTGGAAGTGAGGCCTCAGTTTTGGAAATTCCACATGGTTCTTTTGATACTGATAAGACACCTTTCTTAGGCAACTTATTTTCAACCAATCCCTTCTGCTTCTTCTGGATTGATTGTCTGTTTGAGTCTAGTCTGCCTCTATTGAATTTCATGGCTTCTTTACAAAGATCCATGATATGTCCTTTCTTTCCACAGTAGAAGCATGTTTTCTTGGTGGTCCTTCTGGATGCATCACCCTTATTGGATTTAGACTCCAAGGACTTCTTTTCCTTTTTCAAAACCTTCTTGGGAGCATCTTCAACTTTCTTCTTGCTTCCCAAGGATTCCATTTTAGCCAGGTTCAGTGATCTTCTCTTCTTTTTAGCTCTGGATACAGTTGGAGATTGACATGTAACTTTTTGACCACTTTTGCAATCATCCCAGATGTTGTCAAGTAATCCAAATCTATTTGCAGTAAACAGATGTCTCTGGACCTGTGGATGCTGCTTCTTTTCTTCTGGCTTGCTCCCCCTAGGCATGGGCTTCCTCTGTGCTTTGTCATTCAGTGGATTGTACCAACAATCCTTTGCACAATGCCCATACTTGTTACAACACCAACATTGACCCACAAATCTTGACCTTTTGATTCCTTCTGATTGTAGGGTACTTGTATTGAATTGCTGTGTTGTTTCAGGAGAGCATTCTTTCTTCACTGTCTTCATCCATACTTGTTTGGATTCATTCTTCCATCCTGCACTTTTAGTAGAAACACATTTAGAAACATGAGTACAAGATGGGATGGTTGGTACCTTCTTTTTAGAAGTTGTTTCCCTTTTATTAGAGGATGTATTTCTCTTAGAATCATCCTTCTCAAAGCTTACTTGAGTAGCAACATTTCTTCTTTCAGCTGACTGGGAGGATTCAGCTTTGGGTGATTGCAGATTTTTCAATATCAGCTCTAGTTCGAAGCATTTCATATTGAGGGAGTTCTTCTCATCCTCAATAGTTCTTAGCCTTCCTTCCCAATTTTCTTTCAGCTGTTCTAACTGGTCTTCATGCACCTTCTTCAATTCTAGCAATGAGTTGTCAAGCTCCTTCACCCTTTTGACTTTCTCTTCTAGTTGAGCATCTTTGACAACCATTGAAACTCTGTGCAATTTTTCCAGTGCATGGAAAACTTCTTTGACCATTGTCTTAAAGAATTCTTTCTCAGAAAGGCATCTTTGAAATTCTTCAGCAGTGTCTTCATATATTTCATTGCAAAGAGAAATGGTTTCATCTTTAGCCTTTACCAGCTTTCTGAGAGTGTTGGTTATGCCAACCCTTTTAGCCAATTGGACTTCCAGAGAATTGGCTTCATCTTCTAGCTGTAATTTTTCTTCTTGAAGATCAAGGAGGCCTGTAGCTATACACATTGCCACTTCCTTGGGGACTGTCTTCTGAAGATATTTGATTGCATTTAGAAGATCATTGTTCCTTCCATCTTCATCACAACTAGAGCAGGCTTCATCAGAAGAATGATAAAAGGAATTGTGATCTGATGTGACTTTCACATTTCTTTCCATAGAAGGAGTTTCTCTGATTGCAACAACCTTCTTCTTCATCTTCTTTGCCTGTTTATTCTTTCTATTTTTCTGAGTCTTGGAAGATATCTCCATTTGAGGCTGGTCACTCATTTCCTCAAATCTGCACTCCATAAAGACTCCCTTGGATCTTTTAGAGGTAACCTTCTCTCTGATACCAATTGAAGTGCCCAGATCAGTGTGAATCACTGAGAGGGGGAGGGGGTGAATCAGTGATCCCTTAAAACTTTTTACTAATTGATTCTTAATCAATTAAACCTCTATGGATAGTTAAAGCCTCGATCCACTCTTCTTGTATCTCTCATCCTTTCCTCGAATGATGCAGTAAATATAAAGGCACTGGACACAAGGATTTACAAGGTTCGGCACCAAAGGCCTACGTCCTTTCCATGTTGGTTATACGCCCCAACATGGTTTCTTCCATTATAATATGTTAGTATTACAATGGTCGATACAGAGTCCCACTGTATCTCTCCTGAGTCCCACAGGAGGGTCTTTATACTGCGTCCCACAGTGTTACCAGAGTCCCACTGGCCTGCTCTAGAATCCCACTGAAGACTTCTTCTCCCTGAGTCCCACAGGGTATTCTCTTGGATCCTCGAGTCGCACGAGTAGCTCTTCTTCACTTTAAGCTTCTTCAAGTATCTTCAGCAGTCTGGGATAAAGACTGCTGGCCTTGCTCTGTACCTCTGATCACTTGATTTGATCAGGTCTTCTTGTCTTGCTCAGGCTTTATCTCCTTCTTCTGAGGATGACCTGGCTTCTCTCCAACTACTGAATACTCAGAGAAATAATATATTTAACTTCAGTCTGGTCCAGTCTCAGTTCAGCTCAACTTCATGCACTGAGTGCATGGCATCTCTGCATCCTCATGCACTGATTGCATGGTCTCTCAAATTCTTCAAGATCCTCTGGTCTTGGTCAACTCAAATGCACACAAGCAGATTTGACTTGTTTACGTGTGCACGTGCATGCATGCATGCATGCACTGCCCTTATTCTCTTCTAGGTGCAGTAAACCCTCAGAGGGTGTAGTCAACTATAGCACACACCTTCTCACTTGAACTTCACACATTGTTCAATGTGTTTACACACTTAAATGTGTGTTCTACTTTGTGTGAGTCTTCTTCTTCTTCTAAGTGTGTCCACTCCACTTAGAGCACACACATAGGTTCGGCCACTTCACTTTGTTGTTTTGCACACACAACTTTGTTCTTTGATTTGCACACACACAATGAGTGTGTATTTGGCCTTCACTATTTTTGCACACACCCAAGCTACCCTCGGCCTTCTTTTCAAATGAACACACACAAAAAATGTGTGGAATCCTCTTCACTTGAGCTCCTTCCAATATGAAGACACACAAGGTGCAATCAGGGGCGCACAGGTGCAAGGGCACAAGGGCCGCGCAAGGCCTCGGGTGCAAGGCACCTCAACCACGGGGCGCGCAAGTGCTACTGCCCCGGGTACTTCCTGCCGCGCAAGGAGTAGGCGCGCAGGGGACTCTTCACCCCCTTCTTCTTATCGCGCAAAGGAGTTGCACGCAAGGAACACCTTCAATGCCTCGGGTTGCTTCGGGACAACAGCCGCGCAAGTGTGCGCGGGGCTTTTCCTTCGCGAGGCACAAAGTCACTCACGGGACTTCTCAAATATTCAACAAAGGATCAGCAAAAAACTCTGAGTGCTCGGGCTCTCTTTTTATAGGCGAGGAGAGCCTCGGTTCATCCACGGAGATAAAACTTGAACTCCCGAGAGTTTCGGGATTTCAAGATTTCCTTCAAATCTTGTTTTCAATTCTCTGTTCAATGCGGGGTCATTTATTTTTCGCCTCCACGTGAATGCGACTTAGAACGCATGCATGGCCTTCTTCTAAGGGCGATCCATGCAAAACACGAACCCATGAAGCCTCGACAACTTCGTCTGCCTCGACATTCTTCGAAATCTCCCATTTCACGTATGCATGTATACTTTTATGCATGGATGGGTTCAGTAGAGCCAGACGATCTCCATGGAGGTTTCGGTTTGCTCGGAGGTGGCCGGGAACTCAAAAACCGTGCTCGGGTTGCTCCTGGTTCGACGGAGGCTGCGGGAATGCGTGGGTGGCCTTCGGCTGACCTCGAGGAAGGAGACGGACGGGGAGCCGTCGGATCAGGCGATCAAATAACCTTGGACAGCCTGGATCAGATCGCGAATGGCACGATGCATCGGGCGGCCGAGATCTGCCGCGCGATCACTCGGACGACCAGGATGCGCTCCTGGAGATTTTTCCGCGTCCCACATCGAAACGGGGCGCGGTTTTGCCGCGGCTTATCAACCTAGCGCTGCCCGCCTCTCAGCAATTGAAATTCCCCCCTCACGGTGCCGCCCCGCACCGTGTTCTCTCTTCGGGCGCGCTCTGCGCCCACCTCTGCTCCCTTCGGGCGCGCCACTGGCGCCCACTATGCACTGCTTGACACTCGCGGGTGCGCTACCGCGCTCCTCCGGGCGTGCCCCGGACGCCTATGCGGTGTCTTGGGTGCGTCCTGCCCTCCTGGCTCGCCCCACGGGTTCCCCCATGGGCGTGGTTCCCTAGCGCCCATGCCTTGGGGTTGAACCTTCAAGGTGCCTTGGCTGGCCATATTTTTTGGCAAAGGATAGAGAGTACTTTGTATAAAAACAAAGTAACCACATACACAATGTGAAATGCCAAGAGCCACTCCTTCATCTTCATTTCTCCTTCTTCCTCTCTTCTTCTTCATTATAATTCCTCCAATTCCCTTCAACATACACTCAACACATAGAATGTGGAATTCCCGAAGGGTCTTCTTCATCAACCGAGCTCCTTAATCAAATAGATTCTTCAATGTTCTTCATTGATCTAAATAGAGATCAAATTGGATCTTCTTCAAATTCACATGCACTAAGTGTTAGTGCAAGGACTTCTTCAATACACTTCATCCACTTAGTGATTATGGATGGATCACTTCATCACATCATGCATTGTCAATACAATGCATGGTCTTCAAACATTGTTGTGACATTGTATCCAATTGATACAAGTTCTTGGAAATTTAAGAACAGCTCAACAATCGTCTGATTTAATGATGCTTCATCATCTTTCTTCAAGTGTTGTCACTTAGTATCACCTTGATACAAGTATTGAAACATTAAGATCAGTTCTACAATCGTCTGATATTCATAGAGAATGTTTCAACCACAACATCCTATGTCACTTAGTGAATCTCCTAAGTGACATGAATCTTAGTACCATGGCCATTCTCCTTTCCTCACCATCACCATCACAACCTTTGTCATACACATATTGAAACTCCTTGACATCCATCCATTCATTCCTTGACAACAACATACCTCCTTGACAACAAATGCAACACAGTGCACTTCAACCCAATCTCCCCAACATATTATTGAAAATTGAGCAGGACATGGGTGGTTTGGGATCAAGTTCCATATTGATTGTGAAAGTGGGTAAAATGTAAAATTATAAGAGGAAACAATATACTAGAAAGTCTAATAGTATGTATTACAATAGTCGTTTAAATTATAACGACCCCACTTTTCCTTAAAAAACTATTACATCATTTTAAAGATAAAAAACATAAAATTGTTACTAAACCAGGATCCAAAGGTTTAGTTTCTTGTTAAAATTAGGACCATACATAACTTTTAAATTAAAAAACATAAACATTTATTTAATTCCTTCTTCTATATCTTCTTATTGGACTTCATGTTCTCCTTAGTACAAGTATTCGGCTAATGATATACATCAAATGAAGGGGTGACCTAAAATACACGTAAGAGGATGAATAAGAGACATGAAACATGAGTGAGCATAATAATAATCATCATAATATAATAAAAGTATCATAACCATAATCATGAGTGGAAACATTAGATAAAGGCATTGAATGTGGTGATGCATAAAAATGAAAGATCATGTTTTAGTGGTAAAATACCACACATAACTGTAAAGAAAGCTAGCATTATATGAATTCATATTTCACTTTATATGATGAGATTAATAAAATTATCCCATTCATTAAAGTGATACATAATTCTAGGCACACCCATCACATCATAATATTTACATGTGCTATATAATTCCGGGCGCACCCGTCATATCATAATATTACATTATTATGAATGCCATATTGGAATTATATCAATATTAGACATAAAATAACACATGAAAAGGAATGGAATTAATTTCATAAGGAAATAATTCATAAACATTGGAGTTACAAAAATAAAAATGAGATAATATTCTTGGTATAAATCTTGATTAAAGAAGAAACAATCTCATAAGGAGTAAAAGATGTGTTTTTTGAAAGAAGAGTTCTTTTGGAAAATTCTTCGAATTTATCGTAAAACCATATTGCAAACTTGTATATACTAGAAAATAAAATATAAGGAAAAATAAATAATACTTTTATAAATATAAAGGAAAATCCATACAAAAAATGGAGTGAAAGAGGGAAAACCCAAAGGAAGAGAGTTGGGTTTGAGAGTTCCCCTTACGTTATGTCCGAATAATTTATTCACATTAATATCATAGATTATAAAATTAAATTATTTAATTTATAAATATAAAACATTTTATTCATTAATTGGATTCATTATATATTTATTAAGTTCATTTATGAGCTTTACGATGAGTTATAGAGTTCAATTTCATCGTTCGGGAGTGTTTGTTTTTTTTCCTGATCGGTTTTCTTGTATATGATTTTGGAAGTTCATGTAAAATGGGAATGATTCTAAAGAATTGAAATTATATATTATTAATTAAAATATAGTAGTGTCATTGTTCTTATATATCATTTTTATGTGATATTATTATGAATCATTAAATAAATAGATAATGAAAATGATTTAGTTTATTTAAGATTTTACGACCATTATGAGTTATTTAAAATAATGATTACATATGGGTTAAAAAACATTATATAACTTATAAGATGTATAATAAAATTTTATTTGACCATAATTATGGTTTTATAACAACAATTGAAAGAGGTAGTGAAAAATGAAACTACATCCTCTATAGTGGCAATAAATCAACACAACAGAAACAATATTTTTATTTTTAGAATAAAAGTAAAAGCGAATAGATTTGAAGGTGAATTATTACATTAACATAATTATATTATAGTATATAAAAGATACTAGAGTTTTAGTTCCTATTTTATAGGTGGAGGTGAGTAGAGTATAAGAAAAGAAAAGAAATTTTAATAGATATTAAAAGGAAATGAAAGAGGGCTTTACCTGTTGAATTTCTCTTATTTGAGGACCACCTTGGGGAAAAGGGTCTGGTATTTTGATGAGACCGAGATATCCTGGTCATGGGGGAGGGTCATGGTAAGATTATTGGGCAGAACATGGACAAGGATCAGAGCTTGAAAGGTGTGAGGAGAATAGGTGGTTTTTATTGGGGAGGAAAGGGGTGTTTTCTCATCATTGTATTCATTAATTTATTATTTTTGCTCAGGACTATGAGTATTTGAATAATTATCAATAAATATAGTAAAATAATGAATGGTATTTCTAGACTATGGTTATTAACTCATCCACAAATGAAGTAATAAATTATTTAATTTATAATGTATATATACCGTAAATTATCATATTTTAATATTCACAAAAATTCAAGTAATTCAAAAAAATATAAAAAATGCATTCTAAATTTTTTTCGATTTGTCGAATTAAAAATTAAATCCATTTTATAAAAATAATTTCCTAAATATGATAAAATTTAATTTTAATTAAAATCATCATTTACTTGGGAATTACCGATTTTTAAATTATAATTGATTTTATAACAATTTGAAAAATTAATTAAGGTATCATAAAACAATATTATAATAATAAGGCAAAAAAATATTAATTTATGAATACATTTTATGAAAATAAATTTTATTTTAAATCAATATATTAATTATAATATTGTATTTAAATAATTATGACTTACAAAAATACCAATACTTAATTAAAAATTTCTAAAAATTTTATTTACTTATACTGTGATATAATTATATCATGTTACCATTTATAAGTTGCTTTAATTTTATTTATACTTTCATGAGTGATATCACTATTCTATAAGCTGGTTTACTATTCATAGGGGTAATATTACTATTCGGAAGTTCAATTTATTATTCCATAGGTATAGGTTTCTTAACTTTTCAAAATACCTTTTATACCATTCATTATTCATTTATAATTTTTGTATTGTGTTATCTAAGTGATTTTATGTGATTTATACTATATGAAGTAATTATAATAATGGAATTTTCATTTAAATAATTTTGGGGAGTTACATTCTTCCTTCCTAAGGAAATTTATCCCTCAGAATTTTATTTTACATACTATGGTGAAAAAAGAGAGGGTACTTCTCCTTCATAACTTTCTCTGATTCCCATGTTGGATCTTCATATTTATGGTTTCATTATCATAGTTTGACCATGTGAGTAGTCTTTTTCCATATAACATTATCTATATAGTCTGAGAACTTTACTAGCTTATCCTTTAAGAGAGATCATCTTCCAACTATACCACCTCTGGATTCAGTACATGTCAGGGATCTGGTCCGTACTTATTCAAGAGGGATACATGGAATACATCGTGTACTTGAGACAAGGTTGGTGTAAGTTCCATTCGATAGGCCACAACTCTGACTCGATCAAGAATCTCTAAGGGCCCCATATACATGGGAATCAACTTTCCTTTCTTCCGAAATATCATGATCCTATTCCATATAGATATATAGAGGAATACCATTTATCCAAACTTAAACTCAAGGTCTCTTCAATGATTATCTGTATAGTTCTTTTGTCAACTTTGGGCTAACTTGATGTGATGATGAATGGTTTTCAACTTTTCCACCATTTCTTCAACTATTTCTGGTCATAGCAGCTTATGTTCACTGACTTCATCCCAACACACTAGAGATTTTCACATTTTCTATAAAGGGATTAATATGGATCCATTTGGATGTCTGAGTGGAAACTGTTGTTGTAGGATAACTCCACAAGAGAAAGATGCTGGTTCCATCCTCATTTGAAGTCCTCAGAACATTCCCTCAACATGTATTCTAGTGTCTAGATAGTTCGTTCAGATTGGACATCAGTTTGAGGATGATAATCCATACTGAAGTTCAGATCAATGTTTAGAGAATGTTAGAGACTTTTCCAGAACATGGAGGTGAATCTTAGATCTCAATCAGATATAATCGATAGTGGGACTCTATCCTGCCTTAACACTATTATGATGTATATCCTTCCAAGTTGATCCCGTGATAAGTCCTATCGAATAGAGATAAAGTGAGATATCTTTTTAAGATGATCCATAATAACCCACATATCATTATTTCCACTATATTTTCTCAAAATCCCCGTGATAAAGTCCATGATGATGTTTTCCCATTTCCATGTTGGTATGAGTAATGGTTGCATCACCCCTTATACTTTTTTCTTTCATCCATCACTTTATAACATACCAGGCACTTTGATGTATATTCAGCAATATCCTTCTTCATATTACCCCTCCAATAGTTCTTTCAGAGATCTTAATACTTCTTTATGATCCCTAGGTGAATAGAGAACATTGAGCTATGTTCATCATTCAGAGTATCCTTCTTTATCTCTGGATCAGATGGTACACATAATCATTACCCAAATATTACAACTCCTTCCTCATCAATATTAAACTCTAAGGATTTCCCCTTTCTAATAGCTTCCACCTTCTTCTGAATTTCCACATCATTTTCTTGAGCATCCTTTATTTTCTCCATAAGGGATGGTTGACCAATCATTTGAGAAAGGATTGATGATGTTCATTACTTAATGATTCCCATACCCATCCTTTACAAAACTAAGAAGATTGGATCCTTCTAAATTCTCATCCTTGATAATGTGACCTGATCCTTTCTACTTAGATCATTTACCATTTTATTCAACATAGTAGGATGGTAGTGGATTGAGAAGTCATAATACTTGATGAGGTCTAACCATATTCATTGAAAAATATTAAGATCCCTTTTTGTGAACATATATTTGAGGCTTCTATGATCATTATATATTTCAAACTTCTCCCCATTGAGATAATTCTTCCATATTTTTAACGCTGAGATCACAACATCCAAATCCAAATCATGTGTAGGATAGTTTTTCTCATTAATTATTAATTATCTTGAGGTTTAGCATATCATTTTATCATTTTTCATCAGCACATATCCTAGGAATCTCTTTGAAGCACTGTTGTATACAAAAAAAGTTACCTACTTATCGGAAGTGTGAGTACTAGTGAGGTGATAAGCCTCTTTTTTAAATCTTTGAATATTTCTTCATATTTACTAGTCTAGATAATTTTTTTTCCATTTTTAGTAATCTTGGTTAGTGGGTATGACAATCATGACATGTTTTTCACAAATCATCGACAATACCTAGCTAGACCATGGAAACTATGGATCTCTATTACAAATGTTGGCTTGAGACACTCTTCGATTTCCATTGTCTTGGAAGGGTCAACATATATTACTTTTCTGGTGATAACATCCCCCAAGAATGATACTTCCTCTATCCAGAACTCACATTTACCAGATTTTTCATAAAGTTTTTCACTTCAGAAAGTCTTTAACACAGAATTCAAATACTCCTCATATTCCTCCATTCTCTTGGAGTATATTCGAATATCATCAATAAAGACTACAAAAAAAATTTTAGGTAATATTTAAAGAATCTATTCATTAAATTCTAGAATATTGTTTTATAATTAGTTTGGATGAAAGGAATAACTATAAACTTGTAGTGTCCATACCTCATTAAAAAGGTAGTCTTAAGAATATCTTCCTTCCTCACCTTTAGTTGGTGATATACCAATTAAAGGTATGCCTTAGATAAATACTTTGACCTACACAGTTGATTGAACAATTTATCTATCCATGGAAGATGATACTTGTTCTTTATCGTGATTTTTCTAACCTCACAATAATCAATGCAAAGGATTGTTGAACTATCATTCTTCATGACGAAGGGGACCGATGCAACCCATGGTGAAGCACTTGGGTGTATAAAACCGTTGTTCAGATTCTCTTGTAAATCCCTTTTTAGTTCTTCCAAACCAATGGTGGCCATTCGATAATGCGTCTTTGATATAGGTAGAGATCCATGAATAAGTTCAATTGAGAACTCAACCTCTCATTCTGGGAGAAGACCATACAATTCATCAAAAAATACATTAGTGTAGTCCCTCATAATGGTAATGTATTCAATCATGATTATCTCCTTTGTCTCAATAATCTGAGATAGATATGCTCGATCATAAGAAATTAATACCCACACTTGAGAGGTTGGAACTAAAGAAGATTCATTCTCCTACTTATACTTTTATATAATTAGATGATGCTTTAGGATGTGAAGATTGATCTCCCTATTGTGATAGTTCATGTTGTATTTGTATAGAGATAACCAATCCATTCACAAGATAACATCAAACTCCACCAAATAATGTACGAAAAAATTGTCTGGGAGGTTCAGTATACAAACATTAACTGGGGAGGATCTATATAATTTAGATACAATAATTACCACATTTTTATATTATCATAGATAAATTAACCTCCATGTTTTGAGGTGGTGTTTGAATAGTTCTACTAAAATTTTAAGATATGAAATAATTCATAGAACCAAAATCAAATAGTATGTTCATTATTCTTTAATTAATTACTAGTGTACCTATCACCACATCATTGTTGGGATCCACCTCATGAGTATTGATGTCATAAGAATTCCTTTGATCCTTTGGCTTTGGATGCAAATGAAACTAATTACACTTGACAAATTGGGGTTTAGTGCACTAGATTGAATAGTGCCTTACTCCATACAATTTAAGAATTCTACCATGGGTGGTGATCTCTTTTCCTCCACCACATTTTCCAGCTTCGTCATGTCTCTTAGACATTCATGATCTTGGTGGCCTTATCTACCACACTAATATAATTTCCCTGACACTTTGAGGAAATTACCATGATGCTTCTTATCACATTTTTTACATGTGTGTGGTTATGATTTATTTCCACCTTTCTCATTAAATCTCCTAGCTTGAAACTCTATCTTTCATTTTTTATCACTATCTACATGGGAATATTCACAAAAATCCATATCAACATTGATAACAAAATGAATAACTTATTCATAACTCTAAAAGTCTCAAATTTCTATAGACTTTTGAATTTATGATTTTGAACCACTAAATAATCTATTAATTGTTCTATCATTATTGATTTCAAAACCCAAAGCATGCCTTGCAAGTATTGTGAAAATTTCTTCTTAGGTCATGACAGATTCACCTACCTTTTTCTTCAGATCTATGAACTCTCTCTCAATATTTTTATGAATATTTTGAGGGAAATACTTCTTAATAAACATTATCTTGAAGTATTCCCACTCCATCTCTTGAATTTCATCCTTTGGATTGGTATTTTTAATCAATTCCCACCATTGATCGGCCTATCCATCTATATGATAAATGGACAAAGTCACCTTCTCTTTCTCAAAATAATGATGCATGAAAAATATACTCTCCATTACGTTGTCCCATTGTTCCTTGATGAGTGGATTAGAAGATACACTAAATGTCGTTGGTCATTTCCACATAAAAGACTCAATATCCTCCTCCATCTTAGGTGAAGTTGGAAGTTCCACATTATTCAGGTTAATGTTCATAGCCTAAGAAAGGTGGGAAATAATCACCATGTATTTTTCAACTCCACCTCCCAAAGAATTGGGGATGTTATTGGAGAAATAACTGCATTGTCCCTCCCATGGGTTGCTGGCCTGGTTTCTCTTTGTTCCCACCATTTTCTAAAATTGAACAGGTTATAACAATACATAAGTCAACAAGCCATGAATAAATAGTTTATTCCTTTGTGAAATTAAGTCTAAAGGTATGTCTTGTATGATCCATATGTTCAACATTATTCAAAAAAAATATATTCTTTAGTGCTTAATTATACTTAGTATCATTCTAAGGGTTTTCAGTAAGGTTCTCAAATCATAATTCCCAAATTAACTAAACCATGTTATGATGCCAACTATAGTGACCCAAACGTTTCTTGAAAAAATATTACATAGTTTTAAAGATAAAAAACATAAAATCATTACACAACAAGTATAAAAAAGTTTAGTGTATTGGGAAAATTAAGACCATACATAACTTTTACATAATAAAACATAAACAATTATTTAATTCCTTCTTTTCTATCTTGTTAATGGCCCTCGTGTTCTCCTTAGTAGAAGTATTCACATAAGGATACACATAAAAATAAGGGGTGAGATAAAAGACCAGTAAGATGATGAATAAGAGACATGAAACATGGGTGAGAATAATAATAATAATCATAATATAAGAATAGTATCATACCTATAATCATGAGCGAAAACATTAGATAAAGGAATGAAATGCAAAAATGCATAAAAATTAAACATATGTCTTAGTGATCAAATACCCCACATCATTTTGAAAAAATATATCATCATGTTCATGTATATTTCACTTTATAACATGATATTAATCACATTACACAATTAATTACAGCGCTATATAATTCTCGGTGCACTCTTCACATCATAACATTTACATGATATATATAATATTAGGTGCACTCGTCATATTATAACATTTAAATTACCATGCATGCCACATTGAATGTATAAAAATCATGGACATAAAATAACACATGGAAATACATGGGTTTCATTTCATAAATATTACATTCATAAACTTTGGTTTTCCCAAGATAAAAATGGAAGAATATTCTTGGTATCAATCTTTATTTAATAAGAAACAATCTCATGAGAATAAAAAGATGTGTTTTTTTGAAAGAAGAGTTATTTTAGAAAAATCATTACATTTTTCAAAAAACATGATTGGGAACATGTATATCCTAGAAAATAAAAGTTAAGAAAAAATAAATGATATTTATAGAAAAATAAAGGAACATACATACTGAAAATTTAATGAAAGAGAGAAAACCCAAAGTAAGAGAGTTGGGTTTGATAATTTTCTTTACCTTCTGTAGGAATTATTTCTTCACTTTAATATCTTGGATAATCTAATAAAATTAATTAATTTAAAAATAACGATCCTTTTATACATGTATATGATTCATTATGGATTTATTAAGTTCATTTATGATATATTTTTTTGAGTTATAGATTTCAATTTAGTCATTTGGGAGCATTCATTTTCTAGATTTTTATGATCGATTCGCTTGTATATGAATATGGAAGTTCATGTAAACGGTAATGATTATACAGAATTGAAATGATATGATATTAATGAACATACATAAGTTCAATTGGTCTTATATGTCATTTTTATGTGTTATGTGTATGTATCATTAGATAAATAGTTAATGAAAATGATCTAGTTTATTTGAAAGATTTTAGGACTATTATGATCTTGTATCAATTTATTTAACATCATGATTATATATTGGTTCCAGATCATTATATAACTTATAATATGTATAATAAAATATTATTTAACCATAATTATATTTTTATAACCATCATTTAAGGTGGTAGTGACAAATGAAAATGTATCCTCCACGGTGGTGGTATATCGACAACGAGAGACAATTTTATTTTATTTTCAGAATAAAAGGAAAAGGGAAGATATTAAAAGAAGAATTATTACATTAAAATAATAAAACTATATTTTATAAAATATACTAATTTTATAACTCATCTTGGATAATTTTAGGTGAGGAGATAATAAGAAAAGAAAAGAAATTTGAAAAGAAATTTAAAGGAAAAGGAAGATAGTTTCACCTCTTGAATTTATCTTCCTTGAGGGCTTCCTTAGGTAAAAGGGTTTGGTATTTGTATTAGACCAATATCTCATATACATGGGGGAGAGGCTTGGAAATATTATTGGGTAGAACTTGGACAAGGATCAAATATTAAATGTTGTGAGGAGAAGAAGTGGTGAGGGGTGGTGTTTATAAGAGAGATGAGTGTTTTCTCCCTATTTTATTCATAAGTTTATTATTTTGTTTGAAGAATACGAATAGTTTGATCAATATCAAAAAACATATTAAAATAATAAAGGTTAGATGAATATTATGGTTCTTAAATCTTCCATGAATCAAAGAATAGTGTATTTAATTTATATTATATATATACCATAAGTCACTGTATTTAACAATTCACCATAAATTCATTTAATTCAGAAAAACACCCTAACTTTTTTTATATTTTTAGAATTAAAAAATGAACTCTATTTTATTAAAATAATTTTCTAAATAAGAGAAATTTAATTTTTAATTTAAATAATCATTTTCTTGGAAAATAATGATTTTAAAATTATAACTAATTTTATAACACTTTGAAAAACTAATTAAGGTATCATTAAATTATATTATAATAATAAGATAACAAAACGATAATTTATGAATACATTTTATGAAAATAAATTTTCTTTTAAATTATTATCTTAATTATAAAATTGTAATTAAATATTTATGACTTACTAAAATACCAACACTTAATTAATAATTTATTAAACATTTATTTACTTATACAATGACATAATTATATCATATTACAATTTATAAGTTTATTTAATTTTATTAATACTTTCATGGGTGAGGTTACTATTTTATTGGCCAGTTTACTATTCATAATGGTTATATTACTGTTCCAATGGACAAGTTACTATTACATTGGTATAGGTCCCTTAGCTTATAGAAATAACTCTTATAACATTCATTATTCATTTATAAAGTTTGTATGGTGTTAACTAAGTGACTTTTTTGTGCTTTATACTATGTGAAATAAATATAATAAGGGAATTTACTTTGAAAAAATGTTGGTTCGTTACACAAAGTAATTAAAACCTAAGAGAGGATTCCAAAAGGAGGAAAAAAATTTCTTTTTTATAAATCCTAGTCATTCTTGGAGTAATGTGATGACCCACATCATCATAAGTTATGGAAATTAGTGGATTTTTTTACTAAATGTTTTTTAGGAAAAAATAGTAAATTATCCTATAATATGATCTCAAATAATGTTTCTGACCACTCATTTGGTCCTCGGATCAGATGATTATCCTAATATAAAAGTTTAGTTGAAATTATAGACGTTTCAACTTTGGTGGAAGATTTAATATTTAATTAATTAAATATTAATTTATTTGCACATGTTTATTTGGACATAACTTTTAAACAAGGTATCATGTTGAGATTCTGTCTCAATAGTTGAGTCCATAATGGGGGGGGGGGGGGTGTTTATGTGAGGCATAACCTTACTTTGGGCACTTGGATCAGGCCCTAATCCCTTTTTTTCTATTTATTTTTCCTTTTGTTCTTCTATTTTCCTTTGTCATTTATTATTTTCACCTTGGATTTATATTTATTCCCTTGGTCCTTACACATTTGGGGTGTTCCACTAAAAGAGGTAGATGGATAAAGGAGTGGGATAGAGAGAGAGGATGAGGGGTCATTGGGGGTGTATCTGAGGCTCAGATTAGAGTGCGGCGGCTGTGGGTGGCAGATTTGTTGTGATGCATTGGCAGTTTCTTCTTAGAGGTAAGCCCATATTAAGTTTTCAATATAAATACCTATAAAATATCCATTTCTAAGTTTTAAATCCTTGTATGGGTTTTTGGGGATCCATAGTGGGTATATCTAGGCTTAATTGAGGAAAAATTGGGGCTTTGGCCTTTTTTGAGGTTTTTCCATTCAAGAATACCCATGTACACTTTGTGTAGTTTAGAGAACAAATTTCATATGTTATTTTGGTTTGGGGAAGATAATGTTTTTAAGACTACACACCATATACCAAGGGTAAACATAATGTAGTGGTGGCTCAAGTATTTCTTGAGGCACATGGTCGTGTAGGGGACATGTCTAGACCCCATGTTGGTTGCACACCATTTAGGTGTATATGGCCAGGCAGAACACATGGTTAGGCCATGTGTGGTACACAAAAACAAACCCATGTGGGGGTGCTCATGTACTAGTTGAACACGATTTTTACTTGTAAGGGGTTCACACTAAGTATTTTTTGGGGTACATGTGTAGGTACCCATGCAGGGGTACATTCAATGTATAGGGTATGAAAACCATGTACTTTGTAAAAGTACATGATAAGTGGCTAGAGTTACAAAACACATGAGGACATCTGTAGGTACACATTTTGTACCCAAAGTACACACCCTGTATGTTATCTTACCCTAGTTTATTTTTCTTGTTTTCTAACTGGTGCTAGAATTGGACTTATAAGTAGTCTATTCTGATTGTTTTCTACATATATCACATTGGTGAAATCCTTTCGGTGTTTAGAGCCTGTATGGATAGTGATTTGGATGAGAGATCATTTTCAAGAGGATTTCCTTGTGGTTTAGTTTCATAATCATCATGCGGGTTGGGTTTTTATTTGTAAATATTGGGTAATTTCCAAGAAATTCCATGTAATTTTTTATTTGTATAGAATTATTTCAATACTAGGAGCTAAGAGGGTGTGCAATTCTGAGGCCCGGAGTGCCCGAAATTATCTGTCGAAAAAAATGTTAAGTTTTAAATAGTACACATGAGAGATTTTCTTGAAAAAGTGGAATAACACCTAAATAGGTACCCGAATAAAAAAATATGATGAGAATGTTGCATTTAAGATGGAAGGTTTACCCTAGGAGTAACTTAAGTTTAGTCGGCGCAAAACTCCTGTGAGAAAAGCCAAAAAATGGCATAAAAGTAAATAAAATAATAAAATAAATATATTTTATTTTCTAGATGCTTATAACTCATGAACAGTGACTCAGATTAAAAATCTGAGACTACATTGAGCTCGTGAGGGTATTTTTTCCTTAGGTAGAGCCTAATATTGGCCGGTGTGGGCCAATAGTGGAAGTTAGTTTTTGGATGTAAATAAAATAATTATATAAGAATTATTTTATTTCCAAATCCTTATAACACCTAAAAGGTAACTTGGATTTAAAATATGGGAGCACCGTTGAGCTCATTAGGGCGTGTTTCCCTTTGGTGGAGCTTATCCTCAATTGTCACGGGATGAGGGTGAAAGATAGTTTTTGGGAACATTTTTTTACCAAATTAAAATGACGGACGTGCGTGATTTTGGAAACTTCTAAACAGGTGCCCAAATTGAAAATACGAGGGCACTATTGCATCCAGAATGACGACATTACCTAATAATGTACCTAAACTCAACCGGTGTGGGTCGAGGTAAAAAGTTAATTTTTTTACTTTTCGAGAGAAAAATAAAAATAACTTAAAAAGTTATTTTATTTTATTTTCCTCACCATTGATCGGTGGCACACCAACACTTCGGTGCAGCAACTAGGCTGCAACGAACCCCATTAATGAGGATCTTAATTTAGAAGAATAACAAATCATTAATATAAGTGTATTGGATATGTTGCTTCCCTAATGAAACAACATAACGATGTGATGAAGTAGAGTAACAGAAATGCTACAATCCGATTCTCTTTTAATGATATAACAGGTTGGAGAATCCGACTCAGAATTTCTCTGACAAAAGGAGAAGTATTTTCTCTCTAACGAAGAACATCTATGGACCAGAAAGAGGTGAAAATGCCTTGGATGAAGGATCTAGGACCGAATATCGATAAGTGACAATGACTTCGAACAGATCAACACCAATGATGAACCTTATCTAGGTAGGGGTTTCTTTTATTTCAATTCATTTTTGTCATTATTGAATCTAAAACAATGAATGCTGATCGACCCACCAAATGGTTGATCCATGGATTGCTTGTTCTTACTGGAGGGTGCCTTTTCATGGAGTTTTATATGAGGATTAAATTTATTTCTTTGATATAAATTTAATCCTAAACCTCCACATGATTTAAACTCTAATACGGAGGGTGCAGGTCGACACAAACAAGGCCCAAGCCCCTCAGCCTTGTGCGTTCTCCATGGACAACCCTCCAAGTTGATGGAGAAGAGATTCTAAGGCCTTAGTAGGGAAGGCGACACCCCATGGAGACCGGAGGCACACACATCATGAAAAAAGGACCACCATATCAGACATAGTGGTTTGTGGAGGAGGCTGCTGGTGCCGGTGGTGGCCTGCGGGGGAGACCACATGCAGGGGGCGGCGCGCCATGATGACGCGCCGAGGGAGACTCTATGGCCAGCTTGGACTACGGTGGTGTGCAAGAGCCACTGAATGTAGGCCGACGACTGTCTAAGGAATGCGGTGATCAGACCACGTCATGCAAAGAAGACCACGTTGTGCAAGCCGTGACTTTTGCTGGCATCCAGTCCAACAATCGCATCCAGTGGGGTCAAACACGAACGACTTATCCGGTCGCGACATGTTGGAACCGGATGCCCCATTGGTCATCTGGGTTGGCTGGAACGATCCATGTAAACAGGAATACTATGCATCCCTAGCTGGAAATAAATCCAAATAGCTTCTGCGGGCTGGGCCAAAAAATTATCATCAGGCCGTCGAGCGGCCTAGTCTGGGAAAAACCTGGCCCGCCGGGCGACCCACTGGGCTGGACCCCCGGCCGAACAGGGCCGGGTCCAGCATGGTCCAAGGGCCAGTCTGGACCAGACCAACCCATATCCAAATCGAGTTGGTTCGGGTCAGTCGAACTGGGTCATTTTGGGTCAGTCGAACAAGGTCAGGTCACACAGGACCCAAGGGTCGGTCCGACTGGGTCGGACTGGGCTGGGACGTAACCTGCCCCTGTTTACTAAAATGCCAATATCTTTCAAACATAGAATCCTATTGATGATCCGTTTGCGACGTTGGAACCCTTGTGGTGAGTATGATCTTTTGGAATACTTTAAGGAGGATTTATTGGAAGTTGGAATACAATTAATGGCTTGAGTAGAGGTTTCTACCATAATCAAGCGCACTACGTGTGGAGATCGTATGACTGACTGAGACCTGAAGACAGCTGACTAGCAACCCTATGTGGATATGTTATGATGGACCTGTGGGAAGCAGATCTATGTGACATGTTAGGTCCATAGTGGGGAGTGCCTCTGTGTGACCTGATCGACCCATGGTACTCATCGAGAAAGAGTATCTAAGTACGATGGCCAAAGTGGGAAGTAGTTCTATGTGACCCGACATGCCCCATTGTGGGGAGCGGCTCCATGTGACCCAACATACCCACAGTAATCATCAGGAATGAGTACCACATCATTCCAAGGCTAGTGGGAAGTGGCTCTATGTGACCCACATACCCATGATGGGGAGAAGCTCTGTGTGACCCAGCATACCCACGGTACTCATAAGGGAGAAGTACCCCGGCAGGCCAAGGTGTTCAATGATACGACTGATGGTCTTACTTTCTATAATCTATGTTACACATACTTGATTTGATAGTAAATCATGTATACTTTTATTTTTGGTATTTCCTTTGTTGTTCAAGGTCCTAACTTATTATTTTGTTACTCACCTTTTCACAGGCTTTGCCCACATGTGTCGTGTCCCATGCAGGTGATCGACGCTTTGACGAAGACCTTGTTGGTCCAGGACCAGGTGGTGCTCAAAGAGACGTTATTGATGAAAGCTTCGATAGAGACCTTAGTGGTCTGAATCTGGGTAGTTCTTAGTGATATGGGACAGAAGAGCATACTTTTACGGCTACAAGAAGCAACCCTGCACCTACACTTTTAGGTGGGGTCTCGATAGGATAGACCATGGAAGTTTTACATTCCTTTGTGATTTTGGGCTTGTATTCTAGCCCCTTTGTACTTTTATTTTTTAAGGTACTCTCTTCAGTTGGCTCAATGAAAATTGTGGTTTACATTATGTTTACTTTCCTTAGTTTGAGTTATGTGTTTGTGTACTGGTTTAAATTTAAATGCCTTACCTTTTTGAGATATGCCAATTTGGTGCTAATTGCTAGCCCCTGGCCTATGGAAGGAGGGCTTGGGGTAGTCACAACACCAACCATGGGATACAGGTTCATGAAAAATTGGTATCAAAGGTGTTCAGTTCTTACAAAATAAATAAAATTCTGTAATTTTTTTAAGGTAAATAGTTTTAAGTGTTTTGAGTTCGGCATTCAGGCCAGGAAGTCTAGTGTTGGTGCAGTTGCCGAGGTATCTATACATCAGGGCCCTGAATTCTACTTTTCGACTCAGTACATGAAAAAACTAGTTACATGCATCTTCAAATGTTTTCTTCTGATATTTTTAAGTCAGAGTCAGCTGACTAGGTATATTCTATTAATCACGATTCATCTTGATCTCTTTCAAGATGCCTCCACTTAGACAACCAACCACGATCCCAGTGCGTGACCACGAGGATGGTCCACATAGTGATGTGGCTTTGGTACAAAGACCATTGCATGAGATGGAACCTTTGGGCAGTGTCCCAACTTTTCCACTTCTCGTTGGTTAGCAGTTAATACTGGCACTATCGGTATTGGACACATGTAGGATCAATGTATTACATGAGTTTTAGTGATAGAGACCCCTCAGGTTCCGAGGTGATCCTATCTCACAGGTAGCTAAGGACTAGATTGAGGTAGTGACCATGTTTTCATTCTAGTCAGGGAACCATCAGATCAGATGGTAGTCCTGGAAGTGATCCATCTACGAAGCTTAGCAGGGTGATGTCATTGTTTAGATCACCTGATCTTACGATGATGTGAATTTTCCATGGATAGATCTTGAGAACTTCTCTTTGGGAAGGGGATCATTACATAAAAGCTAAGGGCTATGTGTGCCCAAGATCTCATATAGCTTCAGTAGGAGGAAACTTTCAATTGCTGAGTATTCATCAAGGCGTATTGACCCTTCTAGGCACTCAATGAATATGATGCGATAAGTTCTCAAGGATCGGACCTCCGAGGGAGATGTGTTTAGGGAAATAAAATCCAACACTATTCATCTATACATTCATACATATTCTAGGGTTCTAGAGAAAATCATTATGGTTGAATGTTCTTTGGATGAGCTGATATAGCTAGTGGATGTAATTAGTGGGAAAATAGAAAACTGACGTTAGTTTTAAAGACTTGGACGAGTAAGATGACATATTTCGAGAGGATGTTCAAAGACTACCTCTTTGTAGAGAGGTAGTTTTATGCATGGATATACACCCTTATATGACACCAATATCAACACCTACACATCAGATGGCTTACTCAGAACTCTAGGAGATGAGGGTATAATAGAATGGATTGTAGAAAAAGGGGTATGTAATGCCCAACGTTTCATCATAGGGAAGTATCAGTGTTGTTTTCTAAGAAATAAAATGGAAGCTTCAGATTTTTCATGGACTATCGGCACCTAAAATAGGTGACCGTGAAGAAAATGTATCCTATACCGAGAATGTATGACCTCTTAGATCAGATGAAGGGAACAAGATAATTATCAAATATAGACCACAGATTAGTCTTTCACCAGATTTGAGTATGAAATGAATGCATTTGGTAGATTAATTTCAGATATCTCTACAGCCACTACGAGTACTTTTTGATTCCGTTTGGCATGAAAAACTCCCCCGAAGTGTTTGTGGGACTCATGAATAACATATTTCAGCCGTACTTTGACCGGTTTGTAGTGGTCTTCATTGATGGAATTTTAGTGTATTCAGCATTTATGGAGGAGCATGTAATAAAACTGAAGATGGTTCTGGACACACTCTGAGAGCACCATCTTTATGCAAAGCTCCCACAATGTGAGTTATGGATACAAAAGGTCTACTTTCTAGGAGATGTCATCTCAAAGGCTGGAGTTGCGGTGGATCCACAAAACGATCAAGGTGAAGCTTTCTTGGGAGCTACCCAAGAGTGTTACCAAGGTGCAGAGTTTCCTTGGGTTGGCTCAGTACTGTCAGAGGTTTGTACCTGACTTCTCTAGAGAGGCAGAACCCATTACAGTTTTGATGAAGAAGTGGAAACCCTTCGCGTAGATAGAAGGATTCCAACAGAGCTTTCAATAGCTGATGCTAATACTAACACGTGCTCCCATCTTGAGACTACTAGAGGAGGGAATTGGGTATGTTGTTTTATATGACACATCAGGAACCAGACTGGGTAGTGTTCTGTTGCGGGAATAAGTAGTGACCACCTAAAATTCATGATAGTTGAGGCAACATGAGTATAATTACGTGACCCATGACCTGGAGTTTGCAGCAGTGGGTTTTTCTATGAAGACTTGGAAATACTACTTGATCGGTGAACAATTTACCATCTACTCTGACCACAAGAGTCTCAGGTACATCTTCTCCCAGAACGACATGAATTTGAGGTAGTGGCTATGGTTGAGGCTCTTATAGGACTATGACTTTGAGACAATCTATAATCATGGTAAGGGGAATGTGGTGGGAAAAATGCTCAGTAGGATATCCAGTTTGCATCTACTGAGTGAGGTGAAAGAGTATCTAACTACGACAGAGATATCCTTCATGGATGATGATGGAGAAACTTACCTTCAATTGATGACTATCACTCCTATAATTTTACAACATGTTAGGGAGGAAAAACTGGTGGATGTTGACTGTGAGGCCCGACGTGCTCAGTTATCCTCAGGACGGGCTCCTAATGGATTTTCAATAGGTGGGGAGCACATAATCCTTTTTAGAGGATGCATAGTAGTACCAGTGGCATTACGAGAGGAGATTTTGAGGGAGTTCCATACCTACCACTTGGTGGTACATCCTAGAGTTTCAATGATATATTAGGAACTCTGAAGTCAGTACTCATGGCTAGGGATGAAGAAAGAGGTGGTTGAATTTGCTTCATGGTGTCTCACTTGTCAGCAAGTGAATGATGAGCATCAGGTTCTAGCATGCTTGGACCAACCACTTAATGTACTAGAGTGGAACTAGGATGGTATGTCGATGGACTTCCTAATATGCTTACCACATACATCTAGGGGGAACGAGACCATCTAGGTGATCATCGACCGACCACCAAGTTGGCTCACTTCCTACCCATCCGAGAATAGTGATCATTAGAGGAGTTGGGATGTCCATACGTGAAGTATATAGTTAAACTCCATGGAGTCCCATTTATGATAGTGTCAGACCATGATGCATGCTTTACATCCCGGTTGTGGAAGGGATTACAAGAGATGTTTAGGACTCAGCTGCGCTTGAGCACTACCTTTCACCCACAGACAGATGGTCAAACGGAGTGGACCTTATAGACCATGGAAGACATGCTTTGTTCTAGCACTATTGATTTTTTTCATAGTTGGAAAGACCACTTGCCACTTGTAAATTTTTCGTACAATAGCAGTTATCACTCCACCATTGGCATGGCACCGTTCAGGGATTTGTATGGGCGGACTTCTAGATCATCTCTATGTTGGACATACCCAAGGGAGTCAATACTCATGGGTCTAGAGTTGGTACGATATTACCATTGAAAAGGTGAAAATCATCAAATAGTAGATGAGAACTGCATAGAGAAGGTCATAATCTTATATTGATAGAAGATGGAGGAGCTTCGATTTCATGGAGGTATAACATGTCTTCCTTAGGGTCTCACCTCGATGGGGATTGAAAAGATTTGGCTAGGGTGACAAGTTATCTCCAAGGTTCATTGGCCCTTTCCAGATTCTGAGCAGAGTTGGAAAGGTGGAATATCACCTAGATCTCCCCCCATAGATGCCCGAAGTGCATGATGTTTTCTATGTGTCACTATTGAGGAGGTGAGTGCATAATCCATCACATGTCATCGACTGGGGAGAGTTGGACATTGATGATGGGGAAACGTTTACAGAGTTTTTGATGGTGATTGAAGATTGATAGGAGTGGGACTTTTGTGGATAGTCGATTCCTGTGGTGCATGTTTGGTGGCAGCACACAAATCTCTAGGAGAGAACATGGGAGCGAGAGGCATAGATTCCCACTCAATACCTGCATTTGTTTGTTTAACCTTGTTGTGGATTATAGAGATGTAAATCCCTAAAGGTGGGGGTAATGTAACATCCCTGAAATTACATGTAATTTATTTTAATTATATGGAATAATTTTAAGACCAGGCTTTGAGACGACATGCGATTATGAGTCCCTAAGTGCCCAGAATGATCTGTCAAAAAAATGTAAAGTTTTAAATAGAACATGTGAGAAGTTTTCCTGAAAAACAACTCTTAAATGGGTGAATGAATCAAAAATAGAAGGGAAACATTGAATTCAGGATGGCGGGTTTACCCTATGCACGACATAAGTTTGGTCAGCACAAGCCTCCTATGAGAAATCCTGAAAATGGAATAAATATAAATAAAATAATTAAACAATTTTTTTTAATTTTCAAATGATTATAAATTACGAACAGTGACTCAGATTGAAAATATGAGACCACTGTTGATCTCAATAGGGTATTCTTTCCTTAGGAAAAGCCTAACATTGGTCGGCACGGGCCAACAATGGATGTTATTTTTGGATCTAAATAAAATAATTAAGTAAAAATTATTTTAATTTCAAATCCTTATAACTCCTAAATGGTAACTCAGATTAGAAATTCGAGAGTACCTTTGTGATCATGTGGTTATGTTTCCCTTAGGTGGAGCTTAATATTGACTTGAATGGGTCAAGGGTGAAAGATAGTTTTTGGTAACTTTTTTTAGTGAATTAAAATATCACGCGTGCTCGAATTTTAAGACTACAAAAAGAATGCCCAGATTGAAAATATAAGGGCACCTTTGCATCCGGAATGACGACATTAACAAATAATTGACTTAACCTAGACCAAAATGTGTTGTGGGAAAAAGTTAATTTTCAGACTTTTTGTTAGAAAAATAAAAATAACATAAAAAATTATTTTATTTTATTTTCCTCAACGTTGGGCGGTGGCTTGCCAGCACTGCGATGCGACGAAGAGGTGGCGATGAACCCCATTGATGGGGATCTTAAATGATAAGCGTAATGACTCATTATCAATGTGTAAAAGATACATGATTTCACTAATGATACAATGTAACAACGTGAGGTTGTAGTGTAATATATATGATGCGACACATTTCTATGAGATAATGGGTTGGAGAATCAGAGATATAATTTCTCTGACAAATTAAGAAGTATTTTCTGTCCAATGAAGAATGATAATGGATTAGAATGCAGTGCTGATGCCTTGGAGGAAGAATCCATGACCAGATATCGATGAACACCAACATCTTCAAACGGATCGAAACTGGCGAAACACCTTCTCCAATTAAAGGTTTCTTTGATTTGAATTCCTTTTCCAGTTCTTCATTCTAAAATAATGAACACAGATCAACCCATGAACATGTTGATCCATGGGTCACGTTCTCTTGCAATAGGGTTCCTTTTATTTGGGTTTTTGTATTGGGATTAGATTTATTTTTTTTGATAGAATTTTAATCCTAAACCTCCGCTTGATTTTTACTCTAATATAGAGGGAAAGGGATATCACGAACAAGGTCCGAGCCCCTTCACCTTGTGAGTTATTCATGTACAACCCTCCACATTGAAGGAGAAGAAATTTCAAGACCTCAGCAGGGAAGGAGACACCTCATGGAGATCGAAGGTGCCGACGACGTGAAGAATAGACCATAGGAGAGAAAATGGTGGTCGACGGAAGAGGTTTCCAGCAGTGTCTATGGGCACGTGGCAGTGCTCCAGGGCAGATTCCATGACTGGATCGAGCTTCATCATTGTGAAAAGAACCACCATCAGCGTGTCGATGGAGGGACATGACCATATGACCATGTCAGGCGGAGCAACCCGTGCCGTGCTGTCCACGACTCTTGATGGCACATGGTCCAGAGACTGCATGCAGGGGGGGAAAACAAGACTGGATTATCCAACCATGACACATTAGAACCAGACACCCCACTGGGCATCCAGGCAGGCCGGACTGAGTCATGAAAATCGGGCCGCTATGCAGCCCAAGATGGAAATGAAGCTGGCCCGCTTTTGCAGGCTAGGAGGGAAAATTAACACCAGGCCGCCAAGAGGCCTGGGCAGGGAACCAATTGTCCCGCCGGTTGTAGGGTGAGCCGGATGGGACTGAGTTGTTGGGAAACCAGGTGGGCTGGACCCCCAACTGAATTTGGTCGTGTCCTGCAAGGCCCATTGGGCCTGACCCTCTGTCCAGGACAGACCGGTCCAGCACATACCCGAACTGGGTCGGGTCGGGTCGGTTGAATTGGGCCGGGTTATGTGGGACCCATGGGCAGGGTTGGTCTGGTCAGTCCAACATGGTCAGAGCAATCCTAGACACAACCTAACCCTATTTAATAAAATGCTAATATCTATCGAAACGGGAAGATGATTGATGATTCATTTGCAGCATTGGAATCCTCATGATGAGGAGGATATTTTGGAATACTATAAGGAGGATTTAATGGATTTTGGAATACAAAAAATGGTTTGAGGTGTGGTTTCTCCTGGAATCAATCGCACTACGTATGAAGATCCTACGATTGACTGAGACTCGAAGACTGCTGACAAGAGACCCTAGGTGGATTAGCTATGGTTGCCCAGTTGGAAGCGGCTCTGTGTGACCCAGTAGGCCCATGGTGGTAAGGGAATCTGTGTTATCTAGAAGACCCATGTTACTCATCGAAAAGGAGTACCTCAGTACGATATCCAAAGTGGGAAGAAACTGTATGTGACCTAGCAGGCCCACAGTGGAGAGCAGTTCTATGTGACCCTGCATACCCACCTAACTCAACATGGATGAGTACCAAAACAGTCCAAGGCTAGTGGGAACTAGCTCTATGTGACCCGATAGGCCTACAGTGGGGAGAGGCTCTTTGTGACCCAACATACCCACGACACTCATTAGGGAGTAGTACCCCAACATCCCATGGTGTTCAGTGATACGATTGATGGTCATTCTTTTTATACTCTAGATTATACCTGCATGAGCTAACAGTAACTCATGTATTCTTTTCTTGTTTGTTTGGGGTACCTATAGAGTATTGTGTTACTAAACTCTACACGGGTTTCTCCCACATGTGTTGTGTCTTGTGCAGGTGATCAATGCTTCGATAGAGACCTTGGGGCTATGGGACCTGGTTGTGCATAGTGAGACGAGACAGATAGATGCTTCGATGGAGACCTAGGTGGTCTGGGACCAGGTAATGCTCAGTGATACGGGACATACAAGCTTACTTCTATAGCTACATTAATCTACCATGAACCTAATCCTTCATTTGCGGTCTCGAGTAGAAAGATTGTGGCAGTTATACTTTCCTATGTGGTTTCAGGCTTGTATTCTGGCCCCTTTATTACTTTCGGTTTTTACTATACTCTCTACAGTTGTCTCAGTGATAGTTTTGGTTTACTTAATGTTTTCTTTTAACAGATTGAGAAACGTGAATGCGTATAGGTTTAAAAGGGAAATGCCTTCCCTTGTTGTGATATGCCTATTTGGTGCTAGTCACCAGCCTGTAGCCTTTGGAAGGTGGGCTTGGAGTAGTCATGACATGGGCCCTGGGGGATGGGTCATGATAGCTCAGGTGAGGGTTTTGTGCTCGATGATCAAATTAGATTAATTGTTCCATTGAAATCATTTTGAGGTTCTTTGGATAGATTCTAAAAGATAGGATCAATGAGTATCTTTGAGGAGATCTTGTTTTGTACCTGCAAGTTGGGATTAGTTTCTAGAGGTTAGAGTATTTTATGTTTTGATTATTTTATTGAGAATCAGTGTTATTGGATCCTTTAGGAAGATTTAACGTTGTGGGATGGTGGTTACCGCTAGGTTTTGTTGAGATTTTGAGACGAGTCTGAGTGAATCTTTAGGAATCCCTAGTGGGATGGTTACTGATCAATTGATTAGTGGTTTCCATAGTTAGCGGTTAAAAATTCCTATGTGGAATGATTTTTCTTGGATGGGGATACCATTGTAGTTTTTTTTATGTGGTGGTCACAAGGATTATCATGAATTCCCATATTAGTGTGCCTATGATTTTTCATGTTCCTTTAGGTGCATTGTAAATTGAGGAACAATTGGATTTCAGTAAGGTCTATTTGGGATGTTTTGGAAGGGGAATGTCCTATGCTTTTGGATAATATATTGGAACCAATCATAGCATGTATTTCTCTTGTTATGGTATTTTTTCCATTTGAGGATATTTTTTTGGGAATAGAACATGATCTTGGGTGAAAAAGGGGAGTCCCTAGTAGGATGTCACTTTATGTTGTAACCGCAGGGACCATGGGAGCCCCATGGTTTAATCCATCCTGGACGTGGGTTATTAAGACCCCTTGGTGGTTTTTTTGGATGTGGAGATACAAGGTGATGATAGAGACCCCTTTATTTATTGAATTATAGTTTATCAGTGCTACTTGTTCAATAGTTTTGATTATGGGTTTGAGTTTTGATCATCCCATGTTCAGGTTTTCTTTTGGTTGTGATGTTACATGCAGTTTCTTCTAAGGACTTTTGTTTGTGTAGGAGACACTTCAGATTCCTATATTTGGCATTATCCCTAACTTTTTATCTGGTTATCTTATCCATTGGATTACTATTGTTAGACTAGCCTAGGGAGTTAATGGAAGATCCATATGAGTGCACCCCTCTTGTTGGGTGTTATACCTAGGATAGAGGTTATATTCCATAGATGTTTTGGGATTCTTGTTACTTTAGTTGGTTCCCTGGGAAAGTTTATCTATCGGGACGATATTTTTAGGATTAACCTTGGGATAGTGTATACTTTTTAGCCCTAGTTCAGAACCTAATTTTTTCTATTGTAATTTCAAGACATGAGAGTTTCTCATACGTGTGGATTGGAAACTATGTCTCCAATTTGATCTTGAAATTAAAGTCATAGATCATATTATATGTTCTTTGTCATGTGAATGACTATAGTTGTGCCATGGGGTTATTAATTCATTCCATCTCATTTAGATTTTTTGGTTCTCCAATGTGGTTCTAGAAAAATATCTTGTTATCATGTTGTAGGGTTAGCCACATTTCATAAAACATATATAATGGGCTAGAGCGGGGGTAAATTTACCTTGAGTTTCATATTATAACTCATGATTGGATATTATCTTATTTTTATTTTACCTCTTTCTTTTATATAGTTGTTCTTTTAGGGGTGCATTATTAATATTTATTTCTCACCCCCAGTACATGCACATTAGGGTGTGTATAGGCCATATATGTTTATTATGTTAGAGAATAGGTTGTGTTATGGATGGGGCCAGGGCCCAGTTTTACTTGATCAAGCATATCTAATCTTGTGGCGTCTCGATATCGGGATAATGCAACTCATGTGATGTAGATACCTAATATGTGATTCAAATCGATGCTGTTGGTAGATGTTATTGTATTTTATTTTCAGTTTTTTTTTCATATATGTGGTCGACCTAGTGGGCGACTGACTATTGTATATTTTTCATTATTTTGGTCTATAGGATTGTATGCTGCATTTCATATATTATAACATGTTGTTTTTTTAGTTTTTTTATTATATGTACTTCGATGTTCATCCCTATGTAAGTGTTTATTCATTTTACACTACTATTAAAATCATTCAAGAGGGTACAGTCTCCCCACTGTATCTTTTATACTTTTTCTGTTGGTTAAAAAGATCTTATATTCTGGAATGCACACTTTAGGCCTCGTGTTCGTCCATATCGGGTGATGTACTAGGTTAAACCAAGATGGTTCATTGAAAAACTGTATCATAGCTAGTTGGTTTTATGATTTGGGTAGTTTGTAGAAATTTGGTCTAGGAATGTGTCAAAACTTGTGATGGATATTATACAGGTGTGTCTTGAACACATTTTTTGATAGGAAGTCCAAGTTGTCAGGGTATGGGGTTGTTGTCTTTGGATTTTGTTTTTATTGTTGTTTGATTTCACCTAGTGTGATGCAATTGTGTTTCTAGAATGATACTTTATTATGGTTTTTGTCTCCTAGCCCATGGGAAATAGGCTAGTGATGATAAATTATTCTAGGATTGTATGATTCACATGACATATTCTTGTCTGTTGTGTTTTTAATGAGGATGGTGGTTCAATTTTTTAAAGAGTCAGAAACATCTCATACAATGTTTTCTTGTATAAGTACTTAGAGGAATTATACTCAAATGATGAACTTTTGTATATTTTATTTTTATGATAGGTTATGTGGATATTTTTGTGATTGGTTCTCCAATGATGGAGATGTTTTCTCTTTATTAAGAGATGCATGAAGAACCTTGTGGGTAAGTAATGGAATCTGAGTTCCATGTTGGGTTTTCAATGAGGGTAAGAACACTAGAGTGATCTTTTCATTTGGATTAATTTTCCTTGATATGTTTATTCCCTTGAATTCATAGGTTCTTGTTACTTGTGATGGAGTTTTTATCTATGGGTTGTCTGTCAGGTCATCCGGTGGAGGTTGTGTGTCTGTTATCAATGATGTCTTGGGTGGATGTTTCTATTTCTCCTTTTCGAGGAATTCAAGGTCTTATATCATGAAGGTGTGTTTAGGAATGAGGATTCTTGGTGTTTGAAGAGTGGTTCATTGGGAGTACTATCTATCTAATAGATAGCTTGAGAGGTTAGGTTAGGTTAGTTTCCTTACTATAATCGATTATGGTTATGCATTGGGAGGCACAATGGAAGCATGGTTGGACTATTGTGGAGTTGGATCAATTCCTGAGTGGAGGGTGGTAATTTTTTTGATTGTGGAATGATAGGGAATACTTGATCTTGAATAGGATCCCCGATTGTGATTTGGTTTGTTGGTTCTGACCTATATAAGGAGAATGGTTAATGGTTTTATGTGCGTTAGCCTCATTTTGTTAGGACTTGGACTGCATGATCATTATTCATATTTCTTATTCAAGAGTGTTTTAAAGAGATAATTTTGGTGGGGAGTTAATCGTAGGCTTATGTAGGTAATAAACCTCATTTTAGTGGTTTTTTAGCATAGATTTTTCTTTTCCTAATGGTCCATAAATGATTGATTTTGTTTTCATGATTGTGCTTAGGTGTGAGAAATTTGACCATGTATATCCATTGAGTTTAGTTATGGATTTATCATGGGATATGTGGTTAGGGGTTTTGGAAGTGAGAAGATGATACCGATTCTCCTATTATGAGGAGCATTAGATTAATTTTTGTTAAAGGTCTCTCATTTTGTAGGAGAGTTATGGATTCTATAAGAACATTCATTGGATGGTCACGATAGTGTTTGATACACTATTTTTGTTTGTGGAGATCATGGATTATGGTTTTATTTAGAAGGTTCTTGGATGAAGGATGTGTTTTTATGGGGATTTTGTGATCACCTACATCTTCTCAAGTTGTGAGCATTAGGGGCAATTTAAATTTTTCATCAAAAAAGTTTTTCTGGGAAAAAATGGAAAATTTTCCTATTATATGATCTTAAATATGTTTTCATTAGATCATATATCTTAAATAGATCATAAAATTAAGATTATTTCATTGTGGTTGATTCCATAATGATGGTATTTTCTAGGCAAGGAATAACTTTGCATTGGGTGTTAAACCTGATCTCATGCCCCTTTTCTTTTTCTTTTCTTTTGTATTCTTTGTTTCTTTTTTTCCTTTATTATTTTCCCCTTACCTTTCCAAGTACACATATAGGGATTCCCCATTTGGGGTATTTTTTAGAGAGAGGGATAAGGAGAGAAGAGAGGTAGAGGGAGAAGAGGAGGTGTTGTTCGGGGTTTGTCTGAGGCTCGGGTTGGAGTGCAGCGGCTATGGGTGGAGGATTTGGCATAAAGCATCGATGGTTTCCACTCGAAGGTATTAGGATTTTATGTTTTCCACATAAATCCACAAATAGTATATGTTTTTATGTTTTAAATCCTTTTATGGGTTATTGGTGACCCCAAGTGGTTCGATCTTGGATTAATTAGGGTGAAATTTGGGGGGGGGGGTCTTCATGCTATTTTGAGTGGTTTTCATTCAAGAATAACTATATACATGGTGTGTGGTTTTGAGAAAACAAGTCATGTGTTCTTCCCATTTGGGAATGATGATTGCATTAGGACTATTCACAATTTACTAGGGGTACACACCTTGTAGTGGTGACTTGGAGTGTTCTGGGGCACATGGCCACAAAAGGTACAAGACCAGACCCCATGTGGGATGCACATATTATAGGTGTACATGGATAGGTGGAACACATGGTTTGACCATATTTGGTACATTTATAGGAACCTTATGTGGGGGTACATTCCATTTACCAGGGGAGCATACCATGTACTTGGGAGGGGTACACACCAAGTAAGGGACAAGGTATATGACTAGGTACCAATGTAGGGGTGAATACCGTGTATTAGGCATACATGGTATGTAATTAGTAAAATTACACACCAAGTGTCCAAATGAATATGAAAAATGAAAAACTCTATTGGTATACACCATATACCAGTAGCATACGCCGTTTATTTTTCACTTCAATGGATTATTTTTCTTTTTTTTCACTCTAGCTTCAAAATTGGTCTTTTTTTAGTTCATTCTGAGTATTTTTACATGCATATAGAATTGGTGAAATCCTATCAGTGCTTAGAGGATGTCTAGATAGTGTTTCAAATTGGGGAACCTTTTTAGGAGGATTTAATTGTGATTTGGTTTCAGAATCCTCTTGGAGGTTGGGTTGTCAGCTGTGAGTCCTGAATGAGGGTTGTGTGATAGGTGATTTGCCTGAATTTGGTGTTCCATGAAAATAAATTTTAGTTTATTTTTATGGATGATAAAAAATTTAATCAAGGAGTATCTATGGGGAGATATTGGTTTTTCCCTATGTGTCGAGGCCATTTTCTTGGGATTGCAGTAGTTGAGGTTTAGCTTCTATGTTTGAGGATCATAGATGTTAGATAATTTAGGCTATGTTTTCACCATGGGATGGAAATTATGGATGAATTCCACTGATATACTGATATGAGTCTAAGGAAATCTTGATTAGGCTTTTATGGGCTGGTTACTGATCAAGTGGTTAGTGATTTCCATAGTTGGTGATTGATAATAATCTTGTGGCATGGGTTTCATGAATGAGGAGCCCCAAGTAGGGTTTCTTATTTTGAGGTGGTGGTGAGGATCTTTATGAATGCCCATATTTGATGGAATGTGCTTTTGGATTCCCCTTTGGGTGATTTGTTGATTGAGGATCAATTAGAGACCACTGAGGTCCATTTGGGATGTTTTCTCACTATCCTTGTCTCATTATATTAGATTAGATGGAAGAGAAACTTGTAGGGTTTAATTATCTTACTATATCCGTTGGGTCATTTGAGGATGTTTTTTTTGGAATTTATAGAGAGATTGGGTGTAGTGGGAGAGTCCCTTGTAGGATGTTACATTATGATATAACCATGAGGACTATGGGTGCCTTGAGTTTTGGTTTGGAACTGAGGTGGGTCTTTGATATCCTGTGGTGGTTGTTTATTGGATTAGGAGATCCAACGTGATAAGAGAGGTAATGTGATTTATTGGATAAGATTTGATCAATACTTATTATTTAGCAGTTTGGATGGTTAGTTCGAGGTTGGATCATCCCATGTTTAGGTTGGTCATTGGATGTGATGTTAGAGGAAGTTTCTTCTCTAGAATTTTATTCTGGGAGGATACTCTTATGATATCAGGGATCTATCATTGTCCCTGAATTTTGATATGGTTATCTCATCTATTGGTTTTTTGGTATTGAATATCTTAGTAATGGATGATTTGGATGAGCTCACCCTTCTAGTTGAGTATTACACCCTTCTTAGAGGTTACATGTCATGGATGCGGTGGGATCATTGTCACTTGAGTGCGTTCCCTTGTAAAATGTATCTTTAGGGATTATGGGTAGATAAGATCTTCTAGGATAGTTCATCAATCATGCCTATATATGGAATATTCTCCCTAGGATAGTGTATACTACGAGGCCCTATTTTTGAGCCTGATTTTTTTTATAGGACTTTTGGGACATTATAATTTCTCAGATATGTGGAGTACAAATATATCATAGTTTGATCATGCAATTGGAGTCCTAGAGCCTGGTATATGTACTTTATTGTGTGGTTTCCTATGGTTATTCCCTAGGGTTATGTATTCATGCCTTTACCTTTAGAAATATTTGAGATTCTATGTTGATCTGGTCGATGTGATGATTATAATGTGGTAGAGTGATCCACGTGTCATAAATCCTCTGGCTAGGCTAGAGTGGGGGTAGATTTACCCTATTTGTCAGAATAGAACTCATGGATGGTTGTTTTCTTATTTTTTCACACTTTAATTTATGATGTTTTTATTTTATGCTAGCTACTATTATTCTTTTGGCTAAACTAGGAATAATATATGAAAAATCACTTGTCATGACTTTAGATTATAGGTTCACCATTTGGGGTGACCTACTGAGATTTATTTATCACCCCCTGTATGTGGACCTTGGTGTGTGTGAAAAACTGATGATTACTTTCAGGTTGGAGTACATGTTGCACAATGGATGGGGTTGAGGCATAGAATTGTTTTATCCAGTGGAGACACTCATTTGGAGTCTGAGTATTGGTCTATAGTTTCTATAGCATTTTGGAGACTAGGTATGAGGTTAAACTAAGTGTTGGATGTATATTTTTTATATTTTATTTTCAATTTTTTTTATTTTTCATATGTGTTAGATCCAATGGGTGACTAAAATTTGATTTTTTTTCATTATTTGGGTATGTATGATTTTATTCTACATTTCATTTATTATAGCACCATGTTGTTTCAGTTTATTTATTATTTGTACTTTGATGTTTATCCCTGTGTATGCGTTTGGTTATTTTTCACTACTATTCTACTCCAACCAGAGGGTGTAGTCTCCCAAATATATCTTTTTGACCATTTCCATTGTTCATCATTTTTTTCCACTCTGAGAGGCACGCTTAAGGCCGTATGGTCAGCTAGATCGGATGATAATTCATGTTAACCTGGGATGGTTCATTGAAAAATGGTGTCATAGCTGGTTGGTTTTATGATTTGGGATGTCGGTAGATATGTGTTCTAGGAATGTTTCATAACTTTTTATGGATACTAGAACAATCTGTCATGAACACCTTTATTGATAGGAATTCTAGGTTTCCAAGGCATGGGATAGTTGTTCTTGGATTTTGTTTTTATAGTTGTGTGATTTTACCTAGTGTGATGTATTTGGGTTTGTAGATTTATGGTTAATTATGGTTTTTGGAACTTTTCCCATGGTAAATATTCTAGTTTTCATGCGTAATTATATTCACAAATAATTCACATCACTTATTTCTATCTATGAAGTTTCTACTGATGATGGAGGTTCCATTGTTTAATGTGTCAGTAACTACTCATATGGTGTTTTCTCATATAAGTACTTGGTGGAATTCTACTAAGCCGAACCACACAAATATATTTTATTTTAATTACAATCTATTTGGATCTTATGGAGAATGATTTTTTGATGATGTAGATACATTCACTTAATTGAGGGATGCATGGAGTTCCTTGTGGGTCAATAATGTGCTCTAAGTGCACAGTTGGTGGCTCGATCTGGGTAAGGATGCCTAAGAGATATTTTTATCAAGCTTGATTTTCCTTGAGGTGATAAATACTCTAAATTACTAGGTTATTATTCCTTGGTAGGGAGTTATTCTTGCCACATGTTGTCTGTCGGGACATGTGGTGTGGCCCCTATTCCTTGTTATCACAGATGGCTTGGATGTATATGGCCATTCTTCCTTGGTGGGTAAGTTGAGGTATGCTATTAATGGGGTGTGGTTAGGAATAAAGATTCTTGGAGTTTGAATAGTGGAGAACTGTTAGTGCTCTCTCTCTCATGGATGGCTTGACAAATCAGTTTTGGTTGGTTTCTTATCCATTCTCATTTTTGGTTTTAGCTTGGGTAGCACAGAGGAAGTGTCGTTGGAAACTTGTGGATTCAGATCGATCCCTAAGTAGAGGGTGGTCATGTGGTTGATCATATCATGAGTTAAATACCTTGTTTTTGAAGTGGAGTGCTACATGTGATATGTTTTTTAGAAATGAACTATCTTAGGAGCATGGTGAGTGGATTTTGGTGCATTTTCCTAGTTTCTTTAGGACTTCTCCTGCATGATCATGAGTCATATTAATCATTTAGAAGTTATTTAAGGAGATCATCATGTTGGGGACTTCACCATAGGCTATTAAAAGTTATATACCTAATTTTAAGTGTTTTATTGAGCGTATAGGTTTCTGTTCTATTTTTTCCCGGAAATATAAGTTATTATTTGTGCTGGAACTGAGGTGTGAGCGGTTTTACCATATATATCCATTTTGTTAAGTGATTGATGTAGCATGGTATGTGCAGTAGGCTGTTTGGGAGGATGGGTAATGATAAGGCTACTCCAATTTTGGGGAGCATCAAATTATTCATTGTTGAATGCATCCTATGTTAGACGATAATTTTGATGCTGTATGATCATTCGTTGGATAGTCAAGAGAGTGTATTCTTCACCGTTTTGTTGGGGAGATCATGATAGATGGATTTCCATTGGGGCTTATAAGGGGTGATAAGAATTTGTGATGTGAAGTTTCTGATGATTCATGTCGTTATGGGTTAAGAAAATCATGGTAAATTTGAATTTTATCTTAGGAAGTGTTTTAGGAGAAAATTGGTAAATTTTTATATAAGATGATCTCAGATAAGTTTTCTAACCAATTTGTAAGTCCTAAAATTGGGTGTTTACCATAGAAAATGAGTTGGTGGAAATCTGAGATATTTGAAATTTCAAATAATACTTAATATTTAAGAAATTAAATATTAATTTATTCCTTAATGTTCATTCAACCTTATCTTTTATACGGAGCATCATATTGATATTCTTTCTCCTCGTTTGATTCTATAATGGGGGGGGGGGGGGGTCCTTGGTCAGTATTCCTATATGTCAGGTGCTGGGCCCTGACCTTTTTTTTCTTAGTCTTTACTTTTTGCACTCTTTATTTTCCCTTGGAATTTTTATGTATTATTGTGGGTTATCTCTATAACACCACAAGATTTTTTTTAATTTTGTTTGAATTAATTTAAACTTTTTTTATTTTCCATTTCATACAACACTGAATAAAGCACATGTTATATGAAATCACTATGTTTGGATTGGGTTTCATGTAACAAAAAGTTAATCTTGTGCTATATAACACACTTATAGTAGATTAAGGTACAATCAACACAATTTTTGGATTGTGTTTCAAAAAATTATGAGTTCCTTCGATATCTTATGTTACACACAAGACCTAATTTTACCCAAATACAATGTACAATTAATATTATTGTTAAAATATTATTATAGTTTTCACCTTTCTATTGAAATTATAGTTATGAATAAGATTAATTAAATTATAAAAATATGGTTCACAAATGTTTATAAGAAGTATAATTTGGTGAGAAATTAACTATAAATGAAAAAACTCTTTTTAAAATATAGGAAATCTTTTGCTGGAAAACAATATTTATGAAATTTATAAAGTTTTACCACTGTAAATTAATTAAACCAATTTTTATAAATTATTTTAATGATATATATATATATATATATATATTTATATTATATTTATTCAAATATTTAACATTCATCTTATTTGTTTCTAGTACAATAGATAAGAATAAATCAAATTTTAAACATAAAGATATACATTTTTTGAAAAGGAATTTTTTGCAAATTTTAATGGAACACCTATTTTAAATATATTTTTTAAAATATTTTAAAAAAATTATTTGAAACAATAAAATTTATTTTTTAAATATAAATATACAATTTTATTTTGGGTAAATATTTTGTATTTTTCTAAGAAGTTTAATTTTTTGATGAATAGTGAATAACATTGAATTTTAATTAAAAATTGAATTTTTAACTAATTTATTTATATAGTTAAATTATTTTTTAATTTATTTTAAAGTATATTTAGATAAAATATGTATCTATTAATACAATTTTGGTAATTAGGATCAATTTCCACTTGAAATTGGATATAAAAACATTTCAAACTTTTGAACATTTTCTCTTTAAAAACAAGTTGTCTCATCCTATCTGTGGGATTAAATTTAAATTAATTTATTCCATTTCTATGTTTAGAATTTATAAAAAAGTATTATATATTTAGAATAAAAATAATTTATAATTTATATTAAGTTTAATATAGTTTTTGACCAAAAATATTAGTGAAATCAATTAAAATTAATTTTAGTGATTAAGGTACAAACAAGTTTACTTAGTGGTGAAACTTTATCTTAAGGAGCCAACTGACCTAGAAACGTGTAAAAATTTTATTTTTTATACATATTTAGAAAATATAATCCCTTTTATCTAAAATGTACAATTATTGATAGCATAATAATTAAGGGAGACTTCTCAATATGATTTACATTTTTTACTTACAAGAATGCCACTCATACTTCATTATAAAAGGGAACTCCCACCCTGACTAATTCAATCCAATGGAGACCTTTTTATTTTATAGAACCTAAAAAAATGATATCCAAACTTAAATCCTCTCATCCTATAATCCCCACTTTGAGAATAAAGTAAATAAATGTAGTCATTTGCTTCAAACCAAAAGGAATTACCCAAAGAAGAGTTAACATCCTTAAACAATCACTTTTGTTTTATTTATTTATCCAACCCTAAATTGTTGTTATACCGTTATTATATAATAAACTAAGTATCCTAAATGTAATTATATTTTTTATCTTAATTTTTTGAAAAAAACCTACACATATTTCCATCAAATTGGATACACAATCGTCGTTCGTGTGAACAGAGGACTACCGTGGTGTTTGTTATTCCATTCACACCCTTAAAGGTTGTTAATTATGATGGAATTACTATTTTTATTTTATATATGATATTTATTTTTTATTTATTCTTATTTAATTATTATATAATTCATAGCTTCATTCTTTCCATTTTCTAGGAATACGACAACTTCATTTGTGGACGTGTGGACTATCGCCTCTCAAAGCGATGTGATTCATTCACACATTACATGGAAGGTATATAGGAAGGGTTTAGTAAAAGTATATGATATTTTCGAAGTAATAATAATAAAATAATATATATATATATATTTAATTTACTTTCCCTCTTTTAATATGACAAGAAAACGGGAACAACGTTCATGCATACATATGGCATACCGTCTCCATGATCGATGTATTCAATTTCTAATTTCTATAATTTATAGATTATTATTAGTAATTATAAAATGAATATACAAGATATTTATATCATGTTTTACACTCTATAAATAATTAAATCATTATCTAAGTAATAAGATTAAGAATAAAAAGTCAAAACATATACTAAAAACAAAATAATTATTACCCGAAACATAACATTAACAAGGATATGTTAATAAATGGGTAATATAATGTCAAAATAAAATAATATATGGTATTATATATAATAATATGTTTATTTGGTATATTTATAATAAACTTATATTTATTATATAGTATGTTTTAATGTGTATGAATAATGTTAAGACTTAAGGTTAGGGTTTTGTCGTCTCACTTTTATTTCGATGAGATATATGATTTATTAACCACTTATTAAAGATGTGTGGTATATATACTACCCTATTAAAAGTTATATCATGAATTTAATTTATTTAATGATATTAAAAGTTTTAATTTATGTTTCTATTTCATGTATCTCAAGATTCAAAAGTTACTAAAGTAACAAGTGGATTTATAGTCTCACTTTTATTTCTATGTGACTAATGTCTTAATCTCCACCCATTTATTTTGTATGGTTTATATAATACCCATGAATGTATTCAACTATTATTTTATTTAAATTTATGGTTATTCACAAATCTATTTTATGATCACTATTTTATGGGGTTTTCAGTTTATAAGGTACCAAATTAGTAAAGTAATTTTGTTTCAATTTTCCCTATTTGAGATACATGTTATGTCATAAACCTATATTCATTATGAGGTGTATATAATGACCATTGATATTTAATATCAAGAATTTATTCATCCTAATTATATTTTCTGTTTTATTTTATGTTATTCCTTCACGGGTCTTAGGATTCATGGTCACCAAAGTGGTAAGATTTTTTCTCTACAATCTCATCATTTATCGAGATTGTTTATGATTATGATTAAATTGATGAATTATTATGATACATATCTGAAGAACACTCATTAATTTTCTTTTCACCTGTATATTAATGATATATTGATGTAATTGTATAATTTTTTCCACTCTTTGGTACTTCATATAATTAATAATTTTTTTTTAAGAAAATACAACTTTATTTCTCTCTTCTATCAAATATCTATTTTCTTTTAAAACCATGTTTTATAAAAAGGTATATTTTTTCCTACTATTGTTCGATGGTACTTAAAAGAAATTTTAACCCATGTTTGACCTTTTTATCAAATAGATTAAAAAAATCTTCTTCTCATTTTCTGGTTGAATAACTTTTCAAAACTTTTTATTGTGAAAAATAAATGTTCGGAATGTACGGATTTATCCGATATTATAACCATCATTTCTTTTAATATTGCTTTGAAAGTTTATAAGATTTATTTTTCTATAAAACTTTTCCCCTAATATTCTATAAATTCAATGTTTTTAATGTGGTTATCAAAGAAAAATGTTTCCCAAAAATATTTTATGTTCAATAATTGTTTTAAATTATTCTCAAAGTTTCCTTTATATGTTTTTAATGTTATTTTCAAAGTAAAAAATGTTTTCATAGTGTTTTATGATTTAAAAATAATTTTTAATGTAGGAAATTATAATTTCATCAAGAAATTATTTATATTATTTTTAAATCTTGCTTAATAATTTTCAAAGTGGGCTTTAAAGAAAAATATTTTTAAAATGTTTTATGCCTTATTTTTATTGATTTTCAATGAAATATCATTTTCCTTGAGAAATGCACCTAGTGATATTTCAAAATCCTTCTCTATATAGAATGAAATAATTTGATATATATTCTTCTTTACTAGGTATAGGATCCAATGAAACCATTTTATTTATTTATTTTAATGGGTTATATTTAAGTTGAAACTTTTTTATGAGATCCATTTCTCTTCCATGGGTTTTACTATGATAAAATCTTAATGAAACTCGTCACTTTTCAAAGGTAATTATATGATTATGAAACATGTCTATTTCTTATAGGTCATGGTATGATGACATGTTTATGACACCCGTATATTTTTAGGGGTCATGATATGATGAATTTCTTGTTATCTTGTGGCACATGAATGTATGATTTCATTATGTGATGGGTGAGACATATATCTGCGACAATTGCATTGGGTATTGGTTTATATATCTTGAGATATAAAAGTTTGGAATGAGGAGTAAAATATTTTTAGTATAATAGGTCTGGAATGAGAAGAGAACTTGGTTTAGTATAATAGGGATGGAATGAAGAGTGAACTTAGTTCAGTATGAAAGGGTTGGAATGAGGAGTAAACTCAATTCAATAATAAAGGGTTAGAATGAGGAGTGAAATTGGTTTAGTATTACTAGTTTGGAATGGGAAGTGAACTCAATTCAGTAATATCTGACTTGAAAGGGAAGTGAAACCTGTTCAATAATAGAGGGCTAGAATTGGAAGTGATTCCAGTTTAGTAATACAGAGCTATAATGGGGAGTAAACCAGATTCACTAAAGGACTTTTCCACCATGATGGTCTTTGGAGTGAACCTTGACTACTAATATGGTTTGGGGAGTGAACCCATTCTAGTAATACGTCCTTGAAAGTAATCCTTGAATACTATAGAAATCATTTTATATTTTTATGTGTCTTCCAAAATTCCATTTCTAAATTCCTAAGTTATGATTTTATGGCTTATACTATTCATTCCCCTATGATTCATGTCTTATGAACTGCCAATATTTATTCCATGAATCTAGTATATATTATTTGATATGCATGGTATGAAATTATAATAGTATTCTCACGTTCTCATACCATTATGCTAAAGTTATACTTATGTATCACCTTTATTTAACCTTATTTACCATCTATGCTCTCTCCCTTTCCTATGGAAGTAACTTTTGTAATGTGATGAATATTCATCTAAAATGATATAATATCTATGTATGTTAATCCTGAGTCTCTATAGTTGGTATGAAAGGGAAGTTGTATTCAACCTTTGGAAACTAGGATTAAAAAACTTTAGTGAGATTCCTAGGGATATTTCAAAGGTCATGTCTATGGATGTATCTAAGCATAAGCATAAGTTGTTATAGATTTAAACCTAGGTGTCATGATTTAGGCATCCTATAAATAATTTTTCATAATTTTGTGGTTTTCTTCAATGATAAGTGTTTCTCACACTATGATTTATGGTCTTAGTCAATTATAGGAACTAGAAAAAGCTGGGTTAACATTGAATGTTTTAGATGTGGATTGTAAGGGTATTATGAAAATTTACGTCCTAAGTTGAAATCACATGAAGAGAATCAGGAAGGTAGTATGAGTATTGGTTAAACTGCTAAAGATAAAGAGGCCACAAATGACATGTGAAAGGTATGGGATGTTCTAACAATATTTTTTACATTAAACGTAATAAATATGATGAGATTGATGTTGAGGAACCTTAAGACATGATTAATATTTCATATTCTAGGAAAGGGGTATTAAGGAATAAGATGATGAATCATGAGTAATTGTTTAAAAAAAAGTTTGATGATTAAAGTGTATATGTTTTTGAATTCATATATCATGTCTTATAAATCATGGAATATATAATAATATTTAGTATAAAATTTTTATTACGGATTTAAAAGTATATGTTCAATATTACTGCTAAAATAAAAAATATATTTAATGGAAATTTGATATTTTGATCAAGGGAATGAAACCATTAATGTATTCCAGATGTTGATAAAATTGTGTTTAGATTGGATAAAGAGATTATTGATATTGATAAATTAAATTGGATAGTACTAATTACCATGGAAATGATTTTTGATTTATTGAAAAAGTATTCTATGTTATTATGAAAAAAGTGTATAACTTTTTTTGGATTTTATGAATATATCCTATAATATTTGGAATGAGAAATCTTGCATGTTTTCAATTAGTATTTTTGATAATTCAGGTTATTACCATATTTTAGTATCATATATGATCAAGTTATTCATATTATTGGAATGTGAAAACCAATAGATACTTGATGATATTTGAGGTATCAATGTTAAGATGATTTTTAGAAATATATTGACCTTATTTATAGAGTTTTTTATTTCAATCTTTCATATGGGTTACAAGGTTTACCATTTATGGAATGTTTTTAGTTAAACTTAAGATGTGGTTATAGAGATTAAAGTATAATCTTACTATATGAGGCTTTATAAATATTGGATAATCTTTGAAATCCATTTTTTTCAATGTCAACTAAAGACATATGAAATGTCCTATCATTATATTTATGGACCTCCTAATCCACTAATGCACAAGGAATGATAAATTCACCTTCATTTCTTGGAATAATAGTTGAAGTGGAAATTGATCAAAGCACAACCCAAGGGTGAGATTGTTATTAAGAAATGGAATGAAATAAATTAAGAAAATTTCTTTTCAAAATTATTCAATTTTAGCAAAAGTATATTGAAGTAAACCTTTTTCCTTTTATAGTCATTATTTATGATATCAATAGTATCTTCCAGGCCTCTTTGGTTTTTGGTTTTGTTATTGTTAAAATTATCTAGATAACCACCTTTATTATCATTAGATATATTTATCACTCTTTATAATTATTTACAATCCATCTAAAAATCTTCACCAATGTTATCCTATGTGGAAACCTAGTTATGAGATACTTTGGGTAACCATTATGGTTCAAACTTTCCTTTTTTTAAAGGAAGTTTTAATATTCATTTTTATAATGTGTGTTTCTATGAAAGGAAATTTCAAGTAATAAAACATTGATAAAGCATATATATTTCGAGGGTGAAATTAATTTTAAGGGGGGTAGAATGTAACACCTTGGGAATTTGTGAAAATTATTTTTGAATTAAGTTTAACATTTAAATATATTTTATTTCATGGAACACTAAATATAGCATGTGTTATATAAAAGCACTAAGTTTGGGCTGTGTTTCATGCAACAATTAGTTAATATTATGCTACATGAAACTCCTAGATTATATTTCACTACATAAAACACTATGTTTGGATTTTGTTACAAAAAATGTCGAGTTCCTACGATATCCTGTGTTACACGTTAGACCTTCTATCAACAAAGTATAATTTACTAATAATGTTATTATTAATATATTATTATTGTTGTCACCAATCCATTGGAATAGTGGTTATTAAGAAGATTAATTAAATTATGAATATATGTTTTACACATTTATAAAAAATGAAATTTGTAGTGACCAATTAACTAGAAATAAAAATAAATCCATTTTGAAAAATAGAAAATACTTTGCTGTAAAACTATATTTATGGAATTAAAAATGTTTTACATCAATAAATTAATTAAACCAATTTTGATAAATGATATTGAGTGTATATATATATATATATTATATTAAACCTACTATTTAATGTTCATATTATGTGTTTTCATGATAAGAGATATGGATAAATCCAATTTGATGCATAAAGATATCTTCTTTCTAAAAGGCATTTTTTCCAAATTTTATTAGAACACCTATTTTAAATATAATTTTTTCAATTTTATAATTTTATTTTAAAAAATATAATTCATTTTTGAAATTATAATTTAAACATTTACTTTGGTTAATTTTTTTGGTATTTTTCTAAGAAGCTTCATTTTTTGATGATTAGTGAAAAAACACTGAATTTTAATTGAAAAATGCATTTTCATCTAATTTATTTATATAGTTAAATTATATTTTAAATTTGTTTTAAAGTATATTTAGATCAATTATAAATCTAGTAATACAATTTAGTTTATTGGGATCATTTTCTCCTTGAAATTATATATAAAAACATTTCAAACTATTAATCATTTTCACTTTAAAAACTCATTGTCTTGTCCCGTATGTGGGATAAATTTTAAAATAATTTCTTCTAGTTATGTTTTCAGAATTTGTTAAAATGGATTAAATAATTTTAATAATAAAAATTTATAATCTATAGTAAGTTAAAATATGAATTTTACAAAAAATATTAGTGAAAGTAATTAAAATTAATTACAACGATTATGGTAAAAAAGATTTTACTTAGTGGTTAAAATTTAACTTAAATGGAATAATAAAATATAAACATGTCCAAAATAAATTTTATGTCTATATTTATACCATATACTTTATTTTATAGAAAATTAAACTTTATTGGAGGCACATTATGTAAGGTAGACATCCCAATATTTTTTACATTTTTATATTTATAAGAATGCCACTCCTCCTCCAATATAAATAGACACCCACACCCCTCACTTCGTCACACCCCTAAATATATTTGGTTTGAAAAAAACATAAAAAAATAATCTCCAAAATTCCATACTATCAATTTAGAATCCTCACTTTGGGTACAAAAAATCCAAGTTATTCATTTGTTGCAAACCAAAATGAATTACCTAATAAAGAGGTAACATCCTTCAATAAGAATTTTTTATCATTTCCTTCTACACCCCATCAATTATTCTTATTACATTATGATATAATAAACTTAGTACCATTAATATACAGATATTTTTTAATGTTAATAGTTATTCCTACTCCTATACACACTTCCATCAAATGGGATACATATTCATCATTCATGTGTGCAGCGGACTATCGCCACATGAACTGATGTCGTTCTTTCTTCTATTAACACATTTTAAGGTTAAGAATAATAGTGGGATTGCTATTTTTATAATATATATGATATATTTAGGTATTTATACTTCTTTAATTTTTATATAACACATAACTTCAAACTTTCCATTTTTTTGGCACACGATAACTTCGTTTGTGGTCCTGTGGAATACCACCTCCTCAAAGTGACGTGATTCATTGACAATTTACATAGAATGTATTAAATATGGGTTTAGTAAAAATATAAGATATGTGTGACATAATAATTACACTTTGATGATAATATATATACCTATATTTAATTTAATTTCTTCATTTCAATACAATAAGAAAAAAGAAATAACGTTCATTAGTACGTACGACCTATCATTTCCATAAATGATGTATTCTCATTTCATATTTATATATTTTATAGATTATTATAAATACCTATATAATTAATTTATATGATATTTGAATTATTTTTTACACTCTCAAAATAATTAAATAATATCAATGAAATAAGGCCAAAAATAAAAAGTTAAAACATATATGAAAAACAAAGTGGCTATTATCTGAAACATAACATTAACATTAAATTGTTAATAAAAAAGTTATATAAAGTCATAATAAAATCATATATGTTATTATATATAATAATATGGTTCTTTGGTATATGTATAATAAAATTATATTTATTATATGTGATATTTGAATGTGTATGATGGAATACAAGACTTATAGTAACAGTTTTCTTGTCTCACTTTTATTTCTGTGAGATATTTGATATATTCACCAGTTATTCTTATTGTGTGGTGTATATAATAACCTATGATATTTTATATAATTAATTTTATTTATTTCATGATATTAAAATTTATTTTTATTTTTTTCTTTCATGGATCTCATGATTCAAATGTTACCCCACTAGTAAGGGGATTTATAGTCTCACTTTTATTTATGTGAGACTTATATGTTAATAACCACTCGTTTATTTTGTATGGTATATATAACTACCATCAATTTGTTCTAGTATTAATGTTATTAATTTTTTTATTAACATATCCATTTTATGATCTATCTTTCATGGGGTTTATGGTTCAAAAGGTACCAAATCGGTAAAGTAATTTTATCTCAACTTGCCTTCTTTGAGACAGATGTTATTTCATGCACCAATATTATTAACAAGGTGTATATAATTACATTTTACTTGTAATATTATGTATTTTTTAATACTCATGATATTTTATATTTTATTTTATTCTATTATTTCACGGGGCTTAGGATTCAAGGTTACCAAAGTGGTAAGACTTTATTGCTACAATCTCATCATTTTTCAAGTTTATTGATGATTATACTTACATTGATTAAATATTATGATAAATATATCAAGAACAATCATTAATTTACTTCTCCTATGGTCATTAATTATATCTTCATGTAATAGTACCGTTTTCTTCTACTCTTTGGTACTTAAGATAATTAAGAAAATGATTTTATGAAAATCCAACTTTATTTCTCTATTCGGTCGAAAATATATTTTCTTTTAAAACCATGTTTTCTAAAAATGTATTGAAAATTTTCTAATATTAACTAATGATATTTAAAATAATTTTTTACCCATGATTTACCTTTTTATAGAAATGGTTTTTAAAAAATTAATTTTTTCTCATTTTCTGATTGTGGCACTTTTCTAAACTTTTTATAGAGAAAAAGGAATGTTCAGTATGTATGGATATATACATTGTCATAACCAATATTTATTTGAAGTTTACTTTTAAAGATTCCAATGTTAATTATTTAAGAATTTTTTTCTTATAATCTAGAAATTCAGTTTTTTAAAGTTGTTCTAATTAATGTTTTTCAATTTTTTTATGTTTAATAATTCTTTGAAAATATTTTAAAAGTTTCATTGATAAATTTTTGAGGTTATTTTCAAAGAAAGAGGATTTTAAAAAATTTAATGATTTAATTTTTTTTCAATGTGGAAATTATATTTTCATCAATAAATATTTTAAATTATTTTAAAATATTACATCACAAGTTTTCAAAGTGGTTTTCCCTGAAAAATAATTTTGAAATTGTTTTATGTATTATTTTAAAATATTTTCAAAAAAAGGTCAATTTCCTTAAGAAATGACCCAAGTGATATTTCAAAACCCTTCTCAATATAAGATGAAATACATTGATAGATTTTAAGCTTTATTAGGGATAGGATCCAAGGAAACCATTATTTTTATTTCTATGAATGGTTTATGATTAAATTTATCAGTTGTTTGTGAAACCCATTTCTATTCCACATGTTATACCCTAATAAAATGATTATGAAACCCATCTCTTATCACTGGTTTTTCTATGATTATGAAACCTATCCATTTTCCACTAGTTATGAAATGATGACATGCTTATGATACCCAAATCGTTTTTCGAGTCATGGTATGATGAATGTTTTATTATCTTAGGGAACACATATTCATTATTTCATTATGTGGTATGTGGGAACTATATCTCCCACTAATTCATTGGGTAAAAATTTATTTCTCAGGAGATAGAGAGTAAAATAATTGAAAGTAAAATCAGATCATTATGACAGGGCTGGAAGGAGGAGTGAACTCGGTTCCGTATGACAGGGCTGTAACAAGAAGTGAAATCATTTTAGTATGAGAGGACTATAATTAGAAGTGAACTCGGTTTAGTAATACAGGGATAAAACCAGGAGTGAACTTGGTTCAGTAATACATGGATGGAATCAGAAGTAAACCAAATTAAGTAATAAAGAGCTAGAAAAAGAAGTGAACTTGGTTCAATAATACTTTTCTGGAATGAGGATTGAACTCAGTTCAGTAATATAGGGATGAAATGGGATGTGAAACCTATTTAGTAATACAAGGCTAGAATAGGAAGTGAACTTGGTTTAGTAATTGAGGGTTGGAATGGGGAGTGAACCCAGTTCAATAAAAGTAATTTCTCACCTAAGATGGTCATAAAAGTGAACCTTGAATTCTAATATAGTATTGGGAGTGAACCCATTCCATTAAGATGGCCTTAACATAAATCCTTGACTACTATGGAATTAATTATATATATTTATGTGTCTTCCACAATTCCATTTCTTATGCATATGTTTTTCTTTAATGGATTATGATCTTGATTCCCTTATGATTCATGTCTTATGAACTACCAATATTTAGTCCATAACTCATGTATATGATATTTTGTCACATACATGACATATTTTTAAGATGTTTTTAATTTAATTTCTATTCTTTCTTTGTTTTGGGGGTTTTCCAAGCTATTTTTTGTGGAAAGGGTGAGTTTTCATGATTTGGGCCAAACCGTGAGCCCATTTCCAGATTTAAAAACCAATTTTTTTTCTTTTATAATTTTTTTTATTTTTAAATATTTTGCCAAATTACACTTCCAAAATGGAATCTCTTGACCTATTAACACCTCCATTTTAATTTGTAACCTTATGTAATCCATAATAATGGTGTATTTGATGTTTTTATTTAAGGAATTGGGCCAGCCCGAGGCCCATTTCGAGTTTAAAAAAAATTTAATTTAATAAATTATTAAATTTTAAGGATTTTTCGGTGATTCTATGTCTCAAACAAGACCACTGAACCCATCCATGTGCCCATTATCCTTCCACCCTCTTTGGAGCTCGTATTCATCACGATTTAGTACAGAACTTCATAGGGTGTCTCAAATCATCTTGATTTGAATAGGTAGCTTATTTCCTTCACAAACCTCTCAATTATTAATCTTTTCCTCAATTACAGCTCCTAATTTGACCTGTCCTCATCCTCTTCAAACATAAAATCCATGGAAGCCCTCAAAGTCGATCAAAACCTCTTCGGAACCTCCATTTTGAAGGGGATTTAGTGGAGGAACTTCAAAGAATCTCAAGTAAGTGTCTCCACTCCTCAGTTCCTCCCCTTTCTATGAAGATTATTTCAATTTTCTTGAAGTCCCAAATGACCGTGGGGAAGGATTATAATCTAGGGATTAACCTTGGGTTTTATTGGTTAGTTATTGTGGTTTTAGGTTCGATATAAGTCCCTTTTGGTGCGACGGTGGTGGGACTTGATTTTCACACGGTGATTCAAGGGTTTCATTTGATTTGGTTGGTGATTCCAATTTTTATGAAATATTTGTGCATTAGCATGCTGTATTTATCATATTTTTAGTTTTATCTCATTTTATGATTGCTACAAAAATTATTTTTAGTGGTGTTTTTATTGCAATTGAATTTTAAATGCCAATCTGGTGTGAATTTGGGGGTTTTCCAATGAAATGTTTTATTGGTTTATTTGGGAATACCCTATAAATTCTTATTTGTTTTTATTGAACTGTAATAGGGATGAAAATACTATTTAGAATGTTTATCCCCTTATTTTTTTCTGCAAAAATGGGTTTTAAGGGTGTTTGTAAAGAAAGTGTAGTTTTGGTGCCACTTTTGTGTGATAATGGTGGTTTTACAAAGTTATCACTTCTTGTTTAACATGGGGCTTCCATAAAATTGATTTGTTATTTTCATTTAAATGTGTTGGATTTCATTTAATATTTTGGTAACTTACAAGCATGCACATAGTGTACAAGTGGGGTTCTTAAGGGGTTTTGTGTGCAAATCAATGCAGGATTTTGAGAAATTGTTTCATTAAAAATCAAAGTGTTTGTTGTGTGTATTAAGTGGTATAAAATGCGATAGATACTATAATTTGTGTATGTGACCATTAGTGTTATTTTACATGAAACTGTATATGTTTTTCATTCTGAAATTGGTTGAGCACAAAGGGGGAAGCCCGAGTACCCTGTTGGGGCGGATGTGTAATAGTACAGCTAGTGGACCAGATGGATTTTGTCCCTGTTTCACCTAGAATCTGTATAATGATATCTCTAAATAAACTATGTGGTTGATTATTTGGGGCCACTAGGTTATGGTTATGTTTCTTACTAGTGGACCGTGCACGATAATGGATTTGACTATGTTTACTTTACCCCGAGGTATGAGGTGCGTGGGGCCCGAGACTATCTAGTGCCTAGGGGTGTTCTCGATTTTATTACTCATTGTTTTTCTGGTATTTTACTTGTATTAGATTGTTTTTGGAAGTAATTTATAGTATCTAACATGTCTATTTAAATGTTTTAACATTCTTAAAATTTTAACTTGAAAACTATTTTCAATTGAAAGTTGCACTTCTTGGAAGTTATCACTGCTTTTCTCTACATATTAAGACTACTTGATTTTTCACATTGTATTGCACACTCTTTAGATTAATTGGGTGGTATCCTATTGGTCTTAGGCTCACACCCTACTTATACCCCTTTGGTGTAAGTAGACATTATTATGTTTGAATCTGGCAAAGGGAAGGCTATGGGTGATGGAAGCTCAGGGTGTTAGTTCTCATCCTTGGTGCGGAGTTGTGGAGACGACATGTGGGTGATGAACCCCTGTCATGTGAGGTCCTTGGGTCTGTTTTTATGTTGTTTATTTGTGTCTTTGGACCATTTTAGTGCATTTTATCTTATGTATTCAGTTCTGGAATTTTGTATAAACCTTGTTTGGTATGAATTTTTATGATTCAATATTTCAAATGTTTTTGATGTTTTATGTATACATATTCAAGTAATTCATTCCCAATCCAAGATAAATGATACCCATGAACTTTTTCCAGCCTTTGGGGATAAGAAATGCTATTTGGGCCTTGTCATCGGCTTGGTTTGGTGCCGGTATCAGTGGTGACCAGATTCGGTTCATGACAAAATTCTATTAGAGGAGCTTAATGTTTTTGGGTTGTATTACTATTTTGGGATGAGTCGGTATAGACATGAGCAAGGATTTGTGAGGCTTAGGGTTTTGTTTTTGAGTAAGATGCTTATCCTGTACCTCTCATGGAAAATCTTGAGTCACCATGGGATGTTGGAATTGCCTGATTGACTTCACTTCCAGGTGACACATGTGGGCTGCATACCACACGTGGACATCGGGTGAGGGTGGAGTAGTTGTTTATTTTATTACCGTAATGTGTTTATATTGTTTATATTTGATGTATTTGATTAAAATTTTCAGAATTTTGGTATTGATTGTCGTTTTTGTGACTATTACATTTTGTAGCAACATGCCTCCTCGGAAATCTCTTGTGTGCTCATGGAAGGAAGCCGGAGAGAGTTCTACCACACCAATTGATCAGAGGCTAGTAGAGACCATTGTTTGGGCTATCCAGGCTCTAGGACAAGGATCAGATCCTATTCCAGCTCATATTAGAGAGAATGAGACCGGTCCTAGGAAGGAAAAGGCACAAGAGTTCTTAAAAAATAATCCTCCCACCTTCTGAGGAAGCATAAAACCCCAGGAAGTAGAAGAATGGCTCAAAAAGAAAGATCACATGTTTGAGTTACGAGATACACCTGAGGAGATTTGGGTGAAGTGTGACTCATTTATGTTGGAGGGTCCCAGTCGTAGGTGGTGGGAATCAGTTCTTCAGATAGGTAATAATGAGAAGATGAACTGGGGAGACTTGAAGGCTATCTTCCATGAACATCAATACCCTGAGGTGTTGGATTATGCTAGGTCCAGAGAGTTCATGGACCTTGTTCAAGGGAATCTATCTATTATGGAGTACACTAACTGTTTCACTGAGTTGGTTCGGTATGCTCCAAAAATTATCTCCAATGAGCAGGCAAAGGACCAGAGGTTTGAGAAAGGCTTGTGACAAGAGATATACTCTCAGATGTTCTTGTTTAAGATGAGGACCTATAATGAGGTTGTTGATGGAGTGTGCATGGTTTAGATTGACTGTAAAGGTAGGGATGGTTTCTCTAGGTCAGTATCTATAGTGGGAAGTGGAAACTCTTCAGAAAATAAAAGGAAGCGGGAGGAATATGTGAAGAAGGGAGGTGGTAGTTCATGCCACTCTTCCAGGCAGTTTTCATGTACATCTTATGATGCGAGATCAGTCATGTTCCACTAGTGTGGGAAACTAGGGGACATTAATCTAGAATTCCCACTTCCTTTGAAGCCCTGTTTCCAATGTGGAGGTCTAGGTCATTTTCAGCGCTTCTGCGGGGTGGAACATCCACTTCCGAGTAGGGCAGGGTCAGTGGCTTCAAGAGGAGTGTCGATATAGTCCGAGCCATCGAAGACTAGGGGATCTCGATTTAGAGGTCGTGGTGGTAGGGATGGGTCATCTTATGGACATATCTAGTTTAGGGAATAGCCACAGACTAGTTTTCTTCCTCAATAAGAGACTAGACATCTCCATGTCGTGGATCAGTCACCAGGCAGATCACAGGCGGGGCTGTCGACCATTCGAGGTATCGTTCTGATCACATCTTCTATAGTTGTTGCTACTTTTGACATTGGTGCCTCTGTTTCATAAATTTATACCAGTTGTGCGGACATTCTGAATTTATCAACTGATTTTTTGTCTTTTGCGATGGATTTGGTGACGCATCTGGGAAAGAAGAAAGAGCAGGGTCTCAGGTGCCTGTCATGTGCACTTTCTGTGTCAGGGGTCGAGATGGAGTGGAACCTCTTGGTCTTAGATATGAAACTTTTTGATGTCATACATGGGATGGATTGGCTAGTACAATTCCAAGAACACATTGATTTCTACAGATGATGAGTGAGTTTCACGACACCTGATGGGAGTTGTCGGGTTTTTTGTGGAGAATGGGATCCTCGGTCGGGTCGGGCAGGACCTCCACTCCTAGATTTGGTAAGTCTTAAATTTTAGTTATATTCACTCACACTAGAGGATGATATTATTTCCTCTGAAGGTTCACTACCTCATGTAGTGAATGAGTTTCTGGAGGTATTCCCAGATGATTTTTTAGGTTTTCCCCTAGAGTGGGATGTGGAGTTTTTGATTGATATGGTGCCGGGAACACAGTCAATATCACTTCCTTCATATTGCATGGTCCCCACCGAGAAAATGGAATTAATGATACAGCTGGAAGACTAAGAATCCAAAGGATTCATTCTCCTGAGCATCTCTCCCTGGGCCGCTCTTGTGTTGTTCGCAAAAAAGGATGATGGATCTCTCTGGTTGTGCATTGACTTCCAGAATCTGAATAAGGTAACAATTAAGAACAAATGCCATTTGACTAGAATAGATGATTTTATTGATTAGTTTAAGGGGGAAATTCGTTTTCAAAAATATACTTGCCTTCAGGATATCCTCAACTTAGGGTGAGAGAGTCAGATATACCGAAGACAGCCTTCAGAAGCAGGATTGGCCACTTTGAGTATTTGGTCATGCCCTTAAAATTGACCAATGCTCTAGCAGTCTTTATGAAACTCATGAATAGGGTGTTCCATCAGTATCTCAATTCCTTTTTTGTGGTTTTCATGGATTACATTATGATATACTCTGGCTATGTCGAGGAACACGAACATCACTTGAGGATTGTTTTGGGAACTTTATGGTATCACTACCTCTATGAAAAGTTGTCAATGTGTATATTCTAGATTAGGGAGGTGAAATTTCTGGGGTATGTGATCTTTGAATAGGGGGTTTCAGTTTACCCAAAGAAGATTAGTGTGGGTATGTCATGCTAGCAGCTGAAGAATGTGTTTGAGATCAGAAGTTTCCGTGGCCTGGCTGGTTATTACAGGAGATTCGTCCGGGATTTCTCTCGGCTTGCTTCACTGATGACCATGCTCACCCAGAAAGGGGGGAAGTTTGTATGGGGCTTAGAATGTCAGGAATCATTCGAGGATCTGAAGAGATGGTCTACTACCACCCCCATGCTGATTTGTTCAGAGTATGGAAAGGGATATGTGGTCTATTGTGAGGCTTCAGGTATGTGTCTTCGGTGAGTACTTATGCAAGATGATCACGTGGTGGTGTATGGATCTCGCCAGCTCTAACCACATGAAAGGAACTACCCAAACCATGGATTGCAGTTGGTAGTGGTGATGCATGAGTTGAAGACTTGGAATCACTACATCTTTGGGGAGAAGTTCGTGGTCTACTTTGATCACAAAATATTGGTCTATATATTCTCACAGAAGGACCTCAACTTGAGGCAGCGTCACTGGATCGAGTACTTGCAGGGTTTCGACCTTGACATCGTCTATACCCCAGGAAAGGGTAATGTGGTGGCCAAAAATTTGAGCAGAAGAGTTCCGGTGATGGATTTAAGTAAGTCCAGTGATGAGTGGACTTTTATGGGGATCTTTTCTCAAATGCATGTGGAAACCTGGGAACACAGTGGAGGTGCATTCTTGGAAAGTGTCAAGTTGAAACCATCTCTATTGGAGTTGATTCATTGGTAAAAACCCAGTGATGAGCTTTTTCAGTGGTAAAAGTAGTTTCTTAATTGTGGGGAGACATCCTCTGATTGGTCATCATCTCCCGAGGGCATATTGTTCTTCAAGGTCCGTTCAGTAGTTCCGTTATCTCGACGAAAGGTGATGATGGAGGACAACCACCAGTATCAGTGGGATATCCATTCGAGTTCCACCAAGATGTATTGTGATGTTTGTCGGTAGTTCTGGTGGCTTGGTATGAGATGAGACATAGCAGACTTGGTGTCGAGATGCTACACATGCCAGCAGGTGTAAGCAGAGCATTAAAGACCCTCCAGTTTGCTACATCCATTACCCATTCCTACTTGTAAGTGGTATGAGGTCACCATGGGATTCATTTTTGGCTTACCTCATACACCTCGGGGTAATAATTCCATTTGGTTGGTGATTGATCATTTGACCAAATCATCACAATTCATTCGGATTAGAGATATAACTAAATTGGATGAGTTGGGTCGTTTGTATCTTCAGAAGGTGGTGAGACTCAATGGATTTCTATTAGTGTTTGTCTCAGATAGAGACCCCTGTTTCACTTCTCGGTTTTGGGAAGGCCTTTAGAAGGCCTTTGGGTCTCATATTAAGATGAGCATGACATACCATCCTCAGACGAATGTTCAGACAGAGCAGGTGAATTAGATATTAGAGGACATGCTTTGTGTATGTGTCCTAGACTTTGGAGGTTCCTGGGATATCTATTTGGGATCAGTTGAGTTTTCATATAATAACAGTTACCAATCCTCAATTTTAATGGCTCCTTTTAAGGAACTCTATGGTCGGCCTAGTCGCCCCCCCTCCGTGTTGGGATGAGGTAGGTGAGACCTCACTGATGAGGCTGAGTCTTGTGTAATAGACATCTAAGAAGGTCAAATTTATCAGGAAGCGCTTTTTGACAGCTCAGAGTCATTATAAATCTTATGCTGACCATATGCGTCGAGACCAAGAGTTTTTTGTGGAGTGGCCCCTCGTCCGGCCCATCATTGATTGGGGAAGCAAGGGAAGCTGACGCCGCGATATGTCAGCCCTTTTGAGATCACCAAGCATATTTTTAAGGTGGCATATTTTTCAGCCTTACCTTCTCATTTGAAGACCATCCATGACGTCTTCCATGTCTCCCAGTTGAAGAAATACAACCCAGACCTATCCCATGTGTTGAGTTGGGAAGAACTGGAGATAGAGCCTGACTTGTCAGTTTTTGAGTGACCAGTGCAAATAGTGGACTCCCAAGAGAAGGTGCTTTGAATTAAGTCTATTTTTCTGGTCCTAGTTCGTTGAAAGCATGGTAATGATATACATGAGACATGGGAGCAGAAGTTATGGGTAGAGGAAGCGTACCCATTCCTCTTTTCCGATCAAGCATCATGTTGACTTTAGGGGACGAAAAGTTTTCATGGTGGGGATAATTATCACACAAATGACCTATTTTAAAGGTATTTTTCATTTAATTTCCATTCTTTCATTGTTTTGGAGGATTCCCATGCTTTTTTTGAGGAAAGAGCGAGTTTTCATGATTTGGGCCAAACCGTGAGCCCATTCCCAGATTTAAAAACCAATTTTGTTTCTTTTATAACTTTTTCATTTTTCAATATTTTTCACCCATTCCACTTCCAAAATGGCATCCCCTGACCTATTAACACTAAAATTTCAATTTTTAACCTGTAGTAATCCATAATAATGTTTTATTTTGTGTATTTATTTAAGTAATTGGGCCAGTCCGAAGGACCATTTCTAGTTTTTTTAATAAAATTATTTATTTAACAACTTATTCAATTTTAAGTATTTTTAGTGATTCCAAGTCTCACCAATTTCCACCAAATCCTGACACACTCCCATTATACTCCCACACTCTTTTAAGCTCGTATTCATCCGATTTAGTAGAGACCGTCATAGGGTGTCACAAATCATCCAAATTTGAAGAGGTAACTTATTTCCTTCATAACCCTATTGATTATTAATATATTTCCTCCATTCTAGCTCATAATTCGACCCTTCCTCCTCCTCTTCGAACCTAAAATCCATGGAATCCCTCCAATTCTCTCAAACCTCTCTGGAACCCCAGTTTAAAGGGGGATTTGGTGGAGGAACTTCAAAGAATCTCAAGTAAGTGTCTATCTTCCTTAGTTACTCCCCTTTACATGATGTTTCTTCCAATTTACATGATGTCAAAAATGACCATGGGGTAGGGTTTTGAACCTAGTGTTTAACCTTGGGGTTTATTGGTCATTTATTTTTTGTTTTAGGTTCAATATAAGACCCTCTTGGTGAGATGGTTGTGCGACAAGATTTTCGCACGATGATTCAGGGGTTTCCTTTGATTTCGTAGGTGATTCCAATGTTTATGAAATATTTATGTATTATCATATTTTCAGGTTTATATCATTTTTTTATTACTGTAAAAAGTATTTTTTGTGGTTTTTTTTATTTCAATTGAATTTTAAATGCCAATTTGGTGTGAAATTGGGGGTTTTCCAAAGAAATGTTTTATTGGTTTATTTGGGGCTGCCCTATAAATACTTATTTGTTTTTATTGAACTATAAAAGGGCTGAAAATAATTTTTATAATGTTTATCCCATTTTTTTGTTGATTCAAAAATGGTTTTTAATGGTGTTTGTAAAGAAAGTGATGTTTTGGTGCCACTTTTGTGTGAAAATAGAGGTTTTACAATATTATCACTTCTTATTTGACCTGGGGATGCCCTAAAATTGACTTTTTTGTTTTCATTGAGATTTATTTGGACTAATTTACTATTTTGGTAACTTAAAAGTGCACACATATTGTACAAGTGGGGTTTTTAAGGGGTTTTGTGTGCAAAACAATGCGGGATTTTGAGAAATTGTTTCATTAAAAATCAAAGTGTTTGTTGTGTGTTTTAAGTGGTATAAAATGAAATAGCTATTTTACATGGTGTATGTGATCAGTAGTGGTACTTTACATCAAAAATTATATGTTTTTCATGATTAAATTGTTTGATCACAAAGGGGGAATCCCTGGTACCTTGGTGGGGCGGTTGTGTACTAGTACGACTAGTGGACCAGATGGGTTTTGTCCCTGTTTCACCTAGCATTTGGATAATGAAAACTCTAAATAAACTATGTAGATGATGATTTGGGACCAATAGGTTATGGGTATGTTCTCTACTAGTGGCTTGTGCATGAGAATGGATTTTACTATGGTTAATTTACATCGAGGTATGAGGTACATGGGGCCCTAGACTATCTAGTGCCTAGGGGTGTTCTCGATTTTGTTGCTCATTGCATTATTTTTATTTTACCCTGGTCTTGGGGTGTTTTTGGAAGTAATTTAAAGTAGCTAAAATTTATATTTAAATGTGTTAATATTCTGAAATTTTAGCTTGAAAACTGTTTTCAATTGAAAGATTCACTTCTTGGAAATTATCACTACTTTTCGTTGCATATTAAAACTGCTTTATTTTTCACATTGTATTGCATGAACTTGGGAATCATTGGGTGGTATACTATTGAGCATAGGATCACACCATACTTACACCCCTTGGGTGTAAATAGACTTTATTATGCTTGAATCAAGTGAATGGATGACTATGGGTGACGGCGGTTCAGGGTGTTAGTTCTCATCCTTGGTGCGGAGTTATGAAGACGATTTGTGGGTGATGACCCCATGTTGTGTGGAGTCCTTGGGTATATTTTTCTTGTGTTTATTTGTGTCTTTGGGCCTTTTTTACTACATTTTAACTGATTTATTCAGTTTTGGATTTTTGTATAAACCTTTTTTGTTATGAATTTATCAGATTTAGTTTGTCAAATGTTTTTGATGTTTTATGTATACATATTTAGGTAAATTGTTACCAATCATAGATAAAAGATACCTAGGAGCTTTTTCATACCCGTGGGGATAGGGAATTCCATTCGGGACATGTCATGGGCAAGGATTGGTGCCAATATTGGTGGTGACTAGATTCAGCTCGTGACATCTTTTATATGTAGGGTATGTTCTTCTAATATTATTATCATTTTCTCATACCCTTATGATCAAGTTATGATTATGTATCTTCTTTATTTACCCTTAATAGGTATCTAAGTTCACCATTTATTATGTTTCCTTTACCTGGGTTATAAATAAAGGTTTTAGGTAGGATTACTAAATGGTAAGATCTTTGTGGGAAACATTTAAGATCATTAACCAAGTTAGAAGATTGTGTCCCATGTTTCCAAAGACACTGAACTATTACAATCCTTGGCAATTTAATTTTTTAATGTGATGAATATTCATCTAAAATGATGTAATATACATGTATTTTAATATTGGGTCTATATATTCCCCCTTTGGGTTCTTCTTTCAATAGAGGGAGAGGGAGAGAAGAGAGGTATAGAGAGAGGAGGTGGTTCTGTCAAAGTTATTTCTGAGGCTCAGATCAGAGTGTGGTGGATGCATGTGGAAGATTTGGTATAAATAATCAGTGGTTTCTATTATAAGGTAGTTACTTTTGATGTTTATCCCATAAATAATTGTATCATAGTCATTTTTATGTTTTTAAATTTATTTATGGATTGTTTGGGACCCCTAGTGGGTCAATTTAGGCTTAATCGGGGTGAAATGTGCGTTTTAGGAGGTTTTGTGGGGTATTCTTTTAGGAATACCCATGTACACTGTGTGAGGTTTAGAGAACTCATTTTGTGTGTTATTTGTGTTTGGAGAAGTTGACATTTTGAAAATACACACCATATACCAGGGGTACGCACTATATAGTGGTGACTTGAGGTGTGTTGGGGGGAACATGGTTGTGTAGGGTACATGGAAAGAACTCATTTGGCTTTCACACCATGTAAGTGTCCATTTCCAGAAATAACACATGGTAAGACCATGCATGGTACATGTCCAGGAACCCCATGTGTGGGTATATGTAGTGTATCAGGCATACACCTTGTGTAATTTGGAAAAGTACACACTGAATGACCAGAGGAACATGACAAAGTTGGACCTCTGTAGGTACATGCCGTTTACGTTTTCCTACCCTATAGTTTTTTCATGTTTTCAACCATGGTATAGGAATAATAATTTTTAGTATTCCATTATGATTATTTTTCCATATAGATTGAATTGGTGGAATCCTTTCAATTTTAGATGAATTTTGGATGGCGTTTCAGATGGGTGAGTTTTATAGAAAGATTTCCTTAAGGTTTGATTTTAGAATCCTCATAGGGGTTGAGTTATAAGATGTGAGGCCTTGGTGAGGGGTGTGATATGAGTGATAATCTTGGATCTAGTATAGCATGGTGATCTATTTGAGTTTCTTTGGATATATTTCAAAAAAAATGATCAAGGAATATCTAGCAAGAGATATTGTTTTTCTACGTATATTAGGTCTAGTTGATTGAGGTTATAGAAGTAGAGGAATTACTACAGTGATTGAGGATATGATCTATTAGAGCCCTTAAGTTGAGTTGGAACTGTGAGAAGGCAGTTACATTCATGCATCTTTGAGATTTTGACATGGGTTTGAGGGACTCTTGATGATACCCTAGTGGGATGGTTACTAATGAAATGATTAGTGGTAACTATAGTCGGTGGTTGAGAATTCCAATTTGAAATGATTTGTATTATATGAGGCACTTATTTTAGGTTTTCCTAGTTTGTGGTGGTGATAAATAATTTTATGAATTATTATATTATCATGCCTATGATTTTGGATTCCCTATGGGGCGATTTTTTGATTGAGGATTAGTTGGAGAAAACTGAAGGCCATTTGGGATGTTTTTTGTAATGGAATTATCTTGTTCTTTAGGATGAGATAGATAAACCCCTCATTGGGTGTCCGACTTTTCTATGGACTTTTCACTGTTTGAGGATGTTTTTTCTGGTGTAGAGTGAGAGAATGAGTTCATAACGGGAGTCCCTAGTAGGAGGTCACTTTATGTTGTAGCACGAGTGACTATGGGAGCCTTGAGTTTTGGTTTGGACTTGGGGTGAGTTGTTGAGATCCGGTGGTGGTTGTTTGTTAGATGAGGATATCCAGGGTGATAAGACAGGCTTACTGATTTATTTGACGCGATATGATTGATTCTATTAGTTCATCTATTTGGATGTGGGGTTTGATGTTGGATCATCCCACATTTTGTTTGTCCATTGACCGTGAGGTTTGAGGAAATTTATTCATAGGAATTTTGTTTGGGGAGGAGAACCTTGGGATATCATAGATCAAGAATTGGCCTTGAGTTTTGATCTATTTAAATTCTCCATCGGTTAGATGTTGTTAGATAGGATTAGGTAGCTAATATATGATCTGGATGAGTGAAACAATCTAGTTAAGTGTTATGACCTGGCTAATGGTTATGTGTTGTTGATATAGTAGGATCTTAGTGAATTGATTGGGTTCCTTGGGTTACTGTATCTATCAGAATCATGGTTAGATGAGATCCTCTTGGACCGTGCATCTATATGAACTATATTTTTTGGATTTCTAAGGGGATAATGTATTCTTTTGGGCCATCATTTAGAGCCTAATTTGTTTTTAAAGAATTTTAGTACATGAATGTTTCTTAAAAGTGTGGAGTGAAGATATATTGCCAGTTCGATCATGTGATTAGAGTCCTAGAGCTCGATAGATGTTATTCTTCATGTTAATTCCTATGGTTATGGTCTGGGTTCCATCATTAATTCTTATTAATCTAGACTTCTTATATAACTTATTTAGATTTGGAATATATGACGGTTTTCTTGTGGCAGGGTGATCCACTTATCATAAATCCTCTGGCATGGGATAGAGTGGGGGTAGATTTACCTCAGGTGTCTGATTATGAATTGCAGTAGGCTGTTTTCTTGCTCCCTCCTTTATTCTATACTATTTTTATTTATGAAATATATCATTAGACTTCAGTTAGGCTAGGAATATCACATCTTCATGCACTTATTATGACATCAGATTATAGGTTCACCATTGGGGGTGGCCTATTGATATTTATTTCTCACCCCCAATATATGAACCTCAGTGTGAATGCAGACCTAATGTCTAACTTCATGGTAGAGTATAGGTTTAGTGATGGATGGGGATGCAGCATAGTGTTTCTTATCAAGCAGGCCCACTCATGTGGAGTCTCAGGATCAAGTTGGTGAAACACGAGCATCATGTAGAACATGTATGTGATTCAGCTTGGCGTTAGAAGTCAATCTTTTTGTATTTTTTTAGTTTATTTTGTATATTTGTTCATCCTAGTTGGAGACTGTCTGTTGTATTTTTTTTATTAATTTGGGTCTATGTGAATGTATACTACATTTCATTTATTATGTCATGTAGTTGTTTTAGTTTATTTGTTTGGAGTACTCAATTGTTCATCCTTGTGTTTTAGTTTTGTTATTTTCCACTATTATTGCACTTTTACAAGAGATTATAGTCTACCCACTATATCTTTTAGACCCTCTACACTGATTAAAAGCCTCTAGAATTTAGGGAGGCATGCTTTAGGCCTTATGATGAGCCATATTGGGTGACATGTTAGGTCAAACTGGGTTGGTTTATTAAAAGGAATAACATTGAATACGTAGAGAGGTGTAAGAAACTATATGGAGAGTTCATGTATGTTATTTATGTTATATATATACATATCATTTTTTAATATTTTAAAGGTAATATTATGCCAACTATACATTACAAAATATTATAAATATGTATAAGAATTTAAAATTGATGATGGATTGATAGTTAAATATTTAAGTATGCATTTAAGTGATGAAGAAAGAGTTTCTACATCAAGGAATTGAACGTTATAGATTAATTTGAATATTGTTTGAATTTAGAATAAAGGATGTGTTTTTATCTCATTTATATTATGTGATAATAGATTTTATTATAAAAACATTATGAGTAAAATGAGATGAAGTTTTCTATACACATGGTTTATAAGTCATCAAATTTTATAAAATGTTTGAAAATAAGATAAGGATAAAAATGTTTTATCTAGTGTATATGATTTTATTAAATATAGTTATTAAAATATTAGGGATATGATGACACCACCCAAAATTGGAATATTTTAAAAAATAAAACCATCTTTTAAAATACTTTAACTAAAAACATAAAATTTATATGAGATATTATTGTTAATAGTTTATTTTTAGAATATTATCACAATAGGAAATACATGTTACTTCCTAACACAAAGGTGTTTTTGAATCCTAGCATGTTATTTTGAAGAAAATATTGTTTCTAAGAGGATATCTTGAGTATTCTTGGGCTTAGAAATGTTCAACGTATCCAAAATAAAATTTTAAACCATTCAGGTGTTAATATACTGAGATTTTATGATGCATTGGTAATGATATTTATGTAAATTGTTACATTTTATTACCAAAGTGATCACAATGATCTGTTTAAATAGAAATATTCCATGATGATGATGATGAACTTAAAAATAGTTATAAGTAGATTAAATTGTTATTGCCATCTTAACATTGGATGTTGTGATGTAAGGTTGTTTGAATAACCTTTTAAAGAGTTTAATATTGTGAATATGATTCCTAGTCTCACTATTATTTAATTAATCCTTTTTCCATATATTTTAATCAATAAAAGAGTTTAGTGGGAGATTTTATTTGATGGACACAAAGATATGTAATTAATTTTATATAGATGTAATGAGTTTAACAAAACCCTAAACAATAAAGTAAATATAGGACTTCTTTGGTGGTCAATTATATAATAATTGATCAGATAGATGCTTATGTGTACTTTTATAAGTATTTTTAAATGATTTTAATTATACGAAAAGTATCCTATTATTAAAATATAATCTCCATTTTATTATTCTTTTATATTGTATATATATATATATATTTATTTATAAAGTGAAATGATAATTAACCTCTAAAAGTATGACTTTTAATTTTTGCTAACTGATGTTAATTATGAAGTATTATAGGTTTTGATCAGATATTATAGTCAAAATGGGCAGCATTTCATATATATATATATATACATAAAATGTTAACAAGATGCATAATGGGGGTTTTCTGCTGGATGAACCACAAAGTATACTAAATATAGTGTTATACACTATGTCTCTCGGATGCGTTAGGTGCATGTTTCATTTTGAATCTTAATAAAAAAAGATAAAAAATATACCTAGAATGAGAAACTTTATACATTATTACCTTTCTTAAACCAACCTTGAAGATGATTTATCTATCACTTGGCTAGGTATGTTTTTAATAATGTCATCAGTTGAGATTAATCAAGATGAGATTTGTACTCTCATTTAAAGATTATGACATTTGACCCCCCAATTGAGATAGAATGAAGGAGTGTACATTTATACCAAGATAAGTTAATGTGATGTGATTATTTATTTGGTGAGGTTCATATGACATGATCATCCATCAATATTAATGACATTTGATATGTTCATTCACCCAATAAATTTATAATAAGAGAATTGAGAATGCATGAGTCACTATATGAGATCGATATACTTTGTATCCAATAATTACTTGATATTTTAAGAAAATGGATAATATGATTATGCATGAATCTATAGGATATATTTTTTTGTAATTGGTTTAAATAAAAATATATTTTATGTAGATTATACAAAATCCATTTGTAGCTTGAGTAACACTGATACTTTTCCAGAGGACACACTTTTCTTATATTTATGGATTGGAGAATTTTGCAACGTTTTAAATAATACAAAGGATTGTGATTTCACAATTTTTGGTTTATTGAATAGTTATTAATTTGTAAAAAACTTTTAAAGATTCTTTAATAATATTTCCATGTTTATCTAATAGGAGTTTTAGATAGATATCCCTAAATTATTTCTGATGAGGTGATGTGTGGTGAAATTGGTGATAGTTTTCTAAAATTACATTATAAATATCCAAAAAGAGTTTTGGATATGGTTTCACAAGTTATTTTTTATAATATAATATAAGATTTAATTATATAGAGTCTATGAAGCTCTTGTGAAAGTGAGGGATTATTATAGTATACCCTAAATCCTAAAGTATATATGATATATATTAGCCTATATTGTATTATATGATATAAGGGTATCATATTGTACAAAATTTATGAATTCAAGAAATATTTTGAGGCAAGATATGGTGATATCATCTTACTAACCGAAGTCATATTTTATTAAAAAATATGTTAATATCACAAGTTTTTTAATGTATTTTTATCCTATTCTATGATTGAGAAAGGTAGTCAATCACTAACTGCTAATTTTTCGATATCTTCCATGTATGCTACCACTAATTTTAAAATTTCATATTATAAATATTTTTTGGGAATAAATTGAATGTATTTAAATTTTAAATTCATTAATACTTGGTCAATGGTTATAAAAGGTAAGTACCCATAATTTTTTGTATCATTGATGGGGGGGGTGAATTAGTGATATTAGTTTTATGATTTATTCATTGAAATCAACCACTTTGAAAAAATAAAGTCTCATCCTATTTACTAATATTATCTCACCCTTTCCCATATGTAAGAAAATGAAGGCACAAAAAATAACACAAGGATTTTTTTTGAGTTTATACCCCTTCATTGAAAACCAACTCCTTTATATGATTGGTTATTCACCCCATGTCATATATTTTCTATAATGAATACAAGCGGTTATAATGTGTAGCCTCCCAAACCCATAGCAAACCTCTCAAACACCTAACCTCTCACTATTCTACCCAGAATTATTCTAGAACTACAACCTCTCATTGATTGAAAATTTATCACATAATTCGCATTCCTCACAACTGGATGGTGTTATTTATAATAGATCCACCAGTTCCTCAAAGGATCTTCACAACCTACCAAAAATGTATTCAATTCTTTCCATAATCTCATGATGTAGAAATTAAGCCTTGGTTTTCCTCATGTCCACATTTCTATATATTCTTGAGGATTAATAGAATTAATTACTCATTATCCAAGTGATATTATTTTTTTTTGGGAAGGATAGAGTTCCTAATTCACTCCTCCTTCACAATATTCAACACAACTGTCACAATTTTAGGCTAATTCTTAGTTATCAGTCTCTTCTATGATAGAAATGTATCATAATAATTTTTATTCCTTGATGCATATGTTATTATTCTTGGATACAGTCAACTTATTAATACAAAACATAAATTATATGTTTTTATTTTAATTTAGGCTCGATTTATCAATTAATCCATTTCCAAATCTTTCTTTATTATATTGTTTAGTTCATGTTCACAATGATAATATTGTTTCCATATTAAAATTATGTACACTACTTGATTCTCATTGGTAGGTGATCTTATCATTAAAACTGGTATATATTTTCTAGTTTTAATTATTAAAAATATCTCATTCAGATCATAGCCAATATATTCATTAAAACTTCCCTAAATCTTAGGATATTTCTTTCTCCAAGTGATTTATAAAATTTCTATCTATTTAATTATTTCTCGCATATACATGATTATAACGACCCAATGCTTTATCAATGGATATAACCTTATTATAACTATTTCATATAATAACAATAAATCAAAACTCTTGGAACAACTAAGTAATATGTGACCTTTAATAATAGTATTGTCACTTCTATGATTTGAATTTCAAAAATCTAATATACACGGTTGCGATAAGTAAGATATTTTGAGTCTGAAGGAACAATCTTATTTTTTGGTGTATAATAACCTACCCTTATGAATAGTAACCTACCCGTATGAATAGTAATACGACCCTTATGAATAGTAAATCATCCAAAATAATAGTAACCACACCCTAGAATGTATAAATATAATTTAGGCATCTTATAAGTGATAATATGACCATAGTAAAAGTATTGGTATTTTTGTAAGTCATAAATAATTAATTACAATTAATTAATTAATTAAAAATAAATGTATTTTCCTAAAATGTGTTCATAAATTAACAATTTTATATCTTCTAGTATTAAGATAATTTTATAATATCTTATGTAGTTTCTGAAAATAGTATAAAATCAGTTATAGTTTTAAAATATGTTCTTTTAAAGAAAATTTTGATTTTAATTAAATATTAAATTATTAATATTTAAAAAATTATTTTTTAAAATTGGATTTTATTTTTAGATTCTACATGTTGAAAAAATAGTTTTGGTGAATTATTTGGGATTTTTCTAAAATACTGGAATTTTTAATGAATAGTAAAATACGGTAATTTGCCGTATATATACATTATAAATTAAATGCACTATTACTATCATCATAGCTGAGTTTAGAAACCTTGGTTTGAACACACATTCACATATTAATATTTTTGGACATTTAATCATCATTATTTCTTGTCATATGGAAAAATAGTAAACTAATGATTAAAATATTAAGAATACCCTCCTCTCCTCCACTATAAAAAACACCCACACTCCCCTCTTATCTTCACTCCCCTAAAGCCTTGTGCCTTGCATAAATTCTGCTAAAATATCTCCCCAAGTTTTTTACCCACATCTATAATCCCTTGGTATCCTAAAAGGGCCAAATCCTCTCCCTTTAAGAGGCTCTCAAGAAAAATTAATTCAAGAGGTAACTTCCTCTTTTCAATTCTTTTACTTTATATTCATGTTTCTTTATTTTCATTTCTATCCTTACCTCACCAAATAAAAATGTTATGAAAAATCCATTAACTTATATATACTATAATGTTTTTATAAAAATGTAATAAGTTATTATCATCTCTCCTTTACCCTTCTTTTATACCAGTTGTAAAAACACCATCCAAGATGTGTTAATTTACCACATTCAGGGATGATGTGTTTTCAATTTCCATTACCGAATTTAATTATAGTCATTAAACCATTATTAAGGTTGAACCAGACTATAATATATGTATTATTTCTCATATATGGTTCTGGAATCTTTTTTTACACATGGTTTTGATTTACAAATCAAAATGTGTTATCTGTGATTAAAAACTGCCAATTAACCCAAAAGGTTATCACTAATTTTTTATATAATGATTCAACTTAACTCCAAGTAAAAAAAATTAAATTTAAAACCATGTAACATTTTTTATTTTCAATAATAAAATATTACTCCAATTCTGAAAAACCATCTTCATGTTAGATGATTATCCGTTCACGTATATAAGTAAGACGATCATGAAACAAACAGACCAAAACAATGAAATTGAACCTCTTAACCCATCAAAAGGCCATGAATGAACATAAAAAGTTTGTAATAAATCAATTAAATGTAAAATTGGTATGGTTATTATTAATTAATGAACATAATATGATTATTATGTTCATTAATATGATGTGGAGAACAACATCAGACTTAAGGTAAGGGATTTTACCTGAACCTACATTACTCCTTCGGGTTATTCTTACTCTCTTTTTCCCCAAATAAAATACTATAACATGTTTATGTAAATATTCTAATTTCTGTTTATATTTACACACTCATGTGTAATGGGACAATCATAATTCTCTTTCAGTTATATATATGTTTTTAAGTGGTTCACTCTTCAATACTTCCCGAAAAGAAAATCTCTTTAAGGGAACTTCCCGAATTCATACCCAATATGAAGTGAACTCTACCATATGTTTTAAGCCACCATTTTATTTATAAAACCATTGTTTTTATTATTAAAACCTTATAGGATAACTTATGTTTTTGTATAAAGTATCATTACATTTTCTATTTTATAAGATTGTTAGTGTTTTCCTTAAAACCGCACTAAAATGTTTTAATGTTAAAAATTCTTAAGTACTCTTTTTACATGTTATAAATTCTATTTGAAATAACTTATTATGACATATACCTATTATTATATAAATACTTGGATTTTTCATGTACTTTTTAATTATATGGAATTATTATGAGTCTGCAAAAATTGACAGCACATGATTCCGAGAGCCGGTGTTCCTGGAATGAATTTATTAACTTTTTTTAAGGTACGTTCAATAAACGCGCAAGTGGAATTTTCTAATTATTGAACCGTTGCTTGTATTAAACATCTGAGGGTACCGTTGAGTCCGCAACACTGGGATTTTCTTAAGGAAGACTTCACTTTGACAATAGTAGGTCTGGAGAAAAAGTTAGATTTTGGGACTTTTTAAAGAATAATAAAATAACATAGTTATTTTATTTTCTTTAAATATTATCCCTCCAATGGACAAGTGGAAACATGGGACCAGTGACGTGTCAAGCCATTAAATGGATTGACCCTTAAAATCCTAAGTAACTACATCATTGGGAATTAGGAAGGTTCCAAATTAATGAACCCTCATAAATCCCAAAAACGTTAGACAGCCTCCACTCTCATATTTATATGGAGCTTGGGGAGAGGTATCGACACTGATTCACCAAACAAAGAAGTACTGACAATGTTACGCGATGCCAACTCCTTGGAGGACAAATCTAGTTTTAGCGGGTGATGAAGGGTGACACCTAACCACAAACCAAAGGACAACGTACGAGAAACGTCATTGGAACATGTTGTGGGAAAGATGAATGCTGACACTTCCAAGATCGCAGGCATTCTCCATCATTCTTAAGGTAGGGGTTTATCTTGTTTTAAGTTCCATAGTGATTATTAAATCTTTTAATCATCCCTCATGATTAAAAGATAATGCAGAGGGTGCGGACCGAATGAACCCGACCCAGACCCAATGCTACCCTTGCGTTTTCCATGGAAGACCGCCAGTGCGGCAACACTGACTTTCTACGATGGAGGAGGTATTCCATAATGCAGCATAAGAGGAGGCTGTGACATTAAGCCACGACGGTTGGTGGCCGCAGAGGAGGTGTGGCATGCCGTCGCGCACCACCGTTGAGCAAAGGGTCTCGGATGAAGCCGTGGCAGGTGAAGGCGGTGGTTGGAATGAGCCACCTGTGAGGAAGGAGGGCGGCGCACCTGAGCTGCTGGAGGAACCGGCCATGACTCATCAGCCGCTACGGTCGAAGGAAGTGGCTGACAGACCGACCGTCCGCGGAAGAGAAGGGTGGCACGACCAGCTCACCACCGGTGAGCAAAGTGGTCGTGACAGAAGCCGCGAGGGGGGGGGGGGGGACCCGTACCTTCGGGACATTCCACAACGACCAGGTAGTGCTCACATGGTGCCACTATTTCACAAGACTAATGGCCTCTTGGAAGTTCAGGAAGTCCGAGGGTCTCACCCACCACATCGGTTAGAGAGAATCCCACAGCCGGCGGGTCATACCTGCCCAGCAGGCCACCTTCCTAGCGGGCCGCCTGCCCCCAGACAGTGCGCCTTATAGGCCATGCCCCCTTTCAGACTGGGGCACCCCTTACAGGCCGGTCCAGACCACAGCCTAGCAGGCCAAACCCGCCACGACCCATTCCAACTGGGTTGGACCCAGACCGGACCTGGATCCAATCAGGCCCAGTTTCGCTTAAAGGGCCATAAACTGATAACCGACCATCTGTTTGACGGACAATATGCGGCACTAAGACCTTTGGAGAGAGACGATCCATTTGGTATAATCTACTTTCATTTTGGGGAAAATTGGAGTATGACTAGGTTGGATCGAACCTGAATCCAACCGGGCCCTTAGAACTAAAACACTTAAAATTAACAGACTGGGTGTCCTATTAACGCACCCTCTATCACGTTGGAACCCTTACGACATGGCAGTCCTTTGGGTTACACCTTTTTGGAGCTTATTTGAGGTCGAGGTACGATCAATATCTCGAGTAGCAGTTTCTACAGAACTTTAGCGCAACGAGTGTGAGGAAACCAGTGGCTGGATGTAACATGAAGAAAGAAAATCAATACAGTGTGGGTCTGTATCTATCGATCCTATGGGGGTCAGAATTTTTCGATCCTATGTGGGTCAGCATCAAACGATCCTATTTGGGTCATAATCTATCAGATCTTGTGTGGGTCTGTTCTTAGATATCCTGTGTGGGTCAGCGCATACTGATCCCGTGTGGGTCAGATCTTGTGTTGGTCAGCGGGGGTTAGTAGATATCGATCCTGTGTGGGTTAGCACCAGTGCTACTTAAGAGATTAAGATAATCTAGCCTTACGACTAATCATTTTTACTTCTGTACTTAAGTTATAATCGGTGTGAGATAAGTCCTTTACCTTCATGGTGTTATCTTCGCGGTGTTACCTATATGGTATTTTTTTCTTCTTGGTATTACCCATGTGTTACTTCTACCTTCGTGGTGTTGTCTTCATGGTATTACCTGTACGATACTTCTATCTTGGTGGTGTTACCTGTGTGGTACTTCTATCTTCGTGGTTTTACCTTTGTGGAAATCTTCTCTCATGTATGAGATGAGTATATATTGATAACCTAGGTATTTGTATGGGAATATACCTAAGTAGAGTTGATGTCTATTACTTCATGCTTGAGATGGAGGTCTTTCATTTTGGTTCTTCCGTTATGGAACTCTATGAGACCTACGGGGATCTCGGGGTCCCTACTGAGTATTGTTATACTCACCCTTGCACGGGCTACGCCCGCACCTTGTTGTGTCTTGTACAGACGACAGACAACATTGATCGAGGCTGAGGGAGACAAGATTGGATGGTACCTGGAGGTGGACTATATGGTGTGATGTGACACAAGGACTACTGTTCATGAGATGTACCTACCCATCTGGTAGGATCAATGGTGGATGATCTAGGAGTTGTTTTGTACTTTTCAGTTGTATTTGTACCTTTCAGTTTTACTTGTACTTTTTTAGTTGGGCTGGTATTCTGGCACTATTTACCTTCAACACTCTTTTTAGTACAGTAGTTTACTTCGCGGTTGCCTTCTAGTTAGTGTGTTTTTACTCGTTTACAGGAAATGACTTCCAGTTATAGGGATACGCCTTTTTGGTGCTTGTCGCCAGCACCTAGCCTATAGAAGGTGGGCTTGGGATAGTCATGGCACGGGCACTGGGGGATGGGCCGTGAGAAACTGGTATTAGAGGAGTCAGTTATACCGAAGAACTAGGACTATGATCTTTTCTATGTTGCAATTGTGTTAAGTTTTATGAGTGTGGTTTTTAGTTTGGGGAATCTAGTGTTGGTGCAACGACCGGCGTATCCGTACACCAGGACCCTGAATTCTAATTTCGGATTCAGTGCACCAAAACACTTATTGCTTGTTTTTTTGAAAAGTTTTTCCTTTTGATTTAATGGAATCAGCTCACCAGGTATAACTTATTTACAGTGGCCCACATGTATTCTTCCAGGATACTTCCATGTAGACAGCCAGCCAGGATTCCTGGGATAGTACGTGATGATAGACCACTGAGTGATGAGGCTTCGGTGCAGGGACCTCTTACGGTGTTAGCGGCTTCAGGTGGTGTACCAGTAGCACCACAACCCATTGGGAAGAATATGAAACCAGCCCCACCAGCAGAGGGTGCATGCCGACTGAGTGAATTGCATGAGTTTCGGCAGTAGAGGCCTCCGAGGTTCCGAGGAGAGACACATCCAAAGGCGCCTGAAAAATGGCTGGAGGCTGTGGCCAAAGTTTTTCACTTAGTTTGGACACTAGAGATCTGATGGTGATCCTAGCTTCCACTCTCTTCCAGGGAGTAGCTGGAAGATGGTGGAGCATGAAAATCCTGTTATCAGATGAGGCAAACCTCATCTGGGTGGATTCGAGGGAATTTTCAAGGTATATTTTGTCCCAGTGACTCTACGCTCAGTGCATATATAGGAGCTGGTGCACATATAATAGGGTAACATGACTGTGGCCCAATACTCAGTGAGATTCACTGATATCTCTTACTACTCCACCAATATGCTACGAGACCCTTTCTTCAGGGCTCAGAACTTTGAGTAGGGTCTCCGACGTGGGATCATAGAATCAATGATATCGCTCAGCATACTGATGTAGGCTGGGTTATGAGAGCGAGCACTTTTGGTGGAGTGCTTCCTAGCTGAGCAGGCACTGATAGCGAGAGCCACCAGCTGATGTAAGGTAGCAGAGTCATCTACAACAGATAGTTGGAAGATTACATAGGGTCCCAAGTAGGCCAGGCCTTCTAGTGGATGACCTCAGGATACAAGGTCCATGGTTCGGGGCTCACGGGACAGAGGAGGAAAGATGAGGAGCAGGCAATGCTACTCGTGCGGCGGGCTGGGTCACATGGCTCCCGACTGCCTGACCTACCATGCGGATGACCAGTAGATGGTCGAGGGACCACCGAGGCAAAGGAAAATATTCAATCAAGGAGGTCCGTAGGTCGCAGACAGACATGGCAGGGGAGATGGTCGCACAACAGGCAGTGGGCGGTGATTTGAGGTTTTACTGCCACCACCTCCAGGTTGTCCACCCCAACCACAGAGAGCGGGAAGTTAGGGACGAGCTCAAATCCAGGCAGATGAGGCCTACGACCACGTTGCTCTAGATATGATTAGAGGTATGATCTGTGTCTTCTCTACCTCATATTTGGTACTTATAGACACAGGTTCCAATCAATCATTTATTGACATGTCCCTCGTTCCGAGCTCGAAAATTACGATGGAGCCATTGGCTCAATCCTTAATTCCCGAGACTCCTACGGGAGGGGATTTGATGATTACACACTGATACTGATAGTGCAATGTTACTCTAGGAGGTGAGAGATTTGGATGGGATCTTATAGTATTAGTGTCGAGGCCTTACAACGTCATCTTGGGTATGGAATGTTTATACATAGTCCATGCCCAGATAGACTGTATTAGGTGAAAAGTGTTGTGTGTCCATGAGGATGGCTCCAGGTGTTTCTTCACCGATAAGAAGGAAACTTTTCCATCACATGATGGACTTACTCAGGGGAGGGTGCCACCAATCACACATCATTTGGCTAACCTTACCCTCGGTGTAGTAGATGTTGATAGTCCAAGGTATCTTGTAGTGGTGGAACAGTTTCCTGATATATTTCCTGATGATGTTCCGAGACTACCTCCTCACAGAAAGGTAGAATTTTATATCGACATGTACCCTGGGAAAACACTGATATCTACACCAGCATATCAGATGGCTCCCACTGAGCTTCGTGAGTTATAGGTATAGTTGGAGGGCTTGTAGAGGAAGGGGTTAATAAGGCCCAATGTTTCTCTATGGGTAGCCCCGATTTTGTTCGCTAATAAGGCAGATATGAATTTGAGACTCTGTGTAGACTATCGACGCCTGAAACAGGTGACTGTGAAGAACAAGTATCGACTTCCGAGGATTGATTATCTTTCTGATTAGCTGAATGGAGCTCATTGGTTTTCAAATATAGTCCTCTGATCATTCTATCATCATCTCAGGGTACGATATGAGGATGTGTAGAAGACGACCTTCAAATGTCGGTATGGCCACTATGAGTTATAGTTCATGCCATTCGACATGAGCAACACCCCTACAGTGTTGATGGGACTCATGAACAAGATCTTCCAGCTATACCTTGATCTTTTTTTGATAGTCTTCATCGATGACATCTTGATATACTTGGAGGCGAAGGAGGAGCATGCCTATCATTTTCAGATAGTTCTGGATACCCTTCAAGAGCACCAACTTTATTGTAAGCTCTTGAAGTTCCAATTCTAGATATGATAGGTCCAATTTATGGGACACGTTATCTCAGAGGCTATAGTTGCAGTGAATGTGATGAAGATAGAGGATGTGCTTGCTTGGGAGACACAGAAGACTGTGATCGAGGTGTGGAGTTTCCTAGGGTTGGATGGATACTACCATAGATTCGTGCATGACTTTTCCAGAGTTTTGGCACCCTTTTTAGCATTGACAATGAATGGATTGTCCTTTGAATGAATAGAGAGATTCCATCATAGTTTTCAGGATCTGAGGCAGAGACTGGTGAGTGCCCCCATCTTGAGGCTACCAGAAGAGGGCGTTAGGTATGTAGTCTAATGCAACCCATTAGGGACTGGACATGGATGTGTCTTGTAGGGAGAGTGAGCAATGATCGCATATGGCTCATGATAGATGAGGAAACATGAGAAGAACTACTCTACCCATGACCTGGAGCTAGCTGTAGTGGTCTTCGCCATGATGATGTGGTGAAATTACTTGATGGGTGAACGTTTTACAGTTTACTCTGATAACAAGAGTCTCAGGTATATCTTATCTCAGAAGGACCTGAACCTAATATAGTGGTGATTGATCAAGTTCCTCCAGGACTATGACTTTGAGATAGTCTATAATCCTCGAAAGGGGAACGTGGTAGATGATGCCCTTAGTAGGAGGTCTGGTCTACAGTTTCTGAGTGAGGTGACACAACAGCTAGTCGTGATGCAGATATCCTTCATAGATAGAGATGGGGTAACTTACCTCCAGTCTATGACTGTCACTCCCCCACTTCTTCAGCGAGTTCGAGAGGCACAACTTGGGGACTTTGTCTACAAGGTTTGACGTGCTCAGAAATCCTCAGGACAAGAACCTGATGGATTTTATGAAGGTGGGGAGAATATCATCCTATTCAGAGGATAGACCATGGTACCAGTGGCGCTATGAGAGGAGGTGTTGAGGGAGTTCCATACATACTATCTGGTGATACATCCTGGAGTGGCGAAGATGTACTAGGACCTCTGACATCAGTACTGGTGGCTAGGGATGAAGAAGGTAGTGGTAGAGTTTGTTTCATGATACATCACTTGTCATCAAGTGAAGTCCGATCTTGAGGTTCCAGCAGGCTTATCTCATCCACTAGATGTGCTAGAGTGGAAGTGGGATGGTATATCAATGGACTTTGTGATAGGGCTTCCACGTACTTCTAGGGAACTTGATTCCATATGGGTGATAATCGCCAACTCTCCAAGTCGGCCCACTTCCTACCTATCTTAGAGCAGGGATTAGTAGAGGGCATGTGACGCCTCTATATATAAGAGATTTTGAGACTTTATGGGGTTCCATCGAAGATCATATTTGATCGTGACACACGTTTTACATACCGTTTGTGGAAGGGATTACATGAGGTGTTCAGGAATTAGCTACGTTTGAGCACCGCATTTTATCCTTAGATGGATGGTCAGATGGAGCAGACCATATAGACACTGGAGGACATGCTTCATGCTTGCATCATAGATTTTTACCGCAGTTGGGAGGATCACTTTCCCTTGGTGGAGTTCACATACAACAAAATATATCACTCCACCATTGGTATGGCACCATTCGAGGCCCTATATAGTCAACCTTTCAGATCACCTCTATACTGGACAGATCCTGGGGAGTCATCACGTATGGGTCTACAGTTGGTACGGGCTACCACTGAGAAGTTGAAGATCATCTAGGAGTGAATAAAGAATGCACAGAGCAGACAGAAGTCTTATGATGATAGGAGGTAGAGACCTTTGGAGTTTGAGGAAGGAGACCTTGTCTTCCTACGAGTCTCACCTTGATGATGGTTATAGAGATTTGGCTGAGACAACAAGTTATCACCAAGGTTTATCAGAACATTTGAAAAAATTCAGAGGATAGGTTAGGTGGCATACCGCTTGATACTTCCAACGTAGTTGGAGAGGGTGCACAGAGTCTTCCTTGTATCCCAGTTAAGGAGATACGTGCATGACCCGTCTCATGTTATCAACCATGGTGAACTAGACCTTGATAATGGGGAGATGTTTACCGAGGTTCTAGTAGACATTTAGGATCAACAGGGGATAGTCTTTCATGGATGAGGAATACCTCTGGTGCACATTTGTTGGCAGCACGAGAACCTCCAAGAGAGAACATGGGAGCGGGAGGCTCATATTCGTGCTCAGTACACCCATTTGTTTCCTTAATCTATGTTTTGGCTATTGGGGACAAAAAGCATTAAGGTGGGGATATTATAAAGGCCCAGATTTAACATGTAATTTTTTTAATTATATGAAATTATTACAAGTCTTAAAAAATTGACAGCGCATGATTCCGAGCCCTGGTGTGCCCGGAAAGAATTGCTGAACTTTTTTAAAGGTACGTTATGTAAACACATGAGGGGAATTTTATAACTTTTGAACCGGTGCATGAATTACAAATCCAATGGTACCATTGAATTTATAGCGCCAAGATTCTCTTAAGTGAGACTTCTATTTGACCTCAATAGGTCTGGAGAAAAATTTAGATTTTGGGACATTTAAAAGAATAATAAAATAACTTAGTTATTTTATTTTATTTTTATCTTTTTACTCCAATAGAAAAGCGACAACATGGGACTGGTGATGTGTCAAGCCATTAAATGGCTTGACCCTTCAAATCCCAAGTAACCGTGTCGTTGGGAATTAGGAAGGTTCCTAATTAAGGAACCCTCATAAATCCCATGAACGTTAGACACCATCACCGTCTCCTATTTATATGGATCATAGGGAGAGGTATCGAGAGTGATTCACCAAGAAACAAAGTACTGACATAGTGTCGCGACGCCAAACCCTTGGAGGACAGAGCTTGTTCCAGTAGGTGGTGATAGGTGATGCCAAACCACGAACCGAAGGACAACATATGAGCGGCGTCGTTGGAAGATTGTTTCAGGAAAGACGAATGCTGACACTTCCTCGATCGTGGGTGTTCTCTATCATTCTTGAGGTAGCTGTTTATCTTGTTTTAAATTCCAAAGAGATTGTTGAATCCTTTAATCTTCCCTCATGATTAAAAGATTACGCAGAGGGTGCAAGCCTAACGAACCCGGCCTAGAACCTCCATTACCTTGCTACCCTTGCGTTATCTGTGGAAGACCACCGTCACAATATCACCAACCAGAAACGATGGAGGTGGTGTGCCATCATGTGCCGCAAGAGGAGGCCGTGACATTAAACTGTGGCAGTTGGTGGAGCGGTCGGCACCATCCGACCACAAAGGAGGTGTAGCGAGTCATCACGCACCACTTGTGAGCTTGTGGCCGTGGTTGAAGTCACGACAGGTGAAGGCAGTGCCCGACACTGGCCAGCCACGAGGTAAGAGGGTGTCACACCCACACCGCCAGAGGAATCGACCACAGCTTGTTAGCTGCGGCAGTCAGAGGAAGCGGACGACACACCGGACGGCCGCGAAAGAGAAGGGTGGTGAGACCATCACACCGTTGGTGAGGGAAGTGGTTGCGGCCGAAGCCGTGGCGGAGGGTGAATCTTCACCTCTGGATGGTTCTGCGATGAACGGGTGGCGTCCAGGTGGTGTCGTCATTTCACAAGCCGAATAGCCTCTTGGTCATTCAGAAAGGTCGGGAGTCTCACCCCCACGCCGGTTAGGGAAGACCCCACTGCAGGCCGGGCTGGACGGCTGCACCCCCCAGCGGGCCGCCTGCCCAGTAGGGCCTGCGCCTAGCTGGCCACCCCCTTGAAGGTTGGGCCTCCCCCTTGCGGGCTAGTCTGTGCCCCCTTGCGAGCCAGGCCATTTCCCTTTGCAGGCCAGGCCGCTCCGCCTTGCAGGTCGGTCCGCACCCCCTTACGGGCGGGCCACGCCCCCTTGTGGGTCAGGCCGCGCCCCCTTGAGGGCCTGGCAGTGCTCCCTTGCGGGCCAGGATGAACCGTGTCCCAGTAGGCTGAGCCCACCGCGGCCTAGTCTAGCTAGGTCGGACCCAGACCAGGTTAGGGCAACCCGAACCATGTCGGGTCGGTCTGACCGTGTCGGACTGGACCAGGACCTAACTATGCCTAGTTTTGCTTAAAGGGCCATAACATGAGAACCAGAAATCCGTTTGATGAACCGTCTATGAAAATGAGACCATTGGAGTGAGACAGTCCTTTCAGTATACTCCACTTGCCTTTTGGGTATAGTTGGAGTAAGTCTGGGTTGGATCGAACTCGAATCTAACTGGGCCCTCAGAACTAAAATGATTATAACTCACAGACCAGGCGTCCGATTGACGCACCGTCTATCGCATTAGAACCCTTAAGATATAGCGGTCCTTTTGGTTACTCCTTTTTGGATATTAGTTGTGGTCTAGGTACAACCGATATCTCGATGGGTAGTTTATACGGAACTCGAGCTCACCGAGTGCGAGGAATCCAGTGGCTAGCTATAACGTGAAGAAAAAGCATCGATATCATGTGGGTCAGTATCTATTGATCCTATGTGAGTCATCATATATCGATCCTGTGTAGTTAATCATCTATTAGATCTTGTGGGGGTTAGTTCTCATCGATCCTGTGTGGGTCAGTGCATACCGATCCTGTGTGGGTCAGATCCTATGTGGGTTAGTGGGGGTTAATACCTATCTATTCTGTGTGGGTCAGCAGTAGGGATACATAATAAAATAAGATTATCTAGCCTTAATTCTAATCATATGTACTTCTGTACTTAAGTTATACATGGTGTGATCTTTTACCGTTGTAGTGTTATCTTTATGGTGTTACCTATGTGTTACTTCTATCTTCATGGTTTTACCCGTGTGGTACTTCTACCTTCATGGTGTTGTCTTTGTGGCGTCACCTGTGTGGTACTTCTTTCTTTGTGGTGTTACATTTGTGGTACTTATACCTTCATAGTGTTACCTTTTATTAATATTTCCTCATGTATGAGATGCATATATCTTGATAACATAGGTATATGTATGGGCATATACCTAAGTAGAGTTTATGTCTATCACTTCGTGCTTGAGATGGAGGTCTTGCTTTGTGATTTTTACTTTGTGGAACTATAGGAGAAGTACGGGGGTCTTAAGGTCCCTATTGTGTATCACTATACTCACCCTAGTACAGGCTATGCCCGAACCTTGTTGTGTCTTGTGCAAAAGTCAGATAACATTGATCTAGGATGATGGAGAAAAGACTAGACGTTGCCCAGAGGTGGACCATTTGGAGTGACGCGATATAGGGACTATTGTTCATGAGCTATACCTACCCTTCAGGTAGGTTCTTAGGTGGACGATTTAAGAGTTGTTTTGTACTTTTTAGTTGTATTTTTACTTTTCAGTTGTACTTGTAATTTTTCAGTTGGTCTTGAATTTCAACCCATTTACTTTCAGAACTCTTTTTACTACAACAGTTACTTCTTGGTTGGATTCTAGTCTATTTGTTTGTACAAGTCTAAAGGCAATGCCTTCCCGTTATAGGGAGACGCCTTTCCGGTTCTAGTCACTATCCAATGGACTATGGAAGGCGGGCTTGGGGTAGTCACGACATGGGCATCGAGGGATGGGTCTAGACATATGCCTTATGAATGACCATGCTTTATTTAATTCCATTTCTTTCATGGACACTTGTATGATACACCCATTCATTATGCTTTTTGACATGATTATGATACCCATTTCTTTTCGTGGGCACCCTTATGTTTATGTATGATTGATTATGTATGACTATTTATATGGAATTCATATTCATGAACATGTTAAGATGGGAGTGGCGAGATAGTGCTAAAATTCATTGGGTAAAGTTGAGTCTCATGATATTTTATGTGGAACTGTCTTGCCGGCTTCCCTTGACTTGTGCTACCATGTGCAACAGTCTTCGTGGTTAACATTGACTTGTGATAATATATATGAGATGAGCATTGAATCATGCTAAATTCTTGTTTCATATTGCTTTTATATTACAATTAATCCATGTTAATAAGATCCCATGTTTATATGTTATGATTCCATGTGTTCCATATATTTTATTTTCATTATGCCATTTTTTCTAACCCATGTGCGAAAGATTTATTCCAATGTTTTCCCTTAATGGGATTTTATATCATCCCTTTTTTCATGTTATCCCAAGGTTAACCTATGAATATTTATGAGCACAATGGAAATTAGGATCTATTAATGAATATTAAATGAAGAATTTTTTTATTTAGTCCCATGTTTTTGGTTTTATGTACCTAGTATTTCAAGACATTAGACTTCATGATCTTTGGCTTATAATATGATATTTTGTTATTATTAAAATAATGTAATGACATGTGTAAAAGTCTAGGGTTAATATAATGATAACATGAATCAACCATCATAATATGAGAAATACTTTTTCAACATGACTTTTGTAACACCCTGAGATTTTGTGAAATATTGTTTTTTCGAATTAATTTAATATATTTGATATTTTTATTTTCAGAAAACATTGAATATAGTTTTTTATATTAAATCACTAATTTTGGTTTGGGTAAAATATAATCAAGAAATATATTATCTTTTTCTACATGTAGCACTGACTTGTCTTTCATTACACGAAACACCGGGTTTCTAAGAAAAATCAATTAATGGTTATAATTATTTAAATGAGGTAGTTATAACCTAACTAATAAACTTAGTAATATGAATATAAATTTATATTTTTTAAATATTATTTATAATGTTTTCATATAAATAAAACATATTGATAATAAAACATGTAATATTAGTAAATTCTTTATATGTTTAAAAACACTCTTTTCTCAAATAAATTATTTTTATGTCCCTCTGTGAACAGTAATAAAAATAATTTTAGATAGTCATAGAAATTTAATTTGTTAAAATAAAAATTAATTTTGAATTCATAATATCAAAATTATCATTGGGTGAGTTTTTTGTATTTTTCTGAGAGGTTTCATTTTTTGATGAATAATAAAAATACTATATTTTAGTCCCCTGCCTCCTCATACACACCTACTAATCTTAGGAACAAAATAGCACCTCCTGTTATCCTTGCGGTTTTAGGTGACCAGTGTGCTTGTATCCCACTACACACAACTAATGGGGGAGGAGGCCCTATTCGTTCTCAGAACCATACAACTTTACAGGGTAGGGATATCATCAGTTCTATTACTATTTTGGAGATACAACCCACTATTAAACGTGAAATTGTTCCTGCTTCTCCTGAGGTCACATGCAACCCACTTATTTCTATTTCTAGAGAAGATAGTGACAGAAAATCCACAGGTCCCTATGAAGTCACCCACTACAATTTAATTGCAGACACTCTGCCTTGTATGGAATCAACTGCAGTTGAGGTTCCTACAAAAGATGAGGGTAACAAGGATTCTGTTATCATTTCTCCTAAAAATTCTCATGTTTTTACTAAGAGTAAGTATGGAAAGAGATCCCATCCAAGCTCGACAAAATCTCCTAGAATATTTTCCAGGAGGAAGGGTTCAAGAAATAAGAGGAATGGGCTTCCAACCCCAAAAACAGGTTCTAATAAATATTTTGTTTTGCAATTGTCAGGTAATTATGAACCCTGGCACATTTATTGTTTTAAAAATATTTATTAATAGTCATCATCCTAAAGTTTTTTCAATTTCTGAACCTAAGATCTATTTTTCTTCTAATTTTTCTCACCTTTATCAGTCTGGTTATAGCTTCTTAGGTTCCCGTAAAATAGTTCTTGCATTTAAACCCTTTGGATCTTTACTCACTATATTCTCCAAAAATGTCAATACTTTCCATATATTGGAGATGGAGTACACTTTGAAATTTTACTATTGACCACTCACACATATTTTTCTCTTTTATCTATGAAAATAATAGATACTAAGATACAAGAAAACTTTGGAATGACCTCTCTTAATTAGGAAATTGTCTTCCTGACCGTTGTATTATGGTAGGTGATTTTAATGCCATCCTTTCTCTAAGTGAAAAAGTGGGACCAACTCACTCCACTATATCTTCAAGAGAGTTTAAATATTTTATTTAGGATAACAAACTTGTTGAAATTAATCTTACCGGTGCCAAATATACGTGGTTCCGAAGGCATTATAACAGGGTGGTGGCAAGCGAATTAGACAAATCTTTCACAAATGATATAGCTCTAGATATGTGGAATACCATCTCTAGCACAACCCTCCCAAAAATAAACTCTGACCACCCTCCAATCTTGATCAATCTCTCTATCAATCACCAGAAGCTTGTTTTTTACGTAATATTCAACAACAATTGGTCTTCTGACCCTGATTGTGCTAACATAATTAATCATTCTTGGGATGACATGCATCATTGCAATAAGGGTTTTGCTTGTACCACTAAATTAAAAAATCTCAAATAGATCCTTAAAGGCTAGTGTAGTACCAAATCCAAGAAAATTTATAATGACATTCTTCATTTGGAAGAAGAACATAACCAAATTCAAAACATCACCAATGATACCAATTTTTTCCCTGATCCACAACATGAAATCAATGTAACCATGATGATTGCTTCCTTGCTCACATTTTAAGATAACATGATAAAACAATTTTTCAAAATCAAATGGCTTACTGATGGTGGTGAAAACACAAAATTCTACAACTCACTTCAAAGAATAAGGAAATCTAATAGACCACTTTCCTTCCAGAGAGAGGGGGACAACCTCTTTGATAATTAGAATATCATTTCTAATCATGTAGTCTCTTATTTTGAAAATATCTTCAACGATCCTGCCTTTGACAAGGAAATTCTTCCGAATGTCATCCTCATTGTGGTCAATGATATGGATAACTCTTTTCTTACTGGCATCCCACTTGATCATGAGATAAGAGACACTATATTTAGATTAAATCCTGATAGTGCTCTGGGCCCTGATGGTTTTAATAATAGTTTTTATCAGCAATTTTTGGATGTCATCCAAAATGACGTTTGTAGGCTTGTTAGGAATTTCTTTTCTAATGCTATGCTCCCTCATGGGTTGAAGACCCAGTTTCTCTCCTTGATTCACAAAGTGGATAATTCCACTAAAATCCATCAATTCATACCCATTGATTTAATCCATACCCTTTATAAAATTATCACCAAACTTATAGAAAATAGAATATATTCAATTATTAATAAAATTGTTTCATGGAATCAATATGGCTTTGTCAAGGAAAGGTCCATTCAAGATTGTATTTGTCTTGCCTATGAATGCACTAACCTATTAAATAATACCAATAGGGGAGGAAATATTTCCATTAATCCTAGTATGAGGAAGGATTTTGATACAATGTATTGGGGTTTTATTTTAAAGGTTCTTCAGAACTTTGGGTTTAATGATTCATTTGTCAGCATAATTAAAATTGTTTTCAACTCAGCCAACATATCTGTCATTGTTAATGGATCTCCTAAGGGTTATTTTAAATGAACCAAAGTAGTAAGAGAAGGAGAACCTATCTCTTCTAGGATTTTTGCAATTGTAGAGGACTACTTAAGCATATTGATCACTCGCCTTGTCAAACAAAACAAGATTAAGCCGATTAAAGCTTCTAGGAATTTGAATGTTCCCACACACTTTTTATATGCAGATTATATTATTCTTTTATTACAAGGGGATAAATAGAGTATTCCAAATATCAAATGTTCCCTCTTACAGTATGAAGAGTTTTCTGTTCAAATAATTAATTGGAACAAATCCATTACCTTTTTGGAAAAAGGTTTCCTATTGATAGAAAATCCAATATTATTGCTTATCTAGGTATTAAAGAAGGATCCTTTTTCTTTACCTATCTAGGTGTTCCCATATTCTAGGGCAGACTAAAATCAAGTCAATTTTCTACTAATATTAACCAAATCTTTCACCAACTCTCATCTTAGAAAGGCAAATCCCTCCTTATGTCTGGTAGGATTTTTCTTGTCAAATCCATGATTGTTTCTAAAATGGTCTACTCTTTGATGATATATAAATGGCCTTATAGTATTCTTAAAAAAGTTAACGTTTCAATAAAAACTTTTTTTGGAGTATAAGTATGCTTGAAAGGAATCTGTTTACTGTTCCTTGGTCTACTTTTGGAAAACCAATGGAGAAGGGTGGCCTCAGCATAAAAAATCTCAAACTCTTTAATGATTCCTTACAAACCAGAATCACATGGAATATTTTCCAGAACAACTCTAACTCCATTACCTTCCTTAAAAATATATTTCCTGACAAACTAAATAAGGTAAATTTGAATTACATGAGCTCTTCCATTTGGACTTCCATTAAAAATTCGTTTTCCAACATAATGTCTAACTCTAGGTGGATTGTGAGCAGAGACTCTTCCATGAATTTCTGGATTGAAAAATGGGCTAGTGATATTCTCGTTTCTATGATTCCCTGAACCAAACTCCTAATTGAACCCATACTATCAAGGATGTTTTTATCTCTCACAACCTTAATTTTACTGATATTATCAATCATGTCATTGACAAATACCCTTTTTCCAACACTGATGATTTTTTAGTATGGGAACATTCTCATAATGGATTTATCGACTCTAAATCTTTTTACAATTGCAGTATTATTAATTCTGAATACACTCTTAGTTGGATTAAAAAATTTGATAAATTATGGTTAATACCTTTGATACTCACTCTGATTTTATGTATTTCTCACAAGAGGATTCCCACTGACACTTGACTTCAGTCTTTTGGGATCCAACTCTACTCTAAATGTCATCTTTGTAATCATCATCATGAATATATGAACCATATTTTTATCTCTTGTGTTACTACTACTGCTCTGTGGAATTATGTGCTTGATCTTTTTGAGTGAATATGGTTACTTACTAATTCAATCAAATATCGGCTATAATGTTGTGTGGATCTTGAAGACTCTTAGCAAATCATGAACCTTTTTTTAACTACTGTTGCTGAACTCATACGTGTATTCTTGTATGAATGGAATGTTATTATTCATAAAAATTACTCATTTAGCTTACATGAAGGTCGGATGCGGATCCTCATTGATATCTAGGATGCTGCTTCGATTCAAAAGAGATTTTGCAACAACATAGTGAGAGACTTCTGGATTTTGAGGCAGCTTGGGGTTAATGGTATTTGTCCTCAACCTAGACAATCTTTTGAAGTGTTCTGGAATTCTCCACTCCCAGTATGGATGAAATTTAATGTTGATGGTGCTTCCAAAGGCAACTCGGGTCCTTTGAGTTGTGACGCCATTTTTAGAAATCACTCCGGGAAGATTATTGGATGTTTTTATGGTTATTTTGGCATCTCCTCTTCTCTGGAGGCTGAAATGATGAGCATGATCTATGTTGTCTCCTTCGCCAAGAAACATGGTTAGAACAACATCTGGATCAAAAGTGACTTAATTACTATCATCCATGCCATTTGGAATGGTGTGATGCACCTTGTGTGGCCTCTTACAACACGCTAGATGGAATGTCTTCATTTGCTCATGGACTTCAACTACATTATTACACATGCCTTTCATGGAGAGAACAAGGTGCCAGATGGTCTTGCAAACATGGGAGTCAACCATGTCAGCACGTGGTTGGAGGAACTTCTAGTTAAATTACTACCCCTTTATGATAGATATTTTAAAAGAATACCATCTTTTAGACTCATGTAATTTCTTATTTTTATATTAATTTTTGTGCTTAGGTCTTTGACTAAGGCACAGACTTTTAAAAAAAACCACATTTTAGTTAAAAAACACCTTTTTTTAAATTATTATTAATATTAAATTTTATTTTTACTTTAATTTTAAAGTCTCAATAGACCAATTATATATATATTAATCTAATTTATTTCATTTTAATATTTGTTTTATTGAAATTGGCAATGAAAAACTTATTGAACTTTTGAACATTTTTACTTTAAAAACCCACTTTCTTGGCACATCTACGTGATTAGCGTTAAACTTAATCTGGCCACTTATGTGATTTGAATTTTAAAAAATGGGCATACACGGCTGTAATTAGTATGATATTTTTATTATAATAAAATCAACTTAATTTTGACCAAAAATATTAGTGAAAGTGATTAAAATTAATCACAAAAATTATGGTAAAATTAAGTTTAATTAGGGACTAAACCTTAAACATAAGGTCCAAAATGACATAGTAACTTGTAAAAAATCATTTTACTACCCATATTTATACTATAACCATTAATTTTTATAATTTTATGAGTTATTGGGATACTATTCAATAAACGTTCCCTATTTCATAATTTAAGTAAGGGAAAAGATAAAAAAGGAACTTCCCTCACATTTAACATTTATAAAACCTTGAGATACAAAAACAATATTTTCAGTTATACATATCCTTTTGAAAATTAAACGATTAATTTTTATCATAATGGTTTATCAATAATGTTTATAGATTATTTAGTTACATAAAGTGCTTAAGAAATGCCAATGTAGTGATTATGTAGTTAATAATTAACTAAAAGAAATGATACTATAAATATTAAAAGTGAAGAAAAGTGGTTGAGTTATTGTAATTATTTAATTTTCTAGATAAATATATCATGTTAAAAATCTATTAACTTAATATATTTTTATTCCAATATTGTTTTTATATTTATTAAATTTAAATTAAATAAATAATGGCAAAATTTACATTCATGTTATTTTATAATAAATGATATTTTATTAAATGATTTAAAATTAATAAATACACTACAATGTTAAAAGTTATTTTTTTAGTGTTAATAAATATAAAATATGGTCCATTCATGCACCAATTTATCTTTTATAATTAGCATATTGACGCATAGATAGTAAAAACATTGTTAGCACGATCTCATTTAAAGTAGTGTTTTTGCACGTTACATGTTCATGATTTAAAATTAATTTTAAACACACATGGTATTTATATTTTGTAAATTATATATCATAATTAAAATTCAGTGGGTATATTTTTTCTATTAAGTATCACTTTAATTTAGTCTTAATGGTTAAACTGCTTGTGTTAAAATACTAGATACATAAATAAAAACCAAGATGATAAAATTTGGGAAACATAGAAGTTAAGGAATAAAATTATAAAATGCACTTATTTTTTTGTGCTATAGTTTTTTTTCATCCATTATTCACCATAAATCCACAAATTTTACATTTTTTAGGCACATTAGGCAAGGGAGAGATCCCATTATAGTATACCTTTGCGTATTAACAGGAGTGCCACCCCTCATCCACTATAAAAAGGCCTCCTCTCCTCCCACTTCCTCACACCTATGAAGACAATTTGGCTCAACCAAAATCTAACCAAAAGGGTCTTAAAAATACCTCCTTTCCTACTTGAAGTATCCATTTGTAAAAAAATCCATCCAAGTAAGTCCTTTGAGACAAACAAAAAGAAGTTACCCAAATAAGATGTAACATCCTTCCTTAAAGCTCTTTAGTTTTATTTATGTTTAGAAAATTTAAATTATATTTATTCCTTGAATATATAACAAAAAAATTATCCTAAATATATTTAAATGTTTTAATGTTATGTTTTCTACATAAAAATACCCACACTTCCAGCTAATGGGTAACAAACTTACTATTCTTGTGTACGGAGAACTACCACCTTCTGAAACGACTTTGTTCATTTTTCCTTTACTACCTTTCATGGTTTGGAATTATGATGGAAAAATATTTATATATGATATATATTATATTTCTATATATTTATTATTCTTTAAATATTCTATAGCACATACCTTTATACTTTCCCTCTTGTGTAAATATGATAACATCGCTTGTAGACGTGTGGCCTACCACCTCCTCAAAGCGATGTGATTCGTTCACACATTACATTGATTGTATTATGGTTATTTTTTGTGAACATATATGATATATATAACATAATAATTATTCTCTAATGATATTATATACATAAATTCTTATATTTCATTTACTTACTTTCTTTCAATACGAAAATAAAACGGGAATAATGTTCATGCGTACATTCGACATACAGTCTCCATGAATGGTGTAATCCATATCATTTTCTAAATTTTAAATATTATTATAAATTAATATTTAATAAATATATATATATATGTTATTTATTTAATGTTTTACATTCTTTAAGTAAGTAAATAATGATATAAGTAAGAAGATCAAGAATAATGAGTTAAAACATGTATGAAGAATAAAGCAATTATTTCCCGAATCAAATCCTTAACATTAAATTATTAATAAGAAGGTAATATGAAGTCACAATAAAATAATATATGGTGTTATACATAACAATATGATTCTTTAAAATATTTATGTTAAACTAATATTAATTATATAGTATTTTTGAATGAGTACAAAGAGAGTCAAGACATAAGGTAAGGGAATTTCATATCACTTTTTATTTCTGTGAGATACATGCCATATTCCCCACCCTATTATTTTTTTGCGGTGTATATAATATCATACGAAATTTTATAAAATTAATTAATTTTATTTAATGATTTTAAAATCTTTAATTAATTTTATTATTTCATGGGGATTATTATTTTAAAGATACTCAAGTAGTAAGAGTTTTATCGCCTCATTTGTATTTTTCGTGAGAAACAAGCAATGTTCACCACTTATTTCATATATGTGTTTCATTACCAAATAAGTATCCCCTGAATATTATGCTTACATTTATGGTAATTAAAATATCCTTTTTATGATCTTTCTTTCATGGAGTTTATGTTTCAAATGTAAACAAATTGGTGAAGTATTTTTGAATCAATTTTCCTTCTTTGAGACACATGCCATGTTATGCACCTATATTCTTTTATAAGGGTTTTATATTATATTTTGACATGTTATATCTTGAATATACTTATTTTCATGATATTTAATGCTTAATGTAATTTCCTTTTCTTACACGGGGAGAATAATTAAAATTTACCAAGTGTTAAGAGTTTATTGAAACAATCTCATAATTTATCAAGATTGTTTATAATTATGATTCAATAGAAGAAATATTATGATCCATCTCTCAAGAACACTCATGAATTATCTTATACTCTATTTCTACCTGATATATTCATGTATTAGTACTATTTTCCCATTCTTTGGTATTAAATATAACTAAGAAAATGTTTATATGAATGTATACCTTTATTTATCCTTTCTGTCGGAAATCTATGTTATTTCAAAAATTTTATTTATAAAAATGTTTTAAAATATGTTTCATCATTATCCTATGATGTTAAAGGAAGTTTTTACCCATGTTTTACAATTTAAAAAATATTTTTCCAAGTAATAGGCTTTTCATTTTCCGATCAAGACCCATTTTGGAACTTTTAATGTAGAAAAAAAATGTTCGACATGTAAAGACATACCCACTATCATGACTATCATTTTTTGATGCATAAATTATATGTTTAAAAGTTTATTCTTAATGAAAAATGTGTTGTTAATATTACGTACATTCATTATTTTTAAGGTGGGTTTCAATGAAAAATGTTTTCAAAATTTTTTATTGTCTTAAAAAAATTATTTTAAACATTTTAAATATTTCTTCATAAGGTATCAAAGTATTGTCTATGAAAACGATTTTAAAAATGTTTTCAAGATATCATTATAAGATTTGACATAAAAATATCTTAATAAGAATTTCTATCCTTCTTTCTATGTTTTCAAATTATTTCTAAAGAAAATGATATTCAAAAGGTTTTTATGTTTTAAAAATCATATTTTAAGAAGAAAGAATATTTTTCTCAAGAAATATTTTAAATATTTTACATCTAAGATGAAATTTGTTTATATTACTCAATCCATTCTAGGAAATTATCCAAAGGTTCTATTCATATTATTTTTTGAATGTTTTATGTTTTTATGGAATGATGCTTATGATACCCTTTTCTCTTCCATGGGTTATATGATTTTGAAACCCGCTTTTTTTCACAGGTCATGATTTGATGAAATGATTATAAAACCTGTCTTTTTCCATAGGTTATGATGTGATAAAATGTTAATGATAACCATTTCATTTCATGGGTTATGATTTATTGTCTATAAAACCCATCTATTTTCATGGGTCATTATTTGATGAATTTTATGTGGAACATTCATGTATGATTTAATTATGTGATGGGTGGGACCTATATTTCCCTCCAATGTATTAGGTAATTATGGATGGATCATGAGTATAAATGTTATGTGTAAACCTGATTACTTATTCACAATGTTATAAATAGACCTAGTTTCATGTCCATAAGTTTATGTGCGATCCTGATTACATGTTCACAATGTTATGAGTAAACCATATTATGTCTTCACAATGTTATGTGTGAAAATGATTACATGTTCACATTGTTATGGATGGAACTGTTATCATGTACATTTGTTTATGTGTGAACTTGATTACATATTTACAATATTATGCACAAACCTGATTGCATGTTCAAAAAATTATTCATGGACCTAGTTGCATGTCCATAAGTCTATGTGAGACCCTAATTTAAAGTCTTTAACTTAATGTGTGAACCTATTTCTCCTAATACATGTTAACGATGTTATATATTTATGTGTATGAAATAATTCCATGTTATATTCATATGTTATGGTTTAATGTCTTAGGTTCTCAATTATATTATGATTCAAGTCTTATGAATTGCTAATATTTATGCCATGATTCTGGTTTACGATCTTTGATATCCAGGGTATGATCTTCTAATGATAAAATCAAGTTATCATACCCTTATGTTCATGTTATTTTTACATTTTTATTTTATTTACCATTACTTTTCATTCGATATCAACCCTTTATTATGATTCTTTTTATTAGGATATAAAGAAATGTTTTTAAGTAGAATTACTAAAGGGAAGATCGTAGTGGGAAAAATTAAAGTTCCTTCACTAAGTTAGAGGATTTGTTTCTATATTTCCAAAGGCACTAAACTAATATAAAGTTTGGGTGCTTGTTTTTCTAATAAATATTATGAAAAAATGATGTAATGTCTTTGTACAATTAATATTGGGTTGTTGTAGTTGGTATTAGATAAAATGTTTCAGTAAACCTTTAGAAACTATGATGAGAAATATATAGTGAGATACCTCTAAATATTTATAAGGATATGTCTAGGGATGTCTCTAAGGATAAATATAAGGATGAGTTAACATTTAGGTAAATGTATTGAATTTTTTTTAAATCATAGAGTGATTAGTTTCCTAGCATTATATCCATGTCTGGATAATAAAAGTGGTTGTTGATCTAGCATAGATATACCTAGGGGTAACATGTCATGACCCGTCTCCTAGGGCTTGCGCTATAACTAACCCCAATCCTGCCTTCCAAAGGCCAGGGGCTGGTGACTAGCACCGAGAATTCATACCCCAAATGGGAATGCATTTGCCTTTAAACCTACACACACACACAACACAAACTGAAAGTATAAAGGAGATAAAATACAAACCGAAACCACAAATAAAAATTATAACTTCCGTAAAACCTCCTTAGAGTATTCCAAAAGAACAAACTCATTTAAATTCTTCCAATGCTGCAAACGACTCATCAATCAGACATTCCATTTTGAATGTTACAGGCGTTTTAGCGAAACAGGGGCCAGTGGGGTCCGGGTCCGGTCTTACCCGGTCAGACTGACAAGACCCGATTTGGTCTGGGGTCCACCAACCCAATCTGGGTCTGACCCAAACCTGATGGGCTCGGGGTGTCCTGCTGCTAGCCTGACCTGCCTAGCTATGCGTGGCCCGCTAGCACAAGCTCGGCCCACATCAAAGAGGGATGAATTCCCTAGACCGAATATGGGTCTACCATGTCTATCCAACACCACACAATGCTAGGATGGCACCACATCTTGTCTAGCCGGTCCGCATGAGCGGATCCGAATTACAGCACGCAGCCCAGCCACCTGTATCCATTCACATGTTGCAACCACAGTCTATGTTGAGGTGCACCACTTCTATAAACCCCATGGTAGATGTTTGAGGTTTTCCCAGCCTCCATCACCCTAGCACGCTGCCACCACTATGTGTTGCCGCTGGCACCGGCACACCGACAGGCTGTTCCGCAGACTGCTGGACGTGCTCTGGTGGTATGTTCTTCAAATAAAAATGATCCCCTTGATCCTTGTGTTGCGTTATTCTATACTAGGGGTTCAAAACTCCTTTGTGATCCCTTTATCCAAAAAACACTCAATTTTTGGTATCTCACACGTCGCTTTGATCCACCCGCCATCGTCGTCGTTGCACGACCTTCATGCGATGGCAGCTTATGATAGGCGATATCGAATTGTTGCATCGTGAGGTGAATGTACGATAAAAATTATTTCATATCCCCATGGAGGATTAATAACACACAGGGTTAAAGAGGGAAGGACCAGAAGAAACCAACCTGAGGAATGATCTTCGACCATTGTTCGTTTTAACCTTGATTCCCTCCCGTTAGAAGCATCAAGAAAAGAAAAAAATCATCCCAAAAGAATGATCAAACCGGGGGTCAACCTATTCATGGTTTGATCCGAATTTGTCACTTAAAAAAGAACGGGGGATGATATAATTCAAATAACAACCCCAACGTGGAAAAGGTTCATCGTTGGTGTTAATCCTTTCGAATTCATTTTCGTTCATCCATCTCCAGTCCCCGATCCGTTCTCCAAGGCGTCTTCATCATTTTCTGATTTGCCATAATTTTTCATTAGAGAGAAATCCTTTGTCATATATCATGGAAATTCCATCTCTAATTATCCAAAATACTATCTCATTAAAAGAGAAATGTGTCACATCATTTCTGTTACACTGTGTCGTTGCATCGTTACATTGTTTCATTTATGAAATAATGTATTTGTTGTTCTTTAGTTAAAGAGTCTCTACACTATTTCATTTAAGGAATGAAATAGTCATATCATCACTGCATTGCAGCGCACAATTCATTGGAATAAAATAAACTTTTTAAGTTTATATTATTTTTTTATTAAAATGTCTGAAAATTAACTTTTTCCCTCAACCCATGCCAGTCATGGATAAGTCCATTCTTAGATAATGTCGTAATTACTGATGTAATGGTACCATCCAATTCTCAATCCGGGCACCCTTTTATAAGTTTCCAAAACCATGCACAAGAACCATTTTAATTCACTTATAAAGGTTCTAAAACTATCTTCCACCCTCGACCCACACTGGTCGAGGTTAAGCTCCACCATAGGGAAAAACACCATCACAAGCTCAACGGTACTATCAGATTTCCAATCTGAGTTACTATTTAGGAGTTATAAGGATTTGGAAATAAAATAAATTTTACTTAATTATTTAATTTGTGACCAAAACACTAACTTCCCCTGTTGGCCCACATCAACCAACTTTAGATTCTGCCTAAGGAAAGAATAACCTCAAGATCTCATCGATGGTATAATTTTATTAATCTGAGTCACCATTCAGGAGTTATAAGCATTTGAAAAATTATATAATTTTATATAATTTTTTAATTTATGGTTTTTCTATTTTCAAATTTTCATACTGGAGGCCTGCACCGACTAAACTCAAGTCGCACATAGGGTAAACCCACCATCTTTAACGTAAAGATGACTTCATATTTATGATCCAGGAAACTGTTTAAGAGTTATTATACATTTTCAAAGAAAAATTCTCATGTGCGCTATTGAAAACATAATATTTTTTATGGTTCATTTTCGGATCTCCGGGCCTTGAAATCAAATGCCTTCTCAACACTTGGTCTCAAAATAATCCCATTTATTTTTTTAAAAAAAATCATGGAATCAAGGTGTATTACATTACTCCCCCCTTAGGGATTTATATCCTCGTAAGCCCAAACAATGGTTAATCAAACAAAATGGGTTTCTGGGAATGAATCTGAGCCTCTCGCTCCCATGTTCTCTCTTGAAGCTTCCCATGCTGCCAATGAACATGCACTATAGGAATAAAATATCCATGAAGGATGATTTCCCATCGATACTCGATCTCTACCATAAATTCTGAAAAATTCACCCCATCATCAAATGATTAGGACGTAGAGGAATCCAAAACCCTCTACTAAACTCTGTTCTTGTGTAGTAAAAAAGTGGGTGGTCTTGGTGAGTCATTTGATGATAACCAATATGGTACTGTGTCTTATTGATGTACATGGTAAAACCATCATGAATTTCATAGATATTTTATACCACATCCTCTCTAGTACCCTGAGGGGTGGTGTTAAACATGCGTGAACCTGGTTCCCAAGCTTCACTTGTTGACAAGTGAGGTATCTAGAAAACAAATCTACCACTACCTTATTCATCTCTAGCCACCAGTACAAACGTCGGATGTCCTGGTACATCTTTGCCTCACCTGGACGCACCTCCAAAGGGGATATATGGAACTCCCTCAACACCTCCTCTTGCAACTCCATTAGTACTATAGTGCATCCTATGAAATGGATGATGTGATACTTACCTTTCAAATATCCATCATGGGAATGAACTTTAGATATCTTGGCATGTGTGGTCTTGCAACTAGCATCTCCGAGTTGCATCTCCCTAACTCACTATAAGATTTGAGGGGCAACCACCATTGATTGAAGATAAGGTACCTCATCTTTATCCAAAAAGGATATATGAAGAGAGTCCAACTACATTGAGGCCTAATTCAGTAGTTGTGAACTCAATCACCTATTGAGAACATATTCAACCACGTTTCTCTTCCCAAGAGTATAGACTATCTGGAAGTCATAGTCTTATAGGAACACTATCCAACGTCACTGTCTCAAATTCAGATCCATTTTGAGAAAAGATATACATGAGACTCTTGTGGTCAGAGTAGATGATGAATTGTTCACCCATCAAGCTGTGTCACCACATCTTCAATGAGAATACGATCACTACCAAGTCAGGGTCATGACTCCCATAGTTCTTCTCATACAGTTTCAATAGTCGTGAGTCAAAAGCAATCACTGCTTTCCCCAACATTCAAAAAAAACCAAGCTTGGTTCTTGATGTGTCACAGTAAACCACATAGCTAGCACCCTCCTATGGAAACCTCAAGATTGGAGCACTCATCATGCTCTGCCTCAGCTTCTGAAATCTCTTCTGGTATCCTTCTATCCACCCTAAGGGTTTCCCTTCTTCATAAATGTTGTCATGGATGCTGCCTTTCTAGAGAAGTGAGGTACAAACCTTTAATAGTACCCAACCATCCCAAGGAAACTCTACACCTCATTAACACTCTTGGGTGGATCCCAAGAAACCGCCACCTTGATATTTTCTGGATCCCCTACAACTCTAGACTCTGATATGACATATCCTAGAAAGTGGACCTTTCATATACAAAATTCACACTTTGAGAGATTTCCGTAAATCTAGTGATCCTAGAGTGTGTGTAGAACCATCCTCAGGTGTAACACATGATCCTACTCAAATACCTAATATACTAAGATGTCATCAATTAATACCAATACAAAATGGTCTAAGTATGGTTGTAAGATCCTATTCATGAGTCCCACGAACACTATTGGGGCATTCGTCACTCCAATAGACATAACTAAGTATTCGTATTGTCCATAATGAAATCTAAAAGCTGTCTAAGAGATGTCCTCATCTCATAATCAAAGATAGTGATAGCCTGGTCCAAGGTCTATCATCGAGAACTATCTCGCTCCCATCAGCTGATCTAAGAGGTCCTCCATCCTCATTAGAGTATATATGTTCTTCAGGGTCACTTAGTTTAGGCACCGATAGTCCACACATAACCTTGATCTTCCATTTTCCTTTTTGGAAAACAACATTTGGGATTCTCTATGGTGAAATTCTAGGTCTTACGAACCCCTTTATCTACAAGTCTTCCTTCGGTACTCTCAACTCCCAAAGCTATGAGAAATCCATCTGATATGCATGTGTAGACATCAGTGTCATTCCAAGGTACATACCCATGCATAAATATACCTATCTATGAGGAGGTAGTCTTGGATCATCTTTTGGAAAAACCTCCTCTTACTCGTCCAAGTCTCTGAGAGTGATGTCTATTTTATAAATTCCCACTACTGACTTCCACTGGCTATATCTGCCCAGCCAAAGAACTTTCAACAAAAATTGTTCTCTCTAGAACCCTAGTATAATTAGGAATGTACAGAGGAATAGTTCTAGATAATATGTCCCTAAACATATCTCACTTAGAGGTATGCACGTTGAACACTGGTCTCATTTTATTCATCGAGTACTTGGAAGGGTTGGTACGCCTCGATGAATACTCAGCTACTGACATGTCATCCCACTAAATCCATAGATTCTCTAAGTCATGTAAATCCCTTAGCCTTTATGGCAAGAAAACCTTCTCCGAAAGAGTTTCTTGGTCTCTATCTAGGGAAAAGTCATCTCATCGTAAGATCAGGTGATCTAAACACCGTCATCACCCTTTTGGGCCTCGTAGAAGGCTCACTTCTAGGACTACCATCTGATCTAATGGTGAACTAACTAGATAGAAAACTTAGTCACCACCTCAAGCCAGTCCTTTGGCTTTTGTGAGTCTGGCTCGCCTTGGGACCTGAGGGGTCTCTCCCACTAAAACTTGGGTAAGGCACTGGGCCTAGATGTGTCCTCTACTGGTAGCGCTGGTAGTAATTGCTGACCAACGGGTGGTGGAAAATGTGGGACACTACCCAAAGGTTCCATATCAGGAAAACATCCCTATAACAAAGCCTCATCACTCTGTGGACCATCCTCGTTGTCACACCCAAGAATCCTGGCTGGCTAGCTATATTGAGGCATCTTGAAAGAGATCAAGATGAATCACAATTAATAGATTATACCTAGTGAGCTGATTCTGACTTAGAAAGTTCATGAGAAAACATTTTAAGATGCATGAAACCAGGGTTTTCATGTACCATGTCAGAAAGTATAATTTAGGGCCCTAATATAGGGATATGTCGGCCACCACACCAACACTATACTCCTTGACCAAAATGCCAAACTCAAAACACTTCACACTGTTTCCCCATAAATTTATGAACTCTTAGTTCTTCATGTAAAACCTACCACCAAAGATACCAATTTTTCATGACTTATCCCCCTGGGAAAATTCAGTGACTAACCCCAATCCCGACCTGCAAAGGATATGGGATGGACATTGGCACTAAGAAGGCATATCCCCCAAAGGGAAGACATTTTCATTTAAACCTGTACACACACACACATCACAAACTATAAGTATAAAGTGGCCAAAATACAATCCCAAAACCACAATTAAAAGTATAACTTCCATGAAAAACTACATACAATGTAGAAAAAGAACCTCCTCATTTCAAGGATTCCAACGCCGCAAACAACTCATCTATCGGACGCTCCGTTTGAAAGTTATGTGCGTTTTAGTGAAACGGGGGTCAGTTGGGTCTGAGGCTGGCCCGACCTGACCCGACATGGTCTAGGGTCCACCGACCTAACCCGAGTATGACTCGAACTAGATGGGGCTGAGATGTCTCTCTGGGTGAGGCCCTCTAACACTTGCCTGTTGGGTGTGGCCTGCCAACAAAATCCTAGCCTGCATTAGCGCGGGCCGACTTCCCCAGCTCGAACGTGGATCTACCACGTCCATGTAGCACTATGCGATGTCGCCTCTTAGCCAGTCGGTCCACATGAGTGGACAAGAATTACCACATGTGGCCTGGCTGTGTGCATCCAGTCACGCGGTACCACCACGTTCAATGCAGTGGTTCAACGTGTCCAGCAACTCCACGATGGATGCCACATGTTTCACCCACTGCTGCATGCTACCGCCAGCATCAGTATACCGAAGGGCTATTCTGCAGACCATCAGACGTGCTCCGGTGGTTCGTTCATCTAACTTGAAAGACCCCTGTTATCCTTGAATTGCATTCTTCACTACCAGTGGCTCAAAACTCAATTATGATCCCTTCTGTTGGAAAGCACTCGATTTCTGGTATCTCATGTGCCACTTCAATCCACCCACCATCATCACCATCACACCGCCTTCATTCTATGACCATCTACGATCTAAGATATCAAATTATTGCACCATGAGGTGAACATGAGATGATCGTTCATTCATATCCCCATGGAGGATGAAGAACACACAGGGATAAAGAATGAATGACCATCAAAAACCAACCTGAGGAAGGATCTTTGGCCATTGTTTGTTAAACCATGATTCACTCATATTAGAAGGATCAATAATGAAACAAAATCATCCTGCAAGAATGATCAAACCCCAGGTCAACCAATTTTGGGTTGATCCATGTTTTTTTAAAAAAATAATGGGGGGGGGATATAATTCAAATAACAACCCTTACATAGAGAAGGTTCATCATTGGTGTCGATCCGTTTGAATCTGATGGTGTTGTTCAATCTTCGGTTTCAGATCCATTTTCTAAGGCATCGTCGCCGCTTCCAAATTCTCCAGCGTTCTTCGTTGGAGAAAAATCCTTCACTGTCCATGAGAGAAATTTCATCTTTGATTCTCTAACACAGTATCTCATTAAAAATAGAAAGGCGTCACAATGTTTCTATTATGCTTCATCGCCACATCGTTATGCTATTTCATTTATGAAAAAATGTATCTGTTACACTTCAATTAAAGAGCCACTACACTGTTTCATTTAAATAATGATATAGTCGGCTTATCACTGCATTGCAGCGAAATAATTCTTTTGAATAAAAGAAAATTTTAAGTTTATTTTATTTTTTTCTTAAAACATCCAAAAATTAACTTTATCCCTCGACCCATACCAGTCATGTTTAGGTCCATCCTTAATTAATGTCATAGTTCAAGATGCAACAATGCCCTCATAATTTCAATCCAGGCTCCCATTTAAATGTTTTCAAAACTGCACACAAGTGCCATTTTAATTCACCTAAGAATGTTCAAAAACTGTCTTGCACCCTAGACCCGCACCGATCGAGCTTAAGATCTGGCTAAGGGTAACATTCCCTCATGAGCTCAATGGTACTCTCATATTTTCCATCCAAGTATCCATTTAAGAGTTATAAGGATTTAAAAATAAAATAATTGTTACTTAATTATTTTATTTACGACCAAGAACTAACTTCCATTGTTGGACCGTGCCAACCAACTTCAGGCTCATCCCAAGGAAAGAACACCATCACAAGCTCAATGACGGTCTGTTATTTTCTATCAGAGTCACAGTTTTTGATTTATAACCATTTGAAAAAAAAATAATTTTATTCAATAATTTTATTTATGATTATGCCAATTTAGGTTTTCTCACTAGAGGCATGTGATGACTAAAAATAAGTCACACCTATGGTAAACCTTCCATCCTGAATGAAACAGTTCCCTCAGATTTCTGATCCAACCAACCATTTAAGAGTTATTCTACTTTTTCAGGAAAACTGCTCATGTGTGCTTTTTAAAACATAACATTTTTTGATGGATCATTCTGGGAAATTCATCCTTCAGAACCACATGCCATCTCAGCAGCTGGTCTCGAAATAATCCCATTTAATTTACAAAAAAACATGAAATTCTAGGGTATTACATAAAATATCTAAAAATGTGCGTCAGACATGACTCGATATAACCTGGTACCTGACAGTGGGCGTTGCTGCAAACCTGGTTTGACACTCTTGTGGATATGATTTGAGAATTTCAAAACACTTTATGAACCATCATGAAAAATTTAAATAGAATATGACTATGAATAAACTAAAATATACCTTAGGGGTCTTGGATTAAAGAAGTATGTTACATTTTTAGATATCCTATTATTTTTTTCATGATTATGTGGTTTTTTTCTATGGTAAGTGTTTCTCACCCTATGATTTCTAGTTTTAATAAATAGAGGGAACAAGAAGGAACATGGTTAACATTGAATTTTCAGATGTAGAAATTATGGGCATGATGAAAATTGACTTTCTAAGTGGAAATCTCTTGAACAAAATCCGAAAGGTCCATGAGTATTGGTTATAATGCTGAAGATAAATAGACCACAACTGACATGTGAAAGGTGATATTGAAAAGTGATTTCATATAAAGGTGATAATTTTATTAAGGGGAGGTAACCCTTGATTTATTTATGATATTGAGATAACGATTATTAGATAAAGATATAATGGATGATACTGATTCCATTAGAACTAATAAAGGATTTTTTTTGACAAAGTATTATATCCTTTCATGGATGAAGTTTACAACTTCTTGGATTTAAGGAATATATCCAGTAATCTTTGGAATAAGGAAGAATGCATGTTTTCTAAAATTATTTATGGAAATTCAGGTTATTACCATGTTTCAAGATAATATATGAAAAGGGTATTTACATGTTTGTAATGTGAAAACCAAGAGGTACTCACTGATATATGGGGGATCAATGTTAAGATGATTTCATGACTTAATTTATTAACAGTTTGATTGTCATGTTTTAGAAGGGTTAAAAGGATAACCATTTATGGAAATATTAAGTTACCCTTTGAATAAATTTTGGGAGATTAAATTATTATCTCATCTCATGAGGATTTATGATTATTGGATAACCTGTTTCAAAAACTTTGTGTTGATGATACATAATGACATATGAGATGTATTATCATTGATATCATGATCTATTAGTTATTCGGGAATGAAAAATTAACATTCCTTTTTTGAGAAAGAGGTGATGTGGATCAAGGAACAAAAAAGGGGGAGGTTTTCCACAAATCATGCAAGAATATTTTTTCATGAAAGTTATTCAACCTTAGGAAAATGATTTTGATATAAAATTTTGTCCTAATACCTTACTTTTTATTGAACCAATGGCCTTTTAAATCGTCATATATTTCTGACTCTGAGTCCCTTAACTTTCAAATGATAATTCACTTGTCTATGATTTGTGGCCTTAATCAATCCCTACAAATATTTTTTCCTTTCTTTCATGTCTATGTTTTAACTTCCCATCCATGTTCTCTTATGTGGAAACATTGTTATATATTGTTGAAAATTATGTTTCAAATATTATATTTTTAAAATAAGTTTTTTAATAAATTTTAATATATGAGTTTCAATGAAAAGAAATTTCACATATTAAAACTTTTATAAACTAGATGATTTCCAATTGCAAAATTCATTTTAAGGGGGTCACAATGTAACATCCTGAGATTTTGTGAAATATATTTTTTGAATTAATTTAATATTTTTGATATTTTTCATTTCTCACAACATTGAATATCGTTATTTATATTGAATCTTGACTTTTTTTGTGCACACTACACACAATAAAATGGTTAGCTTGCACTATAGGAAACACTGACTTGACTTGCATTACACACAACACCATGTTTCTACAAAACATCCTTTTATGGTTATAATTATTTAATTAAGGTAGTTATAACCTAGATATTAAAAATAGTAATATGAATAGAAATAAGTACTTTTAAATATTATTTATAATTGTTTTATATAAATAAAAAATATTTATAATAAAATATGTAATAATGGTAATGTATTAATTTGTTTAAAAATACCATTTTCTCAAATAAACTTTTTTTGTCCTTCTATAAAAAATAATAAAAATAATTTTATAAACTAATATAAATTTAATTTGATAAAATAAAAATCATTTTAGAATTCATAAAATCTAAATTATCATAGGGTGAATTTTTAGAATTTTTCTAAGAAGTTTTATTTTTTGATGAATAGTAAAAAATACTGTATTTTTTGTTAAAAACTGCATTTTTTTCAAATTATGATTAACATTAAATTATATTTTAATTTTGTTTTTGAAGTAAAAATATATAAATTACACATATATTAATCAAATTTAGCCCACTGGAATCTTTTTTACATTGAAATTGGTATTAAAAACTTGTTGAACGTTTGAACATTTTTACTTCAAAAACCTGCATTCTCGCCATGTCTGCTGGATTAGGGTTAAACATAATCTAAAATATTGTTTGATTTAAATTTTTAAAAAATATATACAAATTTCTAATAAGTATTATATCTTTAGTCCAACAATTTCATCTTAATTTTTTACCCAAAATATTAGTGGAAGTGATTAAAATCAATCACAATGATTAAAGTAAAATTAAGCTTATTAAAGGACTAAACCTTAAACTTATGGTCCAAAATGATAGAGAAAGTTGTAAAAAATACATTGGATTACCATTTTATACTATTCACCTTAATGGGTCTAATATTATGATTTAGCAGGATACTATTCAATAAAAGTTCCATATTTCATAAGTTAAGTAGGTAAAAAGACAAAAAGGGAACTTTCGTCACATTTAAGATTTATAAAACATTGAGATATTGAAAAAATGAAATATTTTTTGTCATACATAGAGTTTTTAAAATTAAAAGATTTCTTTTTATCAAAATTATTTATCAATCATTTTTAGAGATTATTTTTTTACTTAAAATTCTTAAGAAACACCAACGTAGTGATTATTTAGTTAATAATTAACTAAAATAAATGTTACTAAATATATTAAAAGTGATATAAATTTGTTAAATTATTGTAATTAATTATTTTCTTAGATAAATATTTCATTTTAAAAATCTGGGAACTTACTATATTTGGATTCTAATATTTTTTTATATTTATTAAACTAAAATTAAATCAATAATGTCAAAATTGACATTAATTTTATTTTACATTAAATGATATTTTTCAATAAATGATATTTTATTAAATGTTTTAAAATTGATAAAAATACTACATTCTTCTAAGTTATTTTTAAGTGTTAAAAAATATATAAAATATTCCATTAATGTAACAATTTTTCTTTTATAATTAACATATTTACCCATATATTTTAAAAATATTGTTACAACGGTCCCGATTAAAGTAGGGTTTTTTATCATTAGATGTGCTTGTTTTAAAATTAATTTCCAACACACATGATATTTTTATTCTAAAATTTTGATATAATAATTATAATTAAGTGGGTATATTGTGTCTAATAAATCTCACTTTAATTTATTCTTAATGGATAAATTACTTATGTTAAAATACTAGATACTTTAATAAAAACAAAAATGATAAAATTAGGGAAACTTAAAAGCAAAGAACAAAATTTTAAAAATAAAATTATTTCTATGTGGTGTAGATTTTTGTTGAATAATATTCAACTTAAATACATTAGTTTTCATTTTTTAGACACATTCAGTATGTGATACCTCCCATTATTGTATAACATTTGGTATTCAGAAGAGTTCCATAACTCCTCCACTATAAAATGGCTTCCTCTCCTCCCAATTCCTCACACCTCTCAATCAAATTTAGATCGAACAAGATCAGAAAAAATAGCTCCTTATAATCCCTCCCTTCCTCCTTTAATCATAAATTTGGGAAGAAATCCATCAAAGGAATACCTTTGGTACAAACCAAAAGAAGTTACCCAAATAAGAGGTAACATCCTTCCTTAAGCTCTTTAGTTTTTTTTATTTTTACACTCTTTCAATTATAATTATTCCATGATTATATAAAAAAATCAATATACAAAATATATTGAAATGTTATTATGTTAGTATTTATATCTACACTAACACACACTTCCATCAAATGGGTAACAAACTTACCATCTTTATGTACAACGTACTGCAGCCTCACAAAATTACATTTTTCATTTTTTTCCTTTACCACCTTTATTGGTTTGAAATTATGATGGAAAAAATATTTATATATGATATATATAATATTTTATTTATATTTATTATTATTTAATTCTTTTAAAATACATAAATTTATACTTTTCATCTTCTGTTAATACAATGACATCATTTGTGGACGTGTGGACTACCACCTCCTCAAAGCGATGTGATACCTTCACATTTTAAATGGAATGTTTTAAGGATGGTTTTAGTGAAAATATATGACATATATAACATAATAATTATAATTTAATAATATTATTCACATATATAGATATATTTCATTTACTATCTTTCATTACAACAACAAGACATAAACAACATTCATGCGTAGGTAAGGCCTACCTTCTCCATGAATGGTGTAAACCATATCATCTTACTGAATATTATAGAATATTATAAATACATATATAATTAATATATATTATATTTATATATATTTTTTCATTATGGAATTAATTAAATAATGATCTAATAATTAAGATCATGAATAATGTGTGAAAACTTGTACGAAGAACAAAGCGGTTATTACCTGAAGCGAAACCTTAACACGGAATTATTAATAAGAGGGTAATATAAAGTCATCATAAAATACTATACGGTACTAGATATAAGAATATGGTTATTTAAAATATTTATAATAAACTTATATGTACTATACATGCTTTTTGAATGTGTACGAAGACAGTCAAGACATAAGGTATGATAATTTCATCTCACTTTTTTTCATGAGATACATGACATATTAACCACTCACTTTTGTGTGTGGATAATATAATGACATATGAAATGTTATACCATTAATTAAACTTTTTAATTATATTATAATCTTTAATCAATGTTATTCATTCATGGGGATCACAATTCCAATGTTACTCATGTAGTACGTGTTTTCTCTCCTCACTTTTATTTTTCGTGTGACACAAGAAAGGTTCACCTCCAATTTAATATATGCATTGTATTTATTGCACATGGATGTATCCAATAGATTTTATGATTAAATATATGGGTATTTAAATGTTATTTTTATGATATTTCTTTTATGGGGTTTATGTTTCAAAAGTTACCAAATCAGTGAAGTAGTTTTGTCTCAATTTGCATTTTTTGAGACACATTCCTTGTTATACACCTATATTATTTTATGAGGTGTATATAATGAAATTTTAAATGTTATATCATGAAAATTAATTTTTTAATGATATTTTAAGCTTCTTTTAATTTCATTTTCTTATATGGGGAGTATAATTCAAAGTTACCAACTGGTATAAGTTTATAGAAACAATCTCATCATTTATCGAGATTGTTTATGATTATACATCCTTTGATGAAATATTATGATACATATATCATGAAAACTCATGAATTATCTTATAAAATAGTTTTACATGATATATTCATGTATTAGTAACATTTTACCACTCTTTTGTAGTTAATATAACTAATATATTATTTTTATGAAAGTACGACTTTATTTCTCATTTCGGTTGGAAATTTGTGTTCTTTTAATACCATGATTTCTAAAAATGTTTTAAAAAATGTTTTAATATTATACAATTATGTTAATTTGAATTTTTTACCACGTTTTACCTTTTAAAAAATGATTTTAAAAGGAATATTCATGCTGTTTTCCGATTAGGACACTTTTCTGAACATTTAAGGTAAAAAAGGAATGTTTGACATGTATGGACATACCCACCATCACGATATTCATTTCCTTAGAGATTACATTTTATTTTAAGAAGTTTATTTTTAAGGAATTTGTTTTTATTAATATTCTATTCATTCATTATTTTTAATTTTTTTTCGATGAAAAATATTTTCAAAAATATTTGAAGGTTTTAAAAAGTATTTTAATTTTTTTATATATTTCTTTATATATTTTTAAATTATTTTCAATGAAATGGTTTAAAAAACTCTTTCAACATCACTTTTTAAGTTTTCAAGGAAAAAGGTTTTAAAAATTATTTCAAGTCTTCTATCTAAGTATTCAATTTATTTTTAATGAAAATGTGTTTTGGAAGGTTTTTATGTTTTAAAAATCCCTTTTCAAAGAAGAAAGGATATTTTTTTCTAGAGATGTATTCAAAATATATTTACAAGATATTTTCCATCTAAGATGACATTATTTTATGTTAATCAATACCTTCTAGAAAATAATCCAAAGGATCAGTTCATATTCTTTCTTGATTGGTTTATGTTTTTATATAATTATGTTTATAACACCTGTTTCTCTTTTACAAGTTATATTCTTTTAAAACCCACTTATTTTCATGGGGTATACTTTGATGAAATTATTATAAAACCTGTCTATTTTCCATAGGCTATAATGTGATTGAATATTAATGATATCCATTTCATTTCATGTGTCATGATTTTATGTTTATAAAACACATCGATTTTTATGGGTCATGATATGATGAATGTTATGTGGCACATGTATGTACAATTTCATTATGTGATGGGTGGGACCTATATATACCTCTAATTAGTTGGGTAAATATGGAGGACCCATGAGTATAAATGTTATAAATGAACCTATTTACATGTTCATAATGTTATTCATATACCAGGTTGTATGTCAATAAGTTTATACGTGATCTTGATTACATGTTCAAAATTTTATGAGTGGTCATAATTTTGTGTTCATAATGTTATTTTTGGACCTGATTAGGGATCAAAATGTAATGCATTGACTTGGTTTCATGTTCATTAGTTTATGTGTGAACTTTATTATATGTTCACAATGTTATCTATGAACCTAATTGTATGTTCACAACATTATGAATGGACCTGGTTTCATGTCTATAAGTCTATGAGAGGGCCTGAGTTCATATCCTTTACTTAATATATGAACCTGTTTCTACCTAAAAATATTCACAAATTTATATGTTGATGTGGTTTCCTTAATTACATGTGTTATTCATATGTTATGATTTGATGGTTTATGTTTCCAATTATCTTATGATTAATGTCTTATTAAATGCTAATATATATTCCATGTTTTGTGTTTATGATTTTGATATGAAATGTATGATCTTTTAAGGATACGATCATATTCACATGCCCTTTTATTTAGGTTATTATTATATTTTTCTTTTATTTACCCTTTTTGAGCATTCAAGATCAATGATTTCTTAGGTTTCATTTCTCCTATTTATGAATAATGGGTTTTATGTAGATATAGTAAAGGGGAAGATATTTTGAAAAACATTTAATATCTTTCACTGAGTTTGACGATTTTTGTTCTATATTTATAAGGGTACTAAACTAATACAGTCTTTGTGCATCTACTTCTGTAATAAGTATTCCAAAAAATTGATGTAATTTATATGTACATTAATATTGGGTCATTATTACTTATCCTCTTATCATATAATGAAATTAGTATTAATCCTCATTTTACCTTGAATCATAGAATCTTTCATTGAGTTACTGTGATGTTTGTTACCATAAATAAAAGATCTTACATTATCTGATTTATTCTTGAGGGACTCTTTGTATCTTCCATAAATCTCCCACATTATTGATACTTCACAAATTAAATAAACCATATAAAGTCTCTTTTTATATCAGTGAGAGGTTCTACCTTTTTCCAATTTTAGTTAATTACCATTTAGTAAGGTTAAATGAACCTTAAATTCCTTAATATGATTTTTTTTTTCATTTATCAATTTTCAATCTCGCATCTATTTCATCAGGGTAAATGAAAATTAAAAAATCCATAAAAACCATACATACCCCTTGAATCATCAATGAAATTTCCATATTTTTCTTATATTTTATTTTATATGGTTAAATAAAATAAATGACGTTTTCCAGTGAACCTTATGAGCATGTTTTCCCTCTAAAACGAACCTTGAAAACTTGTACATAAAACTTGTGAACTCTGAGATAACTTTATGAAGCTTCAGTTTTAACCTTATAAAGATTCAAAGTAAACCTTATGAAGTTCCATTTGCCTATAAAATGAAACTTATGAAGTTTCCTTTCCCATTATTCACATTTGAGTTAAACTCATGAATAATGAGTGAACCTTACAAAATTTGATTCAATTTCTATTTTCTCATATTTCTACTCTGGGATAAGCTTATGATGTCACATTATCAACGTTATTAATTATAATAGTGTTTAGGGTTTTTCAAATTCAATAAACTTCTAACTTTCATAATTGATCTAGCACAAATCAAACAATATCATAAACTTAGGAAAACATTAATCAAGGGATATTAATCATTTATATTATTATAAAAAATTCTAGGATAATCTACATATGGATTATCACACCTCTAATCAGCTTTTACTCTTTACTTACAACTCTCTAAGTTATTTTCAATACCCAACTTATTCAAATTAATTCCAAAATTATTGTAGATAGTAACACTTCCTCCATATACAATTTTATTTATTTATATGACGTTATATTTTAAAAACATTTGATTTGAGGGCTAATTTCCTAGAACCTATCTATCCATACATTCCAAGGCAAAAACACCATATTCCTTTTCCTATTTTTTTTACAACGAATCACTATTTTTTATCATTTATGTATGAGAAACAACTCATAATTCCCCCTTTATTTATTGGGATTTTCAACATCATCAAAACTAAGTATGTATTGAAATAATATATCATTGATATATTGAAAAAATATATACAAAAAAATCCAAATGGGCTCCTCAATCTCCCCATTCTATTTGTTCTAAAACCCCAATTAACCTCTAAAGTCAATTTTTTCTATAACTTAATTACAATAAATGAGAATTTAAAAAGGTTAAAGGAAGTATTATTTATCTCCCACCATCTTCCATGATTAAAAATTCAATATTTTATTCCTTATTGAAAGACAGAACTTAATTTTAATATGAGAAGTATAATATCACTTTTTTCATAGAAATGATCTGTCAACTAATGAAATCAAATTATATATGGAAAAACCAATTATAGAAGTTAAAAGTGATAAAACTAAACCAAAAAGCTATCCAAAAATAATAATCATGTGAAAAAACCATAAATTTCTCATTTGGGGGGATTTATAAATAGATTTATCAAGAAATTTAAAAACATAACTCATATTTATATAAGACATCAAAACTATTCAAGTGTAAGGTAGATATCTCCCTTTTTTCAATTCAAAAAACTTTTCCAATTTATTATTAATAATTTAAAAAATAGAATAGAAATAAATGGATATTGTAACTTAGACATCAAAAATATCCAAAAATTCTATATTCACATAAAATGACTAGTTTCTAATAATTTTCGCACATCAGATCCCCCTCAAGGGATTTACTCTATCATCCATTCCATAGTGGAAACTTCTTATTATACAAATTATACAACACTCATAAATCTTCCATTTAATATACCTCCTTTAATTTTATATTCTTAATTAAAAATAAGCACATAATGGAATAATGAGGGATTTCTTTCTCTTAAAGTAGAATAATAAGATTTAGAGTTTCCTCTTAGTCAAGATATGCTAATCCATCCCACAATATCATTGGGAGAACTCTTTATGTTACTATATCTATATTTACTATCACATGTCTTCATAAGAATAATATTTTTCTTCACATTCTCAATTTTCACCTTTTTTGGGTATTTATTTTCATCATTATACATAAATCAACATACAGCTTTAGAAGATTTATTCTTAATCTTTTAAATTTTTAATTGAGTTGGTAGTGTTTTCAAAAAAAAATTTGAGTTATGTACATGATGCTAAAATGTCTCATAAAACACATCAGGAAATCCTTGGTTGTAATTTTTTAATAACCTATATTAGTTTCATTGATTCTTCTATATGCCTTTAGTATAATAACTTACTATTTATTTCGTAATCTTTCTGTTTTGAAAAGAATTTCTTTAACTATAATGGTCAAGTCTCCTCTCCCCTATTCAATGTTTCTTAACCCAAGATACATATAGTTTCTATATTGGAATTATGGTCATGAAATATTTAGTATGGTGATCTTTTTTGTCACATCTTCCATAAATTTTCTCAATATAGTCATATTTATTTTTGGTAAATTGAAATATTTTTTTAGCTAATTATTTTTCTTCTTAATATTTCTTCTTCTTTTATCATAGAATCTTTTTTTTCATAATTTATCTACATTTATTTGTAACAATTCCATGGAAGTAAAATGTTATAACAAAAACTATAGTCCTTATGCCCAAATATTTCACAACACTAACAATATCCTTTGAAATTATATATTTCGTGATTTGGATTGATTTTTTCATGATAGACTACTTGATAACTAGACCCATTAAAACCATTATTTTGATTCATTCAAGGGTAATAGTACATATAAACACCTCTCCAACTATCCTGGATATATGAGGCATGTTTTCCAAACAATCTTTATCCCAAACTCTGCCATATTGTGTAGTAAAATTTGTACTACAAGATAAAATATATTTAGCATCACTGGAATAATAAAAAACAACATATAACATATTTGTTGGACTAGTTTTCACAATAAAATTGGATGATTAATCTTAAAAATTAACAACTTTATCATGTTCTTCTTCCATTATCGTCAATATATTTTCATCTTTAAGGGAACTAGACTATTTCTCATTCAGTGTTTCTTCTATATAATTTAATTTTTTATATAGAACTTTCTTTATCCTATCCATTTTTTCAATTTTTACCTAGAAATTATTAATCATCTTTATAATATCATTATAATTATTATCCTAAAATCTTTTATTTTTTCAAGAAGATCAATTATTTACTTGAGTTGAGTATTTTTCAAAAAAAATTCTATAAGATCAGTCCTTGAAATGTATTTATTTTTTATCTCTTTTTTCTCCTCACCACTGCAAGAAGTGGATTTATGATTTTTATTCTGAGACATAAACGACTTGTGATTTTGAAAATAAAATTTATCTTAAAATTCATTCCACAACCATGTGTCATAACCTTTATCTTTTGATTCCCTCTATGCCTATAAGTCTTCATCTTCTTATTTGTGCATCAAAATTATTCTCCCACATCTTTAATGACCCTTTATGATTTCATCATATTTATTTATTTATTTTGATATTTTACAGCATTTACTTATTTGACGTTTTTCATCATGTCCATTTGAACCATAATCAGTACTCTTCTTCTTTGGACAGTTTTCTGCAAAGCATCTGACACTTTCACATTTATAATTCCCTAGTTGGAGTTTTCCTTTATATTTTATTTTACCCATTTTTATCATATTTTATATAAGGGCCATAATAATCATATAGTCTTCATAATATTTCTTAGTATTAGATTTATAAGAATCCTCATCTTCAACTTTTATAGTTTTGTGTTTACTCATGGACTTGAATCCCATTTTTCTTTGGATCTATTTTTGAAAATTGGGATTTCTTCATCTCATAATTAATGACTATATTATGAAATTCATCATGATATAGGTCTGTAATATTTTATAGGGTAGATATATTTAGGTTAAATCTAGCATAGTAATTCCTCATCAGCCTCTTGAGAATAGTTTAATATTCCAAAGTATTTACAATTTCCTAAATACAACTTAATCACTCATTTACCAAGGTAAAGTATTCGTTTAAAATATAATAATAACTTATCCAAATATCTTTAAATATAAAAATCCTGATCCATAGTTGAGATTATATAAGTTTTATGACCCCTTATCATATATTCTCAAGTTATCCCACATCTCTTTGGCTATCTTGGGTCCCATAAATTTTATGCACACTTTATCAGATAAGGATGACATTATAACATTCCTAGAATTTCATTTTTCTTCTATATTTATGTTGTCAGCATATATCATGGGAGAATATTTCCAAGTGGGGTAAACCGACTATTATAGAATCAATAACATATAATTCTTATTATAATAGATAATAAATATAATAAAATAACCTGATCCGACCTAATGTGTCACTCAAGATGTTCCACCACAAGACCCGTACCACATCCCCAATGGCCAGGGGATAACAAAAATCACATGGGAATCAATATAAGAGATAATAGGAATGATTTAACCCTAAAATAATTATGTGATGTATCATGTAATAGAATAAATATATATGTATATAAACCTTAAATAGAGTAAAAAAATAAGTCTTAACAAAACATGGGACATTACATGGAAAAAACTAAATGGTCCAAAACACATGATAAACTATGATTCAAGAGTCCAACTCTATGTGAATATTAGTCACCACTATCCTAAACTATGTAAGGAACACATTGACTAGGAGGATCCTCTAAGATACATGAAACCCTTATTTTTACCTTATTCTTGAAAAACCAAGTCTATTTATTCCTATAGACATATTTTGGGTGTGAGGTAATTCCTAGTAGGATACCACCATGAATCAATAAAATATATTTCACCATGAAAATATTAGTTATAAATTTCAAACAAAAACATATTTTATAAAGAAGAATATATGATAACATGTTTTCATAAAACATCCCTTTTATTTTCCTTTTTGAAACAATCCAAATCTAAATCCTTAAAAACATGAAAGTAAAACATTTTTTATGTAAAAGAAAAAATGATGAAATCTATGCATACTAAATTGGAATCCAATTAAAAAAAATTATCCAATTAATTTCTATTAACATTGTGAAAATGGGCCATAATATGGGGTTTATGATACCAAGTCATCCAAGGAACTCTATTTTTTCATAGTGAATATTAAGTCTCTACAAACCATGTACCCCAATCGCTCCCCCAAATTAAAAAATATACCATTATGTGCAAGATAATTCAAGACTAATATTTTTAAATTTATATTTGGGGAATTTCATCAATCACTTAAACATCCTAAAAATAGTTTTTAGAGAAAACCCCATTAGAAAATTTCTCATCTCCACCAAAGAATATGTAAAAGTTATGGATATTAATTTATCCCCTAATAATATTTGACCAGTTATTTTCATATGCGAATGTCAAAGGATTTTATAAGAACAATTACGTTTTCCATGGGGAATAATCCATATAATAGAGACACCTACCACTCCAACAGAGGAAACATCAACACACTTTAACTTATTGATGGAAAAAATTGATAATATCCTCAAAATACTAGATCTACAAATAACATCATCAATTACACAACAAACACTTTAGATCTATCAATCAAATATTAATTGGGAATAAAAATATCATGAGAAAAAGAGATAGAGGGTATATATAAATAAAATATGAGAAATATAGTGGACATCATAACATACGTTGATATGATCCTCCCAAATCAATTGATAATCACCAATTTATCCAAGAGAGAGTCCTCTAGGTTGTCATAGAGGGGCCTATTTGAGTTAATGTGGTATTATGAGGAGATTAAAAATAAAAATGACCCAGGAAATCAGGGTAAATTTCCTTTTTAATAAGATATTATCGGGCCACATAGTGAATCCACATAGTTAGAAAAAAATGATCTAACCTTGTGCTAGCTACTATACCTTGAAAATTAAAGTACACAGATACCTAAAAATAACCAAATGGTTAGAAAAACAATTCTCAAGCTATGATAAAACCTATGAAACCAAAACCATTCATTCATATAGTTTCCCAGGTGACTCATATAGTTTGAAAAACCATTCCTAGACCATTTAAATTACCAATAGAACCAATAGAGACATATAGCATGGTTTCCACATGGTTACTAATAACCTTGCACTTAAACCTTACTTGTGAACTACTTCTCCCAAATCTATAATTTTTTGATCTATGAACCCTAAAAACTACTCAAATATAATGAGGGAAAGGTACCAAGAAGGATACATACTTGTGACCCCAAAGGGAATCACAATTGTACCGACTATGGAACATTCTGTCATCAAAAAGCACTCAAGATTCTGGACTTGTGAACAGATAATGCCACTACTACAACAAAAATGCTTCCCAATCCCACATATCATGGATTTATTAACCACTCTATAATAATAAATGGATCCAAGGGATAACTTTACTACATATAACTTTATCTTTATGATCCATGATATGAATAGGTTGTTTGATCACTAATTTATCAGGTTCTATCTCAAAATAATCTCATTTAATCAGATGGGATAGATTAGGATGGTATATCTCTAGTTAAGAAACATGGAGTATGTCATGAATAAATATTAAGAGTCATGATAAGTCCAATTTATATTCAACCTTTACAAGTCTATCAACAATCTTGAACATACCAATATACCATGGAGAAAACATACCCTGAATTCCCAAGTAACAATGCCCCAACAAAGGGGAAAACGTGAGAAAAAATAGTTCACCGACCTTAAATTCTAGAAGTCGATGATAATGATAAATATAATATTTATAATTAAACTAAAATATTTCTAAGCTCTTATGAATCAACTACCCATTCTCTATCATCTCATGATCAAGACTCAGTCCCAAAAGTGACCACACACTAAACTCTACCCAACTCAAATGATATCTACATGGGTTTCCATACAGTGTTTCAAAGAGTTACATTTTAATCTATGATTGATAAATATTGTTATAGGAAAATTAAATGAAGGGAATATGCTTCTTATATGAACCAATAAGGTCAATCATTCATTCTGTAAGCATATCATCTAGAATATGGATGGCTCATTCAGTCTAACTAATTATCTGAGGATGATACACCATAATAAACTTTTATTAGGTGAACATAAATTCTTCAAATACCATACAAAATAGGGATGTAAAGTGTGATTATATATCATAAACAACCAAATAAGTCAATACATTGAGTAATATGATCTCTTATAAAAATAGGGGTCTAATATATTCTACCTTAACTAACTCTTTAATTAGAAAGCAATGACCCGATTTAGTGAGTTGATCGATGATCACCTAAATTGAATAAATTAAACTAGGTGTTAGAGGTATTATAATCACAATTTATATAGATAATTCATCCCATTTCAAAATTGGAATGGGTATTAGCTTCAAAAAACTAGCAGGTCTCTATTACTTTGCATTAATCTTTTTAAAAGAATGACATCTTGGCATGAAGTTTGCAATGGATCACCTCACCCATGAACAAAAATATCAATGTGTCAAGTAATGATACATTTTAGTATCTATTGGATGCATGGAATAACTTTATCAATGTACAAAATCCATCAAATGATGTCTTAGAGCTGTAAGAATGACCAATATGATTAAAAAAAGAAAAGCACCTATGAGAGATTGAGAGCAATCACCTGCGACCACTCCACCACATAGGATATTACAAAAACATTGAAAATAGATGTCTATTTATTTTTATAGATGAATAAGATATTCTAATGATGAATCATATTTCATATAATATAATAACACATAACCTTCATCCTTTTCCACTTCCATGAACATATTAGTAGATAGACTCAACCAAGAACACTCCTCCGCTGATTCCTTCAAGGATCGAGTTTGTAAATCCCTGCTCAACATGTCAATGATGAAATTACCATCTACTAGTAAATAATTTATTTATAAATCAAAATTCTGATGATATTTAACCCAAAACCATTTCTATAAGTTTTGATCCCTCTGATTGAAAATAGGCTTCAGTATCTTATGATTAGAATATACTATAAACTGTTCCCCAATTTTTTTTTATTTCCAAGTGTTGATATTTTTCATCCAAGCTACCAAATCTAGGTAATAGGTTGGAAAATTCTTCTAATGAGGGAATAATTATGGAAATACATATTTTATCACCTACTTTCCAAAAATCAAGACACACCACAACCCTATACATTAGGCATCACCATAAACATCATAGCCAAACCCAGCTCAAGAAGAATCTGAACCAAAGATAAATTAAATATTACTTTTACTTCCTCAAATTATATTTGAAACTTTTCATTCCAATCAAACTTAAAACATGTATGGGTTAACTCATTCATTGAAGTTGCAATATGGGAAAATTACGAAACAAAACATCTGTAATAACCTATTAAACATAAGAATATTTGAACCTAAAACTCATTTATTGGTTATTACTAGGATATACATGTTTTAATCTTCTCAAGATCCATATATATACCCCTCTCAGATATCACATTTCAAATAAAAATCACTTATAAGATCTAAAACTCACATTTAGATAACTTCCCATATAGATGAAGTTCTCTCAAGATGCTAAGGATGATATCCTGATAACCACTGTGTTCCTCCTATGATTTAAAGAAAAATAATATAGGCTCTCCAAATACAATTATAAATAAGTATAAGAACTAATAAAATATCTATTTTATCAATTAAATAAATAATGTAGGATTATTTTTAAGATCAACTGGTATAAATAGTAATTGGAAATTCCCATACGAGTTCCTAAACACTATTTTATGTATATCTTTTTTTAGAATTTCAACTGATGGTACAACAATTACACTTTAGTATTAAAGAACCATCTTGCTGGAATGAGTTGATAAAATAATTCATTGATCCTATAAAAGGAATAATTGTTCGTAAATGTCATCTGGTTAATAGTTCAGTAATCAATACAAAGCCTGAGTCTTACATCTTCCATATTTTTAAAGAGGATATGTGAAGCCCAATGTGATAACCTCTAGAGAGTAAATCCTTTGGTCTCAATATCATCAACCTAAAATTTAATCTTCTTCAAATCATTGGGCTCCCTATGAAAATATGGAAAAAATGATTCACTTATGACAAATTAAGTTAATGTTTGACTCGACCCCCCTTGAGGGTGGTAATATAAAAAAATAATCTTGAGTGACCTCAGGGAACATACTCACTACTATAGGAAGAGAACTACTTACACACTGGCCAACAACACAAATAAAATATCTAATATATGGCATGAGATAATTAAAAGATAAGGAGTGAAAGGACTCAATCTCCTTGATCTATGATCCCACTCAACTTGAAATACATGAGCGGCTCCATCAAAAGTGATAAACTGAACTCGATGATGATAATAATTGATTTCGGCCTTAAAAAAATAATTTAAAAAATTACAATAATAAGGTCAATGATGTCAATATCAAGAAACAAGAAATACCACATGACTTTGAATTAAACAATCATCACCCGAATCTATGGGAACTTAAAGTCTTACCCCTTCCTCTTTCCCAAGAGAGTGGAAAGATCCATCTTGAAGGGAATATGTTATTAATGAAAAAAAACATATCAATAAAATTTGAGGATATGAAGGAATGAGATGAACCAGTATAAAATAATTCCAGAACCATAGAAGAAAAAAATAAATACTTCAGTTATCATTATATCTAGAACTGCTTCAGTATCCTCTGGTGCATACTCCACTGTATAAATATAATCTTCCTCAATATTGACTTATGCTTATTTCATGACTTGGGTATCACCTTTTAAATAAGAGTGAGATTGACCTACTTTATTGTGCCACATTGGATCTAAGATCCTTTATTATACTTGTATCTATCCTTACTACCTTTGGTTACCTTTCCAAATAATCATTGGATATGTACAGACTATCTAGAGATACAAAAGACTCTCATTATTATCATACAATTAGGATTTTTGTATCCATATATTTCACACTGATGCAGAACAAAGAAATATATCCAAATATGTTCTTAAAAAAACATCAAATACCCTGACATCACATTCCTCATTTCCTATTATAGACTAAAGATAAATCTTGGAATTCCCATTATTTTATTGAAACCCTACTGAGACATTTCTTCTAAGATACTTATATCTCTTCCACAACTACTTTATCAACAACCTCAAAAATGGTCATTAGGAACAAGAGGATCAACATTGAACAAATATCATCCCTAACTCCCTTCTCAAAACTCCATGATTTATGTTATTCATTAGAATCAATATTGGGTTATAATTTCACTAAATTGGTGAAATGAGTAGAATAATCCATAAGTTAACTTTCCCCTTACTCTAAAGAAATAAATTCACACGTTTTCTAAACTCACAAATTTTTGGGATAAAACTTTTAGTTAGAAATATTTTTGAAATTTTTCCAAGTAAAATCCTCATGAAACATAGCTTGAATTATAGAAACCCACCATTTCCTTATCAGTCCTTTAAGATACATGTGAAAAAATCCACCTTTAAGTCTTCTAAAGTCTTCATGAAGTAGAAAATTATTTCAATATGTTCAATCCACTCCATGGACTCTTGAGTTCCTCTATCACCATAAATGATAAGTGGGTTAATCTTAGTAAAATCAAAATCATGATCCAAAATTCACTCTAGGTTTCCACCACCCACTTTACTGATTCATTGGATAGTATGGATTACTATTTCCACTAAATCAGGGTCAACTGGAGGATTTACCTATGGAACTTGTCTTACATCTTTCTCTATTGGATTTAGAAGATCTATTTTAGGAGGAATTATATATTAATAATAGTAGATGACACCTGATTATATTATAAACACCAATATGAATAAACTATGATCCTTAAAGTTCTATATCAAATATCTTAATTGAAAAAATTTAAATAAAAAACAGACTCAATGATTGAAAGGTGAAAAACTCCAAACAAGAAAAAGGGAAAAAAAGGTTTCTTTAAAATATACTAAAACATAGTTCCATCTAAATAACCCCAAGAGTTTAGAACAAATAATGATAAAAAATATCATACCACCCATAGTAATTTGAGGTCACACAAAAAAGTGAGCTGTCTAGGAACCCTTCTACACTTACCACCCAAGATTCAATGGTCCCAACTCCTTTATACCATAAAACTTCAATGAAACCTAGAAAGTTTCATAACTCTTTAATATAGGTGTGGATTTGATACCATTTTGTAATGCACCAACGTGGTTCAACCTGACATGTCACCGGGGACTTCCAATCGTAATAACTGAAGTGTATTCTTGATTTCCATGGGTTGACAAGAAGCACTTGAGTATCAATATAGAAAATAATGGGAATAATTTAACTTGAAAAAAATAAATAAATGAATCATTTACTAAAGGAAATATATAATAATATAAATCAAAAATATAGTACAAAGAATAACTTTTAAAAAAACATAATACATTACATGATAAAATTATAATATTCTAGAACATAAAACAAACCTTGAGCTAAGAGTCTATATTCATGTTACTATCAGTCACAACCATCCCAACCCATTTGGGAATGATGTTAGATATGAGGATCCAACAAGATTAAATATTCCCCTAACTTTACTAGATTACTACAAAATCAAGACTACATATTCCCAAATACATACGTATGGTTCGATAAACACTATAATTCTTCTAGATTTAATGATATGTTTATCTTAAAAAAATTTGATTTTTTGGATAGCTTGTGATATATGGAAACCTAATTATAAATAAAAAATTATATAGTATACTATTATAAACTAGATTTTAATTTTGTGTTATGAATATGAATAAACACATTTTGGAAAACATGTTAATCTTTTTTAAATAAATACCCAATTTTTAGTGAATTCATTAAAATCATTAAAAATATATTTTTTCATCAAAAATAGTTTTTATTTATTTTTGTGAAAAAATAATATATTTAATTTCTACCAATTCAAGAAACATTATTTAAAAAAATTAACTTTATTTTTGAAATTATCATGTCAAAATCATCTTATAGTGAACTTTTTAGATTTTTTTGAAAGGATTGATTTTTTGATGAATGGGGAAAAATACTAAATTTTATTGAAACATTTATTTTTGTTTAAAGAATTTATAAAGATCAATTCTTTTTTGAATTTGTTTTAAAAGTAAAATTATTTATTTTATATTATTAATAATCCAATTAACGTCATTATAATTTATTTTATATAGTATTTATGTGTAAAAAAAGTTTATACTTAAGAAATCATTTTTATGAAAAAATTCATTTCATCATGTTTTGTGGGTTTATTTTTAAAATAAAGTCCATAAATTATATGAATTAAATTTAATAAATTGTATGAAATATTTTAAATAAAAATTAATTTTTTTAATGAGTTTTATTTCATTTAGGTTCTTAATAATTTATAAAAATCGTAAAAATATGTCATCGTGATTAATGTTAAAATTGGATTTCTAGGGGTGAACCATGGCATAAGTGTATGTTTTCAAATTAAATGTGTAAAAATTATATTTTATGTAAATATTTAAACCTAATTGTATCCCTATATTGAATTTTATGTGATTTTGAAGCTTTTTTATTGAGTGTGGAATTATTATATTTTAATCTATTAAGAATTTTCAAATGTGTCTTTTACCCCATTTATAAAAACACACCCCTATTATATTATCCTTAAACCAATTTGAGAAATATATATCTACAATAAACTACATATTTATCTTCTAGAAATAAATATCCCTGAATAATGTGTCAAGTTATTCTTAAAATACCCTTTAAAGGGTCCTTAATAAAGGATCTAAAGATGGTCAACTGAAGAAGAGGCAATCGTTCTACCCGACCTCTTTCAATTAACATCTTCTCACAACTCCTATAAATCTATGTTATTCAAAATAAGATAATAAATACAGTCTTATCGATCTAATTAAATTATATAATGATTATTAAAACACCATTATTCACCCTCTTTCTAACAAATGGGTAATGAATGTATAACTCATGCATACATGTAGTGTACCACCTCTAAGTAATAGTACAATTCATTTTCCATCACAATATTTCATTGATTGTTATTATTAAGGGTTTAATGTTTATATATAATATTTATAAAACATTTACTCTTATATAATTATAATACCATATCTAGCTTCTTACATTCTCATCTATTTCAAAATGATAATGTCTTTCTTGCGTACGTGTGGACTACCACATCTACAAAGAGACGTGATTTGTTTTTTGTTTCATATTAAAATAAATTTTAATAAGGATAAATGCAATGAATATATATGATATATATTATATTAAAATAATTCATTAAAGGTGAATTATCATTTACTATTGTTTCAGTACATCTATATAAAAATCGAAACATCACTCATGCGTACACATAGTCTATCTTCTCCATGAACATTTATTTCATTTTTCTATATTAACCTTTTATAGATGAATATATATATAATGAATATATTTTATACTTATATCATGATTATTTTTTTATATTATGGAACCATCATCAATGTACAAGGATTGGAACTACCAAACCAAAAATCTCATGAAAAACAAAACTAGGAATACCAAAAAAGGTTATTTTAGTAAGGAATTGTTAATAAATGTTTTGAAATTTCAAAATTGGGTTAAATATTATATTATTATTAATGAAATAATTTTATTATATATCAATAATATACTATATGTGAGGATATAACATTTTCAATTAATGTCGATCATGATATAAGGGTATATTTCACAATCTCATCATTATTTGGGGTTGTTAATGTCTAAGTCATTGATGTGGAAATTATTTGATATTTTAATATTAAAACACATATATTTTATTCTATTTAGGTTATTTATTGAAATTACATGTTTTAATTACATTATTTTCTCTTTAGGTACTCAATAGAATAAAATAATTGTTTTAGAGAAAACTGAATTTATCTGTCTCTTTGGTAAACAATCCTTTTTCTTCCATATCCATGTTTTCTAAAAAATGTTTTCAAAAAAGTCTTCAGTTTTCGACTATTATTTTTAAAGTCATTTTTATCCATGGCTAATTTTATAAAAATGTTTTAAAAGGAATATTCTTGTCATTTTTTGAATGAGGTATCTTTGAATTTTTACCAAAAATGTGAAAGGATTGTTTGTTTTCACATACACAACATAAATGAAATTTACCACCACCATGAGTGATAAATAATTTGAAGATTCCTTTACATTTTTTCAATTTTTATTTTAAGAGAAAATATTTCCTTTAATATTTGATAAAAGTTTATATTTTAAATATTTCATTTCAAAGTGTAAAAGGTATTTTCCTTTAGAAAGTTTCGAGTTATTTTTAATGTATTTTCAAAACTTTCGACAAACTTTATTGAATATTATAATTTAATAAAGATAAAATATAATGGTATCATCCAACAAATTTATCTTGATAGTTTATGATCTGTTTGAATGGGGAAAGTATTAACATTTCATATGATAGTTCTCCCAATATGCATAATTATTGATTGTTAAGGCATGTTGATTTAGTTGTACTGTTTAATCATATTATGAATTCATTGGAATTATTAATTTATGGGTGGGTCCTAGAATTATATAGACCCTTTATGAATCTATTGGTACCATGAGACAAAATCAGTTAGGTATTTGGACAAGGGATTACCCATTAATGTTTGGTGTCTTGGCATGAGGCCTTGATGGTAAGTTGAAGGTACCTAGAATTATACAGTCTATTTTTATGAAATTCGTTATTAATGACTATTTGATTAATATAATAATTATTTCATCCATGTAAAATTATTAAGATCATGATATTATTTATATTGAATTATTTTATCATTATTTATTCCTTCCATATCATTCATTCCTAATTTATTTTATGATAGTTTTTTCTATACACATTCCCTTACTCGACATCTAAGACCACACATTTCTTATGTTTACTTTCCATAGGATTCTAGGATATTACTATGAATGATATGAAATTTTAATCTAGATATAATAATAGTGTTATTAGAGAATTTTTTTTTGTATTTTATTTTTTTCAATTATAATGTGATATTCAAGTATGTTTCTACAATTCAAAGATTAATAAACTATTCCATCATTTGGGATACGAATGATCGTATATAGTACCAATGAAATAATGTTACCACAAACTCTAGGATTTTACGGTTAGTGTTTTTATAGTTGGTAATAGAGAAATCTTAGTAGAAACCATTATAACTATATTTAATAAAATATTGATTATGGAAAATAACCATATGAAAGATTTTGAGGATATGTATAATCATAGGATAATGTCATTAAAGTATTTAGTAAGGTTGAGATTATGTGTATTTCCTATAAATACATCCATATTTTGATACTAAAAGTGGAAATGGTTTTTAAATAGCTATATCCTGGGGTAATAACCCCAAAAAGCTTTTGAGTATATCTTGGCCATCATTCTAGTGAACGATGAATGAGAACTTACTACACATCTAGTTATACACTCTTATGGGGACATTATTTAACTATTTCACATTTTATTTACAAAACATTATTAAATATTTGAAAATATTTTAATGATTTGAGAATATTCCCAATGAAACCAATATTTTTATTTTGATATTAGTTATGTATAAATATTCAATTTATGTTTAGTGTTTCAATAGTTTCAAAATTATAAACCATGATTCATAATGTTATGATGTAATGTAGTGTATTAAATTATTTAAAAATAGACCATAGTAGAAGGAATGGAAACTGTCTCAATGCGAATAATCTATGTACGAATTCCCCTTTTGGGAAAGATAATGAAGTTGGAGATAGAGTTAGAGTTAGAACAGGAAAAATTATAACGATATTAGAAAAAATAACTTAGGGTATGAACAATAATATTTCATGCATGGAGAAACCTAATGATCCATAACATAGTGTAATAATGTTAGACAATATAATGTGAAAAAAACTTATATCATTCAATGGAACCACAAATCTATTTTTAACTGAGCAATGGATAAGTACATAGAAAAGTGATTTCTTTCTTTAGGAAGTTATCAAAGAGAGAACGTATTCATGGAAGTTTATCATCTCACAGGGGATGGAGATAAATAGTGGAAATTGATTCATAACCCTAAGGATGTTGAGGAAATAGCAAGCATGGAGTGAAAGGATTTTATGGTACTTTTTCTTGGAAAAATATTTTCCTCGTGAATAATGAGGATATATGGGGAGACACTTCAAAAGACTAAAACAAAACGAAGAAGATAATGTTTATATATATGAAGAAAACATTACATTGTTAACAAGGATTATTTTAACAACATTCATAATCAAAATAGTAAGATATATTGTTTCTTTGATGGGGTTAAGCTAATCCTTTAAAGGACACCAGTCTCCCAAAAATTCTCATCATACGAGGATATATCATCATGTTTTATTATTATAGATAAATAATTCTAATATTATTATAGATTTTAAAGAAATAAATTAAATAAGAAGACATTTGAGAAAATAATAGATTAAAGGAAGAAGAGAGAGGGTGATTTTCAAACATGTGATACTCGTAGAAGGGAATATATTGGTACATCCTTAAAATGAAAATGAGTTTAATTTGAGTGTGGAGAAAAAGGTCATCATGATTGTGAGTATAAGGGTAAAGGAGTATCCCCAAAATTACAGTTATTTAAAAGTATGGATAAAGGGAACTATTCCAACTAATTTCCCAAACATCAATGGAATATACCCTAGGATAACCTAAGGGGAGATGCCTATGATTATGCAATTACTACAACTGAAGTTGATGATCCTAGAAATGTGGTGAAATGTAAAATTATCACCCACTCCAAGATTTAAAAAATTTAATTTGGTTCATGTTTAACCACTATTTTATATCGGAAGAATCTACTATGGCTATCAATGAACCACCTCAATGTTAAGATGTTGAGTTATAGGTGGGAAAAACAAAATATTGGATGACTGCATCTCAATTGTACAACTCCTCTCTAATAGAAGTTTTTTTGGAATGTTTTATCTTTAAATATTGTTATTCTCCTAATAGTTTAATATCATTTAATTTTGGGTATGGATTAGATCTCTTGGTATAGATCCCATATCAATAATTAAATAAGAGAAGTTATATTCGATATTATGAATCAACCTTTAATTGTTTATCAAGGCGATGATGAACCGGAACTTGAAATGGAAATTATATCCATAATATTAGTTTTACTACCTATTAATGTGGTATATATATCTCATATGGTTGGGGAAAAATCAAAATTGAGGATATTCTTATTGTATGAGAGCTTTTTGATGTCTTTCCTAAGTAGTTTCTTAATCATGTCTTGAATCACGAAGTTGTGTTTTCAATAAAACTCACACTCGGTTCAACACTTATTTTAATGAATCTATATATAATGAAAATAAATATGTTTTATGAAATGAACAAGAAACTATAGGAGAATCTATATAGTGGATTAATTCAGACTAGTTATTTTCCATGGGGTGCACCTATTCCCTTTTTAATAAGAATTATGGGTCAATATATCTTTTCATTCATTATAAGGAACATAACAAGATAAATATTAAGAATAAGTATCCTCTACCACATATTGACTAATTTTTTGATAATTTACAAGGAGATATATATTTTCAATATTTTTCGTCATTATGGATATCATAAGATAAGGATCTAGAAATGGATATACTCAAGAAAATATTCCATACTAGGGATGATCATTATGAATTTATAGTAATTATATTTTGACTTGGAAATTCTCCTATTATCTTCTTTAATTTAATGAATGGAATTTTTAGAGATTACCATGATTAGTTTTTTATAGTATTTATATAATATATTCTTATAATTTCAAATATTAAAGAGGAGTATGGAGAAAATTTTAGAATTGTGCTAAATACCCTAAGGAAGAATAGTTTGTATGATAAATTTATAAAGTGTGAATTTTTTCATTAGAAAGCTTCATTATTGGGTCATATAATCTCATGTGAGGGAATATCATTGGATCCTTTAATTATGGTAGTTATTTATTATTGTCGTAGACCAACTATGATAACTAATATATATATTTTTATTCAGTTAGCTGGATACTACTAAAAATTTGTTAGAGGTTTCTTAAGACTATTTAATCCACTCACCAAGTATAATCAGAAGGAGGTTATGCTCATATGGATACATGAATGTGAATATATTTTCAAATAACTTAAGACAAGGTTGTTACACATGCCTATTTTTATAATACCCTATACTGGAGAAGGGTTTGTGATTTAGAGTGATGAATTATTGAAGGGTTAGATGTTTGTCCTAATGCAGAATGACATGTTGATTACATATGCCTCTCACCAATAACGAATTCAAGGGAAAATTACATAGATCATGATTTAGAGTTGGTAGTGGAAATTTTTTAATAAAAGACATGGAGTCATTATTTGTATGGTTAAATGTGTGATATAAATACTGGTCATAAAATATTGATGTATATGTTAAAAAATGATTTGAATATGATACAGAGAAAGCGACTAGATTTAATAAAAGATTTTTACTGATCAATATATTACTACCCTAGGAAGGCGAATAAGGTGGTTGGTGCTCTGATTCAGAAAGATCATGCTAGATAGTTAATGATGAGGATCAAAAGAGATCCATTTTTTTGGATTTTAATAAGATTGATCTTTAAATCGTGAGTAAAAGGGAGAAAATATTATCAATATCAAATGAATGTTTAACCTTCCATCCACAAGAGGATTAAGAAATTATAGAACAATTATATGGAATTATATGAAGGTGAGGAGTTTTCATTAGTTTCACTATTTTTTGAAAAGGTGACTCCTTGGCCAAAAACAACCAAAGCAAAAATATAATTAAAAGAAAGATTACGAAAGAATAAAAAATGGGATCATATTACAATATTTTTCATGAAAGGAAATAAGATAAGTGGGAAGGTCTTAGAACCAGCTAATGTCTTAATTAACTCCCATATTGGCCAGACCATCTGTAACCATGTTTGCTTCTCAATAAACACGTGTGATGATATAGTTAAGACCGATAAGTGAACTGGAGCATTCCATCCACTGGGTAGTAATCGACCAAGTAAGGTGAATTATTCCATTCCAAATCGCTTGAATGGTAGTCGTCGAGTAACATTAGATCCAATGGTTATTCCAACCAAAGAGCAGGGAAAAGGCAATAACATATATCAAACCCAGCATCTCAGCTTCATGGGAGGTGGAAATGCCACATTTACCCATGAAGTATCCAGGTATCTGACAGAGGTGATTACTGAAAATAGCAGCACACCCTGACGGTCCTGGATTTCTATTGGAGGAGCCATTAATATTGATCTTGATCCATCTAGGTAGGGGGGATCTTCATAACACCTCTAGTGTGCGATGTGACTGAAAAATATTTACAGTAATCCTTAGATGCCTCAGGATCACAAAGTCATGCACGGTGTGGTAGAAATGTCCCTTTTGAATTGAGGCATCTTCATGTATGGAAATGAGGATCTTCATCTGACTTGCATTTTGATTAAATGAGTATTTTTTAGTAATAATAGAATTTCGATCATACCAGATCACATGATGGAGCTCAGAAACCGCAGCATGGAAGAGGTTCTTGACTTGCTGAGAGCCTTCCATATCGGCACATTTTTTATTTTTGGCTTTGACAGAGTCAAGAATCAACCATCTTCATTCCAAACTTTAAAAAATATAGTTCTAGAGAGATGAAGTAGTAGCACAATAGAGAAAGTGGTGGTTATCATCTTCTCTATGTTGATTACAGATTTTTCACTTAGAGCAGATTTGGATGAAAAAATATTTAAGGTAAATTTCAGTGCGCACTCTGTTGTGAGAAAGACTCCATATGAGGTTTAATCTCGAAGGTTTTAACCATGGATTTTTTGAAATGTTTTAACCAACTGTAGTTGCTTTCAGAGTTACATAAATAATGTTTGTAGAAACGTTTTGAGTTAGGCATACCATTGTGAGTAGGTTCCAAAGTTATGAAATAATTGGTATGTGTGAAAGGGTAGTTTTTAATGATGTTCAGAATAGCTTCAAGAAGGTGATCATGTTGAGAGTTTAATAGTTCTCTGATAGATCAAATGGTATTTTTAGGGGTTTTATTAGGAGGTATCATGGATGTTAAAGGCATCTGGTCTAGCTATCCAACCAAAATTTTATGGAGGAGTCTCTGGAGACCATCAATCTGGAGTTATTCAAAATATTAGTGAAGGAGTATTTGATGGAAGGCCAGATTGATGAGTTAATGAAGTTCAAATTTCCCTTTTTTATGTTTGTCAAGAAACCTATTTTTGAGAAAGGAAATAAATTCAGAAGTATTATGAAAAAGGTTCCATGTGTGTCTTTCTTGAATGGTTTCGTTAAATTATTTGATATTTTTATACCAATACCACCATTTTCAATGGGCTTGAAACAAGTTTCCCAAAGAATAGTAAAAAGTTTTCTTTCCAGAATTATATCAGTCCAAATAAAGTTATTTATGGCAGTGTTCATTTTTTAATGAGGCCAAATTTCCATATATAGATCATCATGGAATAAACCATCTTGGAGACAATAGTGGATTTAACAAGACAAGTCCTACCTGCCATAGAGAGAGATTTACCTTTCCAAGAAGATAACAGATTTAAAACTTGGTTAATGATAGTCATAATGTGACAAGATTTGGGTCTACCCCAAAAAATGGGAACACTAAGATAGGTGAAAGGGAGCATACCTTCATTTAGACCCAGGTCAATGATAATGTTACATTTTCTGCCTGGAGGGAAATTCTTCCCAAAGAAGATGCAACATTTTTTCAAACTAATGGTTTGACTTGAAACCTATTCATATTGTTAGAGAGAATTTTTGAAATTAGCAATGTTTCTTTTATCCCCCTAAAGGAAAAGGATGATGTTGTCAGCATAAAATAGTTGAGTAGGAGCATTCACATTTCTAGAGACGTGTATGGGATTTAGTTTATTTTGGTCCACCAGATAGTTGATCAGATGACAGAGGCAGTCTTCTGCTATCGAGAAGAGAATGGAAGATAGGGGTCACCTTTCCTGACACCTTTGGTGCATTAAAAATAGCCCTTAGGTGATCCATTGATTAGGATGGTGATAGAATCCTAGTTGAATAGGGTTTTGATTGGAGTGATAAATTAGATTTTAAAACCTTAACTTTGAAGGAATTTGAAGATAAAACCCCAGTCCATGGTATCGAATGCTTTTCTGATGTCAAGTTTAATAGCTATGTTGCCTCCCATGTTATTTTTATTCAAATTATTGACACACTCAAAGGAAAGTAAAATACAGTCATGAATGGATCTACCCTTTATAAAACCAAATTGGTTCCAGAAGAAAATTTTGTCCGTGAGAGTGGAAAGTCTATTGGAAATGATTTTTTTGATGATTTGAAAAAGATTGTTGACAAGAGAAATGGTTCTAAAACAATGAATCTCAGAGGCTTTCTCCAATTTCGGGATCAAGGTGACAAACTAGGCATTCAGAGCATGAGGGAGAACCCCATTAGTGAAGATTTTTTTACAAGTTTACAAACATCAATCTGAATCACATCCCAATAATGTTGGAAGAACCCATTGTTTAAGCCATTAAGACCAAGATTACTATCGGGATTCAGACTCAAGACAGTTTCCTTGATTTCATGATCCGACGGAGTGTTGAGAAGGAAGGAGTTTTACTCATAATTGATTACTAGAGGAATGACCTCAGGTAGGAGGTCTTTGTTTATATCATGACCATTTAAAATGATTTCATAGTAGGAGACGATATGATGAGAGATGTCATCCTCATTGTCTAAGAGCCTGTCCCCATCCACTAAAAGGGTTAACAACCTGTAGGCCTTCCGGATTATTTGAATAGAATTGTAAAATTTAGCATTTCTATCACCTTCTGTTAACCATTTAGCTTTAAATGTATGTTTTCTCAAATTTTCTTTGAAAGTGAGTTGGGAGTTAAGTTTGACTGTAATGTTTGGTTCTTGAGTTGGATCACTATTGAGGTTATAGGTGGTGTTTGTGTTTTGATGATCAAATAGATCTTTCTCAAGAATCATGATGTCATTATTAATTTGTTTGGCTTTAGAGATGCACCAAATTTTTAGAGTTTGTTTTAGATGTTTTAATTTGAGATTATAGTCAAGGAAATCAATGTTACGAGACATTGAGGACCAAAAATTTTGTATGATATGAGAGAACTCTTCATCAGAGAACCATGAATTGTTAAATCTAAAAGGCATACAGGGTTTCATGTCTTTGGTGGAGACACTGACCATGATTGGGTGATGATTAGAGTTCATCTTATGAAGAGTAATATTGGAGATAATGTCCCATTTATCTAAATCAGGGACATTCATGAAGTCTCTAACCATCTTGGAGGAAACTAATTTGTTGTAGTGTCATCTTTACCATGTTTATTTTGAACCAGTGTGATTGATTTCTATTTGATTGTTGTCATCTATTGAGGCTTTAAATTCCCTCATGGAAATGGAAGTGTGAGGGGGTCCAATTTTCTCACATGAGTTGAGAATGGTATTAAAATCACCCATAATAAAACAAGGTGCATTAATATTAGTACCAATATAAGAGAGGTCATTCGAAAGAATTCATCTTTCTTGGTATATATTCTTAGCATGAACAAATGATAAAAAAATATGTGTGTCATCTATATGAAAATTTCAACTAAAAATATGATAAGAGATATTGTAAACAATAATATTATGTAAAGAAAAGTGAGAAAAAATATATAAAGGTTCTCCATTGAGGTTATTAATGATTTTACTAGTAAAAACATATTTTTTTACCTAAATAAGATTATTTAGAGGGATATTTAATTTTTGGCTCCGTAATAGAAAATAATAAAGGATGATGAGTGTAAATCATTCTCTCTAACACAATTAAGGTGTTAGAGTTAGAAATCCTCTAACAATTCCAAAAAAGGATCTTCATTAAAATCTAGTGTTGGAGTCAGAACCCCCCTTTCTTTTTTCCAGAGCCTTTATTTCTAGAAGACCTTCTAACTTATTGATTATAATAGGTCCATTCCTATTTATTACTAGATTTTGTGGTGTTATTCATTACAGGTTCAGATATTAGATCACTCCTAGAAGAGTCTGTAGATTTCCTAGAACACATCAACAAAAAATAAGAATTATGATTTAAAACAGAGTTACAAGACTTTATAGAATAGTCTCCACTATCTACAGTTAGAGAGATAGTTGTACCTTGCACCTGTGAAGTATTTGTGTGCTGTTTTTTGATTTTTTCCAGATCTTGACAACACTACTTTTTCTTCATAGAGGAATTCATAAACTGCATGGGCTTAGATTCCTGTATCGATATTGTGGTACCATGCTCAATCGATTATAGTTCCATGACAGCAGTATTACAGGGATTATTTAGTGTTTCAGTGTACCCAGAATTGGTTGGATTACTAATAGTATTAGTGTGATTTGGGATAGTGGAAAATGTTTCATCACATTTCATTTTGATTTCATTTTTTTCCCTAGAGAAGCACCTTTGTTAGAAGGTTTTATTATTGAATCCTTAAGGATTAGATCTGTAGGTTTCATATTATATAACATCATAGAAACAATATTATCACTACTGACAGTAGGTTGAAACCGATCAGAAAAGGAATTTTTATCATTGGAGATGATTGTGCCTAGATCAAGTTCCTTCTCCACCTGAGGTTTCTCTATATCTATCTTCGTAGTGAAACTATTGATATCTTGGATTTGTATAGGAACCTGTACTGAGGGTGTAGTCCTCTTTAATGGATTAACATATTTAAATTTTTTGGTGACAATTTCAATTATTTAGTAGTAGTGGACTGTGTTGTGTCCTAATTGTCTTTCTGGGTAGTCATTAGTTTTTTAGATTTGGAAATTTGTCCAGTGGAGTCCTGAGTTTTAGAGAAAATAACAGACGATCCTTGAGCATGGGGGTGAAAGTATAGATTATATATTCTATTTCTGGATTCATTCTTTAACTCTGAAATATCTGAGGTATTTACAAGGCGTGGATTCTGGATCTGTCCAGTACCCGAATACATGGTGTGTTCCACCACAGTTTGAACTAAAACTATCTTTGGCAAATCATCATTATGTAGAGTTGCAGTACATGTGGTACAAGTATTGAAATTCACTTGTTCAGGTGAATTATCCCTCTTACCTAGGTTAGGAATTGCATATTGGATGGGGACATGCCTTGAGGTCTGACCAGATTCTTCCTTCTCATTGGATATCCTTACAGTGACCAAAATTAGATTTTATAGTTCTTCTAAGAGGAATTGGTATTTAATAGTGTTGTCTTCCTCTTCAATAACTTCTTCTTAGTTTATACCCGAGGTGTCCCCTATGTTTTTTAAATTATGTTTTTGACCTTGATTTCAGCATTCTTTTTATGATGTTCAGATATCTCCATCCTTGGATCTTTATCATTTCTTCTCCTTATTTCCTTCCAACCATTCTCAATTGGATGGATTAATTACCTTATAGTCACCCTAAAATTAGAGATTGTGTGGTCAATAATCTTACAAAGATCACAAAAGGGAGGCTTCCCCTCAAATTCAAATCAAATTTCAGTTTTGTATTCATTCGCAGTGAAGTTGATTGTATTAGAGTGATTTGAATCTAAGTTAATTTTCATTATAACTCATGAAAAGAATCCTAGGACTTCATTTAAGGTTCTGTGGTCAATTTCAATAGGAGTCCATATGCATGAAATAATGTCATTTAATATTTTTGGGTGCCATAAGAACCAATTAAGGCCATGAAGTTTAACCCAAACATGTGACACTGTATTCCTATATGTGTGCGGATTGAAAGTAGAGTCCCAGTCAGAAATTATAAGTAATCCCAGATTTAGATTAAGGTTTCCAATTTTCCAAACTTTCTGTAAGTCGTCTTGTGATTTTAGAAGTATGTGAAAGTAGTCTTTCCCTATTGGAATTAGTTTCCAGTTCGAATCATTCCAGCAATGAGTTTAACTATGATCATGAGGGAATGATAAGATTTGGGAATCAAGTAACTATCTCATCAATACCATACTTGAAGGAGGAGCTATTGGATGAAGCTCATAGTTCATCATTCCCTATTCATCCTAGAAGTATAAAGATATATAGTTATATGAAGGAGTATTTATAACTTGATAACATTAAAAGATATATTTTAGAGTATATATATAGGTGCTTTTTATTTCAACATGTTAAAGATAAGAGACAAAAGTCTAAGGGGATGTTAAATCCATTACCCATAACTGTATGAAAATGGGAAAAATCACCATTTATTTTGTATCAGACTCCCTAAAATGTCTAATTTCTATGATTCTATTTAGGTTGTATTCAATCACCTTAATAAATCTACACGCATTATTTTTTATCATATAATATTTACCTCTTAATATTATTTAAATAATATTCATTAAGTTAGTGGAAAGGTTTCAAGGAGTACCACATTCAATTATATCTGATCAAATCCACGGTTCACCTCAATGTTCTGGACAATTATTCAGTAGGATTTGGATTTATATTTTTGTTTTAGTACTTGTTATTATCCTTAGATATATGTTTATTATAAGGAAACCATTTAAAACCTATATTATATAATTAGGACGTCTTCTAGGGATTTAAAAGGTGGTTTGGATAAAAAAGTTTCTCTTGTCAAATTACTATATAAAAAAATCTTTCACTTGATCATTCACATGGTTCCTTATAAAAATCTATATGAAAAGAAGTGTGTAACTCATGTTTTCTAGGATAAAGTTGGATAAAAAAATCTATTGAGACCTAATCTAGTAGAGGAAATGGAAAATAAATCTAGAGCCATCCAAGATCACATCAAGGAAGTTCAGAGTTAATAGAAAATTTATGATGATAATCATCAAAGAAATATCAAATTTTAAGTTGGTGAAAAGGTATTCTTAAAAATATATCAATGAAAAAAGTTCATGAGATTCAGAAGGAATCAAAATTCGATCCCTAAGTACACTTGCCCCTTCGATATTGGTGCTTCCGCTGATCCATTCTCAAGTTTACGATGTGTACAATGTATCTATTTAGAGAAAGTACGTACATCATCCTTCACATGTACTAAACACATAAGCAACACTAATATAGTATGAACTTCCCTATAACTTATAAGCAGTATAGATATTGTATCATAGAGATAAAGTGATATGAAATAAGGCTACTCACCTGGTTAAAGTTCTATGGATGAATTATAAATTCAATAAAGCTACTTAAGAACATGAGGATGTGATGAAACATGGATATCCTAATTTTTTTTGTATCTTAGTGATGTAATTTTGAGGTTGAAATTTAATTTAAGGGGTTTATAATGTAACACCCCAATATTTTATGATATATTTCTCTTCAAATAAATTTTATTTATGTGATAGATTTTGATACATGAAAACCTGAGTCTAAATGAACAATAATATTATATGTTGTTATAACCCATCTATTAATTTTGTGTGATGAATATGAATAAGAAAAATTAGAAAAATATATATAATGTTTTTTAAATAATAACCCAACTTTTAGTAAAGTCATTATATGCTTTAAAAATATTTTTTTACCTCAAAACAGTTTTTATTGTTTTTTTTGTGAACAAAGAATATAATTAATTTATTGTACTTTTTGAAAATTAATTTGAAAAAATAAAATCCATTTTTTAAATAATTAAGTAAAAATTTATTAGGAGTAAATTTATGATAATTTCATGATAATTTTGATTTTTTAATGATTTGTGAAAATGATGATTTTTGTTATTTAAAGTTGACTTTCATTTAGTGAAATTAAAAACCTCCTTTTTGTTTTAAAATGTTTTTAAAAGTAAAATTATTTCATTTATATTATTAATAATCCATTTAATTTCATTAAAATTATTTTTATTTTGGAATTGGTATGAATAATATTTACACTTAGGAAAACATCTTTTTGGAAAGATGCTTTTTGTTGCATTTTGCATCTTTAATTTTAGATTAAATTATGCCACTTATATAAATTTAATTTTATAAATTTATTTAAATATTTGGAATAAGAATTTACAAGATTTTTAATGCGACTACCTTTTTTCCATAAGGAATTGAGAAAATAGTAAAATCATTTCCATGTAGTTATGGTTAAAAGGGTTTTACTAGGACAGGAGGGTTGAACTAAGTGATAAGGTTATTTTTTCCTATTAAACATGTATAAACCCAAATTTATCCACATTATTACTTGATAATATCCCAAAAATCATATATGGATTTTTTTATCATTTATATTGAGTATGAACATATTATATTTTTAAACTTCTGGTAAATTCCAAATGTGCCTTCTCCCACACTTATAAAAGGAAAACTCACATATCACTTATTTACAAAACTTTGATCCATATGGATCAAAAAAATACTAAAATAGTATCTTCAAAATTTACCTATCCATGAATTTTAAGATTTTTTATTCTTAAAATATTATTCCAAGGGCCCTTAAGAAAGGATCTAAAGGAGGACGGCTAAAGAAAAAGTAACCCTCCTACATGAACTCCTTCAATTCACTTGTTATTATACCTCCTATAGATATATGGTATTCATAATAAAATAATAAATTCAGTACCCATAATATAGTTAATTTTTTTATTATTAAAACACCTTTATTCACTGTCTTTTCTATCAAATGGGAAGTGAAAGTATCGCTTGTTCGTACATGTGGACTACTGCCTCCACGTAGCGATATAATTCATTTTACTTGACCATATTTCATGGATGGTTATTATGATGGGTTTAATTTTTATATATTATATTTATGACATAATTTTACTTCAATAATTATATTATCATATCTACCATTTTACCTTTCAATCAGTTGGTAAACGATAACATTGATCATGCTTATGATGGGATTACCACCTCGATGAAGTGATATGATTCATTTTTAATTTCTAATTAATTGGATGTTAATAAGGATATATTTATTTAATATATATGATATAATCATTATTATATAAATTTGAATTACTATTTACCTTTCATTCGTTCCATTCTTCAAAAAGTGAAAATAGCGTTCATACGTATGTACGACCTATCGTCTCTATAAACAATGTAATTCATTTTTATACCTCTACCATTTATGTATGAATATAAAAGTTTATAATTAATATATATTATATTTATATCATGATTAAAATTATGGATATTTTTGAACTATGAAAAAAGTTTAATTACCAGAACAAGAAAATTGAAATTCTCATTAAAAACGAATCACTTAACACCAAAAAATGATTGTTTTACTGCGGAATTATTTATAATAGGGTGTTGAAATGTTATTAGTGGATCCAATATTATACTATAAGTATTTAGATGAATTTGTTATAAGTATAATAAAATTTATGTTATTAAAATATTGGTTATATTACCTTTAGAGAAAGTTGTTTATGAGGTAAGGGTATTTTTCGCAATCATATAAGTATTCAAGATTGTTTATTTATAAGACCCTGTTGGGGGTGGGATTTAATATTTCTTTCTTAAAAATTTTATATTTTATTTTACTATGTTTATTTCTAGAAAATATATTTTTTCCATTCATTTTCCTCTCTATTTTTACTCAAAATAACTAAAGAATATTTTTAAATAAAAATAACTTTATCTTTCTCATCGATAAAAAATACTTTATATTCCATATCCATGTTCTCTAAAATATATTTGCAAGAATCTTTTTATTATTCTCAAATTATTATTTTATAAATATTTACCTATGATTTTATTTTTAATTTTTTTTAAAGGAATATTATTTTCATTTTCTGAACAAGGTGATTTTGACTTTTTATCAAAAATGTGAAAGGAATCTCGATTTTAACATACACATCATGAATAACATTTCTCACCACTATGAACATTCACTAATTTAAATATTAATTTACATATTTAAATATTTATTTTCAAATAAAACATTTTCTTAAGTAGTTTAGAAATTTTTAGAATTTAAATAAGTGATTTCAAAGTGGAAAGGGTATATTCCTCAAGGAACCTTATAATTATCTTTTTATAGTATTTTCATCTATGTAAAAATACTTTATTGAATCTTATTAGTTAATAAAGATAGAATCTTATGATATAATCCATCATATTTCTATGGACGGTTTTTGATAAGTTTTATTTGAGAAATTATTGATATCTCGTATGCCAGTTCTTCCAACACAGACAATTATTGATTATTAAGGAATATTGATTTAGTTAAAATATTTAATTATATAACTAAGGTAATAGACTTATTAAGTTACGAGTGAGACCCAAAATGATATATCACCTTTATGAATCAATATGTCTCATAAGAAAAAATAGGTTGGGTTTTTTTCCAAGGCCTTACCCATTTATATAGGATTTATTGGCTTGAGGACTTGATGGTATGTTTAAGATGTCCATCATTATTCATTCAATTATGATGAAATTAGTTATTGATGTCTGTGTTATTGTTATAATACTTATTCCATACATGGATAAGTATCAAGATCATGTGATTATTTATAAGGAATTGTTTTTATCATCATTTTTTTCTAACCACTTTATTCACGCCTTATTTATTCTATGATAGATTACCCTATATGAATTCCTTTACTAAGCATCTGAACACACCCAATTATTATATTTCCTTTCCCCAATATACTAGGAAGTGTAATATGCATTATATTTGAAATTAAACTAGATAGAATAATTATGTTCCAAAATAAAATATTATGTTTCATTTTATATTTTCAATGGTAATGTGAGAGTCATGTGTGCATCTATTTTTGAAAGACTATTAAACTATTTTTTACTTTGGGATACAAAAACTTGTATCTAGTACCAATGTAATAATGTAAAAACTATCTCTAGTATTCTAGGGTTAGGGTCTTTAAAAATTCATAGTAGGATACCCTCTTTAATCTATACAAAATATTTCATAAGGAAACCATTAGTTTTGGCCATAAAAGAAAACCATATTTTTTAAAAACAAATATATTAAAATAAAATTTCATAAAATCTCCCTTCAAGTTAACATTTTTAATTTTTTTATAATAAGACTTAATAACATGTATGTAAATATTGTTTTATTAAATAAATGGAAATAACCAATAAATCTATTTATAATAAAACAAGGGGTCATTTAAATCATATACACCTTAGTAATTTATAATAACAATACTCTATTGGGTTGTAAGAAAGAATCTATGATACCAGGATATACATGGAACTCTAACTGACATAGGGAATCTTAGGTCCCTATGAACCATGTACCATATAGTATTCCTAAAGTTCCAAAGTATATTATTATGTGAATTAAAATCCAAGCCTAACATTTTTAAATTTATATTTATGACTTTTGATCAAACACTTAAAGTTCATAAAAACCATTTTTAAAGAAAAACCCTTTAGAGCATTTCTCATCACCACAAAATAAATGTAAAAATTGTGGATTTCAATTTATCACTTAACAAAAAAACCAATAGTTTTCATATGAAAAAATTAAAAGGATTTCTAAAGAACATTTATGTTTTCTATGGGAAATAATCCATTGGATAGATACACCTACCTTAGAAATGGAGAAAACATCAACACCTTCGAATTAGGTAATTGGAAATAAGAGTTCAAATCCTCAACGTCCTAGATATAAAAATAAATCCATAAAATCCATATAAAACCCTTTAGATCAAGTAATCGATGTTGAATTGGGTTCCAATGAATCAAAGGGAAAATAGATTCAAGGTAGAATAGAGAAAATATGATAAATTAAAAGGATATCAGAATATATCTAGAAGAGATCCCCCAAAATTTATCATGAATCACTGAATAAACAAATGTATAGTACTTTAGAGAGTCACATATAGGATGTTTTGAGGTAATTAGGTATTATAATGATATTAGAGTTAAAAAACCAATGGTATTGGGTTATATTTCTACTTTAAGAAGTTTATATTGGGTTATATGGTTAGGTCGCATAGTTAGAAAAAATGTTCTCTAACCATGTGATAAAAATTTTTACTTGAAAACCAAAGTGAAAAATTATATAGGAATAATTTAAAATATAATGAAAATAAAGCTCAATCTATGTGATATAATTAGGACCTAAACAATTTTTATTGGAGGCTCACACGGTTAAAAAAACTATTCTCAAACCACGAAAATTTCCACTGAAACCAATAGACCCATAATGGATAGTTACTGAATGGATAATACTAACCATGGAAATAGCCTATTTCTAAAAAATATATAAATTTCTGAACTTTGACACTTGGAAACTTGAAAAATTTAATAAGGTAAATAAAATTCTTTAGGATAAAGAATATCTATAAATCATAGGGCATCACAGGAAAGTATCCAATTATTATAGAAATGAAAAATAATTTCCATAAAAGATATAAATATTTATACTATTTAATGGATTCAATTTCTTTATATACAAACATTAGTAAAGTTTAGATGTAACATAGGGAACCTAGTTATCATTGATACCACTTGAAGTGACCATGTTCAGATGCATCACTGAGAGGGGGGGGGGGGGGTGAATTAGTGATAGTTTTATTATTATTCTTTTTTTCAAATAAAATTATATCGGTAATTAATGTATTATCCTCTATTATTATATCATTTAATCCTTTACAGTATAAAATCCAATGAAGAAAAAAATAATACAATTTTTTTTAAAAAAATTTGACCCATTCATGGAAAATCTACTTCTTATTATGATCTTTTATTCACCCCAAGTCACATAATTTTCACTATAAACCCATGTGGTTATAATGTGAATCCTACAAAACCCATAATTAATCCTTTAAGAACACTTCCATCACTATGATATCCATCATAATAATATAATCATAACTACACACTAATTTATACTGCATCACATAGTCTTCATCCTTCACAACTAGTATGGAGTTTTTTATACTAGAATGACTAGTCCTTAAAAGGTCCTACACCAACTGCTGAACAAGTCTTCGACTCCTATATTTTCATATAGTAGACATTCATCATTTGTTCATTAAATTCCATATTTACATATCTTCTGGATCACTGGCCTGGATCACTTCTTCACATAATGATATGATGATATAGTAGAGCATGATGAATTTCCATCTTCTCTCTTTCTTTATAAGCATCATCATAGCAGTTACGGTGGTAGAATTTTTAGTTCCTAATATATTATATGATAATAGGGTATCATAGAAATTATTCTTACTTGAATCACACGTGTTTATTCCTAAATATAATACATTAATTCATTCGATAAAAAAATGATACGTGATTCTTTAGTTATGAAAAAACATTGATTCTTAGTGAAAAGTGATATTATAATTCAAGTAAAATGATATTTTAAAATTACAAATGCTAAAAAAATATATCATTCAGATCCTAATAAATATATTTATTAAAAAATCTATGAATATTGAGATATTTTTTTACTAAGAACTCTAAAAAACATGTTCCCTTTTAATTATTTTATCATCTTCATGATATCATGCATTAACCCTCATGGTACGGAAACTATTTTTGTGAGATGACTTCTTCTATTCTCACAGAAAAACATTTTCTTATTCCTCATCTTGTCTTGAATCATAGACTCTTATATTTAGTAAACATGATGTCTATTTCCATGTGGAATAAATATTGATTTGTATAATTTAATAATATAGGATTCTATATATCTTCCAAAAATATCCCACCTCACAGATATTTTACAACATAAATGAACTATAAATGGTACAACATGTTCTTAACGAGAGACTCTGCATTTTTCAAATTTCAACAAGTATCCATTTTTTAATTTTAAATGAACCTTGTTATCCTCATTATGAGTTTTTTACTTTATCAAAATTTATGATTCATTTTATTTCAAAGGGGTAAATAACCATTAGAAAGTTCCATATGACCCTTATAGACCTTAAAGACAATCTATTAATTTTTCATATTTTTCATAGATTTCATTTCATATAGTTAAATAAAATATTCAATGTTTTTTATGAACATTATCAAATTAAATTTCCCCTCATAATGAACCATACAAACTTGGAAATATAACAAATAAACTCTGAGACATCCTTATGAAACATTATAGTTAACCTAATGAAGATTTAAAGTAAAGATCTACTTGTATACTTTTTCTATGGAATAGAACTCATGATGTTCAATTTAAACATTACAAAGTATATGAAAAAGTCTTTTGGAGTACATATGTGACCTTATGAAGTACCCTTTGTCCCTAAAATAATCCTCATGAAGTTTTTTTTCCATTTTTTACATTCAGGTTTACATTATGAATACTGAGTGAACCATTTAAAGTTCATGAATTTTCTGTTTTCTTATACTTAAACTCAGGTCCAACCTTACAAAGTTATAAGATCTAAATTTTCAATTTTAGTAGAGTTCATGACTTTTTCAAATTCACTAAAACTTATATGTTTTAGAATATATCGAATATAACTGAAATTTTCTCAGAAACTTCTCAAACCTGCAACTAATAGATATTCATTTTGTATATAAAAATACAAAATGATAGTATAATCTATGGATCGATTATCATACCTCAATCCAACCTTTACTATTTAACTAAAACCCTATAATCTATTTTCAATATCTATATTCTTTAACTTCCTTAAAAAAATATTTTAGAAAGTACCACTTCCTAATACAATGCTTGTCTTGATTTCCATAATGTTCTATTCTATAATAATATTATATAATGCATGATTTCTTAGAACCAATATTAATAGATATTCCTAGACACAACATCGTCATATTTTCCCCATTTATTTATAAAAAATGACTTTGTTTTCTCATTTATTTATAGGCTTCAACTCATCATTTGATCTTTATTTATCAAACTCTTCCACATCACAGAAACTCAATATTTGTTTAATTCAAATCTCATTGATATATTTACAATTAATACAACCAGTATATCTCTTTATCATAATCCAATTCAGATATTAAAAAAAATTTATATACAAAGGTGTTACAATAATGTTTCATAACATTTAGTTAAATTCCATAAATACTTGGAGAGAATCCTTGTGTCCAATATAAAGAGTTCAAATCCATGAGTGTGGTGTGTAATTTTTTTTGTCAATTATATCTTGTCAAAGATATCAAATACATATTCCTTTTCACTCTAGGTACTAATATACCATGGTTGAAAAGTGGAAACTTCCCAAAAGTTAATGATTTTCAACCCATGTATGACCATGGAGGTATCTTTCCTTTTATTACTTCTATATGATATTCGAAAAACATGTGATTGAATAAGGAAGCTTAAAAATCATCGATGCGTGGTATATTATTCATTTTATATTATGTATGGTTTTAGTTTCAAAGTTTAGGATATACAATTTATAGTTTCTGATTCCTTTTAATGCTTAAATAATTTATTAAACCCATATAAAACTTACAAATTATTCCATCACAAATATTATCCAAGTAGAAAACTATGATTACATATCTCTTGGAATCATAGACTATATATATACTATAAATCATTATCTATTTTATAATGCATAACCTTAATTCATTTCAATATTTCAATCAAGCACTTCTCAATATTAGATGGACTGTATTAAATATTAATACTTAATTGTGCCCAAAAATTTATTAGAATAACTATATTTCCAGATCTATATTAAACCTTTCCTCAAAGCTATTAACTAAATACCTAACTAAAATGATCATTATGACCTAAATGTCCATAAATCTATTTATCAATAGTATACAAATCAACCTATGAAATTAATTATGAAATAAAAATAAAATTAATTCCTTAGTTATTTATGTTTTTTTAAAATAAAATTTTTTTAATTTTTTTCTCCCATAAAAGCGTTGAATATATTTTCATCCTTTCACTTATGTCTTGAGGAAAAATGTTTGTTGTGTGTTACCTAAACCATTAAATTTAATGATTTTATCAATAAATTAAATTTATATTAATAAAAATATTAATTATGGAAATGTATATATGTATGTATATATATATATATAATATAATATAAATACTTACCTGATTTTTCCCATGGTTGGGTATACTAGAACACTCGAGAGTGAAAATATATTATTTTTTATTTAATTTTTTCTTATTTGGAGATTCATATATTAAAATATAAATTCATTATATATATTTGAAGAAAAGAATAATTATTTAATGTAATAATTGATAAATAATAAAAGTATAAACATTTAATACGGGACTGTAAAAATAGATAATTTTCATAGAATACCGATTGATAGGATAGTTACCATAATAAAGAACACACTCCTATGGGGTTCCCACTCTCTCTTTCAATCGTTTATATAAGTCATATTTATACAATCACTGTAGTTCACTTACCTTAGTAATGTAAGATACCCTAACATTCTCACAATTAATAAAATTATAATGTCACTGTATAAATTGAATAGTTAATTTTATATTATAACATAAAATAATGTCATAGAAATAAATAAATAAATATTTCTATCTAAATATTTACCCACACTCTATATTTGATAATTTACTCCACATTATGCCTTGAGTCTAGCTATATTATTATGAAATCATTATATCTAACTAGTGTTCCCAGGAATATTTTGTGTTATTTTATATTTTTTAAATCATTTATTGATCTTCATTAGTATACCATGAACTATGTTTTTATATTCTAGATAGATCACATCTATGTACAAAGATGGAGTTTGGTTCTAGTAAAATCATTAGAAACACTCATTAATAAAAATAATTTAATAACATTATAATAAAATAATAAAAATTACTCATATGAAGAAAATAATTACCAATTATCTAATGTATGAGGGTGATCCATATTTTCATCAGTAGGATGATCAATATTCTTTATAACGCCTACGTCAAGGGGATTTTTATTACCCTCAATCGTGATGAGAGGTGGAATTATAAGAGGATGGGTTAAAGTATTTGGTCTTAATAACCAAATAGTGTGTGGAATTGAGTATAATGATGTAGGAATAATGGGATACAAATATTAGGGGAGGTATGTACTTGGTGGAATAAAACGTCCTATTGAAAAATAAAAATGGATATGACAATGATATCTCTAACTAAGGTGGACTTGGTTAGGGATTGGTAAAAATAATCACACTTTATAAAATAATATAATTTCTAGGGGTGGAAGGATTTATATGTGTCAGCAAGCCTTTATGAAATATTAATAATGATATATAAATAAATATACATAGAAAAACCGATATAATTAACAAAAAAAGTATACAAACATTGGTGATCATCAGTAAATATCTAATAAATTTAATAAGTTTCCCATTCTAATAAGTTTCCTACCCTTTAATTTATTTTTAATCCATCATAATATAAGAAAATAATGGCATGTATATATGTAAACAAAAAATAAATCAATATCAACTAAATTATAAAGTTATAGTGACATTACGAGAATTGATATTAATTTTCAAAAAATAATTTATGTTTTCAATAATCTTAAACCATTTAAATATTCTGATCATCATATCCAACACTTGGATGATCAACTACAAGCACTTTCTATTTGGAAATATCACTCATAACATCATAGAAAATATATCACGGTATTTCCTTAACGGTAACACTGAAATAGATATTTAACGACTCTTTTACAAAGAACACATGTCTTCCATGAGACACCAATATATATTGTTCTTCTTTTTGAAGATAACTATTTGTTTCATTTATTATAAATTCAAATTTACCAACATGTAATTCTTTTTGAGTAAATATATCAAATAGTTTACATTTAAACATAACAGCTCAACCTTTAGAGTAATAGTATATTATAATTATTATCTCCACCTCTTTATTTTATGATAAATTAGTTGAAAAAGGTTTTATTTCATCTAATTTATCAAAAAAGTCTATTTCATCATTTAATATAAATCTATCAATTTTAAGTATCCATTTTTACCGAATTACAGTAAATAATGAACTCATATCAATTGACCATAATTTATTTACACACATGTAGCATAATATTATGACTAAATGATATTGATTTAAGCTTAATAGGTATCACATTACTTGAATATATCTAAACCTTCTATATATAGATATTTCATTACTATTAATAATAATAAGCATAACATAAAGAAATTAACAAATATATTGACTTTTGTGATATGTAAAACATTCTAGAAAATTATAATTTTGCAACTTATATCCCCTTCTAAGAGGTAATAAATGAATAATTTTATTTTTAATTACCATATGATACATATAATATTTATTAATATTACATTAATAATATAAATATAATATTAAATTATTATAAAGTATCACATAATTGATCATACATGACATATTAATCTTCAACATCAAAATTAAATAATATAGTATGATGTTCCATCTCCAGCCCCTATAGGATTAAAATTGTTATTGTATATAAATTTAGATCTCCCCTTGGTTGTGGATATGATTAAAAGTTCATCTTAATTGGATCATATTTCTTATCATCCTTTCTCATTGGTTGATTGAGACTTATTTTGACATTATCTAAATAAATACCATAGAGATCCATAAACATATAGGAATAATTACCATTGATAATGGATCTATCGGCTTGGTTATTATTTCTTATATAACATTTAATATTGTACATAATTATTTTAGTGAGATATATTCATTGAAAATAAATGAGAACCACAAGAAAAAATTATATGGAAAGGTGCACAGTAAGATACAAAATTCAGGTGAAGATGAATAATGAATTTGTTTCTTTAATTCACATACAATGATCAGTGTATGTTATTTAATTTTATTCATTGTTTTTCTGTCTATACATTAAAAGATACTTCCCTATATAATCTATACAAACTAATAAAAATAAACTTTACACTATATGTCATCATATGTCATATCATTACTGGAATAAAATCATTTAATGACAGGTGATAGTTATGTGATTTGAATGATTTTAAATTCAACACTATTGTATTCACTCGTTTTGATATATCACTTGAATAATCATTTGGAACCTTGATAGTCTTTAACAAAAAGATTTTTTTGATATGTAACTTTTATTACATAACAACCACGAGGGATCAAACACTTTTTTCTAATTAGATTAGGATGAAGTTGTTTCTTAATACATAATTAATTTAAGTCTCAACATGATATTCAATTATCCATCATTTTACAATGATATTTATAATTAATAAATGTCAAAATTCATATACATTTTCTTCATTATGCAACACATTTTAATAATTTTGAAAAAAATTGATTCTAGGTAAGATAAAGGAAAACATATAATTTTTTTACTCCTCTTGAAGTTGGTCTCTTTATATGTACTAATTATATTTATCATATGAGAGTTCCCTTTCCAAAAACAAAATTATGTCTGTTAATATCTTCCAAGAGGTAATTTTCTAACTAACACAGAGTTAATTTTTCTTTCTTAACATTTTTATCAAAATAACATCAATAATATATATGTAGTCGAATCATTGATTGGAAATGATTATTTCAGGTGGAATTAAAAATCCTTTAATGTTTCATCATTCTTGATCATTTATTTTTCCCATATATTGGGAAGGATATTATCCCCTTCATACTCCAACTTGTAATCATTTCATAATAAGGGAAACCATTTATGATCCTCATAAAAAAATATACATTTGAAATGAATACTTTATTGAAGAATCACATAAAGTAAAACACACAATCCAAAATATATTCAAATCTATAATCATTGGTTTTAGATACACATCCATATTATATCTAGGATTATTCATCTCACAAATTTGGATGTTCATGATAGTGTATTCCTTATTCATACATTCTAATATAGAAGATTATATATTTGAATGAATACGATACATTTGTGTTGTATGGGTTTTTTAAAATAGATTAAAACCATCACATGATAAGACCAATATTATATTTTTTATCTCAATTGAAAAAATTAATATTTCATATATTAAACTCCTTACATTCTAACATATTTATAGAGTGCACCAAATGATCATATTTTTCATTTTTCTGCATTTTATCTCATATCTTCTTCTATTTTTCGGATATAATCATTTTTTGTAGTCTTTGTGTTAGAGGAAAGTGTTAAATAAGCATCATTAGAACATTATGGAACATTCCATATTTATTTGGATTCAATCTACATCGATCACACTGATTATGGTCATTTAAATATACATTTTCATTTCAATATATTGTATAATAATTAAGGAAGACATGTATTTTAGGGGAAGAAAATCTAAGCTAGTCAATTAAATTTGATGCATCATAAAACAATTTTGGAATGTTTACACTATTGGGGTAAAATTTCTTCAAAAAGTATAGAATATATTTTATTACACTACTAATAAATCCATTATTTATTTTATTATTAATTAAATGCATCATAAATTTATGTTCTTTCATAATGACAAAACCAGGACACATCAGTGTCTTAGAATCCTCAAACTCCTTCTAAATTTTTTTAGTGTAATCACTTTTCAAATTTCTATTTACTGGAAATTTAATTTACTTCCATTAATTTTGAATTTTTCATTGGTGTATTCTCTAATTAAAAAAGATTTTTTTATCAAATATCATATCTTACAAATTACACATGTTTTATCTTTCAAAGTTTTTTTCATGTTAAACTATTCCTATTTTATCGTTAGATATTTAACATTTAGTTTGAAATCAAACTATACCTATATGATAACTTACTTCTTCACAAGTTAACCTTGGAATTCTAATAATATTATAATATAAGCATATGATGAGCTTCCCATCTAAAGTATTGTACAAATAAAAATCAATAAATACTTCTAACTGATCCTGAAACTAATAGGACTCCTAGTGAATAGTATTCATATAACTTATATCCATTATGAAATAAAAATATGTGATATTGTATAAAATAAAATATTTCTAAATCATTTAATTAAATTTTATATAAAAATAATAACCATACTAAGAAATCATAAAAATTGAAAAATTAATGAAAGTATATAGTTTATGATTCTAAAAAATATATAAATTTATTAAAGAATATATTTAATAGTATATATAATTTATAGAAAAAAATATACACATTTAGAAGTTATATATAAAAATATTAAAGTATATATGTTCACATATCCATGTTACATGGATGCCAAAAAATGGTGTGAGTAAAAATCAGTAGGCCACCACCACCGACATCCTTAAATATAAAAAATGTGTATAAAAGTGCATGAAAAAGTGTTATAACATTAACAATCATAAAATATTTAAATAAAGAGAAGTAAATAACCACCTATGTCTGGGATTTGTGGTGACACCCAAGATAAAACTATATAACCATCAATTCGTACATATAGAATCCCGATCAACCATACCTTCTTTGGTCAGTGAAATAGTGACTTTGAGCACATAATGGGGACCATTACAGTCACCATATCTGGATAACGCTTGTATGGTTTTTATATATAAGTATCTTGACCATGTCATATAGTGTTTTTACAATATCTCATAATGTGATGCTTCATGACCACCCTTATGGGTGATTTCATGACATCCCCATAGGGAGTTTTCATAATCAGTACATCGGGAGTTTTCAAAACCATTTGGTAGAGAGTTTTTGATATGAGTTTCCAAAATACCCCAAATGGATTTTTTAGACTATACTAATGTGTTGTTTTCATTATCTTATCATATACCATATCAAATGATGTTTTCTTTATCATCAGTTCAAGACAACCCGAAGGGATTATACACATATAATATAAAAACCACCACCAAAGGTGTTTTCCATCTGACATCATGACCACCCTAATGTGGTTTTTTATTTCATTTTATAATAATTCATAACACACATTATAATTTTAATAAATAATCCACAATCATCATTTCATTTTACACTTATAATTTATAACATCCCATACTTCATTAAAAAGAGGCAATCATGAGCCTTTATAAATAACATTTCATTCATTGTTCATGATCTTACATCATTACACAAGAATCTCCCATAAGATTCACGTTTTCAATATCCAACATAAGAATCAAATTCAAAACCAATAAATTCTTCTTGAAATCACCGTAATTTGGATCATAGAATCATATCATGTAATTTTCCATAGAAAATGCATAATATAATCATTTAATTTTAATTAAGTTAATCATAAGAATGTCTGACATGACCACACTACAGTTCAGTTGAAAATTAAGTGAGAATATTTATTAATTTCAAGAACCACACATATTAGTCTTAGAGATTTCCACTCATCCGATATCATCTTTTTGTTTAGCATAAAATGTTATAAATTGAGAAAGTGGATAGAAGCCTTGAAAATAGGTCATATTAGAAAAAAATGGTGAGAGACCACATGAGAGCTAAATAAATGGAGAAATGAGAAAACAAGGATCATATCCTTACCTCTAGCTTTTATTCAAATAAAATAGAATCTCAAATTTTCAATGATTGAGAGTGCGTCATCAAGGCAAGAGGAGACTAATATGGGGTGTGTGTAGTGATTATTCTAGAGCAATAATACGAGGAAATCATGTGTGTTATTTTAAATAAAATGTGGGGGAATGTTAAAAACTAAACCAATTTAAAACCTTCATTTAATTATTTAATTATATTTTAAAATTTATCAATAATTCACTTATGGATTTTGTTAATTATTATGCCACCATAAAATTATGTGGTAAAAAACTTTGTAAATCTATACTTTCACATTAAATAACCAAACCCTTTTAATTATTTTAATCTATAGGTAGATAAAAATTACTGGAAGATGTAGGTCATAAGTAGTATATAAATCACTAGAATATATAAATCCCATATATCTATTAATCAATAAAAACATATAAGTAACATATAAATCATATGTACCTAGTATAATGTAGGAACAAACACACCCATAAGTCATACCACCAAAGAGTAAATATACTATAAATCCTAGTCTTCCCCACTTACTTCACTCAAGTTAGAATAATACAACTGTAACAAGTTAATTCCAAGAACAAAAATTCCTAACCCCTGTGACTCAACTTTCCGCCCATATGTTGGTTGACTTCTTCCAAGAAAAATATTTTTAATATACCCCAACATGTCCTATTATTTTATATACAATTTCAAACTAGTAAAGGGAAATAAAAGGAACCTTTGATGCCAATTTTCAACATTATGTCCTGTAATCCACTCAAAAAGTACCCTAAAACAGGGGCATCATGTGACCTCTGGTGCACCTCGTCATGCACTAGTGGCTGTTGAATTGTAGTGAGGGTGTATAGTGACAGAGGGGTGACTATAGCCATAACGTTGGAGTGTAATAATAATAGAAAATACCAATCAAATTAAATATCCAATATAAAAATCATAAGTAAATAAAAATATGTAAGATAAATACTACATCACATGAAATAATATAATAGGCTATACCGACTAATACAAATCCTTCATTGTTAGATCAAAGACAAAAGAGACTAAAAATTATGAGATTAAAATCACATCCCCAAGTGGTACAAATTCTGGACTAATCCCATCATCCCATAATCTATCATAGGAAGAAAAAAAATCAACATGCAATAGGAATTTTACCTCAACCTATACCTATGACCCAATAGTGATAACTGCTCAGGTACCAAAGTGCTATGTAAAATTGTAATGTTTGTGAGTATGAATTAATAAATAAATACCGAAAATGTCACTAAATATAAACACTACGAATTAAAGTGCATCTAGAAGTTCTATAACATTAAAAATCTCAAAAAATTTAAGAAAAGAGTATTAAATAAGTACCGATGCTAAAGATCCATGTTGAAACTTGATATTGTACTATACCACAATCAATCCTCAAGTATATAACTGTAACCAATCATATTTTATTTGGCCATTATAATGGTGTCTTTGATCATGTCATGGGGACCATTCCATCCAATGTATAATTACCTCCCTTGTCTTAATTTTTCATATAAGTGTCAAAACTACCCCATAGGGCCTTTTCATTAACTCACATGATATGAGTTTTCATGTCTCCCCTTACGGGTGTTTTTACAAACTCTCTATAGGGAGTTTTCTATATGATTATCAAACCACCTCAAAAGGGAATTTTACATACCACCTCAGAAGGGAATTTTATTTATAGTATCCCAAGCTGTATTGATCAGTGTTTTCTTGATCTTTAGTTCAAGACTACCCCAAGGATTTATACATATATAATATCAAAAATTCACCTAAAGGAATTTTCCATCAAACATAAAGACCACTTTGAAGCATGTTTTTATTTCATTGTAATGTAATTCCTAACACATACTACCATTTTCATAAATAATCCACGATCATCATTTCATTTTATGATTAAAATTTACATTATCTCGTCATTCATTAACTAGAGGAGATCACAAACCTTTATATATTTGATTTCATTCAGTGGCCATTCCAGGATCATTTTCACTATTTAAAAAATCAATGTCATTAGAAAATTTTCGTTTTGTTATTCATTTAAAATAGGTTATATCAAGGCATTACAATTCTCATCTTTTTAATTCACAAAATCCACTCTAGATTACTAATAAATTTATCCAATATAAATTAATAATTACAAATATCAATTTTATAAGATACTATAACCAGCTTTGGAATTTCATTTCGCAATAATTGATTAAATGTAAAATTACCTTTATAACCATTTCAACCATATTATAAAAATTAACAATATGAGGTCTTCTTTTATTACATGATCTCACATGATCACATAAAAAGATTCCTCAATCTTCTCCATTTAATTATCCAAAACAAGAATAATGGTCACAACCAAGGTATTCCTCTAATAATTTTCTTACATGGGTTTATAAAATCTAAACCACGATTTTAAATAATAAAATTCATAAATAATTTATTTAATTTCAATTAGGTTAATTCATGTCATGGATCACATGACCACACAATGAACCAATTGATTTTTTTTTTGAGAATATGGGTTAAATTAATGGAATACCTACCTTAATATTAGAATAAGTCCACTCATCTAATATCGGTATTTAGTTCATCCTAAAATAAAAGAAAATGAGAAATTAGATGAATGACCAAAAAATAAGGCATATTACACAAACATAGTAAGAGGTTTATTGACAATTAAATAAATGTGGAAAAGCTGAAATGTGATCCAAAAGATTACCTATATCTCTTGATCAGACAAAATAAAATATCATATGACTAAGGATTTTGTTAGATTCAATAAAGGGATAGGAGAAAAGTATATGGCATGTGTAAGGCTACAAATAGACAAAATAAAGGGAGGAAATTGGGTAAGGTATTTTAATGAAAAATGGGGTAAGAATATCAAACTAACCATATTTTAAAAGACTCTATGAAGCCCATCAGATAGACAGTGATCCCAGTAGAACTGTAGGGATAATGGTTTTCCCACTGACAAGAAGGTGTCCCTATAATGGATAGTCTATGGGACTATAGTAGCATGTTTCAATTCCTATACCCAATCCCTGTCCCCTAGAACACCCCTTACAGGTGTTTTTGGGCACCAAAAAATGTTCCAAACTCTTGTCTATATCATTGACCCAATAAAAACAACATTTGGTAAATCCATATACACTTAATGGATGAATTTAGTTATAAATGTTTAATTTTATATTATAAATTTTTATTATTAAATAATAATAATAATTTATTTTCGTTAAATATATGAAGTTAAGTTGTTAATCACTACATATTACATGGAATCTAGTTGTGAGGGATATCAATCAAAGTAAAGGGAATTACAAGAGTGTGAACAATAATTTACAATTATATAAAGTGAATGATATATAATTATAATAATTATAGAAATAATATATTTCAAGGTGTAATTTTAGAATGAGATGTGGAACACTATTTAATCAATTTGAAATTTCTTATCCATTGTGGATTAGGATTGTACCATGATGTTAAACCGTGGGTTTTTAAGAGCTATAAAATATAAAGGTTTGTAAAGAAGAGAGAATCATTAATCTTTATGAATAAATCTATAAAGTGTGTTTGAATTTTTTTTCAACAGTATAAAATAATTATGAGATAATAAATTTTAGATAAAAATATTATAAAATTGGTATAATGTGAATGGTAAATTGAATTTTAGAGATTCAAATTATAGTTTAAAGGGATTAATTTTTTGAATTAAATTATAGATGTATTATTAAGATAAATTAAGATTACCCATACCCTATAATAAGATTTGGTGCCGAAAACATACTCTTTCCATATTAGCCTTAATACCGAATGGAGTGACCCAAATTTAACCATCCATAATTACAATATCAATAACCAAAATGTATTCACTTATATACCCAATAAATTTTAGGTTTAGATCTTTATATAATGAAAAAATCATTTGGTTAGAAATATTCATATCTTTCTCATAAAAGGTGCATTTTCCAAACAAAACTAAGGATTCCTTATTTTAAAATTGGCTTCAAAATCTCCCAAAAAATTCTCAACACATGATAGCCATATATACATATAATACTTAATAATATTATTAATAACATAGGGAAATGTAAAATAAAATAAAGGTGATCTAAAATTTCAAGTTAGGGGGTAATTTACAATAAAATCTATCATGGAATAATCTAGACATGAATAATATAGAATGATTAAATAATAATAAAATAATTCCATATTACTGATCGCATGAGAAATTAATATATAAATGGATAACATAATAAAAAATAAACACATTTATAACAGAAAATAATTTTATAGTGTTGGAATTCATAATACTGAACATCCTAAACATATAATTAAGGCCTCTTTCTAATGAATCACATATAAAAAATTAAGATTTACCCCAACTACCAAAACTATTTTGTCTCATGAGACCTATTGATGCATATAGGGGCTATAAAAATCTAATTCCCACCCATTATAAAATAATTCTAATGCATTCATCAGATTAAAGGAATGAATAAAATATACCCAACAAACATACCTTAGTAATAAATAAGCATCTGTATTGAAATAATTAGTATAGAGTTTGTTAATTATTACCTAAATAATAAAATGAATGAATTCCTAGGTAAACAACCTTCAATTTGGAAGGCATTGAAACTATATAGTGTTATGGATACACATTAAATTAAATAATGGAAATGATAAAGTATACATCTATGAGACTAAATAATATGGACATGAAGGAGAATAATAAAGTTGAGAGAGTGATAAAGAGTGATAGAGAACATAACCCTTATGAACATGTTGAGGTATGTATAATAAATTAATATGATCATTTAGATACTAATATATGAATCATAGGCTAAATTGGATAGATCATTTAGAGTTTGAGCAGAAAAATGGAAGTGAAGCTACAAAAAGAATTTTTAAAAATATATTGTATGTGGTTGTAAAAATAAAATTCTAATTCAGTTTTCAAAATTAATATAAAGGGTTAAAAATGGTACATTGAAATTTTTTTATTTTAAAATAATTAAATATATTTAAACCTTTAAAATAAATTAATTTAAAATTAAAATACGTGGATTAGAAGATAAAATATATGAGTGTGAAAGGGAAAAATTGTATTTATTATTTTAAAATTACTTTACTAAACCCCACATTGTAAAATGAATAGTAAAAGTTATTTTTGAAAAGAAGAAAATATAGATAAGAATTTAAAAATATATAATAAAAATTCAGGCCTAAAAATAAAAAAATAAAACATTTTTGTGAACAAAATAATATGGATGTAGGAGAGAAACAATTTAATGGAAATTATTGTAATTATTATTAACCAAAACATTTTTTTTAATAAATAAAGAAAATCATTAAAGAAGAATTTTTGAATTATAAAGGTAATTTTCAAAAAATAAATAGGTAATTTCATATGAAATAAGTAAATATAATTAATAAAATAAGCTTAGAAGAATAATTTCAACAATAAATTTTACTATGAAAGAGGGATTGGTTAAAAAAATCCTTATAAATATCATAATATTTAAAGTATCAATACTTCATAAAAGAGTTTATCAGAAATAATTGTAAATAAAAATAAAATGGAGTAGAAATAAAATTTTTAAAATATTAGTTCATAGTTAATTAAACTTATAAGAATTAATTTTTAAAAGAAACATTATAACTCTAATAAATAAAACTGAGTAATGAAAAAATCTTACAACTTTGGTAACTTTTGAATCAAAATATTTTAAAAGGGAAAAATTGAAATAGGCCTTTAATCACTAAGAATAAAAGTATATTTATAGAAAAATATTTCGTAGGGAAGATATATATAGAAAATAAGTGAAAATAGGTTCATAATATGAGATATGTTTCAAAAATTGGGAATTTGAGAAAAAAAAACCCTAATAATTTTTATAATTATTGAATAAAAATCTATTAAAATAAATAATTATATTTGGGTTTGTAAAAAAAATTAATTAAATTAAAAATATAATAAAATATATTCATTAGAGTATTTAATCAAAATAACACCATATAAAATCAAACATGGTGTACAAAAAGAAACATGTCACAAGGAATTGAAATAGAAACAAGAAACCCTCACCTCAGACTTCTACATTGTTAGACATGATCTAACATCCTTTTATAACACAATTAGGTTTATTATTCACTTTAAAAGTATCTTATTCATATTTATTTTTCTTTATACCATCCATTTTGAGTTCTATATTACTTATATATTAATTTTTATTACTAAATTTAATATTTATGTGACAACAGTTCAATTTCCCTTACGTGATCTTGTTTAGTTGTTCTAATCATTATGTCTTGATCATGGTTTAATTATCTCCAAAATTTTCATGATGATTTAATTCATGTGTTTTATATAGTTATATATTCACATAGCAATTTCATGGACCTTATGTTCACAGTTTTCATGGGACTATTAATGATTCCTTATATCGATGATTACTGAATTAACAAAAGAAATGAATTTAATGGTAAATAAAATTTTGAATAATAACACTAAATTATTATAAAATCATAATAAATTAATCATTATTAAATATTATTAATATTATTTAAGTTTTCCTTTTCATTTATTAAATAAACATTACAAAAATTTCTATATAAGTTGTAATATTTCCCAAAACAAGAATATTATATGACAATTAAATTAGTAAAAAGATGTTATTGTATATTTATAATATATATTTTATAGAAAATTAATTTTTTTTATTTTTTTTAAGTGATAAGAAAATTAATAAATAGTTATATTAATAAAATAAATGAAATAGAATGGAAAGAATTTATAACTTATAAAGTGTCTTGGAATGATTGTTTTAAGTAATTAATTCTATGATGAACATTTATCATTAATAATATTAATATAATGGAAAATATATATTTAAATATCCTTAACACTGATAATAAATATCATATTTATACATTAAATCCAATTATATAACCAACTATGTTAGGTTGTGATGAAAAATGAAATACGTTTTTCTTGGAGATAGTTGTCCTCACGTAACAAAGGCGATGTTTTCATTTTACAATGGATATAAGAGAGGTTGATAATGGTTATTAAATAAAAATAATATAATTTCAGGACAATAATTATACATATTTCAATACATTAGTATGGTTATAATATATTTTTATCATGTGAATAAGGAATGAAACTTAAAAGTACTCGGTTAGAGGATTAGTGGGGTAGTGAAGGGATCATTTTATAAGTGGGAGGGGTGTCATTTATTTCCTATATACTCATTATTTTATTTTAAAGGCATTCCAAATTCAAATTAAGGTGGATCCAATGTAAAACATAATGGTTATGGGATAAGTCTTGGTTGATATATCCCTCAACCATACATTTAGAGATAGAGTTTCATGATATTTTTATATTTTATCACTTAGTTTAAACTATTTTCACCTTTATTATGGAAACTCAACATTTTTCATTGGTAACTTATTTTAATGAATAAAAATAAAATAAAACATTCAAAATAATTCTAAAATTATTATTTTAAACAAAATAAACTTTTTTTTAAAGATTCAATTCCAAGAGATGGTAAAAATTAATTTTAATAAAAGAATGTTCAACACAACAAAAATAGTTTTTAGGAAAATGCCCTTTTTTAAGAATGAAAATGAATTTATAGAAAAATCATGTATAATATTCATTATAATTAAATTTATTGGTTTATAATTAAAAAATTATATATTTTTAACTTTTAAGGAAATCCAAAAAATTTTGGAACCATATGCCTAACTAATTAAAAGAAACAGAATAAAAATATCTTTTCTTAGAATAGAATATCTGTGATGTACAAAAAGGTTAAACTATGGTTTCCAAATCTAATATAATATTTTTAAGTGATTTATATCACTCCTTAAATATATATTTCGTTGAGAAAGTGTTTTTTAAATATTTAGTTTATAATTTTATCAAGATGATGTAATAAATGTTATATTATTCGTAAAAAATAATAATTTTACTATTACCTAAAAATAAACCATTTCAGAAAAATCCCAAAATGTCACTTGAATCTATTTTTGAAGTGAAAAATAAAAAATAGAATATATTTTTATTAAAATAAAATTCTAAAATTATAAAATTTAATTTTTAAATAAATATAATTTAAAATTTCTTATAATCCTTTTTTTGTTGATTTATAGATAAAAATAGTTTAAGGTTGAGTGATAACTATACAAATGAGAACCAAAAACAATAACATGATTCAAAAAATAAGATAAATAAATGATCAATTTAATTTACTTTATTTAAAATATAATTTATAAACCTTAAAAGTTATTAATATCATTTCATATTAGTTACCAATTAAATGAGTGTTAATCCATTTTTTTGGACATTGAATCATTTTATTGGAATAATCTTTTAGAAATTTTCAATTTAATTTTATTCAAAAATGTAACACTTAAAAAATGTTCTTTCAAAAATATCCCTTTTCGATATTATATAGTTTTAATCAAATTCTATTTTAATTATTTATTTATATTCTAACAAATAAATTTAATCTATTCCTTAGTATTAGTATTTATAAAATAATTATTTCTTAATATTAATATTAATAATAATATATAAATAACTTTGTCTAAAATTTAAATTTTAATATTTGTAGAAAAACAAAAGTGGGAAATAATAAAAAGGTAGTAGGTTATTAAGGGGATTTAATGTAATGAACCCTGAGTTAATATCCTATAACAATGCCTACGCCTTCCACGATAATGGATCAAGCACTAGAGAACCAAGACAAAGAGTATTCATGGGGAACTCTGGAAGAAAAAAATTCAGTTTCTTTATTAAGTAATATCATTTTACTTAGTTGATATTTTAGATTTACAATAATTTTATTAATGAAATTTTACATCATATACACATAATTTATAATTAAATTATACCATGGTTCATTTTAGATTAATGTTGTGTGTGATACAAGCTACACAAACATAGTATTTATTTGAAGGAAAAAACATATTAAGATATACGAGTATTACATTCTACCCCTTGAATAAGTTGCATCCTTGAAATTTTTATTTTCAATCACTAATGAAATTATATGAGGATATCATTAATGTATTTATGATTCAAGATATAATATTTTTGAGTTTATACAAACACGCCTTTCATTGCATCATTTCCATGATCACTTTATTAATAAAATACTAAATCTAAATTAGTAATTATAATAATTGATAAACACATTAATAATAAAAATCAATCATAAAATGTATTTTCCAATAAAAACTTCGTTTAAACCCATGATAAATTATATCATTACACTATAACTATATTTTTGTTCAATGTATATTTCTTTAATTTTCATCCTCTTAATATTAATAACATAATCCCCAAATACAACTGACCAAATTTATTATGATCTTTAGTACCATATTTTAAACCTATAAATCGTGGAATCCTATAATCCCATAATTCAACTTAAACTTTATCCACCCAAAACATTAACCTCGTACCAATCAAAAATATATCCTAATCATAAATACACCCAAAATTATATTAATCTTTTCCCAAAATAACTAGAATCATCATGTTACTAAAAAACTTTTCAAATTCCAATGTAATATATACATGTCATATCATATTTCCAACATCAATTAATTGATTTTATAGTTAAAAATATAAATATCTAATAGAAAACCAACCCAAAGGGTTATCTAAACCTCAATCATCTTCTGAATACTTAATAAAAATATCCCAAAATATCATTAATCACATCAAAATACAATAACATAATTCCTCAAAAGGAGTAGTTATACATTTAAACTTATAGTAAATATTAAACTTATCATCCCATTATTGTATCCATAACTATTAAATATATATAACTGATAAAATCATATCCTATTAAGTTATTTAAACCCTGTTCTGATATAAAACTAGATGCCCCAATCCTATACGCATGTATCTGATGCTCAAAACAAACTCTTTCTATATTGGATTTGATACCAACTAATGTGACCAAAATATAAACATCCATAATTATAATATAAATAAAAAAAATTGAGTCAATTACATATGAAATACATTTAGGTATATATATTTAGATAATGAAGATAAAACTATAGCTAAAAAACCCCATATATTTCTCATCCAATATGAATTGTTTCCAGTAAATAGAGTATTCCTTATATACAATATGTATTCAAAATCACCACCAAATTATACCCAGTTGTACATATCATACATAGTGTTATTATTTATAATATTGGTAAATGGATAACATAATAAGGGGGATCTCAAATTATCAATCAGGGGGTAGAATACAATAGAATCTATTATTGAATAAACAAGGCATGAATAATATGGTAGGAATAAATAATAATTTAATAATTCTATTTAACTAATATAATGTGAAAGTAATATATCCACGGATAACATAATAATAAATAAACACATGGATAACACCAACTAATTTCATGATGATAGAATGCATAATAACTAATATCATAAACATACTATCAATGCATTATTCCAATTCATCATACATAAATGGGCAAGGTTTACTATAAGTATGTAACTAGTTTTTCTCATGAAACATTCTGATACATAGAGGGAATATATAATTATGATGTCCACCAATCATAAAATAATTCTAATGAACTAATTACGTGAAATTAATTAATAATCATTACATAATAAACAAGCTTTAGTAATCAAAAAACATTTTTATTTAAATAACTAGTATACATATTGTCAATAATTCCCCATTCAATAAAATAATTAAATTTCTTTGTAAAACCCCTTCAATTTTTAAGGTACTACCATCCTATATAGTAATTGATATAAATTTAAGTTAATAATGGAAATGATATTACATATATCCAAAAGATTAAATAATATGGACACAACGGACAAAAAAATCAATAGGGAGATGACATGTGATCGAGAACATAATTCTTATATAAAGGTGTGGTATGAACTATAAATTCATATGATAAATTAAATAGAAATACATGATACATCATCCAAATGGATAGATATATTATATTTTTAGTATAACATATAAGCAAAACAATAAAAATTATTTTCATAAATCTCTTATACATTTTTGTTAATAAAATCTATGCCACTTTAAATAACCATTTCAAAGGTTAAAATGAGAATAAGAAAAACCATAATTTTAAAAGAGTTCAAAATATTGAAAAAATGAAAATAAATAAAGATAAAATTAATAAATTAGGGTTGGAAGATAAAATATATGAACATAAAAGGAAATTATTTTTTATTATTTTAAAATACATTTATTGAAACCCACATAATAAAAAATGATTATATAACAACCTTTTGAAAATAGGTATAGATAAATAATAATTAAACAATATAAAATACATATTTTTTGTTCTATGTAACAAAATAAAAAGGTTTTGAAAAAAAATAATATTGGAATGTAAGTGAAATAACTTATTGTAGTGGGCATGAATTATTCTTAACCATAACATTTTTTAATAAATAATAAAATCATTAATGAATATTTTTTTGAACTAAAAAAGTAAATTTACCAGAAATAAATTGGGAATTTATTTGAAATAAATAATTTAAATTAATATATTAATCTTATAAGGAATGATATGAAGAAAAAATATGGAAATGAATGTGGGTTGAGTTAGTGGAACCTTAATGAATATCATAATCATTAAAGTACTAATCCTTTAGAAAGGAGTTCATGGTAAATAATTCTAAATCCATAGAAAAGAAAGATTAAATGAAATTTTATAAAATCCTGTGAAAAAATAAATTAAACTTATTATAATGGATTTCATGGATTAATATTATAACTCAATGAAAAGAAATTGAGTTATGAAAATCACTTACAACTTAGATCACATTTGAATCAAAACCCTTCGAAAGATAAAACATGAAATAAAAATTTAATAACCTTGAATGAAATTATATTTAAGGAAATATATATCAAAGTTCCAATATATTGACATTGTAAATTAAATTATTTACATAATATGAAACATGTACCAAAAAATGGAATTTTTAGATGAAAACCCCTTATGATTTTTAAAATAATTAAATAAGAAACAATTAAAAGAAACAAATTTCTTTGGATTTTTAAATCCTATAAATTAAATTAGAAATAAAATATATCACATGCTTTTAGTTTTCAGAAAATAATAGAAAAACTCATAAATTTTCTCTTATATGGGAAAATTAAATCACCATTAAATATAGTGTGGTTTTTATCCTAAGTGTGATATATTTCTTGTCAGTGTTAGACACTTCATTGGAGTTCCGTATTGGGAGGATTTAAAGAATTAAATTAATTTATTTAATTAATTGAAATTTAATTACATAACCTTAGAAAAACACCTCTATTTGACCTTCTATAAGGCTAATTTTCTAGGGTTAGTCACATAATACTAGAGGGAATGAGAGGATGGGGAGAAATATCTGGTGGAGAGTGCATTGGTGGGTGATATTAGGATCATGGATCAACATTGAACAAACATGATATTTTAGGTAGACAATTATTAACATTGTTTATTTAGTAAATGAAATATACGAAAATTAATTATTCACCAATGATTGATCCAAACCAATTATTGGGTGTTTTATTTTTTGGTTTATTTCATCATTTTTTATTATTGAAATGAACCTAAATTAGTTTCTTTTAAATTAATTCATGGATCATTCATCATTTTTTGTACAACATTTGTGTTCTCTTCCACTATTTAAGTGTTTGATATTTTTTATTTACTGGATTTATTAATTTTATAATCCACCCCATTCTTTGGATTTTGATGATGATGGATAATATGAACACACCCTTATTTTGATTATCACTTTTTTCCCTTTCTTACTCCATTCTTCAATGTTGGCAAAAAGAGTTAAAATTGGACAATGATTCGATGATACCTAAGGAACCTATAATTGTTCATTAATTATTTGGTAAAACTAATTATGGTTATGGGTTCTATTTTGATATTTTTAGATGTGATTGAGGCATGGAGATGATGACATGAATCTAGAAATGGTTCAGGAGGTAGTGGATCCATGAATCAAATTGACAATTATTTTTGGTGGTGTGACAATGGGTGATTTTGAGAAACATGTAGCAATTATATGGCCACTAGTAATGTTGGTAAGTGATTTATGTAGTGGTTTATGGAGTTTTTGTGACTCAAGACAAGTGGGTGCTCTCGAATTGGAAATATGATCATTTTTCTAATCAACAAGTGGCCAGAATATGACCACTAGTAAAGTATTTGGTTTTTTCAACCCAAATTTGGACATTATGTCATAATCCCCAGTTGATTAGAAAGTGGCAGTGTGGGGGAAAATACATGAAACATTTTATAGTTTCAAACAAATTCTATGATACATGTTGTCTACTTTTCATGAAAAATTCTTGTGTGGACCACTCTGTGTGATGTCTAAGGTTTATATGGTGTGAAAAATATCACACACCATGTGGTAGACACATATTCTATGTGACCCTTATCTAACCAAGTTGGTGTATATAGGGATTACATGCATAGGAGGCCATGTGACTCCATGCGTTTTGTGCAGAATGGAACACCCCATGTTATTTAGAAATTTTATGGGATTTGGAAAGTGAAACACGCCGATTACTGACCCAAAATCTACATGTCATATACAATAATAATGCATTGTGTATTTTGATAAAGAAAATATATGTGTCGTGGTGGGACATGGGAAATGAAAGACTTAGTGAGACACACCATGAAACCCATGAGACATGTCACACACTCCCATAGGGTAGATACCTTATTCTCATTAGACTAGATTGGTAACATCCCAGGTAAACAAATAAATAATAAATTTTCATAATTATTAATATTTTTTAATTAAATATTGATTTTACTTTAAAGGGGTCGATATTCTCGATGGTGTACCCAATACACAACAACGGGTTTCATTGAAATCTTACATTGCATACTAATAATATATTATTATTATTTTAAATGGATGTTAATGCTTAGATATTGTATTGGAGGGACTGAACTGAAATATCTACAATATGATTATACATGTTTGTTAAATGTTTTTACATTTATCCAATATAATTTAGCGGCCTAAAATGTTAATAAATCAAATTTTAAGCATAATTTACTTTAAAAGGTTGATTTACTGCCTTTTAATGGATAACCCTCTTTAAATATAGTTACAGTCACTTTAATATGTGCTATTTGACCAATTAAAATCATTCTTTAGAATCGGGACATCAAATTTTACTTTGGGTAAATTTTTTTTATTTTTCTGATAAAATTCATTTTTTATGAATAGTGGAAAATACTGTATTTTAATTCAAAAGTGCCTCTTCATCTAATTGATTTATAATGATATAATACCATTGTAATTGGTTTTAAAGTGTAATTAGAATATATTTTTACCATTTAATCCAATGTTGGTCATTGGAATTTATTTCACTTTGAAATTGGACATAAACAAGTATAATTTTTTTAATAGTTATTATTTCTTAAAAACACGCTATTTGATTTGATAATGGGAATTAATATTAAATTAATTAATCCAAATTCTATGTTTTGAATTTGGTAAGATAGGAATCATTTTGAAATTTGTAATATCAAATATAGATTAGGCTGAATGTTTGGTATTTTTCTGAAAAACTTCAATTTTTGGTGAATAATGAAACCACTAAGTTGTAGTTAAGAAAACTAACATTTTCATTTAAATTAAATTTTACCGCTTTAGTGGATTGAATTTAAAAAATCCGATATACATGGTTGTTATTAGTAAGTAAAATTTGATTCAATAATATGAAAATAATTTTTGGTGAATAATAACTTTTGACTTTTATTTACCGCGGTTAAATGTAAATAGTGTAATTCAAGGTAAAAAAGAATATTACAATAATAAAACATTACCTTAACACATTTTCTATACTTATTGGTTGATTCATTTACGAAAATGAGCATCTTTGTGTAGATTTTGGGACCCCATGGAGGCACTTGGAAGTGATAATGACACTTTATTTTAATTAACATAATGTAAAGGAAAAAATGGAATAAACAAATATCTTTTAGTAAATTAATTTTTACATATGGATATACAAGTTATCTTTTATACTATAAATATCCTTTGGAATGATAAAATTATTTCCTACATTATGGTATTTTTTTAATAATTTTAAGACATCACACAATAATGATGAAATATTTACCTCATTAAAAAATGATATAAATAAATAAGATTATTATGATTAAAATAATATCCAAAACCTATCCAATTCCAATTGGATGATTTTATTTCGACCATGAGTCATATTAACTTCAACGTTAATTAGTTTTGGACCTTTATAAACTGAATATCATTATATAATAAAATAATATTTTCACACTTTCCTAAGGAGCCCCTCCTCTCCCTTATAAAAGCCCTCACTTCTAACTCATTCCTCACACCTCTAAATCCCCTTGGATCATCCAACACCTACACAAATAATCTCTCAAGATACCTCTATTCCACCTATAATCCTTAACCCAAGCATAAGGCACTTTAATAAGTCCTTTTGGTTCAAACCAAAGGGAGTTACCCAAGTTAAAGGTAACAATTTCTCTTCACTTATTTTCTTTTATTTTACTTCTCTAACCCCTAAAATCTTTTTATTCATTTATTTTATAACAACACCAGTATCTTAAATATATTAGGATGTTTTTATGATAATGGTTATAACTACACTTACACACACCACCATCAAATGGGTGAAGAACATACTGTTTCTGTGGATGGAAAACTAACGCCTCACGAAACGATGATTGTTCGATTATCTCCTACATCCTATCATGGTGGAAATTAAGATGGAACTGTATTTATATATGATATAAATTATGTTTTTGTTTTATTTATTCTTCTGTATTTTTTATTTATTTCATACCTTTATGGTTTCCATAATGAGTAAATGTGATAATTTAATTTGAGGAAATGTGGACTACCGCCCCCTCAAAGTGATATGACTCGTTAATGCCATATGTGGGACGTATAAAGGATGGAGTTAACGATATTATATATTATATTATACTGTGATTATAATATAAATATGTATCATTATTTTTTAATTCCATTGAAATATGAAATAGAAATGAAAGTAGCATTCATGCGTACGTACGACTTACCGTCTCCATGAACGGTGCATTTCATTTCTTATCTCCAAATGATATATACAATTATAAATACATGTATACACTAGATGTATATGATATATATGATATCTAAATAATGAATATTATTCTGGAGATAATATACTATTGACCACATGGAAAACTTGTAAATATAAGGTGTTCATTTTTGACTCAAGTACCAAATATTGACAAAACGACCATTATTACCTTAAATAATTTCATAATGTTTATAAAATGGTAATAAGTGATATGAAAAGAATAATAAACTTGAAAAAGGTTCTTAATCAAGTAGAAATAAACTTTATTTTATTATTCAGGAGATTAAAGAACGGACGGGTTAAGTCGTACATGAGGTAAGGGAATTTGTCTCAATCTTCTTTCATTGAGGAATATTTTTTTTAATACATGATTTTCTTTTATATTTTGTATAAACACCTTTGAATTTTCATTTCATTCAAAGGGAATATTTTTCTATGAAGCGTTTTACTAAATAATAAAAAAATAATGTTTCTTTTAATGTACACGGTGACAACGACCTTTCCGTCACTGCGAGTATTATTTGATCTTTGGCTACCTTAACAAGCCGTAACGTTTTTAAAAGGAAAATAAATACCATATACTCTTTTACGTATTTTGGTATTAAAGATGGTTTTGATAATGGATTTGTTATGTTAATATATTTAAATGATATATTGTGATTTAAATGTGGAAATGTTATCTTTCCTTTATGTTTGTTTTATATGTTATGAATATGTTATGGTTCGTGGGCATTGTTACGTATATGGGTGGTTATGTGATAAACCTAGGGCGAGTGAGCCCGAGATAGCTCTCCAATGTATTGGGTAATGTGATTGAGGTAAACATGAATTTTTCTCCTAAGAGATTTAGGGAATATACTATGATGGGTATTCCAAATGGAACTCCCTACGTAGCTGTGATAGCTACAATGTATGTATGATATGAATGCCAAAAGATACCTTTATGATTTATGTTTTCTATATTATTCATAAATCATATGATTTCTGGAGGTATGTTAAAGAGATTATGTTATATATGCAATGATGAACAAATGTTTTCTTTTTTTATTTTATAACATTTACCGATAATTTTATGCTCATCCCAAGTTTTGAAATGTTTTTCATAGGACCTAAAGATGAATAGGCTCAAAGATGGGATCACAAAAAAGTCATGTTGTCTAAAACATGGGACTAGACATGTCTCTTTTTTTCATGAGCTTGTATTTTATAAAAAAAATTGATACTAAGAACAAGTGTCTACCTTGTAATTTTGGAGATGTAATGTAATATTTCTGGCCTAATTATCTAAAACTCTAAACTTGAAAAGATCTTCAATGTGAATTATTAATTTAATTCATGATTATGTAATGTTTAAGGGTAGGTCCATATAGTTGGGATCAATGGTTGGTTTAGATAACTTTTTATGTTAGGATATTATTAAATTAATGTCCATAAATTAATTCATGGGAAGATTGAAGTGATATAGAATTTACAGATTACCATGTTTCTTCACCTAAGATATTTATTTATTCAGAATGGTTTTCCATAGAGGAAATAGAGAAGCTATGTTGGGACAACATCATGAGGAAGTCAACCTTACAAATAAGCAACCTGAGATGGTTGGAATCAGAATTGAACAGTTTGTTGCAGTGATGGAATATTTGACTCGGGCTATAAAAGATGGTGGTATCCATGCATTAGATTATCCAGATCAACCACATAGGAACATGTTAGTAGTGGATCATTTGATGAGGAAAAATCCCCCATCATTCAGAGGATCATCTGACCCTGTGATAGCAGAAGGGTGGATTAAAGCACTGGATAAAGTTTTTGATGTCATGGGGTGTTCATAACATCAAAATGTTAGTGTTTCTGTTTATCATTTTGAAGGTGAAGATGATTAGTGGTGGAAGATGGTGAAAAATATCAGGGATAATGAGAAGATTTATGCTCTTGATTGGGTTTAATTCAAAGGTATGTTTCTTGAGAAATATTTTCATAAGGTGGTTCATCTTAGGATGGAAAATCAATTCTTGGAATCGTGGCAGGGGTATGACTTAGTGGATACTTATGAAGCAAAACTCACTCAACTGAAAAGGTATGCTCCAAATTTCATTCGAGATCTTGTTAGTAAAATCAACCATTTTTTAATCAAGATTAAAGACAAATTATCTAAGGGATTTAGCTTCTCGTGCGTTAAAAATTTATGAAAATCTTTTCCAATGTGGGGAGAAGGTGGAAATGGAATTTTCCAATGATCAGGTGTTCCTTGATAAACAACAGAATAAGAGATTAAGGTGGTAGGAGAAAAGGAAGAACTCTTGAAAAAATCTGATGGTAAGAAATTTAAGTTTACATTTTTGAAAATTGTGGTAAAAATCATATTGTGGAATGTCTTTTGAAATCCGATAAGTGCAACCGATGTTGTAAAATGGGACATAAGGCTCATAATTGCATTGAAAAAGAACTAGGTAATGGTAAGAAAAAATATGATTTAGAGTCAGTAAAATGTTTTAAGTGCACTAAAATTGGTCACTATGCAAATGAGTGTCCAACGAAGAACTCAACTGAGGAAAATTACCAGACTACAAGAAGAAAGGGGTGATGAAATCCTTTGAAACTACTTCAGCAGATTTTATGCCATTAATTTAAGTAGTATTAGGTATATTGTTTGTTTCTTCAGATTATGCCAATGTGTTGTTTGATTTAGGGTCTACACACTATTTTATTTCTGAGAAGTTTTCTAGTAAATTGGGAGTTCCATATCAAGATATTAATCTTGAACTTATGGTAAAAACACTTGGAGGAAATGTTGAAACAAAAAGAAATTTTAAGAACCTTCTTGTCTTTGTGTGCAGAAAGAATCTACCTGCAAACCTTATTTTTTTTTCCTCTAGTAGAGTTTGATGTTATTTTGGGTATGGATTGGCTTTCTGTTTATCATGCTAAGATTGACTGTATAGCTAAAGATATTTCCTTTCAGAAATATTTTTAGTTTGTGTACAAGAATGAACCCTTTCTTTTGATAACATATTAAGAAGATGAGAAATTAGTGAAAGATACAAATGAATGTTACCTTGAACATATTGTTGAAAACAAAGTAACTATTCATATTAATGATTTGCCAGTGGTAAATGAGTACCTTCATGTTTTTCATGATGAGTTGCCTGGTATTATACCTGATTGGGAAGTTGAATTTACTGTTTACTTAGTTTCCGATGCTAAGCCAATTTCAAAACCCCCTTACAGAATGGCTCAAATTGAACTTTTAGAGTTAAAGAAGCAATTGCAAGAGTTATTAGATAAAGGTTTCATTAGACCTAGCACATCACCATGTGGTGATCCTATCTTATTTATTAAAAAGAAAGATGGTTCAATGAGACTTTTCATTGATTATATAGAATATATTAACATCACTGTTAAGAACAAGAATCCTGTGCCTCATATCAATGATTTGTTTGATCTACTCCAGGGAGCTCTTTATTTTTCGAAGATTGATTTGAGGTCGGGGTACCATCAATTGAAAGTAAAGGAAGCAGACATTCTGAAGACCATGTTTCATACTAAATATGGCCATTATGAATTTGTAGTTATGAATTTGGTTTAACCAATTCACCTGTTGTATTCATGGATCTTATGAATAGAATTTCCTGTTTGTTCTTGGATAGGTTTTTGGTTGTGTTCATTGAGGATATTTTAGTTTTTTCTAAATGTAAAGAGGAGCATGAAAGTCATTTAAGGGTTGTCTTGTAAACCTTAAAAGAAAAGAAACTATTTGGGAAGTTTAGAAAGTGTGAATTTTGGTTACATAAAATTTCATTCCATGGTCACATTATTTCATAAAATGGAATAACTGTTGATCCTAATAAAACTAAAGTTGTTGAAGAATGGCCAAGACTCAAAAATATGACCGAGATTCATAGTGTTATTGGTTTGGAAGGTTATTACCTAAGGTTTGTTTGATATTTTGCATGGTTATCTAGTCCACTGACTAAGTTAACTCAAAAAGGTATTAAGTTCATTTGGAATAGAGAATGTGATGATTGTTTTTAGGAATTGAAAAGAAGATTGGTGAATGCTCCTATATTGGCACTACCTTCTAGAAATGGTTAGTTTGTTATCTACAGTGATGCTTTGTTGAAAGGACTTGGTTGTTTCCTTATGGAAAATGATCAGGTAATTGTTTATGCTTCACATCAGTTGAAACCTCATGAGTTAAATTACCCTACACATGATTTGGAATTAGCTGCTGTTGTTTTTGCTTTAAAATTTCGGAGGCATCATTTTTAAGGAGTAAAATGCGAAATATATACTGACCAAAAAAGTTTGAATTATATATTTACTCAGAAATAATTGAACATGAGACATAGGAGATAGTTGTAATTAATCAAGGATTATGATTACATTATCCTTTACAATCCAAGAAAAGAAAATAAAGTGGTTGATTCTTTGAGTCGAAAAAGCAATGCTTCATTAACCATGCTATTTTTGGAATGAGATTCTTTGGTTTTTGATTTGATAAACTTTGGCATAGATGATTTTGGTGCATGAAATGTTTCTATTTTGTTTCAGGTGTCAGCTAAATCATCTCTATCAGACCAAATAAAGAAAGCGAAGAAGAAAGACAGTGAGTTACAGAAAAAGGTAGTGTTGGTTCAGATTGGTAAGTTCTCTAAATTTAATGTTGACAATGATTGTGTTATGAGGTTTAGGAAGAGATTATGTGTGCCTTGTGATTCACAGTTCAAGAGAGAGTTGTTATGTGAAGCTCATAGTTCTCCGTTTTTAGTTCATCCCGGCAGTACTAAGATGTACAGAGATCTTCGTGAGTATTACTGGTGGGATGGAATGAAAAGAGATATTGTTGATTTTTCTGTGAAGTGTTTGACATGTCAGTAGGTTAATGTAGAGTGGCAGTTACTGAAAGGGATTCTTCAGTCATTACCAGTGCTAGAGTGGAAATGGGAAAATATATCCCTGGACTTCGTTTTGGGATTACCAAAGACATCTCGAGGTAATAATGCAATTTGGGTTATTGTTGATCGATTGACTAAATATGCTCATTTTCTTCCTATTTGAGATACATTATATTTAGATAAACATTCTCAGTTTTATGTTAAATAGATAGTCAGTTTTAATTGTGTTCCCCTATCCATAGTATCTTATCAAGATCCTAGGTTTACTTATAACATTTGGAAAGGCCTTCAGATGTCATTTGGTATTGAATTAAATTTTAGTATATATTTTCATCTGCAATCAGATGGGCAGTACAAAAAGAACAATTTGGTCCTTGGAGAATATTCTATGTGCTTGTTCACTGAATTACCAGGTATGTTAGGACCAACATATTTCTTTGGTTGAATTTTCTTATAATAATAGTTTTCATTTCAGTATACAGATGGATCTGTTTTAATCATTATACGGAAAGCATTGTCGAACTCTAGATTTTTGGGATGAAGTAGGAGAAAGGAAACTAATGGGACCAGAATTATTAGAAGAGATGGTAAAAAAAAGTTTAGTAGATTCAAAATCACATGAGAACAGCTCAGAGTAGGAAGAAATGTTATGCAGATAACCGGAGGCAAGGTCTATCTTTTGGGTTAGGTGATCATGTCTTTCTGAAAGTTTCTCCATGGAAAAGTGTGATGTGTTTTAGTAATAAGGGAAAGTTGAGAACGAGGTTCATTGGACCCTATGAAATCCTGGATAAAGTTGATAAGTTTCTTACATAGTGGCTTTACCTCCATGTTTGTTCTAGGTACACAATGTTTTTCATATTTCGATGTTGAGAAAGTATATTCTAGATCCATCTCATGTTTTAAGCCCAGAGGTAGTTCAGTTGAAATAGAATCTCTCCTATAAGGAACATCCAGTCCAGATTCCGGATTGAAGAGAGAAAGTGTTGCAGAATAAGGAAATTAACTAGGTAAAGTTTTGGAGAAAAAAAAAACAATAAGGTGGAAGAGGCAACTTGGGAATCTGAAAATGCTATGAGGGATAAATACCCTTATTTATTTAATAAGTGAATAAAATTGCGAGGAAGCTATTTCCAAAAGGGGGGGAAGGATGTAACATCCCAGGAAAATAAAGAAATAATACATTTTCATAATTATTCATATTTGTGAATTAAATATTAATTTTACTTTAAAGGGGTCGATATGCTCGATGGCGTACTCAATACACAACAACGGGTTTCATTGAAATCTTACGTTACACAATAATAATATAATATTATTATTTTAAATGGTAGTTAACACATACCCGTTGTATCAGAGGGAATTAATTGAACTAACTACAATATGATTATACATGTTTGTTAATTCTTTTTACATTTATCCAATAAAATTTATTGGCTTAAAATGTCAATGAATCTAATTTAAAGCATAATTTACTTTTGAAGGTTGATTTACCGCCTTTTAATGGTGAACCCAATTTAAATACAGTTATAAATACTTTTATATGTTCTATTTGACCAAATAAAATTATTCTTTAGAATCGGGACATCAAAATTTACTTTGGGTAAATTTTTAGTATTTTTCTGATTAAAATCATTTTTTATGAATACTGAAAAATACTGTATTTTAATTAAAAAGTGCATTTTAATATAATTTATTTTTATGATTAGATTATCTTTTTAATTGGTTTTAAAGATTAATTAAAATATATTTTTACCATTTCATCCAATTTTGGTCATTTTAATTAATTTCACTTTGAAATTGGACATAAACAATTATTAATCTTTTGATAGTTGTTGTTTCTTAAAAACACGCTATTTGTTTCGATAACGATAATGAATTTTAAATTAATTAATCCAACTTATATTCTTTGAATTTGGTAAAATATAAATCATTTTTGAATTTGGAATATCAAATATATGTTATGCTGAATTTTTGGTATTTTTCTGAAAAACTTCAATTTTTGATGAATAGTGAAACCACTAAGTCGTAGTTAAAAAAACAGACCTTTTCATTTAAATGAAAATTTACCACTTCTGTGGATTGAATTTCAAAAATCCGACATACATGGTTGTTATTAGTAAGTAAAATGTGGATAAATAAGATGAAAACAATTTTTGGTGAATAGTACCTTTGGACTTTTATTTACCACGGTTAAAGGTAAATATGGTAATTCAAGGTAAAAAAAGAATATTATAATAATAAAAAATTAACTTAACACTTCTCCTAAACATATTGGTTTAGTAATTTACGACCATGTTCATATTTGGGTAGATTTTGGGACCCAATGGAGCCACTTGGAAGTGATAATGACACTTTGTTTTAATTAACTTAAAGGAAAAAATGGCATAAACAAATATCTTTTAGTAAATTAATTTTTACATAGGGTTATATAAGTTATCTTTTAAAATATAAATATTTTTTGGAAATGTAAATTAATTTCTTACATTATGAAATTTTGTTTATAATTTTTAGACATTAGATAAATTAAATTATTTATGACACAATAATGATGCAGTATTTACCTGATTAATAAATGATTTAAATAAATAAGAATATTAATATTAAAATAACATCCAAAACCTGTACAATTCCTATTGGATGATTTTATTTTGACCATGAGTCATATTATATTCTACTTTAATTAGTTTTGGACATTTATAAACCAAATATCATTATATTATAATATAATATTTTCCCAATTTCCTAAAATTCCCCTCCTCTCCCTTATAAAAACCTGTCACTTCTAAATCATTCCTCACACCTCTCAAGCCCCTTGGATCATCCAAAATCTGCCCAAATAATCTCTAAATATCCCTCTCATCCACCTAGAAGCTTTAACTTAGGCATAAGGCACTTCAAGAAGTCCTTTTGGTTTAAACCAAAGGGAGTTACCCAAATTAAAGGTAACAATTTCTCTTAACTTCATTCCATTTATTTTACGTCTCCAACCCCTAAAATCTTTTTATTCATTTATTTTATTACAAAAACAGTATCCTAAAAATTTTAGGATGTTGTTATGAGTAGTACTTGAACTACACTTACACACACCTCCATCTAATGGGTGAAGAACATACTGTTTCTGTGGAAGGAAAACTAACGCCTCATGAAACGACGATTGTTCGATTATCTCCTACCGCCACTCATGGTGGCCATTAAGATGGAACTATATATATATATATATATGACATATATTATGTATATTGTTTCTTTATGATTATGTATTTTGAATTTATATCATACCTTTATGGTTTCCATTATGAGTAAACGTGATAATTTCATTTGAGGAAGTGCAGACTACCGCCCCCTCAAAGTGATATGACTCGTTAATTCCATATGTGGGATGTATAAAGGATGTATTTAATGATATTATATATTATATTATACTGTAATTATAATATACCAATGTATCATTATGTTTTAATTCCATTAAAATATGAAGAAATGAAAGTATCGTTCATGCGTACGTACGACTTACCATCTCCATGAACGGTGCATTTCCTTTATTATCTCCAAAGTTATGTAATATTATAAATACATATATATACTGGATATATATGATATATATGATATCTAAATAAATAATATTATTCTGGAGATATTGGACTATTGACCACATGGAAAACTTGTAAATATAAGGTGTTCATTTTTTACTCAAGTACCAAATATCGACAAAACGACCATTATTAACATAAATGATTACATAATGTTTATAACATGGTAATAAGTGATATAAAAGGAATAATAAACTTTAAAATGGTTCTTATGAAATTAGAAATTAACTATAATTTATTATTCAGGAGATTAAAGAACGAGCGGGTCAAGTCGGACACGAGGTAAGGGACTTCATCTCAATCTTCTTTAATTGAGGTATATTTTGTTTTAATACATGATTTTCATTTATACGATGTATAAACACCTTTTACTTTTCATTTCATTCAAATTTAATCTTTTTCAATGAAGAATTTTACTAACCGACAAAAAATAACGTTTCTTTTAACGTACGCGGTGATAAGGACCTTTCCACCGCTGCGAGTATTATTTGATCTTTTTCTTCATTAACAAGTCATAATGTTTTTAAAAGGAAAATAAATACCATATAAACTTTTTCATATTTTGGTATTGAAAATGGTTTTGATAATTAATTTGTTATGTAAATATCTTTAAATTATATACTGTGATTGAAATGTGGAAATGTTATCTTTCCTTTATGTTTGTTTTATGTGTTATGAACATGTTATGGTTCTTGGTAATTGTTACGTTTTTTTCGATGAGAAGGGAAAATAACATTAATGAAGAAGACCAACTGACATAAAAATGCAAATCCATGAAGGGAAATTGTCTAGCCAGAGCTGGTTGACATCGAAGGGGCCTGAGGCCGCCAGCTGATGGGCCGCGTTGTTTCCTTCACTTTTGGTAAATGAGAATGATCATCGAGAAAAGCCTTGGCGAAGCACGCAAATTCTCCTGATGATGAATCCAAATGGATGGAGTTCTCCATCGTTGTGGTTAATAGCATTTATAACGGTGATGTAGTCGGACTTGATGATGATATCAACCCATCCACGTTCCATAGCGAGCATCATACCTACCAGGATGGTAGAGGCCTCAGCAATAGCGGGTTCCCATAAGGCATGGTATGATTCATGTTTTGTAACAATGATTTTCCCTAGGTGATTTCTCGCCAAGAGACCGAGAGCAACAAGCCCATCCTTGGGGAGAGATGCATCCACGTTGAGCTTAAGAATCCTTTCCGGTGGGGGATTACAATGAGGGGGACAGGAGGGGGTTGCACCTAAAAAAAAGTGTCTTTTGTGGTCCTTCCAACCCTCAATCCATGACTTGGCCCGTTCGATCCACAATTCGGGAGGTTTATGAACGTGGTGAAAGACATCATCATTATGCCGGACCCAAATGATCCATGCCAGGGTTCAGAGTGAGCCTAGGTTTCTCGATGAGAGAGAGGAGCACCAACGCATCAGAAGATTGGGGAGGTCAGAGACAATTATGGGACCAAGGAAAAGTCATGTTGTCTAAAACATGAGACTAGACATGACTCTTTTTTTTCAAGAGTTTTTTATGTAAAATATATAAATTGAGTAGAAGTGTCTACCATGTAATTTTTGAGATATAATGTAATATTTTTGGCATAATTCTCTAAGACTCTAAACCTGAAAAGATCCTCAACATGAATTATTCATTTAATTCAAGATTATGTAATGTTTAAGGCTGAGTCATTATAAGATTAAGTATGATTCTAGACAAAATCCATCCAACTATACTAGCATTGGTTTATTTCCTTTCTTCCATCCATGTGAGGGTACAGTGGGGTTTCTAATTATGATCATTGCTTGAGTGATCCCCTCTATGTTATAGTTCTTAATAGTGTCACATATCCTTCCATGAGGTACAAGTTGTGATACTCTATTATTTATCCCTAGTTTGGGTTAGGTATCTCATTTTCTATATCCAGGGCATGTGATCCCCTTCTTTGAGGGTTGTCATGGATAGGGTTGGGTATCCCCCATAGGCCTTGGTCATGATCCCCTATCTGTGCATTGACATCTTTTGTCTCTCGGTAATATGTAGTCTAATCGAGTGGGTATCTTATATAAGTCCTCTCGGTTACATCACACTTATTCATGGAATTACTCGATGAGTATTTTATCTCCTATGGGTGACCACGGTATATCATGATCTGATGAGTGAGTTCTCTCAGACGAATGTTACCTTTGAACCTTTAGTATAATTATAGTATCATAGTAATGGAGTGACCCTACATTAAGACTTGGTGTTTGTATTTGATTATTTTATGAATTCAAATCCTATTTGTTCATTCCTTGGATTTGTGGTTTTGAGTAAACCACCTCTTTGGTGATATTTATTTGGTGATTTCGAGGTGTCCAACTAGGAATGTTTATACTCAACCCTACATGGGATTTTCCCATATATGTTATGTATTATGTAGAGGAAAGGCCTTTAATTTGAGTCCTTGGTGGACCAGGAGTAGGATGATCTTAGTTGTATTCTTTGGAACTCAGATGGATCTTGGAGACTCATTTGGTAAGCTTCCCCCATTTTATTCCACAAGTAGGGTTCTTTTATTGTTTTGGAGGGCTTATATTTGGCCCTTTTATTCTATACTTATTGATATATCATGATTTGGTATAATGGTTTTTCATGAATCTATAGTATGTGTTTTTTTATCTTTCTTTCACTATACAATTGTATGGATATGTGCATGTATAAATTTACTTTACGGTAAGACCTCCCATGTGTGGGATATTATTACTCATTGCAAGTAACATGCCCATAGACTATTGTAGGTGGTATTGGTGTTTCATTCTTGGATTATTGTCAGTCAAGTAGTCCTTGATGGGTTGGATCGTGAAATATAAGATATAAATTGATAAATTAATCATAATAATACCATAAAAGATTAAAAATGGGTCTTAAAATGAAACATGGATCAAGGAATTGAAATCGATACTGAGAAGCCCTTACCTTAAACATCCGCTTAGCCTAAAAATCACTAACATCCATGTATAAATTTTTAGGTTTATTAATCAAGTAAAAAAAATTTATTCCTCATTATTTTTTATACCATTCATTTATAATTCATTATTACCCATTGATTCATTTTTATTGTTAAAATTAACTTTTTGGTTGTGACGGTTCTGTTTCCATTACATGCTCCAATTTGGTGGTTTTGGTCCTTGATCATTGTTAACGGGTTCATCATCTCTATAATTTTCTTTATAATTTAAATAATTCATTTTATATAGCTTTTATATTCTATATCTATTCCATGGAACTTATGTTCATGGTTTTCATGGAATGCTTAGGAATTATTGTTTTCAATGACTATTGAATTAATGAAAGAATTGAATTTATTGATAAAATATTGTTTGAATATTACCAATAAATATATTTTAAAACATCTTAAATTCATAATAATTACATATTATTAATATTATTTAAGTTTTATTAGTCCTTAATGAGATAAAAATTATAACAATTTCCATTTTGGTGGTTAAACTGACCAAAACATGACACATGAAAACAGTTGAATGAGTAAGAACAAGTTATTGTATAGCGATAACATATATTTTGTATAAAATTAATGGTTTAAAAAAAATAAATTGATAAATCAAATTCATAATGATATAGATGAATATTATAAGTGAAATATAATAGTAAAAAGTTATTACTCATGATGTTTCTTGGTATGCTTGTTTTAGGGAGTTAAATTTTATGATGAACATTTATCATTAAAATTGTTAATATAATAGACAAATAATATTTTTATAAGATTAATAATGTTATAAATATCATATATTTTCATTAAATATATTTTTAGAATGATCTATGTAATAATTTGATGAAAAATGAAATAATTCATTCATGGAGGTTGTAGTCCTCACATAACACATGTGACCTTTCCATTTTCCAGTGGATGAAAAGTAGGTAACTAATTATTGATCCATAAAAATAATAAAATTAATTTATAATAATGATATTAATTTCATTATATTAATATGGTTATAATATATATGGTGGATTTTAAAGAATAAAGAAACTTGAATGAACATGGCCAGAAGATTAACTCTTCCTTTGAAATCCTCCTTTAAACCACACCTTAATCCTTCTTAGATTGGTTTTTTGGTGAGATAAAAACCAATAAGAAAAAGAAAATATAGGTGGGAAGTGTTTTTGGAATAATTTTTTGAGGTAAGATTATTTATGTGTGATGAGAGGTGGGGTGGTGAAGGGCACCGTTTATAAGTGAGTGGGGTTACATTTCTTGAAAATACTCATTAGTTTATATTAAAGACATGTTAATTTCAAAGGAAAGTGCATCAAATGTAAAAAATAATGGATAAGGTATAATTATTGGTTTAAATAAACCTTAAAAAAAATATTTATAGATAGTTTTTTTTTGGAATTTTAGTCTTTTATTCCTTAGTTTTAACATATTTTTCCTTTCTTTACATTTACTGTGGAAACTGAGTTTTCACCTCGGTAAATTTTTTTAACGTCTAAAAATAAAATTGAACATAAAATATAATTTGAGAATTATAATTTCAAATATAAAAACTAATTTTTATGATTCAATTCCTTGATCTACAAATATTAATTTTAATAAGATCATTATAAACTCAACAAAAATAATTTTTTTGAAAAAATTCCCCTTTAATTATAAAAATTATTTTATACAAAAAATATTGTATATATTTGATTACCAGTAAATTTATTAGTTTTTAATTAAAAATAGATATTTTTTATTTTCAAATCATGCTAAAAATTAACAGAACCTTTTGCATACTTAAATAAGTGAAAATAAACAAATATAGTTGTTTAAGAATAAAATATCACTTTTGTCCCAAAATATCAAACATAAGTTTTCAAATTCAATCTGTTATTTTTAAATTATTTATATTACTCCTTAAAAACATATTTTTTCTAACCAAAGTTTTTATAAATTTTTAATTTATTCTTATACCATGGTGTTATAATAAAAGATAATGTATTTTTAAATATTATTTTCTCAATATTCACCTAAAAAAACGATTTTAGAAAAAATACCATATGTTAATTTTAAAATTATAAATTAAAAAAATAAGTTTATTCTATAAAATAAAAAAACTAAATTTTTTTAATTTTTTTTAAATAAAAATAAAAATATTTTTTTATACTAAAATTAATTTTTAATCTTAATATGCTGTTAATTTTATTTCATATCAATTACTAATTAAATTAGTGTAAATATTTTTATTTGGACGTTGAAGCAATTTATTGGAGTTTTTTTATAAATGGATAATTTAATTTGAGATGAATGCACAACTCTTTTATGAAATAGTTCTTTGAAAATATCCCTTTTAAATATTAAATGATTTTAATCACATTCCATTAAAATTAATTATTCAAATTCAAAAAATTAAATTTAATCAATTAATTAGTATTGTAATTTATAAAATCATTAATTAACATCAACACTAATAATAGTAATATATAATGAATTATAAAACATCTTTTTATAAAAAATTATTTTAATTAGTTCATATCCTTTTATTTTCTTGAGTTTTCTTGATTATTTTGATTTCTCAAATTAGGTTTCAAATTATATAATCATAATGTATTAATAAAGTATACCGTGGTTTGATTTAGTTCAATTTTGTGTGTGATACAAGATAGTCAACGCAATTCTTATTTAATGTCAAACACATTATGAAATTTCAAAGTGATACATGAGTATTTAATTTTGAAAGTGGTTCTTAGATAATTTGTAATATCCTATGATTTTAAAAATAAAGACTATGTTCTTTGGAATACAAGATATTAAACACCAAAGATAAATGAAAAATGGATTATTATTATTTAAATGAAACTATTATAACATAACCATTAAATTAGTAAAATTGATTTGTATTAACTATATTATGAAATATATAATAGTCCTACTCATCCATAATTTATTAATTAATTTTTTTAAAAATAAGGCATATAATTATTTGTGAAGTTATTTTATTCTTCAAAAATATGTCTTCTTCAAAAATGGGGTTTCATTGTTTTTATTAGTGAATATTATAATTATTTTTTGTAATTTTTTGAAAATTTATTTTAAGAAATGAATTTTATTTTTTAAATTCAACACGTCAAAATTTATCTTAGGATTAGTTTTTCATAATTCTTTGAAAAGAATTATTTTTCCATAAATTTTGAAAAAATACTGATTTTAATAAAAATTGTATTTAATTTTTATTTAATTATAGATTAAAATTCTATTTTTGATTAGTTTAAAATTGAAATGAGTTCCCTTTTATTTTAAATAATATAATTACATAATATAGAAATGAAATTTATACTTGAATTTAGTATAAAAACATTTTATGTTTTAAAAGGTCATTTGTTTTGAAAAACTAATTATTATCGCGTTTTCCTGGTCTGATTTTAAATTAAATTGTGAAACTTATATGTTATTAATTTTGAAAAATGGATTCCATATTTTGAATCGTAAGGTCTAAATTTGGAATGTAGGCCCATTTAATTTTTTATTCACAATTAATTTTTTTCATAGTAATTTTTGTTACCTAGGTTATGGTTATATTAGGTATTTAAGGGATAAAAATAAAATTATTAAGACTATAAAATGACACCACCACTTGCCTAAAATTTATTTCATGAGTAAATTTCATCCATTCTCATCAAATATTTAGTTTAATGACCTTTGTTTCACTTTGGGTATGATTGGAAACATATAATATTTTATATAAAGAAAAGTAAAAAAATATCACTCTTATTTTTAAAAAATATAATATTATTAATATAGGGATAAACGTAGGATTTGTTCAGTTATAAATAGTCAACTGAAATATAAATTATTTATATTTATTTGTTTTAGTTCTTTAATGAATAAATTATTTCCATAAATTCTTATACATATCTAATGCAGTAATTATTCAATTAATAGAAAATTCAAATAAATGATATTAAAAATATTAAAAGTATTATAAATTAATTAATATTAACTTTAATTTTATAGATTAACACAATTTTTTAGTGATTTATTACAATATATTTTGAATTTTACTTGTTCTCTTAATGTTATTAAAATCAATTTAATGAATAGTTTTAAAAATAACCATTAATGATATATTATAAAATTAAAATATTATAAAATGACAAAAAATGTGTAGAAAATATTTTATTCAAAAATTAAATTATTATATGGTTTATTATATCAGTAATGTTTTATTTATGGGAAATTTCTCTATTTATAGTAATTATATCAACTCTCTAAGTTTAAAAGTTTTTATTGTCACAATAAGTGTGAATGATGTTAATGAGGGTTTAAAACAAACATATTAGAGTAAAATTTGATAGAAACTTGTATAATTTTTATTGTATGATATCAATTAAATCCATCCTTATCCTATATTCAAAATATATCATTTCCAATCTATTTAGAATTGAAAATTAGTTTATATTAATATAATATTTTGAGAAATTATAAGAGTTCCCCTCCCCTATCTTATAATAAGGTATACCTTATTCAATTTAATTCACACTCCCACAACCATATGGTTTAGTAAATATCTACCCATATACCTTAGTAGAATCCTGTTACTCGGTATTGAGGTATTTCTCTAGGAATAATAAAAACCCTAAAGGTCTTAAATTTTTAATGAAAGGAGACTTTCCAATGAAAAGGTATAGTTTTAACCCCAAGTTATAGGTTTATTTCATATTCCATATTTCAAAACATAAGTAACTTTGATTTTATAATAAAATATTTATATTTAATATAATTAGGTGTATTTATGTTAATTTATCAACTTATATTCATCTCCCCGTCCATGAATTTGGAAACAAAACTATCGTTCATGAGTATGTCAGACTATCGCTTTCTGAGATGATGTAATTCATTTTCCATCAGAGAATATTAATATTGGTTATAATGATGGATTTTATGTATTTATATTATATTAATGAAAAATTTATCATTCTGAAAAAATTATATATTCGTTACTTTCTTATCTTTCCATTCACTGAAAAATGATAACATTGTTCATATGTACATGTGGACTACCACCTCCACGAAGCGATGTGATCTATTTTTTGTAACCAAATATCATGGATAATATGTATGATTATATATAAATAATTAATCTGATATTAATGTTATTATTATAATTATTTAAATACAAAATTACACTTACCTTCTTTTGATAATGATATTTGAAAAATGGAAAGGTTACTCATGCATACAAACATCCTACCATCCACAAGACTGTAAAATAGTTCATTTTTTATAAACATCATTCATGATTAGTTTTCAAAGTATAATTTATTTATAAAAATTATAGTTATTCCATTATTAGTTTTCTAAAGATGATGCAATGATAATCCCTTTGTCTATATTCAACTTATGAAATCCATTTTGGACTTATGAAACAAATATTGTCAAAACATCCAATGTGAATTTAATTAATTATATAATAAAATATAGCATGGAAAAAAAGAAAATAAAAGGAATAATAAAAAAGAAAAAGGATATTAATAAATAAAATAATTAACCTATCTTTATTATTTAAAAAGATACATAACAAATGTGATGATTCAGACTCAATGTGAGTGACTTTATTTTAAAAACACTCTTTTAAAGTTTCCCTTAAAACTATCTTTATCGTCCATATCCATATTTTTAATGATATGGATGTTTTTATATGTAAATAGTTTAAATATAAAAGAAAATTTATGTATAGTTTTAGTTAATTTAAAATTGTTTGAAATTATTTTTTTACAGAATGTTTTCACTTTCTTTAGAAAAGATAAAAGGAATGTTTTGTATTAATAAATACAATGACAATAGATTTTTCCTACTTCCATAACAATTATTTTATTTTTGGATTAATTTATAATATTTCATGTTTTATTCTAATTAAATCCCAATTTCCCTTTTTTAATGAAATTTTATTATTCAATAATGGGTTGAAAGGAAAGAGATATATCACTATTCGAAAATGTTTTCTTATTGGTGAAAAGAATATTTTTATGATGCATGATTTTGTGTATTCTACCAAGGTTCTTGGGCATTGTTAATGATAATGGCTGATTTTTTATAAAATGATTATGGTTGATCCCATTATATATCTCCAATTAATTTGGTAAAGGGAGAGAGTTAACCAATTAGGTTACTCTAAAGAGATTATGGGAATATACTATTATGGTTACTCCAAGTATAACCAAGATGGTTATATCAAGTGTAACTATGATGGTTACTCCAAGTATTACCATGATGGGTTTTCCATGTGTAAGTATGTATGATATAAAAATTATGAATCATGCTACCTACTTATTTAATCTATGCTTGTTATGGGTTTTTTTGAAAAATATTATGATTTCTTATGGTATGATTAATGATTTTATTCCCAAAGAAAAGTATATTCCACTTCATAAGGTTGAATAGTTTATGTTTATGAAAACGTTATTATGTGTTTTTTAGGATTCATAAGAAAAATTATTAGTTTTATATGTCCTTTAATATTTCTTATAAAAAATATGAAAATATTTCGACATAGGATGTTATTTCATGGGTAAGAAAATATTTATTTTGAGCCTATTTGGTATTTTTAAAAATGAAAATTTGTATAAATATTCCTGTTATAATGGTTTCTTTCTTTATTTTTATATACCTAACTACGATTTTTGTTCTCATCCAAAATTTTTAAATTATTCTCATAGTGTTTAAGGTTGGGTAAGGGAAAAGAATAAGTCAACTTAAAAGTTATGGAATTTTTAATGAAAATAAAATGTGTTTCATTTCAATAGTTTTATATTATGGATAAATGGATATAGATTATAAGTCTCCACATTGAATATATATGGGTTTTTTATGTAATAGTTAGGACCTAACTCTCTAAAAATATAGACATAAAATATCTTTTGGATTGTATGAAATTGAGTTTGAGTTTAAAGTCACTAGAGTGTGTAATGTTAAAGGATGAGACCTTGACAAATCAGTGAATACTTTAAAAATTATTATCAAGAATGAAATCTATAGAGTTAAATGATTAATATAAATGTGATCATTTTTATCAATATTTGAAATTTATTATTAATAATAAATTTTAAAAAAGGGATTAGATGGTAATGGTTAAACATAATTCTTAATGTTGTAAAATTTTAAGATAGATAAAGTGATGCCATATCAATAGTGATGAATTGATTCCATAATAACGATAAATCATTATAAAAATGGATTTGGAGTCCCCAATTAATGTTATGATTAATGGTAGGGGAACTATGATTAGTGACATGGTATTTATAGTCCAAATAAATGGAATATTTATGAAATGATTAGGATGATCTAAGCATTCAATGGGAAATGGAGTGGACATACCTTGTTTTACTTTAAATAATAATAAAACTACTTATAATGTGGAAAGTAATATATTTGGTAGTATTATATTATAGAGACGCATTTTCTTTTCTTGTAATACAATGAAATATTCCTATTTATATTTCCCGAGTTAGGAGTTGAGACAATGTGGGATTCCGAGGCCCGGTGTTTCCGTAATTAATTTTATAAAAATAGTAATTATATTTTATATTGAGCATTCATGATGCCTCAATGAAAATGGGATAAATCTTAAATGGTTGATCTAATCAGAAATCGGAGGCCACAGTTGATTCTGGAATGAAGTGTTAACCCCAAGTGCAATATAAAATGAGTCGGTGTGGGATGTTCGGACCCATCGCTCGTTGGTAGTTCATTTAATGAATGAATGAATGAATGAATTATTTAATTTAATTAGTATGTTATCAGAATAATGGGTAAGTATATAAATGTATCACCTTGGAAAACCATTCCCAGGTTACATTCATAATTTATGAAATCTTCGGTGTGAGCTCTCTCCAACCATCCATTGGTGAATCACGACGAACGACGACAGAACTCTGGATCAGATCAGATCAAGATGCAACGAATGAAACGACTCCTCTAAAATAATTGGAAGATGCATTCTTCATCAACTATGTGTGCATAATCAAGGTAGGAATCATTATATATGTCTCTGTTCCCTTATAATAAAATTTATCGAGTAGATCATTCTTCTTTCTTCGATATGCGCGTTTTTGTGGCCTTTTCATGATCTTAGAAACCAGATTCCAATTTTTTTATTCAATGTTTTAACTCCCATATGAATATTCTTTATTTTTGTCCAAAAATTATTTCCTAATGATGTTTAAACTTTGTTTTTTTTTCTTTTATCCCTCGCTTATTCACATTATTAACCAACTAGATACCATGGTCCCGGTTCGACTTTTCAATGAGGTACCGAGCTCGATCGGAACCCCCATATTCACAGTGGATCAACAAATGATGAACATATCGATGAAGATGCTACAGATCTAGGATGATTTCAAGTTTTAAAAGATTGTTCTGATGAAAATATCATGATAAATAAACCATATAAGACTTGGGATGTTTGTAAATGTGTGGGATTGCACGAACTCAACTAGAGATTAGGTTCTGGCCACCAAAGGATCAGAAATGGTATATTTGGACCAAATCCAACATTCATGATTGGATTGGAGGTGAGATGCATGATAAAATAGGGTGAAACTGCCAGATATACCATGTAGATCATGGATCTAAATTTCTGTGAAAATCCCAACTACACACCATGTTCAATGAAGAACACAAAACGTATCACCTCTCCTGTGGCGACAACTAGTGTTTGGGAAAAATTAAGGATGAATCATCTTGTTGTCCCTCATAAACGTAGTGTACCCCCTCCCTTGTTGGACTACCCATGCGATGAGTAACGTAAATGAGAACCCATGTGAAGGTACACGAGGTCAGGTACATGCATGTGTACTCAAGTACACACCCATATGCTCTGGTACACATACACGACATCCATCCCCCAACCTTGGTCCTGGTTTTCCAAGACACGCCATGTATTCCACCTTTACAGCATGTATTACTACATGTAATGAAGTCGAGTTCCAACCAGAGACACGACTAGGTTGTGAAGTGGTACCACACACCGTGTGCCCCCCACATGTTGTGTACCCATATTTTCCTTTTTTATAAAACAATGACCGTCCGTATCTCCTTCATTTGAACGTAGATTTTGGCTCTTAAGTAACCTATCCTGAGTGTTTTTTTGCATAGAACATGATTATTCCCTTGGTTTTGGATTTCAAGATATGATGTGTAATATTTTAAGTAGGATCACAAGAAGATTACTCTAGAGTGGAACCCTACAACAAAGGTGGGCATGGGTCCTTGATGTCTTCTAGAGCGGAACCCTCTAACCGGACTGGGAATGGGTCCTCTACAGACTCCAAAGTGGATCCCTCAAGCTGGGATGAGCATAGGTCCTTGATGACTACTAAAGTGGCACTACAAAAAAACGATCGCTTCATGGCGGTGTTTTCACGACAGTTTTAAAAACCGCCGCCAAATGTTTTTCGGGCTTCTATTTCGCAGTGGTTTTTTCACGGTGGTTTAAAAACCACTGCAAAATGAATTACTTTTTTTAAACTCTTTTGGAGGATTAGGGGAGGTTTTTTAAAAAACCGTCGCGAAACCGCCGCGAAATGAAAGAAAAAAAATAATAAAACATGAGAAACCCCATAATCACTAAAACGACCATCATTTTTGATATGGGCGTCCGTTGGAGTGCCACGACCCGTCAAATCGAAGCTCATGAAGAGATCTAGAGGCACGTATAATCAAAACCATGAGACGGTCTAAGGTGCGGAAGATATGAGAGTAATATGAATGTTGAAAAAGTTCTCCAATTTTGAATGATCATAACTTTCACTCCGGGTGTCTTTTTGGGCTCTACCACATATCAAATCGAAGCTAGCGAAAAGAGCTACACAACAGTTCAACAGAAGAAAGCTTGTGTCTGTTTTTCGACCCCAAAAACCCCACCGAAGGCCTCAAAAACCATGTTCCCGTCAGTAGTGTCCCGTCGAAATTTTCTTCAAACGGACCTAACTTTTGATCCGTATCTCAGTTCGGAATCCTCCACCTGCCAGATCGTAGTTCATTCCATGAGATTCAGTTTGACTGGTCGCGGTGCCCACATGGACTCCTGGATCATATGTTATGACCTTTTTAGTGGGTATCAGGTTTGTTATGTTTTTCGATGCCTCATTTCTAGCACCCATTCCTCGTCAGTTTTTTAAATGGTCGTAACTTCCGATCCGCCGGTCCATTAGGTCTCTTTCACCTATCAGCTCGAAGATCGTTTCAGGATCTTTGATTTGACTTATCGTGGATCTGGAACAAACTCTCGGATCATAAGTTATCTCCGTTAATGTGAGTCCAATGTTTTTGTCAATTTCTGACAGTTTTGATGAGTTTTAATGGTTGCTCCATTTATTACTGTTTATTTGGGTTTCCAGGACTTTTTATCTTTATCAATGGTTTTTTGTGGGTTATTATAATGATTATGATGCATTCATAAGGGGTTTTCTCGAGTTTTCATGAGTTTTCATGCGTTCTCATGCTTTCTAATGCTTCCTTCTTCATGCTTCTCCATCTGTTTTCATGCGTTTTCATAATTTTTCATCCCTTATCACACGTTTTCATACCTTTTCATGTGTTTCATTTATTAATTATTATTTATAATATACTTTAATTTATTTATTATTTATTATTTATTATTTATAATATATTTTAATTTATTTATTATCTATTATTTTTTACAGGTTATTTCTTATTTCTTATTTATATTTATTTATTATTTATTATTTATTATTTATTATTTATTATATATTATATATTATATATTATATATTATATATTATATGTTATATATTATATCTAATATACTATATATTATTTATTATTATTAATTATAATATTTGTTATTGATTATTTATTAATTATTATATATTATATATTATATATTATATATTATTATTATTATGATTATTTTATTTATTATATATTATATATTATATATAATATATTATATATTATATATTATATATTATTTATAATTATTTATTATTTATTATTTATTGTTTATTGATTATTATTTATTATTTACTATTTATTATTTATTATATATTATTTATTATTTATAATTTATAATTTATTATTTATTATTTATTATTAATAATAAAAATAATTTATTTATTATACACTATATATTATATATTATATATTATATATTATATATTATATATTATATATTAAATATTATGTATTATATATTATATATTATATATTACATATTATATATTATAAATTATATATTACATATTAAATTTTAAATATTACATATTATATATTATATATTATATATTATATATTATATATTATATATTATATATTATATATTATATATTATATATTATATATTATATATTATATATTATATATTATATATTATATATTATGTATTATTATTTATTTATTATTTATTTAGTCTTTTTTATTCTTTATTATTTATTTTTATTATTTATTATTTATTATTATTTATTATTGTTATTTATTATATATTTATTATTATCTATTATTAATTATTGTTTATTATTTATTATTTATTATTTATTATATATTATATATTATATATTATATATTATATATTATATATTATATATTATATATTAATTAATATTTAATATTTATTATTTAATAATTTTTTATTTTTTATTGATTTATTTATTTTTTTTGTTTTTTTATTATTTGTTATTATTTTTTATCATTTATTGATTATTATTGATTATTGTTTATTATTTATTATTTATTATTATTTGTTATGTATTATTATTTATTTGTTCTTTATTATTTGTTTATTATTATTTATTTATTGTTATTTATTGTTATTTATTATTTATTATTATTTATTTTTTATTATTTATTATTTATTATTTATTATTTATTATTTATTATTTAATATTTGTTTATTATTATTTATTATTTGTTATTTATTGTTTATTTGTAATTATTTGTAATTATTTATTGTTTTTTATTTATTATTTATTGTTTATTGTTTATTATTTATTATTTATTATTTATTATTTAATATTTATTCGTTATTACTTGTTTGTTATTATTTATTATTTTTTATTATTTTTTTTACTGTTTTTTATTTATTATTTATTATTTATTATTTATTGTATTATTAATTTATTGTAGTATTATTTTAATTTCGTAATTTTATTATATTATTATATTATTTTCATAATTTTATAACAAATATAAATATAAATATAATTTATTTGTTATTTTTTATTTGTTATTGATTATAATAAATTGTAAATAATAATAAATAAATAAATAACTCAATAAATAACTAATAAATAAATAATTATTAATTATTGATTATTGATTATTAATTATTGATTATTGATTATTGATTATTGTTTAATTATTATTTAGTTTATATCTATTGGTTATGTATTATTTGTTTTTCCAATTAGTATATATAAGTATTTTAAATTTAGTTTATTAACCACATGGCGAGTTTGCTGGAGTGGTAAAGTCTTTGGAAAATATGCAAGAGGTTAGGAGTTCAAATCTCACCAAACACAATATTTCTTTATATTGCATGGGCATGTGCATGCACATGCATGGATATAATAAATAAAGTAAATAAAGTAAATAAAATAAATACAAAATAAATAAAATAAATGAAATAAATAAGAAATAAATGAAATAAATACGAAATAAAAAATAAATACGAAATAAAAAATAAATACGAAATAAAATAAATTAATAAAAATAAATTAAATAAAATAAATAAAATAAATAAAATAAATAAAATAAATAAAATAAATAAAATAAATAAATAAAAAATAAAATATATCAATTTAATAAATAATAAATAATTAATAATAAAGAATAAATAATAAATAATAAACAATAAACAATAAATAATAAATAATAATCCAATAAATAAAAAAAATAAAAAAAATAAAAAAAATAAAAAAAATAAAAAAAAATAAAAAAAATAAAAAAACTCAAAAAAACCCGCCGCAAAATGTACTACCACGGTTTTGAAAACCGCTGCGAATAGTTTCTCGACGCACAATTTAGCGGCCGTTTTTCAAAACCGCCGCTAATCGATTTGGCGGCGGTTTAAACGGCCGCGAAATGGAAAAATAAACTGCCGCTAAATGGTCATTTTGCCATAGTGTGGAACCCTCTAGTTGGGCTCGGTATGGGTCTTTGAATTCCCGAGTGGAACAGTCATGCAGTATCAGGGCATGGGTCCTCGATGGCATAGAGTGTGACCCTTCTGATAGAATTGGCATGGGTCCTCGACCATCAGAGTGGAACCCTCATTCTGGGAAATGCATGATACCTCCATCGACTATCAGAGTGGAACCCTACTTTTATACCTGGTTATGTATCATCTAACTACACATCGTGGCGCCTCGACTGTGTGACATAGTGACAGGACATGGTTTGACATAGATTTTGACTCATGAGGAAGAGGAACACTTTCCCCACTAAGATGTTTATTTAAGATGTGACCAAAACAGTGGAGGTGGGTCAATTTTAGCCCAAGAGGATAGTATCAAAGTGTGTTAAACAAGTTACTTAGAGTTTGGTGTTCTGGGCAGATGCATGAGATAATGGGTATCATTGTTAGACTTTGGGAACTATAGGTTACTCATCTTCTTGGACTTAGATATGAGATAGAGATCCCTTTACCCTCTCTTTTGGGATTCTCTTGACATAACATACATACATACATACATACATACATACATACATACATACATACATACATACATACATACATACATACATACATACATACATACATACATACATACATACATACATACATACATACATACATACATACATACACACATACATACATACATACATACATACATAAATACATAAATACATACATATAAATCCTTCTTCTGCATCCACTCCTTGGATTTTGTTACTCTCCTTTCAAGATTGGAGATGATACACAAAGTATGCCACATTCTTTCACTGTTTAGTTTATCATGGTTGGATGGGTCTACTATCCTGCTATAGGTGGTGAAGATTTGATGGGTAGTTCATCTACTCTGAGTTTTTATCCCCTTTTTCATTGACTAGATTACTTCTACTTTTTGTTGGGTTGAGTTATACCCTTTCATATTACAATGTGTATCTACAATATTTCTTTTCATTTTGTATATATTACCGATCCCCCCTCAGCTTTTAGGGAATTCTATTGTGTATGTATATACTCACCCCTTAAAGGCCTTTTCCCGCATGTGTCATGTATTAGATAGATGGAGGATAGGTTGACTGTGACTACAGAGGATCTTAGGGATATTGGGTTCTTGGACCATGTATGGCGGTCATTGCTCGGGATTTAGAAGAGAGGCTCTCTTTTAGCTGTTTACTTTTCCAGTTTTCTATCAGTTTAGGACAATTTTTTTTTTCTGGGTATGAATTTTTCCCCTTTACTTTTTATTTTACACTACCTTACTTTTTTACTGTCTAGAAGTTCATGCATGCTTGGTTGACTTTATAACAGAGTGGAATCTTTTACACTTCCCTATGAACTTTCTCATTGAGTTGAATATGTGTGTGTGTAAAGGTACTTAGGCAAAGGCCTCCCTGAGTGTAGTTATTACTTTGTTGCTTGTCTGTACAGCTAGCCTATGGAACCAGGCTTGGGGTTGTTACGGCACAAGTCCAATGTTGGGCCAGGTCATGAAAAATTGGTATTAGAGCATGTACATTCATTGAGAAGTTTCTCGGACGTATCCCCTTAAGGATAATTTTTTGGGATTAGGGAAACATTTTCAAGGAGTCTTGAGTGCAGTTCCATGTCCAGGGATTCTAGTGACGGTTCATTGGAATACATATTCATTCACCAGGACCCTGTCAACCTTCTTGTCGACATGTCATGTTGAGACATTTTTAACATGGATCAATTGTACATGTATCATATATGATTGATTCATTGACTGTCCTTCTTGGATCATCTCCCCATTATTGCTACTATATATATATATATTTGGCCATCTGCATGTGGTACTTCTTGATAACTCTCATGATGCCTCTGTGATGACAGTTATCTAGGATAACATCTCCCGTTCATGACGATGACCCTATGAGCGATAAGGCCTCAGTTAAGGGTCCATCCCACGATCCCCCTCCTCTGGGTGGGTAGATATTAGAACCCCCTATATCAAGTAGAATATCATTCTAGCAGAGCAGGATAAGGATGCATGCATGCTTAGCACAGTCTGTGAGTTTCAGCATCAAAGACCGTGGAGGTTCAATGGAGAGGCAGATCCTTAGGCAACATAGGATTGGCTAGTGTTTGTGGTTCATATCATCAGGATTGTTTGGAGCCTGATGGATCAGGTGGTGGAACCGGTTTCCAACCTTTCCATGGGGAAGCAGGACGTTGGTGGTGCCTTTTTACACATAAACATGACGAGTCGACACTCTTGTGGGATGACTTCTAGCAACTATTCTTTGAGGTGTAATACCCCACCTACTTATACTTAGTCCAGATCCATAAGCTTATGGAGCTGAAGTAGCGAGGGATGACGGTGGAAAAGTACATATCAAGGTTCACAAACCTTATTCATTACTCCCTTTACATGATCTACACAACTACTTATGAGAAATTAAGTTTGAGCAGGGAATCCAAAGAGAGATCTGGTCTAGCGTTTTTCCCTTGTGTGTCTGCTAATATGTCTGGGTCCTAGAGTGAGCACTAGTGATTGAGATATTTCTATCATAGGGACTCTCAATTGCTGGATCTGGGAGTGGGTTCCATAGATTTGAGTAGTCTGTGGTAGATAAAAGATGCTAGGCACCTGGATCTCTGTGCAGGAGATCATTCCACGATTGGACCATGGCATGTGGTCTGTAACGATCTGAGTCTGAAGCCCCTCCACTGGTTCCCCGTACCCAGTTCACCACATGAACTCAAGCCCGTTTCCCCGAACGCCAGAGGATGCCGACTAGCAGCGAGGGCCTTGGTGAGTCGGTGGGGAAACTATGCCCTCATGCGGAAAGGTATACAGGGTAAGAAAAACAACAATAAACAGCGGAAGCAGTAAACAACATGCATAACAATAGAAACCAAAAAGCGGAAGCAATGTAGATATATAACTATGATGACAATGATGCAGCAGGTACAAGTATCTAAGGAAAACAGCAAACACAACAATGTGCTGAAATTCAATGAAACCAAGTGTAAAACAAAAACAAAGTAATCTCCTCAGCATCGTGAGCCACGGCTCGGTCCCATTCTCCCCAGCTCCTGGTGCAATCAAGATCCTGAATTAGAAGGGCGCTTTCCCATGTCTATACATGCAACAACATAGTCTTCTTGGTCCCAAAAGCATGGCCCAAACAGGGTGTGAGATACAATCCCAGTAGGCAATCACCCGATGATTTGTGCCTTACAGTCAAATGAATACATGGCAGTAAATAAACAAGAAGCAGTAAACAAGGAAGCACAAGAAGCTACAATCCACAGTTCTAACAAGTAAAACACACAATTAAGCAGTCAACAACAAGAAGAAAATAGGCAACCCTCTGGGTAGCTCTCACAGCCTAACCCCTATGGTTCAACCTATAGTACTAGCAACCCTCTGGGAGGCACACACAGTCTCACCCCTCTGGTTCAGCTACGTAATTAAGAAGACTCTCTAGGGAAGCACTCACCGTTAATCCCCCCTATATTCTCGTAATTGTGATTAAAGGCTCTCTGGGGAAGCACTCAACGTCAATTCCCCCTGTGGCCCGCATCGTAAATAAAGACACTATGGAGAATCCCTTCCGTCAATTCTCCCTTTGGTCTCGCATCATGGTCAAAAGACACTCTGGAGAAGCTCTTCCGTCAATTCTCCCTTTGTTCTACTACTCTAGGATCTCACAGTCCTGATTAATGGTAAAACATGCACAGGGCACATGTATCATCCAAGTAAACCTCAAGAACTACATGGCTATCAACTAAGGCTCAACAAAAAAAATAAAACAACTGTTCCACTATCCTATAAATAGGCAAGGCAACTGAAAAAACACCTAACAGGAAAAACAAGCATGGAAAAGAAAACTGAACACAAAATGAATTACTCTACTCACAAGCAATAATCTCTACTAAAGTAATCAAGCAAAGCAGGAAAAAAACAAGGGAAAAAAAGGAAACCCTCAATACCCTGTTCAAGGGTATTGGTGGAATTTGCACATAATATTCATCAACATTCTATGGAAAGGCACAAACCATCTACCTCGATCCTAGGAGATCGATATACGTGAACCTTGATGACATATTCCCCTTAGAATGACGTAGATCTGAGAAAACGAACAAAACATTCATCCCATGATAATGTGGAAATGAGGAGAAATCAAGAAACAAGGCTCAAAAAGAAGGAATAACTCACCACTATGCTTCCAACGCAATCAACCGTGCTCGAATCGGAGAACGGACGGCGAGACGAGAGTTCGTCGAAGATACGGTCGTACGGTCGCTCTCGGACGGACAAAATCTAGATAAGAAGTCGAATATACAGGTTAGGTGCGACCTTGGTCTGTTTAATGAAAAAAAAGAAAGTACACGGTGTGTACTTCTTGAGTACATGGCGTGTACTTCAATTTTCTATACTCCGAAATAATCGTCCTCCACCTCAGCCTTACACACCGTGTGTGTGGCCCGGACACGAACAACACACGACTTCGAGCCAGAAAAGAGTACACAGCGTGTACTCAGAAAGTACACGACGTGTACTTTGAAAATTTCCAGAAAACATTTTTTTCTTAAAAACTCTAGAAAAAGGGAAAACGTACATGAAAAAAGATCTGGGTTCTTACAAACTCCCCCCTTAAATAAAATCATCCCTGAATTTCCCTAACAAGACGGAGAAGAAGAAACCCCGAACAGCTCCATCCATTGCGATCGTACATCGGCCTCCCTCTCCCAGGTCTCATCCTGTACTCGCCTGTGCTGCCATAGCACCCGTACCAGAGGAACAGACCGCCCGCGGAGAACCTTCGTACTGTGATCGACAATCTGAATTGGATGCTCCTCGAACGATGCATCCGCATCAAGCTCAACTTCCTCGGGCTGAAAGACGTGAGACAGGTCTGAAAAGTAGCGTTAGAGCTGAGAGACGTGGAAGATGTCGTGCATGGCCTGATACCTCTGAGGTAGCTGCAACCGATAGGTGACCGACCCAACTCTCTCCAAGACCTCAAACGGTCCGACGTACCGCGGTGAAATCTTACCCTGTCTCCGAATCCTCTTGTGTCCCAACATCGGTGCGACACGCAGGAAAACCTGATCTCTGACCTCAAACTCCAGAGGCCGTCTCCGCTGATCAACATAAGACTTCTGCCGAGACTGTTCTCTAGCCATCCTCTTCCGAATCAGCTCTATCTTCTCTGAAGTCTCCTGAACGAGACGAGGTCCCAGGAAAGCTACCTCTTCTACCTGCAGCCAGCATAAGGGTGATCGGCATAGCCTACCGTACAAATCCTCGTATGGTTCCATCTAAATAGTGACCTAAAAACTGTTGTTGTAAGCGAACTCCTCCAAAGGAATATGCTTCTCCCAAGAACCGCCAAAGTCTAGAATGTAAGATCGGAGCATATCCTCAAGAACCTGGATCGTGCGCTCAGACTGGCCATCAGTCTGGGGATGGTACCCTGTACTCAAAAGTACCTGTGTACCCAAGTCCTTCTGAAGTCCCTTCCAGAACCGAGAGGTAAAGTGTGCATCTCTGTCTGAAACAATAGAGCATAGAACTCCATGTAGATGAATGATCTCTCTGATGTAAAGTCATCCCAGATCATCGACGCTGAAGGTCTCCTTGATCGGAAAGAGGTGAGCAACCTTTGTAAGCCTGTCAACGACAATGCAAACAACATCGTTTCATTGGGGCAACCTCAGTAACCCAGTCATGAAGTCCATCGCGACATCATTCCACTTCCACTCCAGAATGGGTAGCTTCTGTAAGAGCCCCGCTGGTCGCTGATGCTTTTCTTTCACCTGCTGACAAGTAGAACATCGCATGAAAAAATCAGTAACATCTGTCTCCATACCTGGCCACCAGTACTGGCGATGAAGGTCCTGATACATCTTATTGATGACAGGATGAACTGCCCAAACTGAGGAATGGAAATCTCACATCAGCTCTTCATGTAAGTCTACTGGCACCCAAACGTGTTCCTAGAAACACAAGATATCATCCTCACCCACTGTCCATCCAGGAAGAGGGTCCTCTCAATAGACACTCTACCGCTGGACTAAGCCTTCTGAGTCTGATAGCTGTCTCATCCTTACCCGATCAAGTAGCGTGGATGTAACCGCTACAGCTGATAGAAAAGTCTTTCCCCATCTGTTGTGCACCTCCAGATGCATCTCAGAGAACAGAGCCATTAGCTGCCACTCACTACTGGCCTCAAGAACCGCCTGAATCTGAGTTCTCCTGCTCAAATCGTCTGCCACGACATTTCCCTTTCCTGGTGTATAGGCAAGATCGAAGTCAAAGGACTGTAGATACTCAACCCACCTGCGCTGCCTCAGATCCAGATCATGCTGAGTGAAGATATACTTGAGACTCTTGTGGTCAGTGAAGACCACAAAGTGCTCTCCCAGAAGATAGTGTCTCCAACAGTGCAAGGAATGAAAAATAGCTGCCAACTCCAGATCATGTGTAGGGTAGTTCCTCTTATGTGACCTCAGCTTCCGAGACCCATATGCAATGAGTCCATCTCCCTGCATAAGCATAGCTCCTATCCCGATACCTGAAGCATCACAGTAAACAGTGTATCTCTTAATTGGCTCTGGAAAGACTAGTATCGGTGCTGACGTCAACCTCCATTTCAGCTCTTGAAATGCTGACTCACAAGAATATGACCATAAGAACTTCACCCCCTTCTTGGTCAGACCTATCAAAGGTGATTCTAGATGAGAAAAGTCCTGAATGAAGAGTCTGTAGTATCCAGCCATCCCTAGGAAGATCCGTACCTCAAAAACGTTCTTCGGATTCTCCCAGGAAACTACACCTCTCACTTTATTTGGGTCCACAGATACTCCTTCCTCTGAGATGAAGTGACCCAAGAAGTGAATCTGATCCATCCAAAAGTGGCACTTCGAGAGTTTAGCATAATGTTGATGCTCTCTCATTGTACTCAGAACGATCTCAAGCTGTGTGGCATGGTCGTCTCGAGTGTGAGAGTACACCAAGATATCATCCATGAAGACCAAGACAAAGGAATCCATGTAAGGATGGAACACTCAGTTCATTGGTGCCATGAAAACTACAGGTGCGTTTGTGAGTCCGAAAGACATGACTGTATACTTGTAAAGACCGTACCTACTCCTGAAGGCTGTCAGAGGTACATCTGATGGTCTAACGCGCAACTGATGATAACTGGACCTCAATTCGATCTTTGAGAACACCCAGGCTCCTCGAAGCTGATCGAAAATGTCATCAATCCGCGACAAGGGATATCGGTTCTTGACCGTCAACTAGTTCATCTTTCGATAATCCACACAAAGACGAAGGGAACCATCTGCCTTCTTCACAAACAGAACAGGCGAACTCCAAGGAGAAGTACTGGGTCGGATGAAACCCTTAGCCTGTAGCTCGTCCAACTGCTCCGTGATCTCATGCAACTCAGGTGTGGCCATCCTATAGAGAGGAATGGACACTGGTGCCTCTCCTGGTATGAGCTCAATAGAGAAGTCTACCTCACGCTCCAGGGGAAAACTTGAGAAGTCCTCTGGAAAGACATCCCTGAAGCGATCCACCAATAGAGGAAAGTCCAATTGTGGAGTCCCCTGATCATCCAGATAAATACTAGAAATCTGGGCCATCACTCCTCCTAGCCCAAGATACTCAAGTCCTGCCCAACTCGCCCGAACGTCCCATTCGCCTCTATGAAGGAAGGATTCACCCTCTAGTGAAATGAAACTGACTCTGCGGCGATAACAGTCAATGACTGCCTGGAATGGAATCAACCATTCCATGCCAAGAATGACATCATAGACTATCATATCTAGGACATAGAGATCACATAAGAAGTGATAACCTACAACCTCAAGAGGGCACTATATAAACTGGCATACACTAGTTGTCCTCATTCCCAAAGGTGTGTTTAGTGTCAACGAGTCAGTAGAAGAAAAGATGCAGAGTCCAAGGCTCTCCATAACGGCAATAGAGATAAAACTATGTGTAGCACCAGTATCGAAAAGGGATGAAGATAAAAATTAGGCTACTAAAATCATACCTCGAACAGTAGAAGGGTCGGGATCCTACTCATGAAAAGTCTGCTCCACGGTGAAAGACTGGCCCGTGCCGCGGCCCTGCGCCCCTGGCTGACCACTCTGAGATGAACCTCCCTGCTGGTGCTGAGGAACTGGTGGATGACTGCCATGACCTCGACCTCCACCTCAGCCCGAACAGCCGGAAGAACTCCTGTTTCCCGACTGGCGAGTGACTGGTGGGGTTGCTCTTGAATGAGGAGTCATGGAAGAACCCCGGTCACCAGCTGCTGGTGATAAAACCTGGCAAAAATGCTGAAGGTGACCCATCTTGCTGCAAGATCGGCACACCATGGGGTCCCTATGGCATTGTGGCCTCGTGTGCCCTGTCCGGACACATTGATAACATGTCACCTAGCTACCTGATGATGCGTCTCGCTTCCTCGAATCACCACGTGTGGACTCCCTACGGCGCTTCTTGCTGTCATCTGGAGGAAAGATAACTCTGGGAGCAGAACCGCCCTGCCTCGCAGCTCCAGAGTCTCCCATATTGAACTCCACAATCAGTGCCTGGTTGACGATGGAAGTAATGGAAGTCAGCGGGAAGATGTTCACCCGCGAGCGGATCTCCCGCCTGAGTCCATCCTCAAACCTCCTTGCCAAGAACACCCCACTCCCATCCCAAATCGGTGTAAACCACTTCAACTCAGTGAAACGAGAGGAATACTCCATGAAATATAGGGTACCCTGCTCTAATCTCATGAACTATCGGGCTCGATCAGCCCTTAGGGTCTCCGGGTAGAAGTAGTCGTAGAACACGTCCTGGAACTCCTCCCAAGTCATAGCCTGCTGTTGACCCGCCTGTGAGACCACATCCCACCACCTCTTGGAGGAGTCTCGGAGCATGTAGGTGGCGAGTTTGACCCGCCTCTCTGGAGTCATCTCAAGATGCTCGAAGATAGTCAGCATGGATTCTAGCCATGACTCTGCAGCCTGAGTTCCTCCTTCTCCCGAGAACGTGGGAGGATGCTGATACTGAAAGATCCGCGTCAAGTCTTCCATAGACGTGGTAGGAGGTGGTGGTCCCTAGAATTCCTGAATCATCCTCATGAAACCTTCCCTGAATTGTGCATCAGCGCCCATAACTCGTACAACAACCGGTGCTAAGGTTGGCTCGACTGGGGGACTGACAGGAAGTCCCTGATCAGCCATATCTGGTGTCTGATCCCTGCCTGACGACAGACATATGACTGGAGGATGTCTCGGAGGCATAGATCTAAAAGATCAAAAGCACAAAGCAGATCAGGAAAACAAGGATAGAGAAAAAAAGAGCACAAAATGGGAACAGGGGAAGAAAAAAACACAAGAATGCAAAACACGACTACACAGTGTGTATAAAAACTACACGGCATGTCTACTTAAGAAACTGACATGGGCGTGTACTCATGCCCTACAAGTCGTGTACACCTCAAACTACACGACGTGTTGCACCCACACATGATGTGTACTTGAAAACTGTTCCCCTGCCTGAGTCTCTTTACACAGCTAACCCACAAAGTCTGACTTAACCCGAGACTACACGGCGTGTTCGAAACAAACATGGAGTGCACTAGAAAATGCTTCGGCGGCCCGTGTTGTTGAGTACATGGCCGTCTACACGACTGGAACTTACACGGTGTGCTTCGAACAAGCACGATGTGTATAGGTGAAGGATACACCATACCTTGTTGTTCGTGACACAACTAGGTACCTGGGCAAGACTACACGGTGTGTTCCGTACAAACACGGCGTGTGGAAAGGAAGGTATCATCGGCCTGTGTTGTTCGTGACATGGCCGGGTACCTGGACAGGACTACACGGCGTGTTTGGAATAAACACAGCGTGTGGAAAAGAAGGTCACGCTGGCCCATGTTGTTTGTGACACGACCGGGTTCCTGGATAGGACTACATGGCGTGTTCCCTATGGACACGACGTGTTCTACCCGAGCTTCCCCAACCCGTGTTATTGGTGACACGGCCGGGTACACGGCTCTGAACCTACACGGCATGTACATACCATACACGACATGTTCCTAAAGTTACTTCCACGACACCGTGATCTTCTCACATGGTCAGTGACACGGCCTGGAAACTATACAGTGTGTATCTAAAAAGTACACGCCGTGTATTCTAGGTTTTTCTGGGCAGTAGCTCAGAAACTGCGCAGAATTCCAGAAACACTAAAACAAGGTGAACACGTGCCATATTCCGATCCATGAGGGCCCATAACACCTCAAGAACCAAAATTTGGTGCTCAGTTTAAGCAAGTAACAAAACAAACAGTTTTCTAATATAACAGCAAAGAATCTATCAAGAAACTATCACAACAGCATGCATAATCTACACAAAGTCTATCACAACAGCATTCAATTGCTAATGCACCCTAGATGGCATGGGAAGAATGCATGACATGTGATTCCTACATGTGTCTATATGATGCATGAGACGGAATACCCTCATCTCATCAGGTTGTGAAAGAAATAGAACCGAAATATGAAAACAGTAATAGCACAAGCCATGTGAATCACTCTAGGTGAAATCAGATCAACCATAAAATCTCTAAATCAACAACTGCAATTAACGAGGTAGTATGGATTTTCCCTGTACACGGGTTAGCTACTCTCGAGCGCAGCTTAATTCCAAGTACTGAATCTGTCCTATCCCTGGCTAAGGTCTCCAAACAGTAAATAAAGAGAAAAGAACTCCTCTGATACCACTTTGTAATGACTCGAGTCCGGAGCCCCTCCACTGGTGCCCCGTACCCGGTTTGCCACATGACCTCAAGCACGTTTCTCCGAATGACAGAGGCTACCGACTAGCAGTGAGGGCCTTGGGGATTCGGTGGGGGAAACTATGCCCTCATGAGGTAAGGTATACAAGGTAAGAAAAACAACAATAAAAAGCGGAAGCAGTAAACAACATGCATAACAAAAGAAACCAAACAACGAAATCAATGTAGATATATAACTATGATGATAATGATGCAGCAAGTACAAGTATCTAAGGAAAACAAGAAACACAACAACGTGCTGAAATACACTGAAACCAAGTGAAAAAGAAAAACAATGTAAGCTCCTCAGCATCGCGAGCCACGGCTCGGTCCCATGCTCCCAAGCTCCTGGTGCAATCGAGATCCTGAAGTAGAAGGGCGCCTGCCCTTGTCTATACCTGCCGCAACATAGTCTGCTTGGGCCCAAAAGCATGGCTGAAATAAGGTGTGAGATACAATCCCAGTAGGAAATCACCCGAAGATTTTTTCTTTATAGTCAAATGAATACATGGAAGTAAATAAACAAGAGCAGTAAACAAGGAAGCACAAGCAGCTACAATCCACTGTTCTAACAAGTAAAACACACAAGTAAGCAGTCAGCAATAAGAAGAAAACAGGTAACCCTCTGGGTAGCTCTCACAGCCTAACCCCTATGGTTCAACCTATAGTACTAGCAACCCTTTGGGAGGCACACACAGTCTCACCCCTCTAGTTTAGATACATAATTAAGCAGACTCTCCAGGGAATCACTCATCATCAATTCCCCCTATAGTCTCGTAATCATGATTAAAGGCTCTCTGAGGAAGCACTCAACATCAATTCCCCATGTGGCCCATGTCATAAATAAAGACACTCTGGAGAAGCCCTTCCTTCAATTCTCCCTTTGGTCTCGCATCGTGGTAAAAAGACACTCTAGAGAAGCCCTTCCGCCAATTCTCTCTTTGGTCTACTACTCTAGGCTCTCACAGTCCTGAGTGAAGGTAAAACATGCACAACGCGCGTGTATCATCCAAGTAAACCTCAAAAACTATTTGTCTATCATCTAAGGTTCAATATCAAAAATGAAACAACTATTCCACTATCCTGCAACAAGTCAAGGAAACTTGTAAAATGCCTAACATGAAAAACAAGCATGGCAAGGAAAACTGAGCACAAAATGAATTACTCTACTCTAAAGAAATAACCTCTACTAAATAAATCATGTAAATCAGGAAAACAGCAAGGGAAAAACAGGAAACACACAATACCCCATTCAAGGGTATTGGTGGAATTTGCACATAATATTCATCAACATTCTACGGAAAGGCACAAGCCAACTACCTCAATCCTATGAGATCGATATACGTGAACCTTGATGATAGATTACCATTATAATGACATAGATCTGAGAAAACGCACAAAACGTTCATCCCATGATAACATGGAAATGAGGAGAAATCAGGAAACAAGGCTCAAAATGGAGGAAGATTTCACCATTGCGCTTCCAATGAAATCGACCTAGCTCGAATCGGAGAACGTACGGCGAGGCGGGAGTTCGTCGAAGATCCGGTCGTACAATCGCTCTCGGATGGACGAAATCTGGAGAAGAAGATGAATATGGGTGTTAGGCACGACCCCGGTCCGTTTAATGAAAAAAAAATAAAGTAAACGGCATGTACTTCTTGAGTACACGGCGTGTACTTCAATTTTCCGTACTCCAAAATAACCGGGCTCCACCTCAGACTTACACACCGTGTGTGTGGCCCGGACACGGCCAGCACATGGCTTCGAGCTAGAAAAGAGCACACGGCGTGTACTCAGAAAGTACACAGTGTGTACTTTGAAAATTTCCAGAAAAAACATTTTTCTTAAAAACTTTAGAAAAAGGGAAAACGTACCTGAAAAGAAAATCCAGGTTCTTACAAACTTCCCCCCTTAAAGAAATTTGTCCCCGAATTTCCCTAACCAGACGGGGAAGAAGAAACCCCGAACAGCTCTGGCCATTGAAATCGTACATCGGCCTCCCTATCCCAGGTCTCGTCCTGTACTCGCTCGTGCTGCCATAGCACCCGTACCATAAGAGTAGAATGCCCACAGAGAACCTTTGTACTGCGATCAACAATTTGAATTGGATGCTCCTCGAACGATGCATCCGCTTCAAGCTTGACTTCCTCGGGTTGAAAGACGTGAGATGGGTCTGGAAAGTAGCATCAGAGCTGAGAGACGTGGAAGATGTCGTGCATGGCCCGATACCTATGAGGTAGATGCAACCAATAGGCGACCGGCCCAACTCTCTCCAAGACCTCTAACGGTCCAACGTACCACAATGAAATCTTACCCTGTCTCCGAATCCTCTTGTGTCCCAACCTCGGTGCGACACGCAGGAAAACCTGATCTCCAACCTCGAACTCCAGAGGTCATCTCGGCTGATCAGCATAAGACTTCTGCCGAGACTGTGTTGTAGCCATCCTCTTCCGAATCAGCTCTATCTGCTCTTATGTCTCTTGAATGAGACGACGTCCCAGCAAAGCTGCCTCTCCTACCTCCAGCCAGCATAAGGGTGATCGGCATGGCCTACCGTACAAAGCCTCGTATGGTTCCATTTGAATGGTCGCCTAAAAACTGTTTTTGTAGGCAAACTCCACCAGAGTAATATGCTTCTCCCAAGAACCGCCAAAGTCAAGAATGCAAGTTCAGAGCATATACTCAAGCACCTAGATCGTGCGCTCAGACTGGCCATCAGTCTGGGGATGGTATGCTGTACTCAAAAGTTCCTGTGTACCCAAGGCCTTCTGAAGTCCCTGCCAGAACCGAGAGGTAAAGTGAACATCTCTATTTGAAACAATAGAGCGTGGAACTCCATGTAGACAAATGATCTCTCTGATGTAAAGTCATCCCAGATCATCGACGCTGAAGGTCTCCCTGATCGACAAGAAGTTAGAAACCTTTGTAAGCCTGTCAACAACAACCCAAACAACACTGTTTCCTCAGGGAGACCTCAGTAACCCAGTCACGAATTCCATCGCAACATCGTTCCACTTCCACTCCGGAATGGTTAGCTGTTGTAAGATCCCCACTGGTCGCTGATGCTCTGCTTTCACCTGCTGATAAGTAGAACATCACATGAAGAAACTAGAAACATCCTTCTTCATACCTGGCCACCAGTTCTGGCGATGAAGGTCCTGATACATCTTGGTGACGCCAGGATGAACTACCCAAACTGAGGAATGGAAATGTTACATCAGCTCCTCGCGTATGTCTGCTGGAACCCAAATGCGTTCTTGTAAACGCAAGATCTCATCCTCACCCACTGTCCATCTAGGAAGATGGTCCCCTCCTAACAGACTCTCCCGAAGGAATAATCCTTATGAGTATGATAGCTGTCTCATCCGTACCAGATCAAGTAGTGTGGAGGTAACAACTACAGAAGATAGAAAAGTCTGTCCCCGTCTGTCGTGCACCTCCAGATGCATCTCAGAGAACAGATCCATCAGCTGCCACTCACTACTGGCCTCCTGAACCGCCTGAATCTGAGTTCTCCTGCTCAATGCATCTGCCACGACATTTCCCTTTCCTGGTGTATAGGCAAGCTCGAAGTAAAAAGACTGTAGATGCTCAACCCACCTACGCTACCACAGATTCAAATCATGCTGAGTGAAGATATACTTGAGACTCTTGTGGTTATCGAAGACCACAAAGTGATCTCCCAGAATATAGTGTCTCCAATAGTGCAAGGCATGAACAACAACTGCCAACTCCAGATCATGCGTAGGGTAGTTCCTCTCATGTGGCCTCAGCTGCCGAGACCCATACGCAATGACTCCATCTCCCTGCATAAGCACATCTCCCAGCCCGATACCCGAAGCATCACAGTAAACAGTGTACCACTTTCATGGCTCTGGAAAGACTAGTATCAGTTTTGCTGTCAATCACCCTTTCAAATCTTGAAAGGATGACTCAAAAGAATCTGACCATAAGAACTTCTCCCCCTTCTTGGTCAGACCTTTCAAAGGTGATGTTAGGCAAGAAAAGTCTTGAATGAAGCATCTGTAGTATCCAGCCAGCCCTAGGAAGCTCCGTACCTCAAAAACATTCTTCAGCTGCTCCCAGGAAACTACATCTCTCACATTCTATGGGTCCACAGATACTCCTGCCCCTGAGATGACGTGACCTAAGAAGTGAATCTGATCCATCCAGAAGTGGCACTTCGAGAGTCTAACATAAAGTTGATGCTCTCTCAGTATACTCAGAACAATCTCATGATGTGTGACATGTTCGTGTCGAGTGTGAGAGTACACCAAGATATCATCCATGAAGAACACGATGAAGGAATCCAAGTAAGGATGGAACAATTGGTTCATTAGTGCAATGAAAACTGCAGGTGTGTTCGTGTGTCCGAAAGGCATGACTGTATACTCCTAAAGACTATACCTTCTCCTGAAGGCTGTTAGAGGTACATCTGATGGTCTAACACACAACTGATGATAACCGGACCGCAAAGCGATCTTCGAGAACACTCGGGCTCCTCGAAGCTGATCTAAAAGGTCATCAATCCATGGAAAGGGATATCAGTTCTTGACTTTCAACTGGTTCAGCTTCCGATAATCCACACAAAGTCGAAGGGTACCATCTGAATTCTTCGCAAACAGAACAGGCGAACCCCAAGGAGAAGTACTAGGTCGGATGAAACCCTTATCATGTAGCTCCTCCAACTGCTTCTTAAGATCCTGCAACTCAGGTGTGGTCATCCTATAGAGAGGAATGGACATCGATGCCACTCCTGGAACGAGCTCAATAGAGAAGTCTACCTCACGGTCTGGGGGAAAACCTAAGAAGTCCTCTGGAGAGACATCCCTAAAGAGATCCACCACTAGAGGAAAGTCCAACTGTGGAGTCCCTTGATCATTGAGATAAAGACTAGAAATCTGTGTCGTCACTCCTCCTAGCCCAAGATGCTCGAGTCCTTCCCGACTCGCCCGAATGTCCCATTCACCTCTATGAAGGAAGGATTCACCCTCTGGTGAAATGAAACTGACTCTACGGCGATAACTATCAATGACTGCCTTGAAGGGAATCAACCAGTCCATGCCGAGAATGACATCATAGCCTGTAATCTCTAGGACATCGAGATCCCATAAGAAGTGATACCCTTCAACCTTGAGAGGGAACTCTCTACACTGGCGTACACTAGCTGTCCTCGTTCACAAAGGTGTGTCTAGTGTCAATGAGTCAGCAGAAGAAAATATGCAGAGTCCAAGGCTCTCCACAATGGAAACAGAGATAAAACTATGCATAAAAACATTATCGAAAAGGGCTGAAGATAAAACTGAGGCTACTAAAATCGTTCCTCGAACAGTAGAAGGGCCGGGATCCTGCTCATGATAAGTCTGCTCCACGGTGAAAGACTGGCCCGTGCCGCATTCCTGCGCCCCTGGCTGACCACTCTGAACTGAACCTCCCTGCTGGTGTTGAGGAACTGGTGGATGACCGCCGTGGCCTCGACCTCCACCTCATCCTGAATTGCCTGAAGAACTCCAGTTTCCCGACTGGTGAGAGACTGGTGGGGTTTCTCCTAAATGAGGATTCATGGAAGAACCCCGGTCACCAGCTGCTAGTGAGAAAATCTGGTAGAAACGCTGAAGGTGACACATCTTGCCACAAGATTGACACTCCATGGGGTCCCTCTGGCACTGCGGCCTCGTGTGTCCTACCCGGCCACACTGATAACATGTCACCTGGCTGCCTGATGATGCGTCTCGCTTCCTCAAATCACCGCGTGTGGGCTCCCTACGGCACTTCTTGCTATCATCTAGAGGAAAGCTAACTCTGGAAGTATAACCGACCTGAATTGCAGCTCCAGAGTCTCTCAGATGGTGCTCCGCAATCAGTGCCTGGTTGACGATGGAAGTAGTGGAAGTTAGCTGGAAGATGTTCACCTGCAAGCGGATCACCCGCCCGAGTCCATCCTCAATCCTCCTCGCCAAGAACACCCCACTCCTATCCTGAAGGGGTGTAAACCGCTGTAGCTCAGTGAAACGAGAGGAATACTCCATTACATATAGAGTACCCTACTCTAAGCTCATGAAATCCCGAGATCGATCATCCCTCAGGGTCTCCGGGTAGAAGTAGTTGTAGAACACGCACTGGAACTCCTCCCAAGTCATAGCCTACTGTTGAACCGCCTGTGAGACCACGTCCCACCACCTCTTGGCGGAGTCTCCAAGCATTTAGGTGGAGAGCTTGACCCGCCACTCTGGAGGCGTCTCCAGATGCTCGAAGATAGTTAGCATGGCTTTCATCCATGAATCTGCAGCCTGAGGTCCTCCTTCCCCCGAGAACATGGGAGGATGCTTCTACTAAAAGACCTGCGTCAAGTCTTCCATAGACGTGGCAGGAGGCGGTGCTCCCTATTAGGCCTGCATCATCCTCATGAAACCTTCCCTGAATTGCGCATCAGCGCCTGCAACTGGTACAACAACTGGTGCCATGGCTGGCTCGGCTGGGGGACCGACATGAAGTCCCTGATCAGCCTTATCTAGCATCTGATCACTGCCTGACGACAGATGTACGACTAGAGGACGTCTCAGAGGTATAGCCTTGAAATATCAAAAGCACACCTCAGATCAAGAAAACAAGGAAAAAGAACACAAGATTAAAAAATGTGAACAGGGGAAGAAAAACACACAAGAATGCAAAACATGACTACACGGCGTGTATAAAAACTACATGTCATGTCTACTTTAGAAACTGACATGGGCGTGTACTCCTTCCCTACAAGTCGTGTACACCTCAAACTACACGTCGTGTTGCACCCACACATGGCGTTTCCTTGAAAACTGTTCCCCTGCAAGAGTCTCCTTACACAGCTAACCCACACGGTCTGACTTAACCCGAGACTACACGGCGTGTTCGAAACAATCACGGTGTGCACTAGACAAGGCTTCAGCAGCCCATGTTGTTGAGTACACGACCTTCTACACGGCTAGAACATACATGGCATGCTCCGAACAAGCACAACGTGTATAGGTGAAGGCAATATCATCCCGTCTTGTTCGTGACACGGCCGGGTACCTGGGAAAGACTACACGACATGTTCCGTACAAACACAGCGAGTGGAAAGGAAGGTAACGTCGGCCCGTGTTGTTCGTGACATGGTCGGGTACCTGGACAAGACTACACGGCGTGTTCCGAAAAAACACGGCGTGTGGAAAAGAAGGTCACACCGGCCCGTGTTGTTCGTGACACGGCCGAGTGCCTGGACAGGACTACAAGGAATGTTCCCTATGGACACGACATGTTCTACCTGAGCTTCCCCGACCCTTGTTGGTGGTGACACAACCGGGTACACAGCTCCGAACCTACACGACCTGTACATACCATAAACGAAATGTTCCTAAAGTTACTTCCATGAAACCGTGCTCTACTCACACGGTCAGTGACACGGCCTGAAAACTACACGGCGTGTACCTAAAATGTACATGCCGTGTATTCTTGGTTTTTCTGGGCAGTATCTCAGAAACTGCGCAGAATTCCAGAAACACTAAAACAAGGAGAAAAAGTGCCAAATTCCGATTAGTGAGGGCCCATAACACCTCAAGAACCAAAATTTGGCATTCAGTTTAAGCAGGGAACAAAACAAACTGTTTTCTAATATAATAGCAGAGAATCTATCAAGCAGCTATCACAACAGCATGCATAATCTACACAAAGTCTATCACAACAGCATGCAATTGCTAATTCACCCTAGATGGAATGGCAAGAATGCATGGAATGTGATTCCTAAAAGTGTCTATATGATGCATGAGACGACATACCCTTGTCTCATTGGGTTGCGACAGAAATAGAACCGCAATATCAAAACAGTAGTAGCACAAGCCATGTGAATCACTCTAGGTGAAATCAGATCAACCATAAAATCTCAAAATTAGAAACTATAGTTAACGAGGTAGTATGGCTTTTCCCTGTACACAGGTTAGCTAATCCCGAGCATAGCTTAATGCCAAGTACTGAATCCATCCTATCCCTAGATAAGGTCTCCAAACAGTAAAGCAAGAGAAAAGAACTCCTCTGATACCACTTTGTAATTACCCAAGTCCGGATCCCCTCCACTGGTGCCCCTTACCCGGTTCGCCACATGACCTCAAGCGCGTTTCCCCAAATGCCAGAGGATGCTGACTAGCAAAGAGGGCCTTGGTGAGTCGGTGGGAAAACACTGCCCTCATGCGGTAAGGTATACAAGGTAAGAAAAAACAATAAATAGCGGAAGTAGTAAACAACATGCATAACAACAGAAACCAAATAGCAGAAGCAATGTAGATATATATCTATGATCACAATGATGAAGCAGGTACAAGTATCTAAGGAAAACAACAAACACAAAAACGTGCTGAAATACACTGAAACCAAGTACAAAAGAAAAACAAAGTAAGCTCCTCAGCATCGTGAGCCATGGATCGGTCCAATGCTCCCCATCTCTTGGTGTAATCAAGATCTTGATGTAGAAGAGAGCTTGCCCTTGTCTATACCTACAGCAACATAGTCTTCTTGGTCCCAAAAGCATGGCCCAAAGAGGGTGTGAGATACAATCCCAGTAGGCAATCACCCGAAGATTTGTGCCTTACAGTCAAATGAATACATGGCATTAAATAAACAAGAAGCAGTAAACAAGGAAGCACAAGCAGCTACAATCCACAGTTCTAATAATTAAAACACACAAGTAAGCAGTCAGCAACAAGAAGAAAACAGGTAACCCTCTGGGTAGCTCTCACAGCCTAACCCCTATAGTTCAACCTATAGTACTAGAAACCCCTTGGGAGGTACAGATAGTCTCACCCCTCTAGTTCAGCTACGTAATTAACCAGACTCTATGGGGAAGCACTCATCGTCAATTCCCCCTATAGTCTCGTAATCGTGATTAAAGGCTCTCTGGGGAAGCACTCTACGTCAATTCCCCCTATGGACCGCATTGTAAATAAAGACACTCTAGAGAAGCCCTTCCGTCAATTCTCCCTTTGGTCTCTCATCGTGGTTAAAAGACACTCTCGAGAAGCCCTTCCTTCAATTCTCCCTTTGGTCTACTACTCTATGCTCTCACAGTCCTGAGTAAAGGTAAAACATGCACAGCGCGCATGTATTGTCCAAGTAAACCTCAAGAACTACTTGGCTATCAACTAAGTCTCAGCAACAAAAATAAAACAATAGTTCCACTATCCTACAACTAGGCAAGGCAATTGGAAAAATGCCTAACAGGCAAAACAAGCATGGAAAAGCAAACTGAGCACAAAATGAATTACTCTACTCACAAGAAAAAACCTATACTAAAGCAATCAAGCAAATAAGGAAAACAACAATGGAAAAACAGGAAACATGCAATACCCTTTTGAAGGTTATTGGTGGAATTTGCACATAATATTCATCAACTTTCTACGGAAAGGAACAAACCACCTACCTCGATCCTAGGAGATCGATATGTGTGAACCTCGATGAAATATTCCCCTTATAACCGCATAGATCTGAGAAAACGCACAAAAAGATCATCCCATGATAACTTGGAAACGAGGAGAAATCAAGAAACAAGGCTCAAACTAAAGGAAGAACTCACCGCTGTGCTTCCAACGCAATCGACTGTGCTCGTATCGGGGAACGCACGACGAGGCAGTTGTTCGTCGAAGATCCGGCCGTACGGTCACTCTCGGATGGACAGAATCTGGAGAAGAAGACGAATATGGGGGTTAGGCGCGACCCTGGTCCATTTAATGAAAAAGACAAGAAAGTACACAGCGTGTACTTCTTGTGTACACGGCACGTACTTCAATTTTCTATACTTCAAAATAACCGGCCTCTACCTCAGCCTTACAGACTATGTGTGTGGCCCGGACACGGCCAACACACGGCTTCGAGCCAGAAAAGAGTACACGGCATGTACTCAGAAAGTACATGGCGTGTACTTTGAAAATTTACAGAAAAAACATTTTTCTTAAAAACTCCAGAAAAAGGGAAAACGTACCTGAAAAGAAGATCCAGGTTCTTACATGTTAAAAGGTAGCATAGATCACTAGGGAATCATAGAAAGTGGTGTTGTTTTTCTTATGATGGGAAAGGTCACATGGAATGTGAATTCCCTACCAGACATGCTGAGAATAAACAAGAAAATAACTAATGGGCCACAATGGTAAAGGAAGCTCCTTGATCAGGGATCTCCCAGGCATGGAAAGTGTAGGGATTTGGATATGGTAGAGGAGAAGAAGGTGCTATGGATGGTAGAAAATACTATGAGATCCTTCCACTAACACGACTAGGTATCCCTTTTCAAGACCATAGAGGTGGCATTCGGGGCTGCAGACAACATCCATGGTCTGATCCCATATTGATTGTCACTGCATACAAGTCATATTCCTACGCACTGATGGGATGCGATTCTCTTTTATTGGTGAGAGAGATCTCAGGGCAGGGAAATTGATTTATACAAGTAGGAGGCTATATACCATCACCCATCATCTATTGAGTATTTCCCTTGGAGTAATAGTATCTATAGGAATCCGGATTCCTTCATCAATGGAGGATTATATAGACATCTTCCCAGAGGATGTTTCAAGACTACCTCTTAGGTGGGAGTTGGAGTTTTTCATTTAAATGCATCTTGGTACTACTGTGATATCTTTTTATGAATATTGGATGGACCCTACTGAGCTTTGGGAGCTATTGTTATTTTTGGATGACCTTTTCTATAACAGTTTCATCAGATCCAGTGTGTCTTACTGGGCAGCTCCAGTCCTATTTGTGAAAAAGGAAAAAAGGAGATTACATCTTTATGTGCATTATCAACGCTTGAATCATGAAATGATAAAAAATAAGTACCCCTTACCAAGGATCGATGGCCTCTATGACCAGTTGCGAGGTGTGAGATGGTTCTCGAAGATCAATATCATATCCAAATACCACTAGTTGAGATTTTGTGAGGCTGATATTACAATGTTTTCATTTCAATTTCAATACAAACACTATGAGTTCTTAGTGATCCCCATTGGTGTGACGAGTAAACTCTACATGTTTATGTATTTAATGAACCAAGTCTTTTATCTGTACATAGACCAGTTTTATGCTATATTCATAGACAACGTACTCATCTAATCTAAATTAGAGGTGGAGCATACAGAGAACATCAGGATGGTCCTAGATTTTCTTCTAGATAACCTGATTTTCGGTAAGTTCTTAAAGTGATAGTTATGGATTAATGAGGTTCTCTTTTTGGGTCATGTCGTTTTGGAGAATGGTTTAGCCATGGATCCAACAAATATCAATGCAATGCTTTATTGGGATCCACCCATGAATGTGTCATAGATGCGGTGCTTCCTTGGATTAGTGAGGTACTATAGAATATTTTTGGAAGACTTATCCAAAATCGTAGCCCCATTGACCACAATAACATGGAAAGGGGAGCCGTTGACCTGGTTTGAGAAGTTCTAGAGGACCTTTGAGGAGTTGAGGCAGCGGCTGATGATTTCTCCAATGTTGTGACTAATAGTGGATGACATTGAGTTCATGGTGTATTATGATGCCTCAAAAGCTAGGTTTGGTTGTATGTTGATATAACAATAGGTAGTTATCATATATGGGTTGAGGCAGGTGAGACCCCATATGAAGAACTATGAAACTCATGAACTAGAGATAGTATTAGTTCTTTTTTCGTCAAAAATGTTGAGACACTATCTTCTAGGAGAGAAATTTATGGTTTGCTCATACCACTAGAGTCTCAGGTACATCTTCACATAGAGAGACCTAAACTTGAGACAACGATGCCAGTTGGAATTACTTTAGGACTACAAATTGAATATAGTATATACTCCATGGAAGGGAAATGTAGTAGTAGATTCCCTTACTATGAAGTCCCAAGATTTCTTAGTATATGATGATTTAGAGTAGTTAGCTTCCCTAAAACTAACCATGGGGGATAAGGGGGTACATTTTTTCATCATTCCATGGTGTTGAATCCTTCGCTTCTTGAGAAAGAGAGAGTCCCCGCTAGGAGACTTCAATAGTGAGGTATTACATGATCTGAAATCCAAAAGCGACTCACTAGATGGATATTATGAAAGGGGAAATCATGTTATCTTGTTTAAGGGGAGAATAGTAGTTCTAGTCACATTGCTCGAGGAGGTGATTCAGGAGTTTCACACTTCTCCCATAGCTATACATTTCGTTGTGGGTAAGATGTAAAGAGACCTCTAGTGGATATTTTGGTGGTCTGGTATGAGATGAAGCATAACAGAGTTCATCTCTCGGTGCTTCAACTATTTGCAGGTATAATTTGAGCACTAGGTTCATGAAGGTTTATTGTAGCCAATTTAGATCCAGTAGTGGAAATGGGAAGGTATATACATGTATTTTATCACAATGATTCTATGCATAGTGAAGGCTCATGACTCCATCTAGTTGATAGTTTACTAACTCATTAAGTTGGTGCACTTCCTTTCAATCATGGAACATAGTTTGGTGGAGATTTTAGGGCACCTGTATGTATGGGATATCATTCTGATTTACAGGGTTCCCTTGAAAATTGTCTCCAATCATGATGCAGAGTTTACATTGTGATTATATCGATACCTACAAGAAGAATTCGAGACCCAATTATGAATGAGTAAAGCCTTTTCACCCTAGATTGATGGGAAAACAGAGCGCACTATCCATGTGTTGAAGGATATGTTGATTTCTTGTGTGTTAGAATTTAGCCAGATCTTGGAGGATTACCTAACATTATAATAGTATGTGTACAATAATAACTACCACTCTACTATAAACATTTCACATTTTGTGGACTTGTATGGGAGACCCTACATGTCCACCTTAGGCAAAACAGAGATTGGAAATTCATTACTTCTCGGTCCAAAGATTGTTCAAGAGACAATAGAGAATGTCTAGATAATACATGAATGGATGAGGATGGACTATACCAGATAGAAATCTTACACAGATCATCATCATAGGCCCTTGCAGTTTGAGCTGGGAGAACATGATTTCCTGGGAGTCTTTAAATGGTGTGCATTGTGGATGTTTTTCTGGGGAAGAAATCTATCCCCAAGGTTTTTTAGGCCATTTGAGATCATTCAAAGGATTGGTGAGGTTGACTACCACCTCTCCCCACCCCCATGGCTGGAGCGGGTGCACGACGTCTTCCATGTGTCGCAGTTGAGGAGATACATGCTTGAACCCATGCACATCTTCAACTTGGGTGAGATGGAAATCAAGGATGGTGCATCTTTTGTAGAGTAATCGGTGGAAATTGAGGATTGGTAGGAGCATACCCTCTTTGAGTAGACCATTACTTTGGTTTTCATGTTATGGAAGCACATGAACATGCAAGAGAGCTCCTAGGAGTGAGATAGTCAAGTGCAGACTCAATATCCCGAGAGTTTTTTGTATGTTTTATTTTTTGGGATAATAACTCAAAGGAGGGAATGATGTAGAGACCTGGATTTTTCATTGTAAGACTTTGAAATATGTATATATATTTTTCCATAACTTGGTACTGGGACGACATGAAATTCTGAGACCCGGTGTACCTAAAATTAATTTTGTAAAAAAATATAAAATATATTTTATATTGTGCATGTATTTTTCCTCCATTAAAATGGGATAAAAATTAAATGTTTGATTGGATTAGAAATCCAAGACCACAGCTAAGTCCAGAATGTAGTGTTTACCCTGGTCGTGATATAAAATGAGTTGAAACGAGATTTTCGGACCCCTCACTCATTGATTTTCCATTTAATGAATGAATGAATTAATTCTTTAATTAATTAGTTTTTTAGGGAAATTAATAAGTCAATAAATGTATTGAAAAGTAAAAACCTTCCATGGTTAGCCTCATAATTTATGAAATTATTAGAGATAGATATCTTCTTCCTTATATTGGGGACTCTTGGAAAATGATGATAAAACTCTGGATCAAATTTGAATAGAATGCAACGAACGTAGAAAAAACTATAAAATCATTTGTGGATGCATTATTCATCAAAGATTAATTTATAATCGAGGTAGGGCTTGTTAGATTCGGTTTTTGACCCTTATAATTAAATTAATTGAGTAGATCATTATTCGTTATTTGATCTATGACCTGTTATGGCCTTTTAATGAGACTATTAACTACATTTCAATTTTTTAAATCTACATTCTAACCTCAGTATTCCCATTACTGATAATTTTCCAAAAAAACTTGGACAAATATGTTTATATGTTGGTTTTTATTTTATTTCTCACTCGTTGATTTATGTTCTTCACCGATTGGATCCCCTTAGTCTCAGTTTTAATTTTCCAGGAGGTACCGATCATGATCGGAATCCCAGATTCATGAAGGATCAACAAATAATTAATGAATTGATGAAATAGCTGTATATTTGGGATCATTGTGAGTTTTGGAATAACATTTTGATAAATGGATAATGATATATATTCTGTGGAATATCCGGGATTTGCGGAGGCATGTGGGATCACGCAAACTCGACTGGAGATCTGTTTCCAGCCACCCGAGGATTGGAAATGGTATATCTGGACAAGATCTAAACTTTATGAGAATATTGGAGGTGAGATCTATGAAAAAATAGGGAGAAATAGCTAGATCTACCACTAAAAATAAAAGATCTTACTTTTTGTGAGAATCCTGACTACATTCTGTGTTCTATGAAGAACACAGGACATGTAACCCCTCCTACGATGGCAGAAAGGGTATTCAAAACATTAAATATGACATGGATTGTAGTCCCTCATACACGGCATGTACACCAATCCTGGTTGAAAAAATTGTGTTAAAAATCACATGGATGAGAACTCGTGTGGATGTACATGAGGTTAGGTATAGGCATGTTACTCTGGTACAAACAAAAAACATGCAACACATTGCCTTGGTCCTGGTTTTCCAGGGCACTCTCTATAGTCCACCTATACAGCCTGTAATATTACATGGGATGAATCTATGGTACATCCAATGATATTTCTAGGTTGTGATGTGGGTCCAAATGCCATGTGGTCCCCTCTCACACTGTGTAACTCTAGTTTCCTTTTTACAAATCATTGAGCATACGTATCTCCTTTGTTTGAACTCATATTTTTGGCCCACGAATAGCCTATCCTGAGTTTTTACATATAGAACATGATGGTACCATCAACTATGGATTTTAAGACATGATGTGGAATTTTTCATGTTAGATCACTAGAGGCCTACTCCTGAGTAGAACCCCCCAACTGGTCTGGGCATTGTTCCTTGATGGATTCTAGAGTTGAACCCTCAAGTCAGGCTTGGAATGGGTCCTTTATGGACTCCCAAGTAGAACCCTCAAGGTGGGATAGGCATGAGTCCTTGAAGACTATTATAGTGTAACCCTCCGCTGAGCTGGGCATGGATCCTCAACATCCCAAGTGAAACCCCCATGCAGTATCAAGGAATGGGTCCTCTAAGACTTAGAGTGGAACCCTCTAGCTGTATTGGCCATGGATTCTTAACATCCCGAGTGGAACTATCATGTAGTATGGGGGCATGCGTCCTCGATGACCTAGAGTTGAAACCTCCAACTGGGATGGGCATGGGCCCTCGACCATTAGAGTGGAACCCTCCTGTTGGGTATGGAATGGGTCATCCATCGACTATTAGAGTGAACCCTCCAATTATAACAGGGTATAGGTCCTATATATAGTGTGTTTGGCCCCTCAACCATGCATTACAGTGAATATATATGGTTTGACATAGCATTGGAATCACGAGTTAGAGGAACAGTTTTCCCATTGGGATTTTTTTTGAGACGTGGCCAAAACCATGTGGTGATTTGGTGCCTCCCAAAGTAGATAGTATCAAAGTGTGCTGAATGAGTTCCATAGACTTATGTGTTCAGGGTAAATGTGCGAGATGTTGGGCATCATTATTTCACTTGGGAAATTATTGGTTACTCATCTTCTTAGGCTAAGATGTGAGATGGAGATCCTCTTACTCTCTTATTTGGGATTCTTTTGACTAATCATATATGTATGTATGTATATATATATATATATATATATATATATATATATCCTTCTTCTGTGTCAAATCCTTGGATTTGGTTACTCTCATTCTAGGAGAGGCGAATATGCATAGGGTATACCTCATGATTTCCATATTTATATTACCATGGTTGGATGAGTATAATCTCTAGATATAGTTGGAAAACATCTTATGGGTAGTACATATACTCACCGTGTTTGTACACTTGTTCTTAGATTATCTTACTTCTACTCATTATTTGTTTGAACTGTTATTTTTCACTATACCTTTTGTATATATTTTCTTCCTTTTTCCTTTTGTATCTCTTACAACTCCCCATCATATTTCATGTATTTCTATTAGGTTTGTATATACTCACCCCTCCATGGTTTTTTCCCACATGTGTCGTGTCTTATGTAAATGATAGACAAGTTGACCATGACTATAGAAGATCTTGTAGATATAGGGTGCTTGGACCACATATGGTGGTCATATTTTGGGATTCCAGAGTAGGGATTTCTTTTAGCTGTTTACTTTTCCATTTTTCTATCTTTTTGGGACACATTTTTGTTTTGGAGTGTATTTTTTCCCATTAATTTTCTTTTTATACTACCCTACTTTTGTAATATCAAGAGGTTCATGCATGATTGTCTTAATTTATATCATTTTTAAATCATTTACTCTCCCCCTTATACATTTTCATTGAGTTGGATGTGTGTGTTTTTTTACAGGTACTTAGGAAGAGGCCTCATCGAGTTTTGTTATTCCTTCAGTTCTTATCGCCACCCGTGCCCTTTGGAGGGGGCTTGGGGTAGTTGCGGCTCGATCCCTGGATTGGTTTGAGTCATGAAAGATGTGGATGTCATGATAATTCAATTATAATATCTACATATTATTGAGTTAATATTCACCATCTATGAACTTGGGAAGTGGAATCCTATTGAGGATGTTGTAGTAACTGGATTTCTACATGGGGAGTCTTGTGTGATGGATAAGAAGGTTCTTTAGGTGATTTAGATTTTTGATTTCATGTACATATCTTCTCTGAGATATGATGCATATTGAGAGAGATATATATTTTTGGTGACATGATATAATATTGTATATATTTTACCCTCTCCATTTATCTAGGGTTGGAGTGAGATGATAGTTGACTCACATTACTAATGATCTAGGTAGAGACTTGTGAAGTATTGTACCTATATCTTCACCTACTCTACCACTACTGTAGGATGAGATAAATCAAATATTACTAGGGGATAATTGGTGAAGGGAAATTCCATTATCATTTTTGGTTCGAGATAGATATGGATCGATAATTACTTTGGTATTGTAATGTTCATGTTGTCAATTTTATTAAAGATGAAATTTGGAGAATTTGGTCAGTGAGAGGATGAACCTTTTTTTAAATTATTTTAGAGGCTTTTACTTTTCATTATTAATCCTTTAGAATATTTTATATAATATTTCTATGTTTAGTTGTAGAGATAACATGGATTTTTGGGTGTCGTGGAGCCTCAATATTAATTTATTAACATAATATTTTATTTATATCCTTCACATATTCTTATTTAAGAATAATTCATTTTCATATAAATAAAGTCTAGAATTGGAATTTGAGAAAAATGTTGTGTCTGAAAGTTATTTTTTACCCTATTAATGATATAAGTTTCATTTTTATTAGGTTTTGGGGATGTTAGGTGTCATGGGTGAAACAACTATCTTAAATAATAAATTAAATCATTGAATTTGGTAATTATTATTTTTTTCTAATTAAACTCCATTTAAACATATGAATATCTAATCCCTGGGTTAAGTTGCACCAAACCCTAGGATTGGAGAATAGTCATTAGGATAAGAAATAGAATATCAAGGAGGACGAGGGCATGAAAAATTAACATGATGAGGAATCTTAAAAGAAATCATTGTACAATGATTATTCTCTTTTGATTGAACCTTTAATGTGGTGGGAATTTTTTATTTTTGGATTTTCTACACCTCCTTTGATTTTTATGTATGAATTAATGTATTTCATTATTTCCTCTCTTTCACAAGGGCTTGTTAAATTATAATTTCTTAATTGTTCATTATTACCATAGTTTACATTGTTTTAAATTTTATTGGGTTTTTCACATCCATGATTGGGTTATAAAAGGTCAAAGTTGATAATAAAATTCATTAAATATTTGTTCTATTAGACCATTATTCATGTATTATTCATTGGACAATGGTTATTACAATGATTTGACAATCTTGGTTTGATTTAATTCATGATCAAATAATAGACCGTGTGTGTTGATTGGGATCGACAATGAAGATTGAGGTATATTAGAGAATCATCATGTGATGAAAGCCCATAGAAGTAAGGCCTAGATTTTCCCCTAGGTAGTGATTTATGGGGTAGTGAGAGTCTCTTACAGGTTGATAGTGGATTCCATTTTTGATTATAAGTGGATACA